>JAPPVO010000031.1:83323133-83989310 GCA_030407325.1 Camellia japonica
TTTTGCATCTCCACGGCTTTCCCCTCTATTCTTTGTAGTCCAGCCATGAGGAAAAGGCTACCTCAGAGTCACCAACCAGACCATTCTTATTATTTCCATGCTTCTCTGGTTCGATTTCCATACTCTTGAGCGTGTCAGCCGCTAATGAGTGTGCAAAAGAAAAGAAAAAAAGTGTGCACAAGAAAGAAAAGAAAAAAAATGCAAAAGAAAAAAAAATGTGAAAAAGTAAAAAAAAAAAAAGGATTCATTGATTGAGGGGGAGCCTCCGCTTTTACTCACCAAATACCCCTTGCTTCCTAGTGGTTTGACTTTCCTTAGTCGTGCTTAGATTCTCTTGTCGGAGGTCCAACTATCAGATCACTACCAGGATTTGAATCTCGTGTTTGTCAAACTCCAAGAGTCACACACACATTTTTCTCATGGGATCTATGCTTTTCACATAATGCATCACTTTCTTTTATGAGGAATCGTCTATAGACTGTGCACATTGTGTTTTCAAGTAATTGTGCTTCTTGGATAGTCTTGTGTGTTTTAAGGTACAAATCTGAAATTCCCTGCTTGCTCCACCATATTATTTTTTTGTTGTTTTCTTCTTGTTCATTGTTTTTAGTAAGGGGGAGTTTGGTTTATCTTTACAAGAGATTGTTAGCATGAACACTTTGACTTGTTTGGAAAGGGAGATTGGCTATAATTGTTTTGCATGTTGCTATGCACTTCTTTCTTGTTCCCTTCTTGCATGCTATAGTTGTTTAAGCTTCCTTTATGTTGTCAGGTGCGTGTGTCTTAGGTTTTCATGTTTTTCGTCTCATGCTTCAAGATAATCTAGCCATATGTTTATTGTTTTTTCATATACTCTTGTGGGACTAATAGTTGTTTTGGAGATTGTGGCACTAATAGCTGTTTTGCAGATCATGACCTTGAGAAAGAAGTTTGTTTTTGTTGGCTGTAATGGGGGTGATTAGGATTTTATTTATTAGGTGTGTTTTGTCACGGCATTGCCAAAGAGGGAGATTGTTAGGTTTTTATTCTTGGCAATCCTGTTTGACAAAACTCCTTTGAGTTGTAATTTTATTTGTTTTTTTATTTTAGTGAGGCTATGAGTGTTTAGATGCGAATCCAACCCGAATTGTGCCTTGCAGAGAAGTTTCGCTGATAATGATGAGGGATGGGGATCGAGCTAAGCAAAATGGAAAATTGCCTTCAAAGTTGCATGTCTGCTCGAGCGGACACTCCTCCGCTCGAGCGGAGAATCCCTGGTTCCAGTAGTTTTGGTCGCCTGTAAATATACTGAGTTGTGTGATTTCGCGCTCGAGCGGGTTATCCAGCGCTCGAGCGGACCTCTGTTTTGTCACACGCATTTTTTGCTGAACCCGCTCGAGCGGGCTGTTGGGCACTTGAGCGAAGATTGCGGACATTGGTTGCTTTTTATATCTGTTTAGGTTGTTTTTAGGGATTACTTTTCCTAGATCTTATTCTAGAGTCCTAGGATTACTTTGGTTTTCTATAAGAAGTTGGTTTTCTTCCAAAACTAGGATTACTTTGGTTTTCTTTAATAGTTGGTTTTCTCCCAAAACTAAATTAATTCCTCCAGATCTTCTTTTTGGATATTAAGATTTATATCTGGGGATATTTTGCTAGTTTCTTTGATGTTTTGATTGAGTATTCAACTCATGGTTTGAAGAGTATACATCAAAGGGTTTTTGTTTGTTCTACAAAATAAAGAGTTGATTCTTCAGTGGATTCTGAAGAATTCGAGCCTGAAGCTTTGGTGGATTCTAGAGTGGCTCATCGTAAAGACAATTCCGAGGTGAAGACTGGGTTGGAAGAGGCACATAGCGGTTGGTTCAATTAGGGCGTGGATTCGCTAGGTAATTGAGAGTATACCTGTGTAATTCCTTTATATCTTCTTAATGGATTATTTTATGGCTGTTGCCTGTGGTTTTTTAATCACAATTGGAGGTGTCCAATTGTGGTTTTTCTACGTAAAATCGTTGTGTCGATTTGTTTTGATTGTTTGATTGGGATTGTTGTTTTACTGCTTAATATTGACACATAATCACAAATCAACATCTAGGGGATTTCTAGAATTTTTCATCTCTCTCTGTCTCTCTCGTTCATCTCTCTTCTTTCTATGTCTCTCTCGTTCATCTCTCTTCTCTCTATCTCTCTATCTCGTTCATCTCTTTTCTCTCTATGTCTCTCTCGCTCATCCTCTCTTCTCTCTATCTCTCTCTCTGTCTCTCTCATTCATCTCTCCTCTCTCTTTGTCTCTTTTTCTGTCTCTCTCACTGTTGTTCACCACTACTGTCGCTCCCTCTTTTCTACCACAAAAAATTAGTTCTTGATTTTTAGTATAAAAAAAAAAAAAAATGAGCCACAAAAAAATATTTTTAATTGACCATAAAAAATTAATTTTATTTTAACGAAAAATATTTTTCATTGAAATATTACCCCTACTTCTACCAAATAAAAAAAAAAAATTCATTAAAAAAAAATGAAACAAATTTTCCCCCCTTTTTTCACTTACCCGCCCGCCCAAACTTATTTCCCCCCTTTTTTCCCTGTCTTTCCCCCCATTTTTTCATTTCCTTTCAGGTTTGCAGAGCCCTAAGTTTCGAAACAACACGTCTCTCTCTCTCTCTCTCTCACGGAAGCGAGCGACGAGCGGCGAATTTTGGTTCGAGTTATGAGCTCCGAAGCTGCTTCTTCAAAGCTTCTTCACCAATTGCTGGGACCAGAAAATGTGCAGCGTTGGTGTCTGGGTTGTCCTCTGTTACTTCACCAACGATTTCATCGTTCAACGAGGTTCCAATCAGCTCAATCTCTGTTTTTCTTTGTTAAAAAATGGTTTTGATTTTTGGGTTTTTGTTTTTTTGTGCAATTCTGATTTCTATCTATGTGGGTTTTCTCTGTAGTTGATTGTGTCTTTGATTAATCGAGTTGACTTTTCGAAATCAGAGGTCGAGGCGTCTCTGGATTTTCTTTTGCATGAAGCTAATGAGGCGTTGATTAGTGTCTTTCTTGTTTTGTTTGAGAGCAAAAGGAGAAACTTATGAAGAAGTATGCTCTCTCTCTCTCTATATATATAATATATATATACACACACACACACACTTTCTATACTACTATATGAAGCACACACTCAACTAGTGTCACTCATTTTCTGATATACCCAATTGCTTGTATGTAACTGTTCAAGTTTCTTATTTAAATTTCAATATTTTCAATTTTTTTCTGCATATACATGTATAAGTAGTCTCACATTGTGTTTGTATGCTTGGACTTCAATTGGGTATTGGGTAGATAGTGGGATTGGCAAGGGCAATGATCAAGCATTGTAAAATGGTGGAAGGATTGGATGAAGATGGGGTTGACATTGTTGGAACGGGAGGTGACGGTGCAAACACCGTGAACATTTCAACTGGTGCTTCAATTCTTGCTGCTGCTTGTGGTGCAAAAATTGCAAAGGTGAGATTGTTTTTGAATTGCTTTGTTGTGCGAATTTTCAATACTTGTAAGTGTTTGGAAATATAAAAGCTCATTGAGGGTTTGCATTGCAGCAAGGTAATCGATCAAGTTCTTCAGCTTGTGGAAGTGCCGATGTGTTAGAAGCCTTGGGGGTTGTAATTGACATCGGCACTCCCACAAGCTGAAGAACTTGATCGATTGCCTTGCTGCAATGCAAACCCTCAATGAGCTTTTATATTTCCAAACACTTACAAGTATTGAAAATTCACACAACAAAGCAATTCAAAAACAATCTCACCTTTGCAATTTTTGCACCATAAGCAGCAGTAAGAATTGAAGCACCAGTTGAAATGTTCACGGTGTTTGCACCGTCACCTCCCGTCCCAACAATGTCAACCCCATCTTCATCCAATCCTTCTACTATTTTACAATGCTTGATCATTGCTCTTGCCAATCCCACTATCTACCCAATACCCAATTGAAGTCCAAGCATACAAACACAATGTGAGACTACTTATACATGTATATGCAGAAAAAAATTGAAAATATTGAAATTTAAATAAGAAACTTGAACAGTTACATACAAGCAATTTGGGTATATCAGAAAATGAGTGACACTAGCTGAGTTGTGTGCTTCATATAGTAGTATTGAAAGTGTGTGTGTGTATATATATATATATAGAGAGAGAGAGCATACTTCTTCATAAGTTTCTCCTTTTGCTCTCAACAGAACAAGAAAGACACTGATCAACGCCTCATTAGCTTCATGCAAAAGAAAATCCAGAGACGCCTCGGCCTCTAATTTCGACAAGTCAACTCGATTAATCAAAGACTCAATCAACTACAGAGAAAACCCACATAGATAGAAATCAGAATCGCACAAAAAAACAAAAACCCAAAAATCAAAACCATTTTTTTAACAAAGAAAAACAGAGATTGAGCTGATTGGAACCTCGTTTGAACGATGAAATCGTTGGTGAAGTAACAGAGGACAACCCAGACACCAATGCTGCACATTTTCTGGTCCCCACAATTGGTGAAGAAGCTTTGAAGAAGCAGCTTCGGAGCTCATAACTCGAACCAAAATTCACCGCTCGTCGCTCGCCTCCGTGAGAGAGAGAGAGAGAGAGAGAGACGTGTTGTTTCGAAACTTAGGGCTCTGCAAACCTGAAAGGAAATGAAAAAAGGGGGGCAAAGACAGGGAAAAAATGGGGGAAATAAGTTTGGGCGGCGGGTAAGTGAAAAAAGGAGGGAAAATTTGTTTCATTTTTTTTAATGAGTTTTTTTTTATTTGGTAGAAGTAGGGGTAATATTTCAATGAAAAATATTTTTCGTTAAAATAAAATTAATTTTTTATGGTCAATTAAAAATATTTTTTTGTGGCTCATTTTTTTTTTTTACTAAAAATCAAGAACTAATTTTTTGTGAAAGAAGAGATGGAGCAACAGTAGTGGTGAACGAGAGTGAGAGAGACAGAAAAAGAGACAAAGAGAGAGGAGAGATGAATGAGAGAGACAGAGAGAGAGATAAAGAGAAGAGAGATGAGCGAGAGAGACATAGAGAGAAGAGAGATGAGCGAGAGAGACATAGAGAGAAGAGAGATGAACGAGAGAGACAGATAGAGAGATAGAGAGATAGAGAGAAGAGAGATGAGCGAGAGAGACATAGAAAGAAGAGAGATAACCGAGAGAGACAGAGAGAGAGATAGAGAGAAGTGAGATGAGCGAGAGAGACAGAGAGATGAGAGAGAGCGAGAGGAGAGAGATGAGCAAGAGAGATAAAGAGAAGAGAGATGAATGAGAAAGACATAGAGAGAAGAGAGATGAACGAGAGAGACAGATAGAGAGATAGAGAGAAGAGAGATGAGCGAGAGAGACATAGAAAGAAGTGAGATGAACGAGAGAGACAGAGAGATAGAGAAGTGAGATGAGCGAGAGAGACAGAGAGAGATAAGAGATGAGAGAGAGCGAGATGAGAGAGATGAGCAAGAGAGATAGAGAGAAGAGAGATGAACAAGAGAGACATAGAGAGAAGAGAGATGAATGAGAGAGACATAGAGAGAATAGAGATGAATGAGAGAGACATATAGAGAGAAGAGAGATGAGCGAGAGAGACATAGAAAGAAGTGAAATGAACGAGAGAGACAGAGAGAGAGATAGAGAGAAGTGAGATGAGCGAGAGAGACAGAGAGAGAGCGAAAGGAGAGAGATGAGCAAGAGAGATAGAGAGAAGAGAGATAAACGAGAGAGACATAGAGAGAAGAGAGATGAATGAGAGAGACAGATAGAGAGATAGAGAGAAGAGAGATGAGCGAGAGAGACATAGAAAGAAGTGAGATGAACAGAGAGACAGAGAGAGAGATAGAGAGAAGTGAGATGAGCGAGAGAGACAGAGAGAGAAGAAAGATGAGAGAGTGCGAATGGAGAGAGATGAGCAAGAGATATAGAGAGAAGAGAGAAGAGAGATGAACGAGAGAGACATATAGAGAGATAGAGAGAAGAGAGATGAGCGAAAAAGACATAGAAAGAAGTGAGATGAACGAGAGAGACAGAGAGAGAAGAGAGATAAGAGAGATGAGAAAGAGAGATAGAGAGAAGAGAGATGAACGAGAGAGACAGATAGAGAGATAGAGAGAAGAGAGATGAGCGAGAGAGACATAGAAAGAAGTGAGATGAACGAAAGAGACATAGAAAGAAGTGAGATGAACGAGAGAGACAGAGAGAGAAGAGAGATGCGAGAGAGCAAGAGAAGAGAGATGCGAGAGAGCAAGAGGAGAGAGATGAGTTAGAGAGATAGAGAGAATAGAGATGAACGAAAGAGACAGAGAGAGAAAATAAATGAGAAAAGACATAGATAAGTGAGAGACACAGGGAGAGAGAGAGAGCGACAGACAGAGAAGAGTGATGAGTAAGAGAGAGAAAGAGAAGAGAGAGAGGAATGTGACAAAATGGGTGAAAAGAGACAGACAACGAGAGAGAGAGAGAGAGAGAGAGAGAGAAAAAGAGCGAAAAGAGATAAACGAGAGAGAGATAGGGAGAGATGAGCGAAAGAGCGAGAGAGATACAGAGAAGAGAGAGAGAAAAGAGACAACGAGAGAAGAGAGATGAGAGAGATAAAAAATAAATTTTTATTTTTCATTCAACGACTAAATTATTTTAGTTGCCAAAACTATCTATACAGCGACTAAAATATTTTTTAGTCGCTGAAATTACATTTTTGCCTACCAACATTTTGGTCGCCAAAGATAAAAAATAATTTTTCATTTTTCATTCAGCGATTAAATTATTTTAGTTGCCAAAACTATATATACAGCGACCAAAATATTTTTTAGTCGCGGAAATTACATTTTTGCCAACCAAAATTTTGGTCGGCAAAGAGAAAAAATAATTTTTCATTTTTCATTCAGCGACTAAATTATTTTAGTTGCCAAAACTATATATACAGCGACCAAAATATTTTTTAGTCGCTGAAATGAAAGTTTTGCCGACCAAACTTTTGGTCGTGAAAGATAAAAAATAAAATTTTATTTTTCTTTCAGCGAATAAAATATTTTAGTTGCCAAAACTATATATACGGCGACCAAAATATTTTTTAGTCGCTGAAATGAAAGTTTTGCCGACCAAACTTTTGGTCGCGAAAGATAAAAAGTAAATTTTTATTTTTCTTTCAGCGACTAAAATATTTTTGTTGCCAAAACTATATATACGGCGACCAAACTATTTTTTAGTCGCTGAAATTAAATTTTTGCCGACCAAACATTTGGTCGCGAAAGATTAAAAGTAAATTTTTATTTTTCTTTCAGCGACTAATTATTTTAGTTTCCAAAACTATATATACGGCGACCAAAATATTTTTTAGTCACTGAAATTAAAGTTTTTCCGACCAAACTTTTGGTCGCGAAAGATAACAAATTAATTTTTATTTTTCTTTTAGCGACTAAATTATTTTAGTTGCCAAAACTATATATACGGCGACCAAACTATTTTTTAGTCGCTGAAATTAAAGTTTTCCGACCAAACTTTTGGTCGCGAAAGATAACAAATAAATTTTTATTTTTCTTTCAGCAACTAAATTATTTTAGTTGCCAAAACTATATATACGGCGACCAAACTATTTTTTAGTCGCTGAAATTAATTTTTTTCCGACCAAACTTTTGGTCGCGAAAGATAACAAATAAATTTTTATTTTTCTTTCAGCGACTAAATTATTTTAGTTGCCAAAACTATATATACGGCGGCCAAAATATTTTTTAGTCGCTGAAATTAAATTTTTGCCGACCAAACTTTTGGTCGCCAAAGATAAAAAGTAAATTTTTGTTTTTCTTTCAGCGACTAAATTATTTTAGTTGCCAAAACTATGTATACAGCGACCAAAATATTTTTTTGTCGCTGAAATGAAATTTTTTCCGACCAAACTTTTGGTCACCAAAGATAAAAAATAAATTTTTATTTTTCTTTTAGTGACTAAATTATTTTAGTTGCCAAAACTATATATACAGCGACAAAAATATTTTTTTACTCGCCAATTGTACTTTTACCGACTAACATAATTTTTAGTCGCCAATTCCACAACTTTTGGCAACCAAAATATTTTTAGTCGGCAAAAGTGGTCGCCAATTGTGTATTTTCTTGTAGTGATAGGATGAATTAAATTTAGTGCATATAAGGTTAAGATTAACGCTGATAACCTCAGAGGAGGTAAAATTTATTTTTTATTTCTAATTTATTTTTTATATTCTTTTATCATGTAAAAAAAATATTAACTTGCGGTTTTTTTTTTTTAATATGCAACAACTAGAAGTTTAATGGCACAAAGATAAAAATTAAAATTTGAGAATAATATTGAGAAAAGATAAAATAATAATTTCTTTATATATGAATAAATAAGTAATGCAAATTGCAGAGAAAAAAAATAAATGCATTTATTTCAACTTAAAAAAAATAAATAATAAATGCATTACTTAAAATGATAAATTTACGTTATTTATGTAGTGTGGAATAAGTCTTATATTAAGTTATTAGAATATTATCTAATATTAATTTTAGATCTTAACAATTTAGAGATAAATAATTTTTTTATATGTGAATAAATAAGTAGGACAAATTGTTGGAAAAATAAATTAATCCATTTGTTTCAACTTAAAAAAAAAAGAAGAAAAAGAAATTTAAATAATAAATGCATTAATTAAAATTGATAAATTTTTCGGTATTTATATAGTGTAAAATAAATCTTATATAATTTTTATCCTCCCGTTTGTTTCAAAGGGGTAATATCGTTATTTTAGATAGTCAATTAACATCGTTTATGCTAAATTAATAGAGTAGGAGAATCTTGATATTATTAACAAAAGTTAAAAAATTATAATTATTAAAATCACATAATGAACTCTTAAATCACAAATAATTTATTTTTTAAGTGTATCTAAATTAAATTAGGCGAATTTATTAGAAAATCCTCCTTCAAATACTTGTATCCCAATTAGTTCATAAGATATTATTGTATTCTAAGAAGTCCTATTATTTTGGATATTTGATCCATCAAATCTTAATTTCTTATATTTAAGGTATTTTATAGACTACAAATATTTTTCAACTCTTAATAACTTGGTGATTTGAACATTTACATTAAATAAATTTGATAATGTGAATGTTCAAATTGATGGTATGAATGTTCACATTATATAACATTCACACTTTCACTGTAAACATTAATGTCCGCTTCATTCTATTATTATTGTGGATATTTTGGTAACTAATGTCACTTGTAGGATATATTGGAATATAAGAAAATAATTTGAAATAAATAGAAAACAAGTAAAGAGAGATTTATGAATACATGCTCTCATTAAAATATTTAATACCTAAAAAATATTAAATTTCAGGATCTATCTCTCTTAAGCAAATTTCGTTCTCGAAATTCTCAATCTTTACGGTAGTGCTGCATACATCAATTAATATACTGACTAATGTACCAACATTAGTTATGATATTATTATTGATCCTACTCATTAATCACGTTATAAATACCAAAAATATTTTAAATCATGCTACATCATTAATTGATATAGTGTATATAACATTATTCAAATCCTTAATACTCCAAAATTAATAACAACTAACTCCTTAAATCCCACACTGCCACTGTGCACTCTAATATATATAACAATTGTTTTTTAAACCTCAAATATTGATCACCCAACAGCTCCCATTAATCTAAAAAATAAAAAAAATCTACTCAAAATATTTAAAAAATTAATTAAAACAAAAAACTCAAAAAACTATTTTGTAAAAATTGTTTACCAAACTGAGTACAAATTTAGCGTCATGGTGATAACATGTCACGGTTGACGCTACTATTTTTTACCAACAGTGAAACTACATGTAGGGGTGAACTCCATTATTATAATACAATTACTTAAGAAGATAATGACAAAATATATTTAAATGATGATACTAATGATATAGTATCACGTATTAAATATATTTTTTCTTATTTGATAGCATCACTTAAACTTTTTTAAGATACAAATTATATAAAATAAAATATTAAAAATAAAAATAAATTTTATTTTTGGAAGGTTTATTTCGATTATATTTTAATAATCTAAATTATTTATATTATATGTGTTAGGTCCCTTTTGTTGTCAAAACCGGTGACAAAACTTTGTGGCTGATCAAAATATAGTTTTTGTATTTTTGTACGTCCCGCTCGAGCGGGTCCATGTGCGCTCGAGCGGAGTTTGGAGACTCTCAGTATATTGTCATGACTGCAGAAGTACTGAAGGGAGTGAATTCGCGCTCGAGCGGAATTATCAGCGCTCGAGCGCAGCTCAGCTTAATCACGCGGATCTTTTTTTCAGGCCGCTCGAGCGGAGCTTGGAGCGCTCTAGCGAAGATCGCAGGTTTCAGAATCCGGGTTGGTTTTAAGTGTTTGATTTCTTCCAGATCTGGGACTCTTTTGGTTCTCTATAAGTAGATGGGTTTCCTCTCAAACCTAACTAACTTTTTCCAAATTTGATTCAAGAATACTAGAGTTTTATTTGAAGTTTTCTTCTGAGAGTTTAATGAGTTTTCTTTGATGTTCTTGAGAGAGTTCTAAACTCATGGTTTGAGATTCATACATCAAAGAGTTTGATACTACATAAACAAGAGTGTTCTCTTCGGTGAGATCCGAAGATCATCACGTAAAGTTTCAAAAGGCGTTTGATTCTTTACGTCGTCGTTAATTCGACAAGTGAAGTTGTGGTGTGGAATCAACTTCAGAATCAGTTCCGTGACGAAGGCGTGGTGAAAGAGTTACAGAAGATTCAGAGACAAATTGACTGGGTTGGGTAATTTGTATGGTTTCTTTGTAACCTTGTAGTCCTTCTGTAGTGGATTGATTAGTGGCGTTCGCCCGTGGTTTTTGATTACAATTGAAGGTTTCTTCATTGTGGTTTTTTCCACGTAGAAAATCGTTTGTGTTGATTTATTATTTATTCCTAAAAACAAACAATCTAAAATCACTCTCGTACGTGCTTGATGATTTTAGATTGAGTGTTTTGGAATTTTTGGGATTTGGAATATTTTTATCTTTATCTAATCACGAATCACATAGGATTTTCAATATGATTTATCAAGTATATTATTTATATAAAAAATGATATTAATTGGAGAAGTATGATTCTATGATCAAATTTTAATTATTTTATTAAAAATAAAATTAAAGTCATGTTAACCACTTATTTTTCTTAAACATAAATGTAGTTTTGTTGTAGGTTATAAATTTTTTAATTAATTACATTTTTTCCTAAATGATCTATTTAACGAATCCTACATTATAAACGATTCAAATCATTAAATAAATTCAAAACATGCCCTCATAGGCTCACAGCACAGTACCAACCCCAAGTTCAAGATGACCACGATATTTTTGAATTGATCTAAATAAATGTATTTTTTGATTTTTCATAAAAAAAATATATAAAATATAGAGAAATAAAAAAATAAAAAAAACAGTTGTGATACGTAGCCCGAAATACCTGGGCTCGAATGGCCTGATTTTTTTTTTTTTTTTTTTTCTTTTTCCATGTCTTCCTATGCAGTTTCCTTCTCTTCCTCTCAAACAGAATTCCACAATCCAAAACCAAGATCCAAAATCAATCCCAAATCAAAAACAAAATCAGAATCTAAATCAAAAAATCAAAATAAAAATTAAAAAAAAACCCAAATTTATACAGATATTCTAAATATACACAAATCAAAATCAAAATCTAAAAATCAAAATGAAAAACAGAGAAAGAAAGAGAAGAGCAGAGGAAGAAAGAAGAAGAAAACAGAGCAAGAAGGAGAGGTGGAAGAAACAGAGGGAAGAAACAGAGATCTGTGTATATACAGATCTATACAGCCCATCGTCCCTCCAACCCATCGTCTCTGTCACCGCCCATCGTCACCGTCATCGCCCATTGTCTCTGTCTTTCTCCCTCCAGTCCATCGCCTCTCTTCCTCCCTCTTGTCTCTTTCTTCTCTTTTCCCTCTTTCCTTTTCTCTCTTCCCTGTTTCAACGAGAAGAAAGAGAGGAGTACAAAATATATACATTCAAAACGATGTCATTTTGAATTTCAAGACAATCGAGCCTTGAAATTTCGAGACCTCAAGTATTATTCATAAAAAAAAAATAAAAAGTGTACTTACACCTCAAACAAAACTGGAGGATTACAATTACACAAAAAGTAAGTGGGGATGACAAAATCAGACTAGCTAGACATAATAATAATTGTCAAAGGAGACAAAAATAAATAAATAAATAAAAGAGTTATCAAGTAAATGATAATTGGATTGGAGAAGGGAGGAAGGAAATAGAGTCACCGAATTGTAATTGGTCAAGGATTTCACAAAATCAGAAGTCCAAGAAGTTGGCTGGTAATTGGCCGATCGTCTCTGAGCTGTACGCTGTGAATCTTGCTTGACTGAGGAGCAATGAAGGTACAAGCTGCTATGCAGAGCCCTTTGTGGAAGGCTCTGTTTTGAAGAGCAGTACAAAAGATGGGGAAGAAAGGAAATATGAAGTGCCATTTTCACTGTTGCTAACTTGTTGCAAACTCATATGCCAAGCTTCAACTATTTATACAGAGAGAGAGAGAGAGAGAGAGAGAGAGAGAGAGAGAGAGATTGGAACCTGGTTATCACATTTTCATCATAGTAGGGACCAGTTGTGATTGGGAGCTCTAACGGGGGCCAATTTTTGAGTGAGTAGGGACCAGTGCTTGTCCAAGCTCACTTGGAGTCGGTTTTTAGGAGATGTGATTGTTGAAAGTTCTAGTCCCTCTTCTATTTTTTCAGTTTACTATTTTATTTTAGAATGTCTTAAAATGATAGTTTTATTCAAAATATCATAGTAAAAAATATTTAATTTTCAAAACTAATCCTTTTGAGTTTTAAAAAGTTAGAATTCCTAAAAGGGACTAACAAATTGGGAGGGGAGGGAGTATAAGATTATGAATACTCAATACAGCGATATTAGGCAATGAAATTACTCGTGTAATGGTATTAGATTAAAAATGTAAAGTAAATTGTATTGTTTGTATATTTCTTCATTACATAAAAAATGATTTTGTTATTTTTGTAAAGCTGAGTAAAATGATATCTTCAGCTCCAATCCTATGGAGTTCATTGAATTGTTAATCCAATCTCACTTCTTGTGGAGTTTAACAAATACGAACTTAGTGACTTGCAGTCCTTTTAAAATCTCAACTTAGGCCTATTTAGGAGACATATTATATTATTTTATTTTATTCACCCAAAAAAAAGGGGGACATATTATTTTAGGTTAAAAGTTAAATAGTCATTATAAATGATCATATTATTCTTGTTATTTTATTTTTTTGTATATTTTTTCATAAAAAATCAATTAAAATGGCCAATTCCAAAACCGCCCCTAAATTGCTAACTACTCAAAATGATGTGGGAGCCTCACATTTATATGAGTATTAGGCAACATCTTATTATGAATAGTTGATAATTTAATATAAAATTAATTAAAATCTGTAACATTTTTATTTAGAATGTTAATTTGGATTCTGAATGATTCTATAAAAATAAAGGGGGCTCACATTTATATGAGTATTAGGCAACATCTTATTATGAATAGTTGATAATTTAATATAAAATTAATTAAAAATCTGTAACATTTTTATTTAGAATGTTAATTTCGATTATTAATCAATTCTGAATGATTCTATAAAAATAAAGACGACTTTATTTAGTGATATTTTTTTTAAAATTATATTAAATTTATTTACTTTTCAAATCTGTCTTACATAAACATAAACGAATCTAAAATGTAAAAGAATAAAAATTCACTAAAGCAAAAAAAAAAAATCAACTTTTGAGGCTTTACTTTTTTCCTTTCTGGACCTTTTTTGAAATTTTTTTACAAAAAAAAAAAAAAATAAAAAAAAAAATCAGCAAAAAAAATAAAAATAAAAAATTCTAAACACCCAATAAGCCGCATTTGGTTTGTGAATTTTTTCTTGAAAAAGTCAAAACATCACATCATATGCATTTATCTATTATATTTTCCCTTCCTAACTGTCTATTTAACTAATATACTTTGTAAACATATTGACTTTTTTCTTTTTATAAAAAGTTTAAAAAATTACTAAGAAAATCAAATCACTAAACAGACACCAAGTAGAATTGAGGTGTCACTTTGTCTAGATCATCTTTTCGAAAATGTGAAAATGTGGCCATGTTCCTTAACCTTTTCAGTTTTTATTTTACAAAAAATAAGAAATAGGTTTTCATTTATTTTTGTAAAAATCAAAAATAGAAAACTTGTTTAGTATACAAAAATATTTTAAAAACAAATAAAAATAAAAATAAAAATAGACAAATATATTTGATGAGTTACCGAATTTTGTGTTCGGAGATGGAGGGTAGACAGATGTGATGACTGGTAGTAGTAGGCAACCGAAAGTGTCTGCCACCGGAATTAGTGATCGGATGTTATCTGAGGACACAAGGTGGCCAAAATGATGCCAAAAGGTGGCCTAAGATCATAATGGTGATTGCCCACCAGTCAAAAAGTCGCTAGAAGTTGGTTGGAGCTCACTACTAATCAGCAGCGGTTGGTGGTCGTGTTTGGTGGCTAGTGGTGGCGGTGATTGTGGCCGAAGGTGGTGGATGAGAGAAGAAAGTGAAAATTTATTTTTAAAAAAAGTGAAAATATATTTTTTATTTTTTATTTTTATTTTCAAAAATTTTGAAAACTTTGAAATCAATTTCAGTTTTTTGAAAACCAAAACAATATACCAAACAAGTTTTTATTTTTAGTTTAAAAAAATAAAAATAAAAACGAAAACAGAAAATTAGAAACAAAAATGTTAACAACAACCCCTAAGATACCATATTTCACTAACTGGTTTGAATAAAATCTAATTAATGTAATGTTTGGGGACTACACAATTACTTTTTAGGTTGGGCTTCTTTTAAACTTTAGAGAATTTTAAAAGTTATGGCTAGCAAATCCAACTATTTTTTTTTATTGATAATATATATATATATATATATATATATATATATTTAGGGTGTTATGAAATGAATGGTTCGAATCAATTAAATGAGATTCATGGTGAATTCTATGGATTTTCAAGTTCTCTCAAATTAAAAAACGAATATAAAATAGTTCAAGCCTTACTGTTTCTCTACTAAGGTGGTCCAAGAGGGTCACGTGATCCATATAATACAACACATTTTTCATTTGGGTCCAACTCTCGGACTGGACGGTGTTGTTAGCCTACATGATCCAAACTATATAGAGCTCGTCGAGTATATCATCCCTGGAAAAAAATTATATTAATTGGATATCACTAGGCACTTGATCAACTTGCATTTCGGTCTGTGATTTATTTTAAAAATCATAATTGCCATTGAAACAAATGCAAACTAATCAAATGGCTATCGATATCAAATCAACGTATATTTTTGTAGGGATAATGTACTCGACGAGCTCGTCACATTGAATGGTTTGAATCATCAAAATGGGCCTAGAATTGAACCCACCACGGCCCAACAATATTGTCCAATCCGATTTCAGATTGTAGAGAAATTGTGGCTTTTTTGTTTTATTTTTACAATAAGGCTCACAACTAAAACACAAAAAGAACAGATGCCAAACAAGTGAGGTCTCATTTGGAAATTGATTATTTTAATTAATTTTTTATATTTTTTTATCAAAAGAGATATATAAAAAATGATGTAATAACTTACAATAATATTTTGACTTTTTAAATAACAAATTCAAGTCCCAAACGGGCCTGAGTATCACATCTAATCTAAGGTAACGTTTGTTAGACTCTATAGGATGAGAGGGATTAGGAGTACAGTGAGATTGAGTGAGGAGATTATTAATATGGTTGTATTAGGCTGGAGATGTATGATACAATGTGTTTGTTTGTGTACTAGTGTGGTGGTGTTAGTTTGTTGGGATTAAATGTACAAGTTTTGTAAAACCCTTATTAAGTAGAAGATAACTTTATTAATTTTATAAAATGAGAGGCAAATGGTCTTTTAGCCATTAATATATGGGAGTGGACTAACAATCCCACCTCTCCCATGGGTATGCTAATCGCACCATGGGAGGGGATTGATAGTCCCATGGAATTAGCAATCCTATGTCATTCCTCTGCAAACAAACATGGCAGAGGTGGAGTCCATGAATTACTAATCCAATCCCCTCCCTAAACCTTCAAACAAACAAGACCTAACTGTCCTAGAGCATGGATTTATTATAGTTCACTTATGAATTGACATCAGACTTGGATAGCTCAGTACAACCAACAATTGCGTAATGATATATAAATAAATAAAAAGACATAGACTTCTCTCTAATCCAAAATTGGATTGTAGTATTTTATTTGGCTTTGTGGGCTCACTATAGAGCCCACATTGATAGCCTGAATCATTCGATGTGTAAAAATCGTCGAGTACTTTATGCTTGTAAAAAATCATGTTAATTGGATATCAATAGTCACTTGATTAGATCAAATTTATGTCAACAGTTATTATGATTTTAAAAATAAATTATTGACGCATATGTGTACTAATCAAAGAGTTATTAATATTTGATCAAAGTGATTTTTGACAGGGATGAAGTACTCAACAAGATCTACATTTTGAATGGTTAGGATTATCAATGTGGGTTTTGTGGTGGGCCCACGGAGGCCTAACAACAAACTCCAATTGGGAAGCTTATTCCAAATAAAAATTATAAATAAATGTAGAAGATTAAAAATAATAATAAATATATAAAAAGGCACTAGATCCATAAATCCAATTTTGGATTTTCTTTGTCTAAAGTTCCACTCTCTAAAATATTTCGACCATAAGGACAAACTTCTACAAAATGACCAAACTACTTAGGTGTATGTATATATATTGTTTCTAAACCAAACCAAACCAAACCCTAGCCATTTCTCACTCTTTTCCACCCGTCTATCTCTTTCTCTCTTCCATTTTCTCTGCTCTTTCTTGCTTACCAAATCCTAACTAGTTATCTCTCTTGTCTTCTCTCTCTCTCTCTCTCTCTCTCTCTCTCTCTCTCTCTCTCTCTCTTCATTTTATCGCCAGATTGACGCAACAACGCTATAAGGAGGCGGTGGGTGTGGCGATCATTACCGGCATTGAAGGATGGCTTCACCACGAAGACATAATCAGCGTGGCATCCCCGTCACAGTTGTAGCTGAGTAGAAGATTATTTATGGCGCACTAGGCCGAGACAGGTTCTGAGATCAGATAGCCATTGATGCCTGATTTTGATCACATCTGGCCAGATATACAATGAAGTTGAAAAGAGCCTTAGAAGTTGGAATCATTAGATATGGACAAGGATGAGTCATTGTCAGAGTCGAATCCATCGATGGCCATATCCATAGACATAATAGTATAAGATAAAACATATTGTTATTGTTGCTTATTTTTATTTTTTAATGTAATTTTAGATTTGTTGTTGTTCTTGTTGTTGAACACAAATACATTAAACCTCATCTATATAACAGATAGATCTATAGCAATATATATGATGAAACAGATTGCAATAACTATGTGCAATCTCCTATCTCTCTCTGTAGCTTTCTCTTTCTCTTGGATCTATAAATTTTTTTTTTTTTTTTAATATTGTAAGTTTAGTTCTATTGTTGTTGTTGAAGAAAAATATATTAAACATCGTCTATATCATAGATAGATCTATAGTGATGTAGAAAGATTTGAACAGATAGAAAAAAAATATCAAATTTGGTCAGATATTTGAACAGATAAAGGAAAAAAATTAAATAGATAGCCAAAAAATTTGAACAGATAACAAATTTAGACAGATAGAATTTTTTTTGGACAAGATATTTAAACAGATAAGGGAAATTTGAATTGAAAATATTAAGAAATTAAACAAGTAAGGTAAAAAAAAAATTTGAATACGCAGGGAAAAAAATTTGAATAGATAGTTAACAAAAGTCAATAGATAAATTAAGGGATAAAATTGGAATTGAAATGTCGCTTGAAACAAACAAGGGGACTTTTTACTAAATTATTTAACAAATGGTGGATTTCTTACCAACAAAAAATATACACCGGACCTAATGCTGTATATCTTTGTTAGCTTGGATTTATCACCAATTACTTTATAAAAAATGTGTAATATTTTTTTGTACAAAGTATAAAAGTAAAAACCTGGACCCTTATATAGCATCGAGGCCTTTTCCCAAGTGGTGAAATCCCTAGCAGAACTCCCTAGTTAAGCGTGCTTAGACTGGAGTAGTTCTGAGATGGGTGACCCATTGGGAAGAACAAATCTGTACAGGCGTGGCCCAAAGCGGACAATATCGATAACACGTGAAGGGTTGAGGCGTTACAAATTGTATCAGAGTCGACTCTCCAAAATACCGAGTGTGGGCCCCTGGCGTCTCTCGATGCATGTGAGCGGGCTTGTGAGCTAGCTGGCTATTACACGAGGATGTGCAGCCTTAAGAGGGGCGGATTTTAAGGTCTTGGTGTTCCACATCGAGAATGAAGGAAGAGTTCTTGGGATATAAAAGTAAAAATCTAGATCCTTATGTAGTATCAAGGCTTTTTCTCGAGTGGTGAAATCCCTAGCAGAACTCTCCAGTTAAGCGTGATTAGGGTGGAGTAGTTCTAGAATGGGTGACCCACTGGGAAGAACAAATCCATGCGAGCGTGGCCCAGAGTGGACAATATCGGTGACATGTGAAGGGTTAGGGCATTACACCAGCCATCGAGAGGGACGGCCAGCCAACCAAAAATGGCCTACCGGCCTGTTGTTAGCCAGCAAGTCTCTGGGTGGTCAGGTTAGAAAAAAAAAAAGAAAAAAAAAAGGTTTTGATTCAAAGGAGGTGCAAGATTTAGGTTCTGAAGCTTGAAAATCGATGCCTTTTGCTAAAGAAATTGAATGATTGTACAGCGTGATAATTCATCATCGAGTGTTCAACATGAGACGTCCAAGTCTTAAGGGCGGTTAAAATGGGGTGTCTACACATCATTCGAGCGAAGTGCTCATACTCATTATGGTCCCTGATTGCATCCATGTCAGATGGCAATAGTAACCCAGTAGAGAAGGCGACAACAACTTCAAGATTCTTTAAGGCACTATGTCTAACTTTCAATAGTCAGTTGCTAACGTGGATCTCAGAGAACCAAGTGTCTTCAGGAATGACATCCTTTGATTAGTCAGACCCAATAAACTTTAGGCACTTGCCATTGGGAGTTTCAGTCGATCCTAAAGCTGGCTTTTTCTCAGCAGCCATCTAGGAGATAAGCTTGCTGTCTTCTGGATCCTTGGCTTGGGAGGTCGGTGCTTTAGTGGGTTTGTCCTTTGACTTGGCTATCTTTGTTCTCTTGGGTTTTGGGGGAATAGGGAAAGCAAGAGAAATGTAATGATTCGAAATTTTGGGACGTGTGAGGGCGGCATGTGTCAAAGGTAAAGAGATGTGTTCATTGAAGCGACGTGGATTTGACCTATTACCAGGTGCCACATAATGGTGGTAGTTTGTGTAACAGCTAAGTGTCTGACGGTTTGAAGTGCTGGGATCTTGGTTCCTGATGGAGGGAAAACGTTTAAGTTCTTGGGTTTTGGAAGCCAACCAGTCATGATCTCGGTTGGATGGGCACCTCTCCAGCATATTGTACAAGCCAACATGTTGAGAGGACATATGATTTCATCATCTCAATATGACCGAGGTAATAAAACCTAGGATGTAGTTGTGGGGACATAATTTTTGGATTGTCCACGTGGCCAAGGTTATTAGCCGAGGTTATACGTGGGAAATCTTGATTAGCCGAGATGTGATGTGATCCTGCACCTGAATTTGAGATAGTCAAATAAGGGACATGAGTCCTAGATGACAATATGCTCTCTATTTGGATAAATGTAGGACTCTTGAGTAAGCTCATCCTAATTCGAATAGGAAGAGTCCTAGGTAGTTGTTATTCTTGTAAAGGATAGAATCATACGAAGTAAGACTTCTAGGGGATAAGGGCACTGATACTTATAAAAGGTAGGCACCCCATGTGTCTAAGGTACACTTTGATTGAGAATTGATTACTTGTGTTGATATCTTGTGAGATTTGTTGGCTGACTTGATCGTCAGAGTATTCTCAGAAGGACAACCACCGGTCTTGTATATAGGTGTTGGGCTTCTCTATTCCTGCCCTTGATTTATGGCTAAGTTTCCAGGATCTCAGCGAAGAGATCCAATTTGGTTGTGAGGTCAAAATTCAATATCCATATATATATTTATACTTTTTGCATTTTAATTTTATGTTTTTAGCTTTATTATTGATAATACAAAGAATAATAATAAAAATAAATACATTTAAATTTCCGTGCGTAATACATGTGACTCAATATAATCTTTTACTTGAAAGTAAAATGCCTTTAAAAATTATTTTTATTTCTAAAAACTAATATTACAACATTAATCTTGTAGAGCATTTTTTGAAAGAACTACATGTAGGTGGGAGAAAGGAAAAAAAATTACCAACACATGGGGTGTGCAAATATATCTGTAGTAGGGTATAAATGAAAAACTGTGGAAGTGCAAGTGTCATTTGCACCCCTCATCTATTGATAATTTTTTTTCGTACTCTCACTTGAATGTAGTTTCCCTTATTTTTTCAATGTGTGCCCTAATACAAAGAATAATAATATAAAGAAATACATATAAATTTTCCATGCATAATACATGTGACTCAATATAATCTTTCACTTGAAAGTAAAATACCTTTAAAAATGATTTTTATTTAAAAAACTAATATTACAATATTAATCTTGTAGAGTATTTTTTGTATTATTATTTTTTGGAAGCATTACATGTAGGTTGGTATAGACAACCAATTTTTGACCGCCCTTAAGACTTGGGCGCTTTATTCCGAACACCCGATGATGAAAGTTACACTATGCAATCTTTTGAATTCTCAATGAAGAAATTTGGATTCAAGCTCTAATCCTAAAGCCTGCACCCCATTTTGGCCAAACTATTTTAGACCTTAAAACCCTCATTTCAAAATATTTTTTCAAATGATTCTACGATATTTCGAGGCTCACATTTCGTTTAAAACATTGCACTTTTCGGTAAAACAAGTAAGGACAAAATGGAAATAAATGGAAGAAAGATGAACTCCTTGAAAAATATTTAAAACATCTTATTTATAAGTTTGGAATTGAAGAAAATAGGAGGGGAGGAAAGAAAATTCGTTTAGGAAGAAGTTGAGCATCAAACCAATGAGAAAGAATGAGCAGCTTTCACTAAATTAGGCATATTTCTCTGCATCCTTATAATTTAGATATGAGGCGACCACCATTGGAAAGTAGACTTTCGGGGCTTCAATTTAGACTCAAGAATCACCTAAAACCAAGTCCGGATGAGGGAGATCTGCCCGTTTGAAGTTGGGCCTGAAATACAGGTTTTTGGAGCCAGACGGCTCCACTTAGATCCGGCCGTGGCTCATTTAGTGCTGGCTGGCTCTTAATAATGCCAAACAGACAGCTAGCGGGAATTGGACAACTGGCTTTGTTTTAAGATATTTTTGACCAAATTAGCTCAAATTTTATAAATAGACTCCCTGCATTCAGAATTGAAGGTTAGCAAAAATTTTCCAAAAGCTTTGAAGAGCTAAAAAGGCCCCCTTTCATCTTCAACACCTTTCTTCATCCTCAAACCTTCTTTAGCTATACATATACCATTAGAGCTTGTTCTTGAAGCTTTTTGAAGTTTCAAACCATATTTCATAAACTTGAGGATGTTTGGAATCAAGTTTGATCAACAACCATACATACTCTTTAAAGAGGTATACTTCTTACCCATCATTTTCCTTTTTTTTTTTTACTAATCATCTTCTTCGTTTTCCTTGAGATTGTGCATTGCTGGAGGTTACTAAAAAGGGCTGAAATATGTGATTTAATTCACAAAAAGTGGAGGGGTTAGACACCCCTCATTGAGCTTGCTTGTTTAGTTCGTTCTCTCTTATTTTGGTTCACTTTCTTCACCTTTTTGAAGTAGTTTTAGCCATTGTTTTGGGACTATTTTTGGACCGTTTTGGGGATAAAATATGTGATTAAAGGTTGCAAAAAGTGGAGGGGTTGCCCACCCCTCCTTAGGCTTTGTTTCATAGCTTTTTCTCCATTCTTTTTACTTACTTTCTCTGACTTTTACCATTATTTTCTTAGCTTACAAAACTGATTTTTAGAGTTTAAAAAGGTTGAAAAACATGGTTTAGAAGTCCAAAAAGTTTTTTTTTTGGGGGGGGGGGGAGAGAGAGAGGGGGGTTAGCCACCCCTCCTTGGTTTTGCTTACTAGTTTGATGTCTCCTTGTTCTTACCTATCTTTCATGCACTTTAAACATACTTTAGCTACTGTTTATTGTATATTAGGGGCTGTCCTAATTTATTAAATTAATTTATGCTTTGAATATTTGCTTGTTGTGTTGTACGTTCTCATAGCTCTGGTTGTTTAGGCCTTAGATGCCGAGTTATTTGAGTTGATAGCTTTATTTTTTTAATTTCTACGTTGAAGAGTCTCATTCTAACAATCGATCCTGCAATCATTTCGGCACCCTCCCTCCTTTCTTTTCTTTTCTTTTCTTTTTTTTTTTCTTTTGTTTGAGAGCTATTTCAAACAAGTACTTGTTGTTCAAGGCATGAGAAAGAGATCTATGCTCAATGGCTTAATCTCTATGGAGGTTCATTGTCAATGTATAGTCTCTTTTTCATGCTATGGATCACTTCTCGTTTGACATATCTCTTCATTTAGTGGACTTAAATATCACTTCAATCAAATTGATTAAGTAATAGAAAGGACTAATAAAAATTGACCTAAACTCAATGAAACCAACATAAAGAAGATGAATAAAATTGGTTGGATTTAGCTAAACGTTATGCCGAGTCCATCACTTCGAGAATTGTCACTTATCAATCTATGATATTTTGATGAAACTTGAAGCGTGTCTATCTCCCTCTTTGAGCTTCCATGACGAGAGGGAGGGGTGGTCGTCTTCATTGCATTTATTAATGATTTTTTCGAATCATGTTCGAAATCACCAAGCCATCAACTTGTGCTTATTGATGGTTTTAGACTCGAATTTGTTCTTCTCTTGAGTTTCCATGACAGAGAAGAGCAGAATGGACAAACATGGCCTAGAAAGGCTCTGTTTGCACTGACCTCACCTCAGAGCACAAAACATGTTTTGACATAAAATTAGGGTATGACCGGCACTTTTTTTTTACCCGGCCAAATTTCATTTGGGGCCGGCCAGCTCCCAATGTTTGGCAAGTAGTAAGTTTTTTTGCAGAAACAAAGGGCAGTGGCTGAGGGTGAGGTAGAGCAATCTGGGTAGACAAAGCAGCTTCTGGACACTGTGTATGCGATCATTGTACCTCATTGTTTCTTATATTTTGTAATTATTATTGTTATAAATAATTATTGTTGTAATTAATCATTATTGTTATAATTAGTTATTGTTGTGGTTGTTGTTGCTGTTGCTGTTTATTTGTAATTGCATAGCTAGTTAACTTAGATTGCTATTTTATTGCTCATTCTAATATCCTTGTTGTAATGAATTAGATAGGTAGCCTAGTGGTCCTTGAATTCATAATAAGTAGTTAATTAATTTAGCTAATTAATATTCGTTTCAAATTTGTAATAGTTAGTTTAATCCGGGCATTACACTCATTTGAACTCACTTGTACAAGGGCAAAATATGTAATAAGTGTGTATGTCTTCCAACCCCCATCTCTTTCTCATTTTTATTTACCCGCTTAGAATAGTAGCGTTATATTTACTTAGCATTTTCTATGATTTTCATCCATTCATCTTACATGCATAAGGGTTCGGCTCATCATTCTAACCAATGTCAATTTCAAAATTCTTTGCTTGAATACGTGCTTCATCGCATGCTTTGAATTGGTTCATATGCCATGCTAGTAGCCAAACTTGTTATTTATATAATATGTATGTCTCATTAGTCATATTGCATTGTTTAGGAGCATGCATTTTTTCTAATTATTTTGCTTTATTTGACTTGCCTTGGAGTACTAGGTGAGCATTTATTGCTTTAGCATATTGCATTGCATGTTAGTGTTGCTATATCGAGCATATTTCATGAGACTAAGTGTTTAAGTGATATACCTGTTTGAATGCCTGTGGATAAAGGCCTTTCGCTTAAATTGGGATAAATTGATTAATGTACAAAACGAGCTCTCTTTTTTCAAGTGACATGTATTCAAAACACTTTTTCAAAACAAACATAAAATCAATACGTTTCAAATTTTGCAAATTGGTCTATACTTGTGTGCATTACCTAGTAAAAATAGTATAATAATCGGAACAAGAGCATATAATGTAAATAAGAATCACATCATGATTAATAGAGGCCGATCTTTGATCGAGCGAGTGGAGTGCTCAATTCATGATCTTTCCCTCTCGTATCTAAGTTCCCGAGTCGAGACACTTTGGTGATGATAGACTAATGGCCTTTGGCACGAGTCACGGGTTTCCCAAATTTCTTAAAAATATTTAGGTGGCGACTTTGTAATCTGGAAAAATAGTCCATTTTTAACATTTGATTCAAACATCGATTTTTCAAAGATTTACCGGATTTGGACTCATTTGTGTTTCTCTATTTCACATTGCATTTGTAAAATCAGATTTAGAATCACGGGGCTCCAAACTGTAAGGCTAATCGTATCCAAAAGAAGCACAAAAAGCAAGCTACAGTAGGAGAAGGAAAAAAAAAAATTAGCAACATAATAGGTGTGCAAGTGTGTCTGTAGTGGGGTATAAATAAAATGTTGTGGGAGTACAAGTGTCACTTACACCCCTCGTGTGTATAAATTTATTATTATTATTATTATTATTATTATTATTATTATTATTATTATTATTTTTTTTCACTTCTTTCACTTGAATGTAAGAGGAACTACATCAATTTTTTTATTTTTTTTATTTGTGTGTGTGTGTGTGTGTGTGTAAAGAAATGTTCGCTTTGTCCAAATCCTAATGCAAAGGCAATGTTGTGTTTTTTTATTTTTATTTTTATTTTTTCAACCACCTGTGGGACTCATGAGAGATGAAGTGTAATTGTACCCTTGTACTAGGCACGGATAAGGGTTGCCCTTCGTCGGGTTGGGTCAGCGCGGTACTAGATAATAAAAAATTTTGTGTGCATTCAAATTTAGCTAAGCCTAACTTCCAATCTTTACATTTGTCCAAGTCTGACCCAAAAATATTTATAAATTTCAAACTCCTCATCGGGTTATATGTTTAAAAAAATTAAAAATTTTATAATTAAATTCATTCACATATTATATTTATTAAATAAATATATTGACATCATTATAAATTAAAAGATTTTATGTATAAATTGAAAGATTTCTTAAATAAATTCAATTAACATAATAACAAATGTGAATTTTAATAAAATCAACAAAGTTAAAGTCACCACAACAACACATTTTAGTGGTATCATATTAGTGGCATGTTCTTAAAAAATGTCACAAAAAGAATATTTGGTGACATTTTTAAAAAAAAATGTCATAGAGCCACAAACATACAAGGCTCTAGTGGCATTTCAATTAAAAAAAGTGCCACTCCACTACAATAAAAATGTCACTACAATAAATTTACACTTTAGTGATACTACACTAGTGGCATGTTTTTAGAAAATGCCACAAAAATAAAAATTGGCATTAAATGTTTTAGAAAAATGCCACAAAACCACAAACATATAAGGCTGTAGTGGCATTTCAATAAAGAAATGTCATATCAATTTTATGGCATTTTATAAAATAATGGCACAAAAAATTATGTTCGTGACATTTACCAATAGATGCCACTAAACTTTAGTAGCAATGGCATTTTTTTAAAAATGTTAGGACACTAGGTAGGTGCAAATTACTTTTTATGGCACTTAGGTGAAAAACGTCATAAACAAATATTTTATAGCATTTTGAGAAATACCACTAAGCCAAAAACTTTCAAAGCTTATAATGACATTTTTGAAAAAATAAAAAATGCCAATATAATTTCTAAAATTTTAAAATGCAGTAAATGATTAAAAATAAATAAATTAAACTTAATATACATTACAGAAAAAAGCATATTCGGTGACTAAATTTCCTGCTGAAAAAAAATTTGATCGCTGAAAGTATAGCTTTTAGCGACCAAAACAGCATTAGTAACCAAAAGTAAAACTTTTTGGTGACTAAACAATTTTAGTAGCCAAAAGTTTACAATTGGCGATAAAACTAAGTTTGGTCGCTGATTATATGGGTTTTAGTGACTAAAAAATTTTTACTAGCCCAAAGTAAAGCTTTTTGGTGACTAAAAAAATTTATTAGCCAAAAGTCTACAATTGGCGATTGAAAATAAGTTTGGTTGCTGATTATATGGGTTTTACCGACTAAAAAAATGTTAGTAGCCAAAAGTAAAATTTTTTGGTGACTAAAAAAATTTTAGTAGTCAAAAGTCTACAATTGGCAACTAAAAAATAAGTTTAGTTGCCAAAAGTGGTCATTTTTAGCTCGGGAGAACTAAAATACTAAGGCAGTAATTAAATTTTTTGGCGATCAAAATTTTGGTTTGCTAGTAAATAGTTTATTTTAAATAAATTATGTTCAATAAAATAATTATGTTTATACATATACTTTTATATTAATATGGATGTATGTACTATATCAATAATATATGTTGCATATATAACCATGTGGTGCTATAGAGGTGTAGTGGGAAGAGTGTGGTGTATAAGGTTATGGTGCGGGAGGTTGGCGGTTCGAATTTCCGCAAGAGCGGATCAAATTGTTCTACAATGAATTATCGTCACGAATGACACTTGATAGCGTCACGAATAGTGCCTACCATCACATTAAAGTGTCACTGAAAGGTTTTAGTCTTGATGGTGTAATGACACTTATAAGTGTCACTAATTCTTTTTTTAATGGGGCTTGATAGTGCCACAAATAATATCTACCATGACATCAAAATGTCATTGAAAGTTTTTAGCCATGATGGTGTAGTGGTACTTGCAAATATCTACCGTGGCACGGATACAAATGGCACTTGTTTAAAATGCCACAAGACTAAAAAATGTCATTAAACCAATAGTTTTGTGGCACTTTCAAATGTCACTAAACTAAGAAAATGTTGTAGTGAGTCTAGATCCCATAAAAAAATATATATTTTAATATATATAATTAATTAATTTAATAGTAGGCCGGGCCGGATTGGGTTGAAAATATAAATTTCAACCCTAGTCCATTAATATATCGGGCTGAAAATATTGATACTGTTTGACCCTATAGGCTAAAATAAACTTCCGAAGCCTTACAAAAATAGGACTGGACCGGGTGGGCTGAGCGGGCCAACAAGCTGATGCCCATCCCTAGTTACGGGTGCAACTGGAGTAAGTTTGGATGGGTTATTTAAATCTAATTTAAGTTGTGTTGAAAATTGCCAAAGTCTGCCTATATCCAAATTGTAACCCAATATTATCTATCCATGCCCAACCTGAATTAAATCCGAATTGTACATAAAATTTAAATTTTTTTTTCATAGTACAACTAAATTAATTAATTGGTTAAAAATAGATTCTATTCATACAAAAATGCATCCCTGGAAGGATACATGCTGTAGGATTTCTTACAAAGTAAAAGGCCAAAAATGTAATTTCATTTAAAATTTCTTGTCTCCTCTTAGGTCTAGTTTTGAAACTCAACTATTTTAGTTGATTTTTTTTTCTTATATTTTTTTAGCTGAACTAAAAAAATTGTGTTTGGCATGATAGTTGGCTTTTTCTTTTTCTTTTTTTTTAAAATTTTTTTATTTTTATAATTGATTTAATGATTGTAAAAGAAAAAAAAATAATTACGATTTAAGTGTGACATTTTATTTTATTAACTATTTTAATTTATCTTTTATTTATTGAATATTTTAACCCCAGCCTTACATCCAAACACCCCTTTAACTGTCCAAAAGATCTGACCCACAATAACTGAGAACTAGTAGGAATGGCAACGGGGCGGGGCGGGGCCGGGGATCACACTCCCCGTCCCTGATCCCGATGGTGGAAATACCCCGTCCCCGACCCCGATCCCCGACGGGGAACCCATAACCACCCCCGTCCCCGTCCCCTAACGGGATCGGGTTTCCCCGACCCCGAAATTCCCCGACCAAAAAATTAAAAACATTGATCAACATGTTCATCAACAAACAGAGAGATTTTTTCAACAACAGATCACAAACAAAATTTTTTTTAACACACATTACAAACACGAACAAAAAATAATAATAATAATAATCTGTATGTATACATTACAGATCTGTTCAACACACTGTGTTACACACACACACAACAGATATATTTTTCATCAACAGATATAATATAATATAATATCAACATCTCAACATCAACAGATCATTAACAAAAGATCAACTACACACACACACAAAAAAAAAAAAAAAATTGATAGTAAGACAAATCTGAGAGAGAGATGAGAGGCAGATGAGCTCGATCGAGCAGATCTGAGGGACGACGGCCACGGCAGAGCAACGGCGTCAGCTCGATCGAGCAGATCTGAGGGACGACGGCCACGGCAAAGCAACGACGTCAGTAGATCGAGTCGACGAAGGAGGTAGGGGCGTCAGAAGAGGCAACGGTGTCGGCAGAGGGAAGAAGAGAGAGAGAGAGAGAGAGAGAGAGAGAGAGAGAGAGAGAGAGAGAGAGAAGTGGGTTTGTAAGGGAGAAGAGAGAGAGTCGTAGGGAGGGTGGAGATCGGCGGTGGGAGGAGGGAGGTCGGCGGTGGGAGATGGAGATCTGCGGAAGGTTTTAGAGAGAGGGAGAGAGAGAGATGAGAGGAGATGAGTGAGACCGAGTCAGTGTGAGGTTGTGTGTGTAAGTGAAGGGAAAGGGCTGATTTGTATATATATATATGGCGGGGTAAAACGGTAATTTTGCTTCGGGGAAAATTGGGGGCGGGCCGGGACGGGGACGAGCCGGGCTTGAACACTGATCACCGTCCCCGGCCCGAAACTGTTCGGGGATTAAGTTTTAAATACCATCCCCGTCCCCGCGGGGATATTTTTCGGGAAAAACCCGCTTAAATCGGGGTCGGGACCGGAGATCCCCGTCGGGCCGGTTTTGAATTGCCATCCCTAAGAACTAGAGAGTTGAAGGGCAAAATAGAAGGAAAAGTGGCAAAATAGAAGGCATATATGAACGGTAAAAACATTATTCAAAATGGCTCAATTCTTTTATATTATAGTACTAGTGTATGCTTGTACCTGAAGGTACAGTGTGAATAAAAATAAGTAAACAAAAAGAAAAAAATTAAAAAAAATAAATAGAGAGAAAAATAAAAATGAGAGAAAAATAAAAAAAAAAATAAAAACAAAAGAGAGAGGAATGTGGGATCATGAGATCATAGAAGGATAGATGAGAAAATGAAAAATTAAGAGAAAGAAGCGAGAAAGCAGAAAATATACAGGTATGACATTTTTTAGAAAATATATCTCAGTCATTGTTTTATAATAGGACAAAAATATGTTGAAGATTTAAAAATCTTTCTGCTTTATTATATATATGTATATGTATATATATTCCGTAAATTATAATAAATCTTTTTAAACTATAACCCAATTGTGTTTTGCCTTCTTCAGCTTCAAAATGCAACAATTAATCACTTCAAAATATTATCTTGTTACTATTAATCCATTATGTTAGGTATTTAACACAAAATCAAATTATATGTAAATCACATGACATATTTATTAAAAATTTTAAGTAATAATGTCCTTATTTGATGATCTCGTTTTATTTTTACCATGAAGATAAGGGAGACAGTAAAAATAAGATTATCGGATAATAGTATTATTATCTTTAAAAAAATCAATAACGAGTATTATTGTCCTAAAAAATAATCAATTTGTCACGTGTTTCACACTTTACTTGATTTTATATAAATCCACAATTCTATTGGAAGGTGTTTAGTATAATAAGATAATACTTCAACATAGTTATACCACAATAGTTCATAATCAAAGATTACAAATGTCATAACTGTGTAGGGTTATAAATGAATCGAGCTGTTCAAGAATTCGGCTCGGCTTGTTAAGGACTCGATTCGGTTTGGCTCAATTTATTAAATAAATTAAAGAGCTCGAGCTTGATTTTTAGGTTCATTTAGTAAACAAGCTGAATTCGAATTTAAATAAGCTTGGCTAGTTTATTTATTTAAAGGGTAAATTATAAATACATCTCCTTACTTGAACTATAAATTGTTCCCTCTGATTTTACAAATTACATCCCACCACTTGAAATATCTAATTTAATTGTTATGAGAATAAAGAAACTAAGAGAGAGAGAGAGAGAGAGAGAGAAGAGAGGAGAGAGAGAGAGAATATAGCTCTGTATATTTCAATAAAATAAATATGAATGAATATAAGACTCCTTTATATAGGAGAAGGAGAATCTAAAATGGTAATGTATAATATGATAATGCCTAATATAGTAATATAGATATATGGTAAGTATGATAAATAGAACATATAGTTACTATATTTAACATTAATAACAAATAATCCATTTTATTAATAAATTATCAAATCAATTAATAATTTTTAATGATATTAAAAATTTATTTTAATTCATAATTCAAATAATTTTATTTATTAATTTTATTTTTCATTTCTTTCACATGTTTAGTGGCTCTTCTTGTAGTACGGCACTAATGTTTATCACAATTTTGATACGTCCAAAATGTGACGTAAATTTTGATACGTCTTAAGTATCATGAATAGAAGTGGGACCTAAAAATGGACGATGATAACGAATTTGAAAGTGAAGTTTGTATCTGTGGACGAGGATAACGAATTTGAAAGTGAAGTTTGTTAGTTGAACCGGTGGATGATGCCAAAAAAGAAAGAGAGATATTTATGTGAAACTATCAATGGTGGTAAGTCTGTCCAGAACACTCGGTTAATTCTTGAATAATTTTATAGATGCTACGCCTATTTTTATTAAAAATTTTACTAAAAATAAATATGATAAATTACACTGAATTTTGTTTTAAAAAGATTAAATAGATCAAAATTAATATAGATGACATGAAAAAATCAAAGACATAAAGTAAAATATATATTTTAATGTAAAAGTGATAACAATATCATTTTTTTATTCATACAATTAACGATTTTCTGATGAAAAGAGCCCGAAAGTTATATAAATTAAAACTTTAAAGGAGTCTAGTGTAATTATGTCAAAGTTGTAATGTTTACTGTATTTTTTAGAACCTTAGGGGTGGTCAGTGTAATTTACCCAGATAAATATGATTAGTTATCAAAAAATCAATAATACATGAACATGCAATCTATTTGATGTTTGGTTTGAAATACAATTTTTGAGTTTTTAAATATAATTTTTGAGTTTTTTTTTTTTTTGTGCGTTTTATTGTCTTTAGTGAACTTTTTAAAAAATTTCAATACACCTAAAAAGTTAAATTTTTGCGAAGAAATCTTAAAAAAAAAAAAGAATAAATACAAAAGAAATACAAAAATTTACTAAATTTTTATATATTTTAATATTTAGTATATATCTTTACATATAAAATTGACTCGACAAAATTGATACTATTAACTATATAGATTATAAAATAGCTGGAGATCATCTCATAAAATATTTGTAGAATTCTGATCAAATAGAAAATTAATAAGTAATTTTTACAAAATTTTGAAATCATTTTATTACATTTTTATAAATATACAGAAAATATAGAGATACTATTTTAGAAAAATTAGTAAAATATCTCTCTCCAATTTTGGGTAGTAAGAGAAATATAATATATATTTTTTTTTTATTAATTTGATAAGGTCCCTCGATGAAATCTCTTTGTGATCATACCCAAGAAATTTCAAAATTTCTTTGTGTCAAGGCGAAATTTCTCTACGAAAATGTTAAGTGGCCCTAACTAATATAAAATATTATATATTCTTTATCTTATAAAATCTTAATATTTGGGACCTTAAAAAAATTCTCTTACTATTTTAATGTAACCCAGTCCCTCTATACTTCTACCAATTAGGGGTGTAATTTTGGCCCGGCCCGGCCTGGCTTGGCCTATTCGGGCTGGGGCCGGGCCCATGTCGGGCCTTGCGAGCTCCAGCAAAAAAATTGGGCTAGGCCGGGCCGGCCCACAGGCCAGAAAATTAGGCCCAGGGGTATTCAGGCTTTGGGCGAGTCAATGGGCCGGGCATTGGGCTTTGGGCGGGTCTAAACAATTTTTTTAAATTTTTTTCATCAAAAAATTTATTATTTGCCATTAAAATTAACACTGGATATCGGGTGGGCCAAACCTCTGGCCGGGCTTCTGGGTGGGCCTTTAGTGGGCCACGGGTCGGGCCCATGGGCCAGGCCGGACTTCAAAACGATGGCCTAGGCTCTAGCCCAAGGCATCGGGCTAGGCTTGGGCTCGGGCCTAAACGGGCTTTAACAGGCCGGGCCTACCTCGGGCAGCCTGCAGGACACGGGCCAAAATTACACCCCTACCACCAATACATATGTGGTATAATTAAATGTAAAATACTCTCTCCGTCCAAAAATATTGGTCTCTTATGCGATTCTTTTTGTTCTAAAATATTAGTCACTTTTCAAAAATTAATGATTAAAATAATATGAATTTTGTATTTTGCCATTCTTTTGAATTCATTAATTAATATTTTTGAAGTATTCTGTGAACAGTTTGCCTATGAGACTAAAATTCAATATCCGTCCAAACATAAACATAAAAAGCATTAATTTGAAAAATCTTAAAAATATTATTCCACTAATGTTTTTCACAATTTTGATACGTCTTAAGTACCATGAATAGAAATGGGACAAAAAAATCTAGGATGATGACGAATTTCAAAGTGAAGTTTGTATGTGTGACCTTAAACAAGTCGAAGTGCATTAGTCGGACCGGTGGATGATGCCAAAAAAGAAAGAGAGATATTTATGTGAAACTATCAACGGTGGTAAGTCTGTCCAGAACACTCTGGCTAATTGTTGAATAATTTTATAGATACTACGCCTATTTTTACTGAAAATATTACTAAAAATAAATATGATAAATTACACTGAATTTTGTTTTAAAAAGATTAAATATATCAAAATTAATATAGATGACATGAGAAAATCAAAGACACAAAGTAAAATATATATTTTAATGTAAAAGTGATAGCAATATCATTTTTTTATTCATACAATTAACGATTTTCTGATGACAAGAGCCCGAAAGTTATTTAAATTAAAACTTTAAGGGAGTCTAGTATAATTATGTCAAACTTGTAATGTTTACTGTATTTTTTCAAACCTTAGGCGTGGTCAGTGTAATTTACCCAGATAAATATGATTCGTTACCCAAAAATCAATAATACATGAACATGCAATCTATTTGATGTTTAGTTATAAATACAATTTTTGAGTTTTTAAATATAATTTTTGAGTTTTTTTTTTTTTTGTACGTTTTAATGTCTTTAGTGAACTTTTTAAAAAATTTCAATACACCTAAAAAGTTAAATTTTCGTGAAGAAATCTTTAAAAAAAAAAAAAGAATAAATACAAAAGAAATACAAAAATTTACTAAATTTTTATATATTTTTAATATTTAGTATATATCTTCACATATAAAATTGACTCGACAAAATTGATACTATTAACTATATAGATTATAAAATAGCCGGAGATCATCTCATAAAATATTTGTAGAATTCTGATCAAATAGAAAATTAATAGGTAATTTTTATAAAATTTTGAAATCATTTTATTACATTTGTATAAATATACGTAAAATATAGAGATATTATTTTAGAAAAATTAGTAAAACATCTCTCTCCAATTATGGGTAATAGGAGAGATCTAATATATATATATATATATATATATATATTTTTAAAATTTGATAAGGTCCCTCGACGAAATCTCTTTGTGATCATACCCAAGAAATTTCAAAATTTCTCTGTGTCGAGGCGAAATTTCTCTGCGAAAATGTTAAGCGGCCCTAACTAGTATGAAAATATTATATATTCTTTATCTTACAAAATCTTAATATTTGGGACCTTAAAAAAATTCTCTTACTGTTTTAATGTAACCTAGTCCCTCTATACTTGTACCAGTTAGGGGTGTAATTTTGGCCCGGTCTGGCCCGGTTTGGCCTATTCGGGCTCAGGCCGGGCCGGGCTGGGGCCATGTCGGGCCTTGCGAGCTTCCGCCAAAAAAATTTGGCCAGGCTGGGCCGACCTACGGCCAGAAAACTAGGCCCAGGCCCTAGCCCAGGCCCAGGGGTATTCGGGCTTTGGCCGAGCCAGTGGGCCCGGCCTTGGGCTTTGGGCGGGCGTAAGCGGGCCTAAACAAATTTTTTTTTTTTTCCACCAAAAATTTATTATTTTCCGTTATAATTAACACTGGACATCGAGTGGGCCGGGCCTCGGGCCGGGCTTCTGGGCAGGCCTTGAGTGGGCCACGGGCTGGCCCCATGGGCCTAGCCGAACCGGACTTCAAAACGATGGCCCAGGCTCCAGCCCAAGGCATCGGGCTAGGCTTGGGCTTGAGCCTAAACGGCTTTAACAGGCCGGGCCTACCACGGGCCGCCCGCAGGCCACGGGCCAAAATTCCACACCTACCACCAATGCATATGTGGTATAATTAAATGTAAAATACTTTCTTCGTCCCAAAATATTAGTCTCTTATGCGATTTTTTTGTTTTAAAATATTAGTCACTTTTCAAAAATCAATGATTAAAATAATATGAATTTTATATTTTGCCATTCTTTTGAATTCATTACTTAATATTTTTGAAGTATTTTATGAACAGTTTGCCTATGAGACTAAAATTTTGTATCCATCCAAACATAAACATAAAAAGCATAAATTTAAAAAATCTACAAAATATTATTCCACTATTGTTTATCACAATTTTGTTACGTCTTAAGTATCATGAATAGAAGTGGGACCAAAAAATCTAAGATGATGACGAATTTGAAAGTGAAGTTTGTATGTGTGACCTTAAACAAGTCGAAGTGCATTAGTCGGACCGGTGGATGATGCCAAAAAAGAAAGAGAGATATTTATGTGAAACTATCAATGGTGGTAAGTCTGTCCAGAACACTCGGCTAATTGTTGAATAATTTTATAGATACTACGCCTATTTTTATTAAAAATTTTACTAAAAATAAATATGATAAATTACACTGAATTTTGTTTTAAAAAGATTAAATAGATCAAAATTAATATAGATGACATAAAAAAATCAAAGACACAAAGTAAAATATATATTTTAATGTAAAAGTGATAACAATATTATTTTTTTATTCATACGACTAACGATTTTCTGATGAAAAGAGCCCGAAAGTTATATAAATTAAAACTTTAAGGGAGTCTAATGTAATTATGTCAAACTTGTAATGCTTACTGTATTTTTTCAAACCTTAGCGGTGGGCGGTGTAGTTTACCCAGATAAATATGATTAGTTATCAAAAAATCAATAATACATGAACATGCAATCTGTTTGATGTTTAGTTTTAAATACAATTTTTAAGTTTTTAAATATAATTTTTGAGGGTTTTTTTTTTTCGTGTGTTTTATTGTCTTTAGTGAACTTTTTAAAAAATTTCAATACACCTAAAAAGTTAAATTTTTGCAAAGAAATCTTTTTTGAAAAAAAGAATAAATACAAAAGAAATACAAAAATTTACTAAATTTTTATATATTTTTAATATTTAGTATATATCTTTACATATAAAATTGACTCGACAAAATTGATACTAGTAACTATATAGATTATAAAATAGCTGGAGATCATCTCATAAAATATTTGTAGAATTCTGATCAAATAGAAAATTAATAAGTAATTTTTATAAAATTTTGAAATCATTTTATTACATTTTTATAAATATACATAAAGTATAGAGATACTATTTTAGAAAAATTATTAAAACATCTCTGTCCAATTTTGAGTAGTAGGAGAGATCTAATAAGTTTTTTTTTTTTTTTAAAATTTGATAAGGTCCCTCGATAAAATCTCTTTGTGATCATACCCAAGAAATTTCAAAATTTCTCTGTGTCGAGGCGAAATTTCTCTGCGAAAATGTTAAGCGGCCCTAACTAGTATGAAAATATTATATATTCTTTATCTTATAAAATCTTAATATTTGGGACCTTAAAAAATTCTCTTACTATTTTAATGTAACCCAGTCCCTTTATACTTGTACCAATTAGGGGTGTAATTTTGGCCCGGCTTGGCCTATTCGGGTTCAGGCCGGGTCGGGCCAGGCCTATGTCGGGTCTTGCGAGCTCCCGCCAAAAAATTGGGCCAGGCCGGGCCGTCCTACGGGCCAGAAAACTAGGCCCAGGCCTTAGCCCAAGCCCAGGGGTATTCGAGCTTTGGGCGAGCCAGTGGGTGGGGCCTTGGGCTTTGGACGGGCCTAAACAATTTTTTTTTGATTTTTTCTACCAAAAATTTATTATTTTCCATTAAAATTAACACTGGACATCGAGTGGGCCTGGCCTCGGGCTGAGCTTCTGGGCAGGCCTTGAGGGGGCCACGAGCGGGGCACATGGGCCGGGCCGAACTTCAAAACGATGGCCCAGGCTTTAGCCCAAGGCATCGGGCTAGGCTTGGGCTTGGGCTTGGGCCTAAACGGGCTTTAACGGGCCGGGCCTACCTCGGGCCGCCCGCAGGCCACGGGCCAAAATTACACCCCTACCACCAATGCATATGTGGTATAATTAAATGTAAAATACTCTCTTCGTCCCAAAATATTAGTTTCGTATGTGATTTTTTTTGTTCTAAAATATTAGTCACTTTTCAAAAATCAATGATTAAAATAACATGAATTTTATATTTTGCCATTCTTCTAAATTTATTAATTAATATTTTTGAAGTATTCTGTGAACAGTTTGCCTATAAGACTAAAATTCAGTATCTGTCCAAACATAAACATAAAAAGCATAAATTTGAAAAATCTTCAAAATATTATTCCAATAATGTTTATCACAATTTTGATACGTCTTAAGTATCATGAATAGAAGTGGGACCAAAAAATCTAGGATGATGACGAATTTGAAAGTGAAGTTTGTATGTGTGACCTTAAACAAATCGAAGTGCATTAGTCGGACCGGTGGATGATGCCAAAAAAGAAAGAGAGATATTTATGTGAAATTATCAATGGTGGTAAGTCTGTCCAGAACACTCGGCTAATTGTTGAATAATTTTATAGATACTACGCCTATTTTTATTAAAAAATTTACTAAAAATAAAGATGATAAATTACGCTGAATTTTGTTTTAAAAAAGTTAAATAGATCAAAATTAATATAGATGACATGAAAAAATCAAAGACATAAAGTAAAATATATATTTTAATGTAAAAGTGATAATAATATCTTTTTTTTTATTAATATAATTAACGATTTTCTGATGAAAAGAGCCGAAAAGTTATATAAATTAAAACTTTAAGGGAGTCTAGTGTAATTATGTCAAACTTGTAATATTTACTGCATTTTTTCAAACCTTAGGGGTGGTCAGTGTAATTTACCCAGATAAATATGATTAGTTATCAAAAAATCAATAAGACATGAACATGCAATCTGTTTAATGTTTAGTTTTAAATACAATTTTTGAGTTTTTAAATAAAATTTTTGAGGTTTTTTTTTTTTTTTTTTTGTGCGTTTTATTGTCTTTAGTGAACTTTTTAAAAAATTTCAATAAACCTAAAATGTTAAATTTTTGAGAAGAAATCTTTAAAAAAAAAAAAGAATAAATAGAAAAGAAATACAAAAATTTACTAAATTTTTATATATTTTTAATATTTAGTATATATCTTCCCATATAAAATTGACTCGGCAAAATTGATACTATTAACTATATAGATTATAAAATAGCCGGAGATCATCTCATAAAATATTTGTAGAATTCTGATCAAATAGAAAATTAATAAGTAATTTTTATAAAATTTTGAAATCATTTTATTACATTTTTATAAATATACATAAATATAGAGATACTATTTTAGAAAAATTAGTAAAACATCTCTCTCCAATTATGGGTACTAGGAGAGATCTATTATGTTTTTTTTTTTTTTTTTTTTTTTTTTTAAATTTGATAAGGTCCCTCGATAAAATCTCTTTGTGATCATACCCAAGAAATTTCAAAATTTCTCTGTGGCGAGGCGAAATTTCTCTGCGAAAATGCTAAGCAGCCCTAACTAGTATGAAAATATTATATATTATTTATCTTACAAAATCTTAATATTTGGGACCCCAAAAAAAATTCTCTTACTATTTTAATATAACCCAGTCCCTCTATACTTGTACCAATTAGGGGTGTAATTTTGGCCCGGCCCAGCTTGGCCTATTCGGGCTCGGGCCGAGCCGGGCCCATGTCGGGCCTTGCGAGCTCCCGCCAAAAAATTGGGCCAGGCTGGGCCGGCCCACAGGGCAGAAAATTAGGCCCAGGCCCTAGCCCTAGCCCAAGCCCAGGGGTATTCGGGCTTTGGGCGAACTTGGGCGGCCCTAAACAATTTTTTTTTTTTTTTTTTTTTTTTTTCCACCAAAAATTTATTATTTTCCATTAAAATTAACAATGGACATCGGGTGGGCCGGGCCTTGGTCCGGGCTTCTGGGCGGGCCTTGAGTGGGCCACGGGACAGGCCCATGGACTGAGCCGGACTTTAAAACGATGGCCCATGCTCTAGCCCAAGGCATCGGGCTAGGCTTGGGCTCGAGCCTAAACGGGCTTTAACGGGCCGGGCCTACCTCGGACCGCCTACAGGCCACGGGCCAAAATTACACCCCTACCACTAATGCATATGTGGTGTAATTAAATGTAAAATACTCTCTTCATCCCAAAATATTAGTCTCTTATGTGATTTTTTTTGTTCTAAAATATTAGTCACTTTTCAAAAATCACTGATTAAAATAATATGAATTTTATATTTTGCCATTCTTTTGAATTCATTACTTAATATTTTTGAAGTATTTTATGAACAGTTTGCCTATGAGACTAAAATTTTGTATCCATCCAAACATAAACATAAAAAGCATAAATTTAAAAAATCTACAAAATATTATTCCACTATTGTTTATCACAATTTTGTTACGTCTTAAGTATCATGAATAGAAGTGGGACCAAAAAATCTAGGATGATGACGAATTTGAAAGTGAAGTTTGTATGTGTGACCTTAAACAAGTCGAAGTGCATTAGTCGGACCGGTGGATGATGCCAAAAAAGAAAGAGAGATATTTATGTGAAACTATCAATGGTGGTAAGTCTGTCCAGAACACTCGGCTAATTGTTGAATAATTTTATAGATACTACGCCTATTTTTATTAAAAATTTTACTAAAAATAAATATGATAAATTACACTGAATTTTGTTTTAAAAAGATTAAATAGATCAAAATTAATATAGATGACATAAAAAAATCAAAGACACAAAGTAAAATATATATTTTAATGTAAAAGTGATAACAATATTATTTTTTTATTCATACGACTAACGATTTTCTGATGAAAAGAGCCCGAAAGTTATATAAATTAAAATTTTAAGGGAGTCTAATGTAATTATGTCAAACTTGTAATGCTTACTGTATTTTTTCAAACCTTAGCGGTGGGCGGTGTAGTTTACCCAGATAAATATGATTAGTTATCAAAAAATCAATAATACATGAACATGCAATCTGTTTGATGTTTAGTTTTAAATACAATTTTTGAGTTTTTAAATATAATTTTTGGATTTTTTTTTTTTTTTTTAGTGAACTTTTTAAAAATTTTCAATACACCTAAAAAGTTAAATTTTTGTGAAGAAATCTTTAAAAAATAATAATAATAAATAGAAAAGAAATACAAAAATTTACTAAATTTTTATATATTTTTAATATTTAGTATATATCTTTACATATAAAATTGACTTGACAAAATTGATACTATTAACTATATATATTATAAAATAGCTGGAGATCATCTCATAAAATATTTGTAGAATTTTGATCAAATAGAAAATTAATAAGTAATTTTTATAAAATTTTGAAATCATTTTATTACATTTTTATAAATATACATAAAATATAGAGATACTATTTTAGAAAAATTTGTAAAACATCTCTCTCCAATTTTGGGTAGTAGGAGAGATCTAATATGTTTTTCTTTTTTTTTTAAATTTGATAAGGTCTCTCGATGAAATTTCTTTGTGATCATACCCAAGAAATTTCAAAATTTCTCTGTGTCGAGGCGAAATTTCTCTGCGAAAATGTTAAGCGGCCATTCGTGCTCGGGCCAGGCCGGGCTCATGTCGGACCTTGCGGGCTCCTGCTAAAAAATTGGGCCAGGCCGGGCCGGCCTACAGGGCCAGAAAACTAGGCCTAGGCCCTAGCCCAGGCGCAGGGGTATTCGGGCTTTGGGCGGGTCTAAACAAATTGTTTTTTATTTTTTCCACCAAAAATTTATTATTTTTCATTAAAATTAACACTGGACATCGGGTGGGCCGGGCCTCGGGCTGAGCTTTTCGGCGGGCCTTGAGTGGGCCACGGGCCAGACCCATGGGCCGCGTTGGACTTCAAAACGATGGCCCATGCTCTGGCCTAAGGCATCGGGCTAGGCTTGGGCTCACGCCTAAACGGGCCTTAACGAGCTGGGCCCACCTCGGGCCGCCCGCGGGCCACGGGCCAAAATTGCACCCCTACCACCAATGCATATGTGGTATAATTAAATGTAAAATACTCTCTTTGTCCCAAAATATTGGTCTCTTATGCGATTTTTTTTTGTACTAAAATATTAGTCACTTTTCAAAAATCAATATTTAAAATAATATGAATTTTATATTTTGCCATTCTTTTGAATTCATTAATAATATTTTTGAAGTATAATAATTGTACTACCCAAGGGTAGTTTTGAAAAGTTAATATTTTTAAAATGCATTAATTATACTATTAAAAAAAAAAGAGACTAATATTTTAAGACAAAGAGAATAATAATATCATATTTTAACCATATTACTAATAACATGATTGTTGACAAAGGGTGTAAAGGAGGTAGTGTAATATACCATTTTTTACTATAATGAAGTTAAATAAATTAAATTCACATTGAATTTGAGAATCAATATATTATTACAAAGTAACTTTCAAAATGAGAGGTAGAAATTAGAAACAAATAAAAGATAAACAAATCTCTCACATTGGGGAAAAATTTGACTCCCTATTCTCCTACAAAACTGGAAAGATTTTGATCAACAAACTATCCCGATTCTTCCTCTTTTCACATAGATTTTATTTATTTATTTATTTTTTGTCACTCATTAGAACCTACATTAGCCTAATTTAAGGGAAAGGAAAAAGGAAGAGGGTATAATGCTGCGACTAATGCATATACTTTAAGGAGGTCACATGGTCTACATAATACAACACATTTTTTATTTGGGTCCAGCTCTCAAATTGGACGATGCTATTAGGCTGCGGTGGACCTAATTCTGAGCCCATCTCAATGATCAAAATTGTATTGAGTTCATCGAGTATATTATCCCTGTAAAAAATTATTTTAATCGGATATCGATAGCTACTTGATCAACTTGCATTTGTGTTTGATGGAAGTGGTGACAGTGTTTATTTCTGAGCATTTCACAGATGTGCTACTACTGGTAGTAGCATCGGAGTTGCGAACAACATTCTTCATCATATGCTTATTACCACCCACAATGATCCATTGTTTGATGGCATCCTCAATTTGAACCCCAATTTCATGGAGGTCTTTAAAGTTGAATATCATTTTCTGTAATATCTAAGTTTGTCGGGCCACATCTTGCTAGAGCGAATCTACTGATTACTAAAAACGGATCAATAAATCCTCTAAATTTGTCTAAGGCTGAGCCATTACTGTAGTAGATGGTTGTGCCCAGGATGAACTGAATAAAGGTGATCTAATTGGTGAATGCCGGAGCCGATGAACCCTGTCTAGCCTTCCTTCGTCTTGCCAATGGCGACAGTGAAGCAAACACTGGCTGTCTCTGAACCAAATTTCTGACTGTACAAAGTCTATTGATACGAGTCTAGAGCACCTAGGGGATATCAGAGCCTTCTAAAGCTAAGATTCCAGGAATGATTCTAGGACTACCTAGCAAAAGAGAAAACAGATAGCACCTCAGGCCCAATTTCACTAGAACGGATATGATCACAGCTGAAGGACTATACTCCCCACTAAATTTTGCCCCACAAACTGATATAACTAAACCACTGATATGAAGCACCCCTATATAGATCCACTGTAGAGCACATAGTAGGTAAAGAGAGCCAAAGCACCCCTATGAGGGGGTAGGGTTACCCTGTCCTAGCTTTGGCATGATCTAGAGTTTCACTACTTCAAACAAGTGGTTTCACAATATCCTGCATATGGGTGAGCATCCTATCCTATGTTGGAACAGTCACTAGAGCTTTCTACATGCACTAGGCCAATTGGTCAAAAGGGATACCTCAGCAAGGTTACCTACTATACCTTTCACACCTAACACCGAAAAGTGAAAGGAGGATCAAGTGGTACAGCGGTAACCCAGATCCAAAGGTTGTGTTCCTAACGTGACATTGCCTATATCCGACCAGCCTTTTGGCAAGATTTTGGCAAGCCTCCGATAAGTCGTCCAGGATATCAGATGGTAAACACAGTGACTTACGAGCACCATGCAAATGCAATGCAATGAACATATATATGTAAATAAAATATCACATCATGAAGTCCAAGTCAAGTTCTCTAAATCTCCAGTAGAGTCGCCAGAAACTGTAGCTAGTTTTTCGTGCTCCTTGAAGGGGTTTAGTCTCCTCGGGTACGATAGTCCTACAGTTCAAACTCTCGTGGTTATGAATCTGATTCCACAAGTGCAATGTGAATCAGAAAAAACAAATGAGAGTCCAAATCCGGCAAATCTTAGAAAATCCATTAATCATCAGAGATGCCAAAAATGAACTGCATTGCCAGATTTTAGAATTGCGACCTAAATATTTTTAGGAAATTTAGGAAACCTGTGACTCATGCCAAAGGCCACTTGTCCAATATAACCAAAGTGTCTCGGATCGAGAACTTAGGTATGAGAGGAGAAAGTCATGAATTGAGCACCCCACTCATCCAATCAAAGATCGGCCTTTACTAATCATGCGTAAATTTTATGTACAGTATATGCTCTTGTTCTGATTATTAATATACCAAACATTACTATGTGAAGCAAACAAGTATAGACTACGTCACTTATTTCGGAATGCTTTGATTTCATGCATTTTTTAAAAGAGTTTTGAATATGTGTAACTTAAAAGAAAAGTTAGCTCATATGTACAATAGTCAAAGTCATTCCAACTTAAGCGAAATAGCCTTCATCCATAGGCATTCAAAGAGGTATTTCAAAGAAGCACGTAGCCTCATGGTAGTATGCTTGACATGGCAACACAAACATACATGTGATATGCTAAAGTAAAAATGTTCACCTAGTACTCAGTCAAGCTAAAGAAAAGAAAATAATTAGAAAAATGCGTAATCCTAATAATGTACATGACTAATGCAATACATATGAAATGCAACTACTAAATTCAGCTACTAATATGACATGTGAAGGAACTCAAAGAATGAGGTAGCGTACATAATCATTTAGAAATTGGTAAGAGCATTATGTGTGATACCCCTGTTCCGTAGTACGCTAATTGGTCTTTAATTTGAGTATGATTATGTGTTTAGCATAATTTTATGTGTCATTATGTGAATATATGTGATTTTGAAATTCTATTTGTTCACTGTAGGAATATCTGTTTGAATAATCTGCTTCGAAAATTAAATTGAGGGCCTTATCGGCCACAGAACCCGAAATTGATTACGCCATCGTGATTGGCATAATTTTTAGAGCCTACGGTGAAATTTAATTAGAAATTGATTCTGGTCAGATTAAACTGATTAAATTGATGAATTAAGTGCCCAAATATTTTATATTGAAATAATATGCTAGTGGGGCTTGTTGTATGTTAGCATTACACTCTCCTTTAACTCTTTGGAACTCAAAAAAAATCTGAGTTAGACAATTGTGAGAGTGAGAGGGCCGGCCATAGTGAGAGAAAGGGAGAGAATTGTGCTAATTTGGCCTAAAGCTTGGAAATCTTGGAGATTTAGCTCAAGAATTGACTAGAGCTTAGAAGATCAAAGCTTCTAGGTGAGTAATTCTTGGATTATAGTTTGTAATTTTGTGTGCTCAAGCTAATTTGGTGATCAAGAGTAAGATTGAAATGAAATTGGGTTGTATTTGTTGAATTGAAGCTTAATATGTGCATGCATGTAGGAAATCACCTTGATATTGCATGTTTGAGCACAAATGTGTATAATCCATATGAAATGTTAAAGGAAACTCATGTCTTGATCACCATTTGTGTTATCTAAGTTGAGAATGTGGCTAATTCATCACATGCATGTACAATTTGGGAAGATATGAGCTTGAATGCATGAGTTTGTTATGTTGGTGTTGAGTTTGACATATTTTGGGACATGCATGTAGATAAATCAAGAAATTGGGCTCCATTGTAATGTGTTTTGGTGTTTATGGCATGTTAGCATAACTATATTTGAGATTTGAGCCATAACATGCATGTTTTGTTGGTTGAAATTCGAATTGGAGCCCAAGAACTCAATCTGGAAAACCCAGATTTTTGATGTCCGCTCGAGCGGGGGAATAGCCGCTCGAGCGGAAAAATCGTGCTCCCAACACTTTTTGCAGAGTTGGATGTCCGCTCGAGCGGGCTATCTCACGCTCGAGCGAGGAGTTTTTGTAGACAGGCTTTCCGCTCGAGTGCTCTATTCCACGCTCGAGCGTATTTTTCATGCAACCAGTACTTTTGCAGGCCTTAAGGGTCCGCTCGAGCGGGGAAGTTGACGCTCGAGCGGGGACCCTATTTTCTGAAATTTTGTTCATGTGTTCTGTGTTTCGTTTTCCGTTCTCTTTCACTCGTAATCACTCTTAGGCATATGTTAAGCATTGTAAACAAGTTAATGAGATAAGAATAAAGCCTAAAGAGGAATACGTGAATTAAGGAACGGATTGGATTGTTAATGACCCTTTTGTATTCATGGAATGTGTAGGGTCAAGCTCCAGGGCGAATCCACAAGCCGATCACTGTGAGTAATATCGATATTTGAAAGCTTGTCAATGTCCAGTTGTTTATTTCCCTTATAAGCTTTATGAGTTGCAAATTGGGATTGTGGACAAAAGTTTGACATGATAGAAATAAATGGACCGAAGGTCGTTTTGATATAAACGAATGGACCGAAGGTCGTTTTGATAGAAACGAATGGACCGAAGGTCGTTTTGATGGAAATGAATGGACCGAAGGTTGTTTTGATATAAATAAATGGACCGAAGGTCGTTTTGATATGAATGAGTGGGCCGAAGGCCGTTTTGACATAAACGAATGGACCTAAGGTCGTTTTGACACGAATGTATGGGCCGAAGGCCGTTTTGACGTAAATGAATGGGCCGAAGGCTGTTCTGACATAAATGAATGGGCCGAAGGCCGTTTTGACATGAATGAAAATCTGATAGGGCTAAAGACCAGTATGTTTGGAACTACAACCATTTGATCTGAATTTTGTATAAGTGTATACATGTTAAGCAAAAATATGCATTGGGCCCAAGGCCGTTCGGAGCATGTTGTTCTTCATATTGCTTATGTAACTTATGTATTCGATATTATTCACTGGGCTATCGCTCACGCTCATTCATGTGTTTGTAGGTGAGTCGAGGGAAGTCCAAACTCAGCCCCAGTGAAGTCTGCCAGGAACAACATGAGTTTTAGAGAGTCAGCCTTGTGTCTCACGTACGAGACCCATCCTTGCCATTTTGTTATGTATTTATATTTTGTCTTGTTGGCAAGGACTTTGTGTACATCTGTATATAGTTTTGATATGGGTTGACTCAGTTTGGATGATCCTGTCTGTAAAGGATTTTGTGATACTGTACTTGTTGTGGGTTATTAACGTATATGTGCATGGTTTGTTTTGAGTACATATAAGTACGGCTCTATGAACAAAGTTTTAAATTTTTGCTTCCGTTTAGCCCCTTTACTCTGATGAGTTATGTCTGGTAAGGTTTGAGGCCGTAGGTAATCTCAGGATTACTGGCCGGTTATGTCCTTAACCCATAGGGGCTGGTTCGGGTCATGACATTATGCATGATGAGTCGAATTTAATATATGCAAAAAATGGATACAACACATGGTAATGATATAGAATGAAAACATAATATGATATGCAACCACGGTAAGCATGTAAATAAAAGGGAGAAAGAAATGGGGGTTGGAAGACATACATCACATATTACAAATTTGCCCTCGTACAAGAAGGTCTGAATGTCCTAATTAACTAATTATTACAAACACCAAATGAATGAGCTAACTAGTTAATTATTACAAAATACAAATATCAAAGCTGCTAATCTAATGGACTTGAATGAGAGACAGGGAATCACATGTGCAAGAGCAACAACATCCTTCGAAAACTCCCCACTGCTCACTACCAAAAGCTGCTCTGTTCACAGTCTGAAAATGACTATTTTGGGCATCAGGATCTGCTCTGTTTCACTGAAAAAAGGACCACAGCCGTATAAAAATTGGACTGGTTGGCCTTGAGAAGTGGTCAGTCGTACAAAGAGTTAGTTGACCGGCCATTGATTTTGGGAGAGGATCTGCTGCAATCAGAATTGGAACAGAGCAAAACACGGGGTTCCCAAGAGATGTTTATCCTTCCTTCTCTCTCTTGTCATGAAAAATTCTCAAGGAGAAAATAGGTTTACTTCACAAATCATCAAATATCCCAAGGGTATTTAAATGATGCTTAGTGAAGCAAAAAGATGGCAATTAATGAAAACAAAGCTAACTAAGGCTAACAATGAAAGATACAATCAAAGACATGGCCAAAGCCCACTGAATCTCATAAAAAACAAGAGCAAGAGAATACTCAGGCTTAGAGATAACAGGTTTAGAAGAAGCCATTCTCGAAGGCAAAGCATATACATAAGAAGTTCCATCATTAAGAAGACCAAAGAGACTCATCTTCCTACTCATGGGAGATGGATTGAAACCTCCATTTCCATGCTTTAAAGGAAATAGAAAAGAGTCTCTAAAGGTCTTGATGAAGAGCACTCATGTAGCTTTAAAACAAAGACAAAACTAGACCAAGTAAAAGTAAGAAATGAAAGCTATGGAGAAATGATTGCAAGCTCATCTTCCTACTCACGGAATATGGATGAAACATCCATTTCCAAAGAAGGAACTTGGAGAGAGCTATGCAATATCTTTAAAGAAGAGAGATATGAGACAAGAATCAAGCTATCTATATAACTTTTAAACACATATACACACTTCATATTTAATCAAAATCTAACCAAAACAGTGTTGGAAATGAAGGAAATGACGCGTAAATATGAAGAACAACAAGAGAGCAAAGCTAAAGAACAAGCCTATAGAAGGGTGGTTAACCGTTCCGCCTTTAAACAAGATTTCAAATCACATTTTAAATGCCAAAATAATCTAAAAACAAGTATTGAAATAAAGAATAAAAATTTAAGTAATTAAAAGAGTTGAAAGATTAACCTCTAAAGAAGAGGAAAAACTTTTGGGTTTACAAACTCCAATCCAAACACTCTCTAATATTTGAATTTGTGTTCAAAATCTCAGCAAAAAACATCAAGTTCAATGCTTCAATGGTGTACCTATAGTGTATCTATATCAAGAGGGTGGAGGAAAGCTTTTGGTATTTGTTTAAGCCTTTAGGAAAATGTTCTAACCCTAAACCATGAGAGAATGTGGTTTTTTTTTATAGAGTTTCCACCGTTTTTCAATTTAAATATCTTCAAAAGTGAGTAGTTGGCCAAAGCATGTGCATGGGAGCAGCTGGCTGCTGTAAAATATTTACTCTCGGTAAACATGGCTGGCCGGCCAACAGGATGGCTGCCCAGCCAAAAAGATGTGGCATGTCGGTTATTTTTTTGGTCTTACTGCTTTTTAAGTGGTCGGGCTACAAAACAGGTTTTGGTCTAAATAGGGTGCAAGGTTTGGGTTTGAAGCTCAAAACTGAACTCTTTTGCTGAAGATTCGAATGATTACACAGTATAATATTTCATCATTAAGTGTTCGGAATGAAGCGCCCAAGTCTTAAGGGCGGTCAAAAATGAGGTGTCTACAGTTGGCAGCCTAATGTCTGCTTTAACAAGCACAAGGCCTGATATGTGTCACGCGGTAGGATTGGTAAGTAGGTTTCAATCCAATCTAGGTAAAGAACATTGGCAAGTAGTCAAAAGAATATTAAGATATTCAAAAGGCATCAAAGGTTTGTGTGATCTAGAAATAAAAGGATATACTGATGCGGATTTTGCAGGAGATGTAGATGATAGAAAATCTATTAGTGGTCATGTGTTTTTGTTTGGTGGCACAACAATTTCTTGGTTAAGTAAGAGACAAAGTTGTGTTGCAAAGTATACTATGGAAGCTGAGTACATAGTTTGCAGCACAGCAGTTAGTAATGCAGTTTGGATAAAGCGATTTGTTGACAATTTACAATTAGGTATACCTGCCAAATCGGTAAATATGCTATGTGACAATCAGTCCACCATCTCATTAATAAAAAGTGGAGTGAATAGCTCTAAGGGAAAACATATTGATGTAAGGTATCACTATATTCAGGACATAATGGAGATGGGAGAAATTAAAGTCGACTATATACCCTCAGATGAGATGGTGGCCAATCCTATAATCGAAGGGTTGTTTCTAAAAAAATTCAGAGAACATGTAGCTAATATGGGATTGAAAAATGCCTAAATAGATGGTTTAGCTACTTATATAAGAGCATAGTCGGACAACTTTGGAGATGCCTGGATAACCGATATTATGCGACTCTGTCTTGCATGGAAACATGTGTTTGGTCAGGTAATAAATTAGAGAAACTGATAAGGTACGGACATCACAGTTAGCATAAGATATAAAAGTCCATGATATGTAAAATGCTAACTAGGTGATGTTTTCTTGATCAGCAAAAAGTCGCTAATAAGGTGTTAAGGAAAACATTTAGGAATGGTTCTTAGAGGAAGTACTTAACAATAATTTCGACGCAGGTTGATGCATGAGGAATGTGTGCAGTTGAAGTCGTCAATGGTGACTGGGTATGGACTATGAACCAATCACTGAAAATTGATGTCGTTCACTTGAAATATAGTGAATTGAAGTCATCTGGTGTGTGTTGTCAGTAGGAGAACCAATTCATACAGATATAGTCAGATTGGTGGCAAAAACGTGCGCACGTATGGCCAAGTCATAATCGGACGTTGATCTATGAGGTAATTTCATAGATAAAGGTTGGCATGAGACAAAATTTTAGTACCAAGGTAAATATACCCAACTCAGGTTTTTCATCTCATTATAATATGATCAAGTGAGAGATGAAGGTATAAGGGGTGATTATACCATGATATGATGGACCCTATCACACAGGATCATGACCTATAAAATAGTGATGTACAAACCTTCCCACCGGAAAGAGAAGTAATCTAGAAATATAGAAGGATTTGAGTTTGAACCTTTGAGTAATAATGGTTCATAGAAGAGTTGTATAAACCTAGCAGTTGCAATAGTTCTAAGAGGCGCCATTAAGCCTATATATACGTGGTTATAAACATGGCACAAAGCACTTGAACACTAACTCTTAAACTGTGTTTTTCATAAACACCCTCACGGGATTATCGATCATTCATATTTTTCTATCATTAGATACATTGGTGTTAGACACATAATTTCTTGCTTTTATAGATAGGTGTAGACACCCCATTTTGACCGCTTTTAAGACTTAGGCGGCGCCTCATGTTGAACATTCGATGATGAATTGCTACGCTGTGCAAATCGTTCAATTTCTTTAGCAAAAGGCTTCAGTTTTTCAGTTTTAGAGCCTAAACCTTGCACCCCTCTGGACCAAAACCTAATTTTTGCTAGCCTGACCAGTCAGAGACCTACTGGCCAACAAGTGGCCAGTAGGCCATTTTTGGTTGGTCGGCCGTCCTCTTCTATGGCCGGCCGGCCGGCCATGTTTAGCGCAGCAGATATTTTGCTTGCTACCAACTGTCCCCATGTGCATGCCTTGCAACAGCTGGCTTATTCCAGATATTTCCAACGTGAGGTAGTGTTTTTCTATAAATACATGACCTCCCCTCATGGTTTGGGATTAGAAAATTTTCCCAAGAGCCAAAACTTGTTCAATACACTACCTCTCTCTCTCTTGCAATATACATACACCATACATACACCTCCTTAGCCAAAAAACTAGAGGCCTCTTGCTGAGATCATTGAACACAATTTTCAACTCTTGAGAGTATTCACCCTGTGGTTTGTGAACTAAAGAGCATTATCTCTTCAAGAAGTATAACCTTTTCCATCTTTTGCCTTGTTTACACTACTCTTTTCTTCTCTTTTTCTTGTTGTTTATACACTGTTTTGGACTGGTTATAAGTGCTGAAACTTGTGATTTAAGAGCTACAAAAGGTGGAGGGCTTAACCACTCTTTCTTGAACCTTATTCCATAGCTTATATCCTTGTTCTTCCCACTTATTTCTTTGATTTCTACACTGTTTTTCAGAGATTTCAAAAGGCTAAAATATGTGATTTAAAGGTCCAAAAGGTGGAGGGGTTAGCCACACTTCCTTAGGCTTGCTTCTAAGTTTTGTTCTCTTCTATTTTTGTCTATATTTTCCACCATTTTCAAAATGATTTCAGCACTGTTTTTTAGTTTTTGGGACTGTTTTAATTGCTTATTTAATTTATGCTTCAAATACCATGCTTGAAGTGTTGTAAGTCCTCATGGAATTGGGTGTATAGGCCATACCCACCAATCCATTTGAGTTGATAGCTGTATTTACATAGTTTTCATGTAAATAGTCTCACTTTTGTAATAATCACCTTTGCATAACCATCTCTGCAACCTCCCTTCATTTTTTGTTTATTTTGATTAAAGAGTTGTGTTTAACTAAATATTGTTGTTTAAGCATAAGAGAAAGACCTTCCATGCTTAATAGTTTAATTTCTTTAGAGGTTCATTACCAAGGTATTATATCTCTCTTATGCTAAGTACAACCTCTTGCTTGACACTTCTCTTTATCACCGGTGCATTTACTTCTAAGGGACTAACTTTCTAGTTAGACCCATGGAAATCACCAAGGAAAGAGCCATTCACTACAACAAAAACCACATTTTATAGCATTCGATGAATGCTATCAAAAGTAAGCAATAGCATTCGTTGGAATGCTATGTTTGCCCATGTTATTAAAAGTGTATCATTTTTAATAACATTTATCGAATGTTATCGTTGAACGCTATCGTAAATATATTATAACAATTTTTGAATGCTATGAAATAATTAAAAGTTACTAAAAATACCAAAGGATAACATTTTGTTAATGCTATGAAATTGTTTTAATAGCAATCTAGTAATGTTACAATTTACCATATCATAACTAACTAAGAATGTTATAATAAAGCATGCCAACAAACTTTTTGATAACATTTTTTTAATGCTACAAACACCTCATTATGATAGCAATTTTAAATGCTATCATATAGTATTTATAAATATAATAAAAATCCATTCCAACACCAGTATTATTGGACACCTAAATCCTGTAAATGCCACAAACACATTTTCATCCATCACATACAAAACAATATCATCATTGAAAAATAACTCATCACCACAAATTTCAAGAAATAATAAAATTGTCATAACATTATCTTAATAAAATACCAAAACACAATCTCCTACTACGTTCAGAAAAATAAAAACAAAAACTGAAAGTCATAATGTCGATATGTACAAGACATAATAACACATTCAAATTCTTTTTTCTGCACCCACAAACTTCCAAGCTGACTTCTATTGGTTCCATCTTCTTTCAAAACCTAATAACTGTAAAATAATAATCAACACATCACAGTAAGTATAATCAGTTTAAGTATAATAAATAACTAACTAAACTAATATAGTTTGACGAAATTTCAACCACAAAATTTGAATAAGCCAAACAATCCCTCCCCTCCCCTCCCATAGGAAAAAAAAAAAAACCCCCCTTCTATAATGCATGATGGAGTACATGCAGGCTATACATTTTTTCCTCATATTTCTGCACTTATTAGCTGGTTGTGGGGGTTAGGAAATTCTTGTTGAGGGTTGCGTGACAGTGAGCCCTATATTCTTTGGAGTGTGTTCTAGCCTGTTGTCTGTTGTTCTGGCTTTCTTAGTTGTGAGTTTCTCAGTTATTTCTTGGGTTGACCAGTGTTGTGGGGGTGGTGTTTGAGTGTATTTGTAATCAGAGATGTGTCCTTTTCTACTAACACTTTGCTTGTAGGTTCTAAGCTGGTACTTTGCTTAGGGATGGTGGGTTGAGTTGGTGAGGCTTCAAATTAGGTAGAGTGTATTTTGTGAGTTGTGGGTTGAGTAAAGTGAGCTCTAAAAGTCTCTGTAGATTTGCTGTTGCTTGCTGTGAGGGTTGAAGTTGCAGGTTGATCTGCCCTCTTTGTTATGGTCTCCTAGCTAAATCACAAAACAAAGCCTTCAATGATAATCAAGCAATCAGATCAAGTATGGTCTCCCACAAAATCTACTTGATTATGTTTTGTCTAAAAAGTTCTTCGGTCAATGCATAAAGCCATTAGGGAAAGCTATTAGTTTCTGGCAAAATTGGGATCTAGAATTGACGGTTTGAAGTTCTAATTTAATGGTCCTTGCAAAGACTTGTAGCCATATCCTTTTCTAGAATCTGCATATACCAAAACAGATATTATATTATGTCTCATAATAAAAGGTCTATAAAAATGCTAGGACTATCTGCTTCTTGAAAACAACAAAGTACCCTTTTCACTTCCATCACAGGACTCTTATGGAGGACATGTGCAGCATGAAAGAGAATCTCAAGTAGTCAGAATTACTGATACCTGATTTCTCTAAGTCGTAATTTTCCAGATTGAAACTCACTTCCGATCTGTCACTGATTTCCACACCACTGTTGTTATAGAGCACTGATGAGATCCAACTTATAGCTTCAGATTGAAGCTCACCCTGGAAAGTTGCCTTCCTCGAGGAAATAATAGATCCTTTCTGCAACTTCTTTTCCAGTCAACCCTGAAAGACATGGGAATCAGCTCAACAACAGAACAGAAAAAACCGTTTAATACATAAAATCTTAAGGAAACACAAATTACAGCACTTGAAAGCCTATTATATTTTCTCGTGGTCCAATTAACTATGAAATATGAAATATATCACAATCATATTAAACAAATTTTAAAGCACTCTTATACGCAATAACATTTTGTTCTATAATAAATCATAAATACATTCCAAAACATGCACACACACACACAATGAAAAAAAAAATACTCCACAAGGTTTAATTTTTCTGCTCTTATATGATACAATATGGTAAAATAAAGTCAAGCTCTAGAAGGTTCATGCCTCTCATCATACAAAATTAAAATAGGCTCCATTACTACATCTATTTCACTTTCATTCATATAGCATGACTAAGGGATTCAAAGCAGCCATCCATCTGCAAACCTAAAAAATGTCTCTGAGGCGCGCACTTCAAAGTTAATTATTGCATGCATGTTCTTTATCTTTAGCATATTCTCCATCAGATTGCCAAGAAAACATAAGGAATGTGAACATCAAGCCCTAAAAATAATATGCATTAGGGGAACCATTATAAAGACTCCAGATTGTATTTCCTCTTATGAATTCTCAACAACCAAACCAAACAGTGAATTTTATGCTTGTACAAGTTCGTATCAATAGCAACTAAATTGACGGCGATTACTGAAATTTGACAACAATTTAACAATCTTTAGTTAATTTGAGAAGTAGAAGCCAAAATTAAGTGCAAAAAACTTACTAAAAAAACAGAGTACGCCAATCAAAGAAAAAAATTATTAAGACAACTCTATATCACCAAAAATTTCTGGCAAATTAATTCCAAGACCAACACTGGTATCAATTTTCAGGTTATCTGACCTCCAAAATTGCAAATAACATGTTCTCAAGCTCAGATTTCACATGCATTTGAAAATATTTAGGGCAAAACCCAAAACCCTCCAACCAAAAAAACCCTAAAAAGAAAAACAAAACACTACCAACCAAACAAGTGCTCAAGCTACAATTCCACAGAAAAACCAATTAAGTACCAGGAAACAACAATTAAAGACCAAATTGAAGGGAATAAAAGCAACGAAACACACAATTGCAAGTTGAATTAGTGATCAAACAGATCAGCAAAAACATAACTTGAGATTAATTTAGAGGATTTCATATAAACAAAAAAAAAAAAAAAATAGAAACTATAATCAATACATACATATATATATAATAATTGATGAAGAAAATCGCAAGGGAGAGAGAACATTACCTTTAAACAACACAAAGCTTCACAGAATTGCAGAATCATAGAGTAAGAAGTAGTCCTAGAAGCATTGTTGTTGATCATCACAATGAGAGGAAAAATAGGAAACAGATTTGGGAGTGGGTTTGGTGAAAAATAAGGGCGCCGGAAAAATAGGAAACAGATTTGGGAGTGGGTTTGGTGAAAAATAAGGGCGCCAGATTTTAGCGCAAAAAATCTGGGTTTAATATATTGATAGCATTATATTTTTATTTATAGCATTTATACATTGTAATTAAAATCTTGAATTTCCGGATTATTTCACAACATGAATGAAAAGCTATTAAAATTATATCAAATGTTATAAAAATTGAAATGTTCTCACTAGATGCTATTTTATTACAAAATGCCCACAAAATGCAACATTTATAGCATTTTCAAAAGAATGTTATAAAAAATGTTATAAAATGTGTGTTTTTGTTGTAGTGATTATAGCTTCATTATCAAGTTTGGATTTAGAGTGATCATCGCTCATTATGGGTTTGGTTAGTCATTATCGCTCTCTTTGAGTTTGACTAATCATTATCACTCATTTGGGTTTGACTTAGAATTCATTATCGTTTGTAAATGAGTTTGACTCTTCCTTTGTAATTTCTCCTGTGCAAAAGGGCTTGAAAGGCTCATTTCTCGAGTTTAATCAATGCTTGATACTCTTTATTGCTTTTGGACTTAGTGGACGTAATTATCACTTTTGTACAAAAAGGAATAAAAGATAAGAAATGGAAAGGTAATGTAAAAGAGGCTAATAAAATTGGAGTAAAAAGAGGTTAAAAAAGGTAATAAAATTGAGTTGGGTTCAATTGGACGTTATATTGAACCTATTGCGTCTTGACTCATTACATACTCTTTAGTGATTGTTAGGTCCCTACTTGTTGCCGATTCCGCGAATAAGCTTAGTTTAATTGAGTTGTAATTTTTCCTTGTTTTTTTGTCTTCCTGCTCGAGCGACCAAAGATGCTCTCTAGCGGAGTTTGCACCTTCTCAATAGTTTGGCTTGTCTGTAAAAATACTAAGAGACGTGTTTTTGCACTCGAGCGTAGACCTATTTATTCGCACGTGTTTTAGTGACACCGCTTGAGCGGCAAGTCCTCCGCTCGATCGGGTATCGCGGGTCTGTTCACTATTTAAGCTGTTGTTCTGTCTAGTTTTAGGTTACGACTTCCAGATCTCTTTAAGGTTTTAGGGTTTTCTTCTAGGGCTATTGTACTAGTTTTTTTTTTATGTTTGATTGAGTATAATACTCATGGTTTGACGAGTTTACATCAGAGAGTTGTTTTGATTATTTGACTTCAAGAGTGTTCTTCTTCAGTGGAATCCGAAGATTCAAGCGTGAAGTATTCGAGGGAGTTTGATGTTGTACGCAGTCGTTGATTCGACAATGGATGTTGTGGATTCAACATCATTCTGATTAATTCTGAGACAAAGAGTGCGGTGAAAGAGATACAGATTGTTGAAGACAAATTGATTGCGTTTGGGTAATTTGTATTCTTTCTTACTTTCATAGTGAACATTTTGCCCGTGGTATTTTAATCATAATTGGAGGTGCTCCAATTGTGATTTTTTTACGTAAAAATCGTTTGTGTCAATTTATTATTTTAAAAGCGACAATCTAAATCACTTTCGTATGTGGTAGATGATTTAGATTGTTAGTTTTAAATTGTTTGGGAATTATTACAATTAATCTTGATCTAATCCCGAATCACTTAGGTTTTCAGTGATGTTTAATGTTCATTGAAGCAATGTCTATCCCTTCCCTTGAGGTAACTCCATGATAGGAGAATGTATTGTTGGTCATTCATTTTATTTTATTAAGCTTTTATCCTATCGGTTCTAAGATCATAAGGCAACAAATGTGCAAAAATTGATGATTTGTCAACCGAATCTACTCCTTCCTTGATCACTCTGTTTTTGCCTTATTTCAGTTCTGTGGCAGCAGGGTATCTTTCAAAAACAATGGCCGGCCGACCACTACTATGTTCGACCGACCACTTTTCAAGGCCAGCCGACCACCAGTTTGTACATGTAGTGACATTTTTGCGAAAAAACAGAGTAGAACCTAAGTCCAAAACAGAATAATTTTCTTACTGCAAAACAGAACAGATTCTGGCAGCAAACAGAGTGGTTTCAGGAAGATGTTCTCGATTATGCGCATGTGGCTCCTCGCCTCCCATTCTATTAATTTAGTGCTTTAATATTAGTGTGTTGTAATTAATTGTTAGCTTCTTTCAAGTTAATTCGTTTATTTTGTATTGTAATAATTAATTTGGACATTCATTCGAACCCTTTTGTGCGAGACAAATTTGTAACACTTGTAATATTGTGTATGTCTTCAACTCTCATTCTTTCTCTCTTTTATTTACTTGCTTACGATGGTTACATGTAGAATCATATGTTGGTTTCACATCACTACCATGCGTAAATATCCATTTTGCATGCATTGGGTTCGGTTCATCATTTTAACATTATTGTCATTTCCTCCTTACTTGAATACATGAACTATTACATGCTTTGAGTTGAGTCATATGTCATGTTAATAAATCGAACTTAATAGTTTCATTTTGTATGTCTTGCATTAGTCACTTGCATATTAGAGCGTGCATTTTTTTTAAAGTATTTTCTTCTATTTTGGCTTACCTCAGTTGAGTACTAGGTAAGCATTTCTTATTTTAGCATATTGTATGTATGTTTGTGTTTCCATATCAAACTTATTACCATGAGGCTAAATGGTTATTTGAAATATCTCTTTAAATGCCGGTGGATAAAGGCTAATTTGCTTAAATTGGAATGACTTGATTAATGTATTTATGAACTTGCTTTTTCAAGTAACACATTCAAAACTCTTTTCAAACAAACATCAAATCAAAGCATTCCAAAGTAGGAGAAATAGTCTATACTTGTGTGCTTCACATGGTAATATGAGTATAATAATCGGAATAAGAGCATATAATATACATAAAAATCACATCATGATTAGTAGAGGCCAATCTTTGATCGGGTGAATAGGGTACTTAATTCGTAACTTTCACCTCTCATACCTAACTTCCCGAGCCGAGACACTTTGGTTATGACGGACAAGTGGCCTTTGGCACGAGTCTCAAGTTTCCTAAATTTTTCAAAAATATTTAGGTGGCGACTCTGAAATCTGGTAATGCAGTCCATTTTTGGTATCTCTGATGATAAATGGATTTTCTAAGATTTGCCGAACTTAGACTCTCATTTGTTTAATCTATTTCACATTGCATTTGTGAAACCAGATTCAAAACCACGGGAGTCCGAACTATAGGGCTATCGTATCCGAGGAGACTAAACTCCTCCGAGGAGCACGAAAAGCAAGCTACAATAGGCTATAGATTAATACTTTAGGCTTGAAAAATAATATTTTTCACCACGTATTTTCCTTAAGTTTAACAAATGTTATGCATATATATATGTAAAATGTATCATATTTGAAAAGGTAATACTAAATTCATTATTTCTGAAATATGATAGATTTTACATATATATACATATATATTGTTTTCATGTGAATTTACAAATATAAAAAAAAGAATAAAAAAAGAAAAAGAGAAAATATTAGAAATGCATTGTGAAGATTGTGAGAGTTTTTATTTTATTTTCATTTTAAAGATAATTAATTGATCAAACACGAAGAATACAAAATATGGTGAGAGTTGTTTTCAGTGCAACGTGTAGTTAGCATATGTATCTTGATTTCATGAAATTGTATGTGATCACTATCAATAATATTGATTTCCTATTTGAGATTGCAATATCATCTTGTGCAAGCTCTAGTAGTATTATTCGAGAAAAAAATTGGTAAAAAATCTATTTTTAGGGATGCGTATGGCATTAGATTCAATAATTATTTTTGTTTTAGTTATAAAAACATAATTAATAAAATTGTTTGGTGAGAATTTTAAATTATTGTGAGGAGGATATATATATATATGTATATATATATTTTTTCATTCCTCACTCATTGTCTAATCGTCGCTGGAAAGGTCATCGATGTCAAAAAAACTCACAGGCAGATGTACCTGGCGGTTAGTGGTGATGATGGTATAAACAAATATGTAAATGTGATAGGCAAATAAGCGACACGTAGGCAAATAGATGATAGGTGGAATAGTGAATATATAGGCAGATAGATAAGGACCACTGTTATTGTCCTTACAGCCCCAAAAGAATAGAGTTTGGGTCATTGTATCAAAAGTTTTAAACTTAGATTTATGGCCCCCGTGCCTTATTATTTTAAAATGAAAAAATATGTGAAAGGAAGAAAAGTCACAATTTGATCCAATATATTGTAAAATTATATATTTTAATATTTATGAATTTTCAAACGAGTTATTTTGAATTTTTGTAGCCAGCTATGCTAGGATTCCATAATTTTTATCCAAAAAATTAAAGTTGATATGAGGATTAGACTAATTTTACATGTGAACCCCATCAAGCAAGAGTTCATTTTTTGAGTAAATTTTTTAATAGAAATTGTAAATCCCTATTCTTTTTTTTTTTTTTTGTAGCCACTGATTAGAATAGAATCTTTAATCTCACAATTCTAGGTTTCGTAATTTCCTATTTTAAAAAAAAATTACAAAATTAATTTTTAATATAAAATTCAATTCATAGATTTTTGAGTCTTTTAATTTTTGAGGGCAAATTTAGGACTAGTTCGGTTTACAAACACAAGTTCTAGCATTCTAAATCCTTATTGTTGGTCATACACTCTTTTAATTTGAATTGTTAATTTTGCATGACCTTTGTGTCAATAATTGGTGAAAAACCCATATTGATCGATTAATGATAGTCAAATAATTTAATTGTATTTTAAAAAAATGTTGAACTAATTTAAATGGTTCATTTAAAATATTTAGATAACCAAAAAGGTCGCTAGTTAAAGTTTTGTAAACATAACAATGGAAACCCTTGCATACAAACAAATATATATATACTTTTGGTACATAGCATTTCTGTATGGCCACGCTCATTAAACAATGGGAAAATATGTACATAAAAAAAGGACCGACTAACAAATTTCAGTGATACTTTTAAAGGAAAACTAAATCTATAGAAGATATTATTCAATCAATCACAATTATAGAGTTTGTACTTTATTTATATAAAAGGATGCCTACTAGTTAACTATGATTACAACTAACCAAACCAATCTAACTCTAGTTATTACTACCTAACTAATTCTGTTGAGATGACTGGGCTCTCTTCTTGACTTCTGCTCAGCTCCTTTTCTTGGCTTCGGCTTAGCTCCTTATCATGCCCCCTCAAGCTTAGGGGAGTTTGAGAGACCATAAGCTTGTGCTACTAAATACTGAAATCGATGAGAAGAAAGTGGTTTGGTGAATATATCAGCAAGTTGATCCACAGAAGAGGTGTGACAAATATGAAGTTTCTTTGCTGCAACTCTTTCTCTAACATAATGGTAGTCCACCTTAATGTGTTTGCACCATGCATGAAAGACAGGATTATTGGACAAAGAGATAGCAAACATATTATCACACCAAGGAGAGGGGACTGGAACTGAGATATGAAGATAAGATAAAAGCATACCAAGCCAACTAAGTTCAGCAATGGTGTGAGCAAAAGCCCGATATTTGGCCTCAGTGGAAGACCTAGATATAGTAGATTGCTTCTTAGGAGACCATAAATCAAGTTGGGACCTTAGAAGACACAATAACTAGTTGTAGATCTTCAATCAATAGAGTTGCCTACCCAATCAGGATAGGAGAAAGCACTTAAAGTGAGAGGTCTTGGTGTAAAATGTAAACCATGATAAAGAGTACATTTGAGATATCTAAGTAATCTTTTGGCCAAAGAAAAATGACTAGTAAGAGGAGTTTGAAGGAACTAACAGGCATGATTGACAGCAAAAGCCAAGTCAGGTCATGTAATAGTAAGATACTACAGGGCACCAACAAGACTTTGATAAAGGAAAGGCTGAGAGAAGGGCAAATCCTCAGTAGAAGCCGTAGACTTGAGTCATAGGAGATGGGGTAGATTTGGAATTTGTCATACCAATTTTGGCCAAAATCTCAGTAGTATACTTCTTTTGAGACAAGAAATAGCCAGAGGCAGTGGAGGTAACAAATATACCCAAAAAATAGTCAAGAAGACCCAATTCCTTCATGGAAAAAGTAAAGTGCATCTGAGTGATAAGGGTGGAAATATAAGATGGATCACTGCCTATGAGAAGAGTATAATCAACATATATTAAGAGAATAGTGATGGAGGCAGAAGCCTTCTTAACAAATAAGGATGAATTACAATGACTAGCCTAGAAGCCCTGTTTGAGAAGAAATGTAGAAAAAGTAGAGAACCAAGCATTGGGAGCTTGCTTGAGCCCATAAAGAGCCTTTTGCAATTTGCAGACCATGGATGGATGCTTTATATAAACCTCTTCATCTAAGACAGCATGAAGAAAAGCATTGATGATATCAAGTTGTTTGATGGACCAGTTAAAGTGAAGAGCTAAACATAAGAGAAGTCTAATAGTAGGTTGCTTAGCTACTGGACTAAAGGTCTAAAAATAATCAATACCTTTAGTTTGGAGAAATCCTTTGGCAACCAATCTGGCTTTGTATCGATCAATTGTACCATTTGAATTTTTCTTGAGACGAAAAACCCATTTGCAACCAATAGCCTTTTTGGTAGAAGGAAGAGGGACCAAAGACCAAGTTCCTTGTCGCATTAAAGCTATGTATTCATCAACCATGGCAACAGTCCAGGCAGCTGATTAAGCAGCTTCTCGATAAGATTGAGGCTTAACCAGACTAGAAGAAGGGAGATTAGTAGAAGTGAGAAAACAAGTATGATGATGAGATTTCGACCGAGTAACCATGGGGTGAGTATTAGTAGAAGAAATAGAGTCAAAGGTAGATGGAAGAGTGGAAATGAATAAAAATAGAAGAAATAGGGACCTGAGAAGATGGAGAAGAAGAAATATAAAGAGAAGAAAGGACAGCAGAAACTGGTAAAGCTGTTGTGTGTGAAACATACTGAATTGGAGGCAAAGCAACAGTCGAAGCTGTAGACTGATGAGAGGGATGAGTTGGATGGTGAGTAGTAGGCTGAGCTACAGGCAGAACAGATGCTATAGATGGGATAGCATGTTGAGAAACATAAAGGAAAACTAATTCTATAGAAGATATTATTCAATCAATCACAATTACAGAGTTTGTACTTTATTTATTAAAAGGATGCCTACTAGTTAACTATAATTACAACTAACCAAACCAATCTAACTCTAGTTATAATTTCCTAACTAATTCCGTTGAGATGACTGGGCTCTCTTCTTGACTTTGACTCAACTCCTTTTTCTTGGCTTTGTCTTAGCTCTTTATGAACTTTTATTTCTCCATGAGAGTAATGGGTTCGATTATCACTGATAAGACTCGATTCTTTTCTTGAGAATCTGGAGATCCATGCCCATCTCCGTGTTGATACATGCATTGGGAAATCCGAGCAAGGTTAATAGTGGTTTCAACAAATGATTTCTCAAATGGAGAATCAATTATTCGATCTTTGTTCATCTTTTTCCATGTTTCATCAATCAAATTGCTTATATGCTTCTGAGCAACTTGTTCAAAAACTCCATTCTCTTTCATGTAACACAGGATTGAATTTGCCGATTCACCTCTCTCCAACTCGGCCTGTCACATAGACAAACAAGAATGTTAATGTTAAGTAACTAACGAAATGGAATTTTGCGTTAACATTCTTTTGTAATTACAATGCTGACCCTTCCTTAAGGCCGTTTAAAAGTTCGCCTAATGTCCTCATTATTTCAATCAATAAAAAAAATAAAAAAAAGGTCTAATATCTTGAATGTTAAAACATGGTAAAAACAACCTTAATTACAAGAATAGATATGTAAGAAAATGAAATTTAAATAAAATAATTTTAGTTAAAATATATAAAATCATTTTAAAATTTTGCATGTGGCCCCAAAAATTATTGGGTTTCATCTCAATACATTCTTGATTGCACAATATGGTAAATGTGGGGATATATTTTCTAAGTACCAACACATGACCGAGGTGACGCCGACGTGTCAGCCGGGGTGCCCCCTGTCCTAGTTGTGACGCCGAGGTTATCGCGGTTAGGCCGAGGTTATCTCCGAAGATACCGGAATCAGAGATAAGCGGATAAGGGACAAGAGTCCTAGAATGAGGAAGGACCTCAACCTGGATAAGGATAAAGCTCTTAGGAAGTTTATCTTTATCTATGGAAGAGTCCAAGATTAGCAGTAAGCTGAAGTCCATTGAAGCTAGGCTTCTATTGGGACTAGGTTTGTATTGACTACAAAAGAGAGGCACCCCCATGGGTCTAGGGTACGCAATTTATATTCTGAACAGTGATTTTAGTACTTGATCTATCTTTGAGAGATAACTGACTTGATCATCGGACTGCCCCCGGGTGGACGAACCACCGCCGAAATCTCTTCTTTTTGTTGCAGGTGACTCAAGCGCCATCTATTTTGCCAGTGCTCTCCAGTTGAATATTGAGTTGGCAGTGTGGTCAGAAATTTACCCACACAATTTGGCACCGTCTATGGGAAAGAAATGAGAATAGATGGCCAACGACGGACATAAAGAGAAGATTGGGGATAACACTCCTACTGGGAGTGAGAGACCTGTAGACCTTGACGTCGAAGAGGACAATTGCAATGAAGACCAGAATCACGAAGGAAAGAACGTCGGCTAGGAGGGAGACGTACCAAAGAAAACGGACCAAAGCGGGTACTATAACGAGGATAACCTCCAGGTGTGGAAAGATAGATGCCTACGGAGGGATGAAGATGTGAAAAGGATGGCAAACAAATTGACAGACCTGCAATCAGTCGTCAATTTCATGATGCAAAACAACGTCATGCAGCCACCGTTCCCGCTGCAGGACACGCCAATTCCAGCGGCCAATGCCCATAAGGAAGGACAGAAGACAATCCCTATAGCCCCCCAGCACACAAGAAGTGAAAAACACTCTCACCGGCCTTCAAGGGAGGTCGGGCGAGGAGAGTCGAGAAGGGAAGAATCTCAAAGGACACATCGCACCAAGGAGGTAGACCCCAGAGAACATCAACATGTTCAAAGACAGGAGTTGTGCTTCGATGCAACTAATGGAGCAAGGTCAAAAAGGACTCACAACGAAGCTGAGAGTAGCGCACCTAAAAGACTGAAATCGGGGGATAGCCAAGCTCCTGGGCGGACCAAAGAGGACTTGAGAGATTACCTCAAGAGGAAGCAACAAAATGCCGAGGTAACTTCCCTCGTTAAGCGAGAACACCATTCTCGGTGGAGTTGGACCAATTTGAGGCCCCAAAAAGGTTCAGTACGCCGAGGTTCCAGATATACGATGGCAAGTCAGACCCCAACTTTCACGTTGGTTTATACCTAAACTCGATGGCATTGTACACTGGGAACGAGCCGTTGCTTTGCAAGGTGTTCCTCTCATCCTTCGGGGAAATTGCATCGGATTGGTTTCACAAATTGCCAAAAGGAAGTGTGAAGACCTAGGAAGCCTGGCCGAGATGTTCGTGGCCAGGTTCGTAACAAACAAACTACAACCATTAAAGGTAGACACCCTGATGGCTCTGAGAATCAGTAAGGATGAAGGCCTTAGGGCCTACGCAAAAAGGTATTATGAGGTGCTCAACCGAATAGCCGAATGCAACCAAGAGGTGGCGGTCGTGTCCTTCAAGAACGGCCTAAAAGATGATTGTGCATTGCGAAAGTCATTGGCAAAGACATTGCCAAAAAGCATAGAGGAGCTCATGGCCAGAATCGAGAAATACGCCAAAGCCAAGGAAGACACGCCTGGGATTAAGGCGACGAAGCAAGAGAAAGAAAATGGCTCGCCGAAGCGAGGCCGATGTAACAATGGATCCAACAAGCAAGAAATAGGACTAAGGGCTGCATAGGCAGTCACAACTATATTCCGAATTCCAATTCACAAAGTCCTGGATAAAATCCGAACCCAGCCCTATTTCAGAGCACCAGCAAGGGTACTAGGAGAGTTTATGGGAAGAAGCCTTGGTAAGCATTGTGCCTACCACAATGAAGATGGGCATCTGACTCAGGGTTGCAGAGCCCTGAAATTGCACCTGGAAGACCTGGTAAGGCAATGCCATTTGAGGGACCTTGTAGATGAGGCCAGGACAAGGAAAGAGCAAGCAAGACTTCTTCAGGCACCAGCAGCTCCACCTCCCCCAACACAGCAGCCGCAAGCAGGCGGACCTCGGGTAGTTAATGTAATTCACTCGAAGGTCAACGAAAACGAAATACGGGGAGAGACCCAGAAGGTAAAGCACTTGCAGCATGTGTACCAGGTCTGGAAAAAAAGACCTCGGGCCAAGGAGTGCCAGGGACCAGTAGTGTCCTTTACTGAAGCCGACCTGGAGATGGTACAACATCCGCACAACAATGCCTTGGTAGTATCCCTCCATGTTGGGGAGTGCCAAGTAAAGCGCATCCTAATTGACCAAGGCAGCTCTTATGACATCATGTATGTCAGATGTTACAAGGAGCTGGGCCTTCACCTAGATGATATGGAGCAGTCCAATGGAACAGTCCAATGGTCAGGTTCAATAGAACACCAACATGGCCACTGGGCGCAACAAGCTTGGAAGTGCAGGCTGGCACCAAGAAGATAAAGACAAAGTTCACTATAATTGACACACCCTTCCCTTACAATATTATCTTGGGAAGGCCATGTTTGCATGCAATGGGGGTTGTTCCGTCAACATTGCATCAGCTACTGCAGTTCCCAACAGAGCATGGGATAGAAGAAGTCAGAGGGGATCAGCTACAGGCAAAGAACTGCTCCATGGCAGCAATGAAATCCACCTGCAGCAAACGAGAACCAGAAAGGGTAGAGATCAAAGATGAGGACGTCAGCAAGGAGCTAGCCGAGAAGAGTAAAGAAGCCCTAAAGAAAATCCTCGTCCAGTAGGGGGATGAAGAACGTTTCTTCCTTCTTGGTTCGGGCTTAGCCGAAGAAGAGGAAAAAGAACTGGAGGCTTTCTTGATAGCAAACATAGAAGTGTTTGCCTGGACGCCTTACGAAATGCCAGGCATTGACCCCAAGGTCACTTGCCACAAACTAAATGTAGATAGGTCGGCTAAACCTATAATCCAACGGGTAAGAAGACCGACGTTGATGCATGTTGAGGCAGTGGAAGAGGAAGTAAACAGGCTTCTGGAGGCCAGAGCCATTCGAGAGGTAAATTACCCGACATGACTATCGAATACAGTAGTGGTGAAGAAAAAGAACGGTAAATGGAGGGTCTGCGTAGACTTTATCAGCCTAAACAAGGCCTGTCCCAAAGATAGTTTTCCTTTACCGAAGATTGACCAACTGGTGGATGCCACTTCAGGGCATGGAAGGATGAGCTTCCTGGATGCATACAGGGGGTACCATCAGATAGCCATGTAGCCCCCAGACGAAGAGAAGACTGCATTTATTACCCCGAAAGGACTGTATTCCTACAGAGTGATGCTTTTTGGATTAAAAAATGCAGGAGCAACTTACCAGAGATTGGTAACCAAGATATTCAGACACATAATTAGCTGAACAGTAGAGGTATACATCGATGATATAGTCTTGAAGACCAAGGAACCTAAAGACCATCTAAAAGACATAAAGGCAGTCTTTGACATCCTAAAAACATATCGGCTCCGACTCAATGCATCAAAATGCGCATTTAGAGTTGGATCTGGTAAGTTCTTGGATACTTGGTGACCAGAAGGGGCATTGAGGCCAGCCCAGATCAGATCAAGGCCATCCTAGAACTGAAAAGCCCAACATCAGCGAAGCAAGTACAGATGTTGACTGGAAGAGCTGCAGCCCTGAATCGGTTCGTAAGCAGAAGTTCTGACAAATGCAAACCCTTCTTCAGCTTAGTGAAGAAGGCCATAGACTTTTTATGGACAGAAGAATGTGAAGTCGCCCTGGCCGACTTGAAGAAGTATCTAACCACGGCTCCAGTTCTGTCAAATTCAGAACCTGGAGAGGAGCTATTCCTATACTTAGTAGTTTCGGAACATGCGATAAGCGCAGTGGTAATCCGAGAAGAAAAAGGGGAACAAAGGGCTGTCTACTTGTAAGAAAAACCATGGCTGATGCAGAAACCAGATACTTATCCTTGGAGAAGTTAACGCTCGCCTTATGTAGACGTGCTCCTGGGAACCCTCAGATATCCGTGCGCGAGGGCGTAAGATCTCGTTTTGTTCCGAGCTACTACAGTTCGGACTTAATGTCACAATTCTGAATCTAATCTCATAAAATGCAATGTGAGACCGATAAATCACCAAAGAGTCCAAATCCGGCAAATCGTTTTGGAAAACAGATTTTTATAAAGAAGTGCCAAACATGGGCTGCTTTGCCAGATACAGAGTCGCCACCTAAATATTTTATTTTGGGAGAATTTAGGAAACCCTGACTCGTGCCTAAGGCCACGTGTCCGTCATCACCAAAGTTGCCTCGGCTCGGGAACTTGGGTACGAGAGGGGAAGGTCATGCAATGAGCACCCCCACTCGCCCGATCAAAAGATCGGCCTTTACTAAGCATGATACTTTGCTTTTGAAAAAACACGTGCTCTTATTCCAGTTAATTAGCTAATCTTACTATGTGATACGCACAGCATACAAGTATAGACTAGATCGCCTAATTTGGAACAAAACATTGCATATTCATTTGAAAAATGGTTTGAAGTTTGCTACTCGCAAGTAGGCTAAATTCAGGATTCAATGAATTGTTCCAATTCAAGTAATCCAACCTCCACCCACAAGTATTCAGGCAGTTATAGCAAATAAGCAGTTAGCCTCATGGCAAGCATGCTTTCATGGCAGTCAATAACATACATGCAGTATGCTAAAGCATAAACACTCACAGTGTACTCCGAGCCAAATCAAAGAACTAGTTAGAAATCATGCATGATCCTAGTTCATGTTAATATGGCTAATGCAACACATGCAAAATGCAACTAAGATAGGCTCGGCTATTCTAAGATGTCATGTGAAATACAACTTGATAACATGCTGTTTGAACACGTATTCAAGTAAATGTATTGAAAATACAATGCAATTAGTATGATGCGCTGAGCCCGGTGCATGCAAAACAGATGAATGATGCACGCATGCAAGCATAAGGTATGCTAAACGAAATATGCCCTAAAACTAACCATCGTAAGCGGTTAAGTAAAAGGGAGAAAGAAATGGGGGTTGGAAAACATGCATCACACACACGCACGCTTATTATAATAATACTCCCTCTCGACGGAGGGACCAAATAAAAAGCTAACTAGCTAATCTAAGCTAATTAAACTAATTATTACAAAACAAATTGAAATAGCTAAATGCATTAACTATTAAAGTACAAAATGAATGCTTAATCTAGCTAAGTAAAGAAGCTAAAGAAGGTAGTAAAACAGGAGGTTCTCAGAGGGAGAAGACTGGATGCATGCTCGGTCGCCATGTTCGGAAATCCGTCGCGATGCCCCAATTTGCCTCTATTTGCAATTGTTTCCAGAACATTGCACAAAGCTCCAGAAAGCTGAAACTCTATCATGGGAACCTGTGGGAGGGCTGCCGACCAGTTGTTGAGGAAGGAGACCACCTGCCGACCACTTTCTATGCTGAAAAACCAGAAAAAGTGGTCGGCCAACTAGTAATACTGGTCGGCCGACCAGTTGTTGCTGCTGAATTCCAGTTTGCTGTAACAGAGAGCAAGAAAGGGCATGGCAATGTATTTGCAAGATATGTGTGCACAACCACCCTTCCTATCATGTCATGAACTCAATGGAGTGCGGTTCTCGACCCTCGGGCCACTAATCACAAATTTCAATGCGTGATGGCCGAGAAGTCAAATTGCACAATTCAATATGAAAATAAATGCACAAGTAAACACATAAGGCCTAAAACTCTATCATGTAGGATCAAAAGTGTCGGCGACCGAGAATTGAGGCACGTTTCATCACTTTAAGTATGAAACATCCCTCGTTTCTCGTGTTCGGATTAACACTTAATCCAAACAACAATGCAACACATAACATGGCATGCTCAATGCAAACAATAACTTAGCATATTCAATGCAATGTGACATGATCAACTTAACAAAGCTAATGACATGCGAACAATGCTAATGCATGCATGCACAATGCAATGCTACAAGGGCAACTTAGCAATGTTAGGAACATGCATACTCAATGCAAAGAAATAACTTGGCATACACAATGCAAATAACCACATGGCATGCACAATGCAATGTAAGATGGCATACTTAATGCAATGAACAATAAGCATGCGAACAACATGTAAACAAACATGCTAAATGGACTTAAACCAAAAGGGGGTAGACCTCAGTCATGCCCAAATCAGTGGCCATTAACACCAAAGGCACAAAAAAGCACATACGAGCATGCACAATGCAATGGCCGATCAACAAGGCCTAAAAGCACAACTCTCAATAGTGCTCAAAGAGTGACAAAAGTGGAAGTGTAACAACGCTAAGTGCACTGAAATTAAGTAAAAAATGATGCCAAATCATTCAAACAAAGCAAGTAAGGCATGCAAGAGTCCTTAAGGCATGAAGCTAGTGAAGAGGACTACAAAGGAGGCATGCAATACATGGCACAAAAGCATCAACCAATCATGGACAGAGCTCAAGTAGGTCAAAACAAAGACCTAAACATGCTGAGATGAGGGCTCAAATACCTAGGCAAGATGGCATACATGCTAGGCCACAAACTAGGCAATAGATGCGCAACCCTCAAAGGCACTTAAAGAGTGAATGAAGTGGGAATATGGCAATACTACATGCTCTGAAATAACATGATAAATGATGCCAAATCATATACATGATGCAAATGAAGCATGTTATGGTGCTCAAAGCTTGAGGCTAGCAAGAGCACTTGTATTATAACTATGCAAAACATGAAGCATATGGCAAAGGCAACCCAAAACTGTCCTAGAACATGTCAAAATGATATTAAAACATGTATGGAAGGAAGTCAAAATAGCATAGCATGGAGGGCATAAGGCATGATGCATACGAGGCAAATAAGGTGGATTACACTACACCTATTAAGACCAAGTATGGGATGACTTAACCAACAAAAATCAAAGTTATGTCATGGCAAAATAACCCCCAAAACACATTGAAATGATGGCTCTCAAGCTTAGGCATGAAGGCGTACACAATGGTTCATGTTAAGGCATAAAGGGGCAAACCCTCCAACGTATTGAATGAGAGAAAAATGCAAGTGCATGACCATGAAACACTAAAATCACATAATAAATGATGCCAAATCATTCAAATAGTCCAAGTAAAGCATGCTAGTGGACTTGATACACAAAGCTAACAAGCTAGATTGAACCATGGCTATACAAAGCAAGTCATGCATGGCCAAAACAACCAAAATCAGAGCTTAAGCATGTTACAACATGGACAAAAGCTTCTTAAAGTTAAGCCAAAAGCATACTAGAATGACATGTTAAAGCATGATGCATGTTAGGCTAATTCATGGAATTGTATTACAAGTGCATGAAGCATGCAAGGGCCAACCAAACCCACCCAAAACAGAGTCATGGCATGCTAAAATAACACCAAAAACCTACTGAAATGGAGTCAACATAAGCTAAAAAGACATGCTATTTCATGAAGCATACAAGACTAGTTTGTGTGATTTACACTACAAGTGTATTAGGCATGCATGAAGTGACCAAGACAACCAAAAACAGTGGTATGCCATAGCAAAATAACCACAAATACAAGCTAAGAACAAGCTAACGCAAGCTTAACAAACATGCTCACACATGAGGCATTCAAGACAAGTATTGAAGACACAAGGAGAGGGGATGACCCTCTCCTATTAGGGACCTCAAAACCACCTTTCCACCACTGAAAATCCTCTGGATTTCAGTGGTAGAAAGGTCATGCAAAGGTTACAACAAGAGCCTAGAGGGATGGCTCAAAACAAGGCCTAAGAGGGGGTAAAAAACCCCTAAACACAAAAGTGACCTTAAACAAACTTTTTAAGCATGCAAAAAGAGAACTTTTATCAGTAGGAAGTTAAGCTCAAAACAGTATGCAAATAAGGCTAAAAGCTTAAGCAAGAATGGGGGATTTGAGGGTTAGAAACTCACCCTTGATGACCCTTTTCAAGGCTACAACTCCAACAGGTTTTTCAAGCTCAAACCAACCCAAGAACACCAAAACCAGCTCCTAAGCACCTCAGCAACCAAAGGATGGTGTTTGAGTGTGTGTTTGTGTGTCAAAGTAAGACAAAACTACACTTTAAGGCACAAAAATGAAGAAGAAGAGCAATATAGAGACAAAGCTATATGTATAACTCTCCAGCCAATTTTTTTGAACCTGGAGGAGGGAGGAGGTGGTTCTCTCTTATAGAGAACAAAAGCAAAGCTTCTTGAGGAAGCTAAGAGTCCAAGGCCATCCCTTCATACACGTGTATGGAGGATGGTTCTGGTGCCTTCCAACTATGCCAACTGGAAGAAAATATCTACAAAAAGGTGATAAAAGTGGCCGGCCAGTTGAAGTGGTTGGCCAGCTACTTTTTCTGGTTTTTTAGGACAAAAAGTGGTCTCCCGGAAAGAAAAGTGGTCAGCAGGTGGCTGCCAAGGCCAAAAGTGATCGGCCATGTATCCAAATTGAAGCTCCAGAAGTTAGCTTTCCAATGGCGCCAGCCTTGCATCAACATTCCAACTGTGCAAAAAGTTATGTCTGTTTTGGTAAAGCTGCGCAGTTTCGATCCAACTGGGTTGATGCCGAACTTCTCCCAAACTAGTTTTCTTCTCTCCTTTCTCATTTTCTTCAACTCCAAACCCCTAAACAAGGTGTTTTGAAATATTTTTCAGAGATTTCATCTCTCTTTCATTTATTTCCACTTTGTCCTTGCTCGGTTTACCGAAAAGCGTAACATTTAACGAAATGCAAGCCTCGGAGCATCGTAGGAACTTTGTTTCAAAAAATTTTTTGAAAGAGAAGGTTTTAAGGTCTAAAAACCATTCAAAACAACTTTGGTCCAAAATGAGGTGTAAGGTTGGGATTTGACTCTCCTCTCGTCGAAGAATCTGAACCTTTGCACTGCACAGCTTTTAACACCAAGTAAACCATCAGTAACGCCCAAGTCTTAAGAGCGGTCAAAAATGGGGTATCTACACCTTAGTGATGGCTTCAAAGAAGCTGAACCATTATTTTCAAGCCCACAAAATTGTGGTGATAACTGAACATCCTTTGAAATCCCTGTTGCAGCAGGGAGATCTAACAGGCAGAATAGCCAGATGGGCAGTGGCCTTGGGCCAGTATGACCTGGAATACAGACCCAGAACAGCAATCAAAGGCCAAGTCTTGGCCGACTTTGTGGCCGAATTCACACCAAGAGCCATCATACATCGGGCTCTGTTGAGCTGAGGTCTAAGCGAGCAAAAAGGAGCCCAGCCGAGGGCAACAGAACAAAGGAAAGAAGAAAAACTCAGGCCCTGCAGCATTTACATCGGCGACTCCTTTCGACTATTTGTTGATGGGAGTTCAAACCGACAAGGAGCAGAGGCAGGAGTAGTACTGGTATCTCCAGATGGGCAGATACTAGAATAGTCTATTCATTTGGGGTTCAAGGCCTCAAACAATGAAGCAGAGTATGAAGCACTAATTGCAAGACTAAAATTGGCAGTAGCAGTAGAAGCAGACGAGGTGATAGTCTTCTGTGACTCTCAGCTTATAGTCAACCAGACAACAAGCGAGTTCGCGACCTGAGATGGACGTATGTCGGCATACGCAAAGGAAGTAGGCAGGTTAGTGGCCTTGTTTCAGAATTGCTGACTACAGCAGGTTAGCCGAGATGATAACAGTCACGCCGATGCCCTAGCCAACCTGGCTAGCGCAATACAACCCGGAAAGGCAAGGACAATAATGATCGACTACTTATCAGACCCGAGCATCGAACCACTAACCACAGAGCGTGAAACAATGTGTGTGGACATGGGACCAAGCTGGATGGACACAATAATAACATTCCTGAAAGAAGGAAAACTGCCAGATGATCACAAAGAGGCACACAAGATCAGATTAAAATTGGCAAGATTCAGTCTGACAGCAGAGGGACATCTCTATAGAAGATCCTTCACTGGACCCCTTTTAAGGTGTGTACATCCCTCACAAATTGAAAATTTATGTGGAAGCCATACTGGGGGCAAATCACTTGCTCATAGGGCCATTACCCAAGGGTATTGGTGGCCCTACATGCAGAAAGATGCAGAAGCCTATGTCAAGAAATGTGAAAAGTGCCAAAGGTTTGCACCACTAATACACGAACCAGCAGCAGACCTAAACCCAGTATCCAGTCCGTGGCCGTTTGCCCAATGGGGCATGGATCTTGTTGGACAACTGCCCTAAGCAACTGGACAAAGGAAGTACCTACTGGTAGCAACAGATTACTTCACCAAGTAGATAGAAGCTGAACCACTTGCCAAGATAAGAGACGTGGATGTGAAGAGCTTCATATGGAAGAACATCATCACTAGGTTTGGGATCCCAAGAGCAATAGTTGCAGACAATGGAACACAATTTGACAGTAAGCTAATAAAGAGCTTCTGTGCAAAATTCAAGATCAAAAACTATTTTTCAAGCCCAAGTTTTCCTCAAAGCAATGGACAAGCAGAAGCATCCAACAAAGTCATCTTGGATGGAATTAAGAAGAGGCTGTAAGCAGCAAAGGGAAAGTGGGTGGATGAACTGCCAAGTGTACTCTAGGCATATCGGACTACACCGAGAAGATCAACTGGGGAATCCCCATTTTCCATGGCTTATGGCACAGAAGCAGTCATTCCTTTAGAAGTCGAAATCCTAGGAATCAGAACCCAGGGAGTGGAGAATGGAACTAATGATGTATTATTAGACCGAGATCTGGATCTGCTAGAAGAAAGAAGTAAGAGAGCTGCAATTCAGCTGGCGGCATACCAGCAGTAGCTTACCAGGGCTAACAACAGGAAGGTCAACTCCAGGGAGTTTTAAGTCGGTGACCTCGTCTAAGAAAAGTCGTCAGCAACAAGAAGGATCCTAGAGAGGGCAAGCTTGGCCCGAATTGGGAGGGACCCTATAGAATCATCTCGGTATTGCGCAATGAGGCATATCGACTTGAAGATAATGAAGGCAAAGAGTTGCCAAGACCTTGGAATACTTGCAATTTGAAATTTTTTTATCATTAGATTTTCTTGTTCTTTTTTATTAGCCGAAGTAATAAATACAATTTTAGCTTGATTTTTCGTATATACACTTGTGATTGATAAGATACTTGACAAGGTTTCTGAAATACATGCATAATGAGAACCCAAGTGGAACTTAAATTCACATTAGGGGGCAGAGGACTGGAAAATGATCCTTGAGAAAAATTTACAAGCTAAAATATGTTTAACACTTTTTGAAATTTAAGTTTACAAGTTGAAGTTAAACCGAGATCATGTTTAATGTTTGTTGAAACTTGAGTTTACAAGTTGAAGTTAGACTAAAGTATGTTTAACACTTGTTGAAATTTAAGTTTACAAGTTGAAGTTAAACTGAGATCATGTTTAACACATGTTGAAATTTAAGTTTACAAGTTGAAGTTAAACCGAGATCATGTTTAACGCTTGTTGAAACTTGAGTTTACAAGTTGAAGTTAAACCGAGATCATGTTTAACGCTTATTGAAACTTGAGTTTACAAGTTGAAGTTAAACCGAGATCATGTTTAACGCTTATTGAAACTTGAGTTTACAAGTTGAAGTTAAACCGAGATCATGTTTAACGCTTATTGAAACTTGAGTTTACAAGATGAAGTTAGACTAAAGTATGTTTAACACTTGTTGAAATTTAAATTTACAAGTTGAAGTTAAACTGAGATCATGTTTAACGCTTGTTGAAATTTGAGTTTACAAGTTGAAGTTAAACTAAGGTTATGTTTAACACTTGTTGAAATTTGTGAAAAATTTACAAATTGAAGTTGAACTGAACACTTGTTGAAATTTGTAGAAAAATTTACAAGTTAAGGCCAAGGTTGTATTAAAATAAGTACTTATGTACTTGCCGATGTAAACCGTTGCTGGGTATAACCGAGGTATTTCACCCAGAGAAGATTACACAGTTAAGGTGTACATTAAAGATATGCAGAAATATTCTAAGTATGAGAGCCATACAAAAGCAGTAAAAGGAAGACAAACATACAAAGCATTCAAGAGAAGAAGTTGTATTTACATTCAAAAGAAGGCACATCGGCCACATCAAAAGCTTACATTGTTTCAAAGAAAGAAAAAAGTACAAAAAAACAGAAAAAAGGAGAAAGACATTAAACTAAGACTCTTCAACGACACTAGCTGGTTTGGTCTGGAGATCGGGAGACTGCTGAGAAGACATATCGACCGCCTTTTCAGCCGCGAGCTCGGCATCTATTTCTTGGAGGGTTTGGTCGAGGCTCTTATCGGCAATATGTGCGTCCGATGCTGCCTTCTCAGGAGTAGCATCCTTGGGAACCTCCCCACCCTCCTCATCTTGAGTCAAGTCCAGGACTTGCTCATTTGGATTAGGGGACTTGGCCCTAGCAGCTTCCTTGGACTTCCTCCCCAAAGCTTCCTCCTCAGACTCAGAATCGTCATCAGATTGGCTTGGAGTTGGAGGGAATGGCAGGACGAGGACGTCGGTGTTCCTGAGGGGGGAGTCCTTGGGGACTTTAAGCTTTTTCAGGAGAGCCATCCAACCAAGGGTGAAACCCTTATTGCATGCCTGCTTCACCTGTCTCTCATAGTCCGTCGTGACATTGGCCACCCATTCATTATATCTTTTCTGATCGGCAGCCTTGAGCTCGGCATCTTTTGTGGCCAAGGCATCCTGTAGCTCTTTCTGGGCCTCAGCCGTTTTTTCTTCGGCCTCTTTTTTCTGGGCCTCAAGAACTTTTTTAATGGCCTCGGCAGCAACATCTTTTTCCTCTGCAGCGTCCTTTTCTTTAATTGTCGTCGCAGCCTGATCGGATAGAGTTTTCATCTTGGCCTTTGTCTTTTTTAGGGTCTTTTACAAGCCAGAGGGCTCCCTCGTCTTGTTAGCCAGCTCCTTCCGGTTCTCAAAGGCTTGCATTGAGAAGGAATGTGCATGCTGGATAGCCTGAAAGTGAAGAAAACAAAGGTTAGTAAAATTCTCTAAGTGTGGAAAAATAGAGAAAAAAAATTACCAGGTGAAGAGACTTACCTGAACAGAGTGTTGCAACATCAAAGCAAAATTTTCATACTGACTCATCTCAGCGTTTCGATCGAGATCGCCAGGAAGAAGCAAAGCGGTACTAAGAGCGACGCCGACATTAACGTCGTTGGCACTTTCACCAGCTCTAACTGGCCTGTCCTCCAGTGTGATTTAAGAGGCCCAGGGGGAGTCAGACTTCATAGATCCCAAAGCTGTTACAGAAGACAACCTCGGCCTTTTTGATCTTGTGGATTCGGATGGTTGGGCCTCAGCAGGCCTCTTCTCGGCAGCAGATGGGGCCTTATCACTCTCAGCCAATTTGGAGATTGGCAAGGTGTCCTCAGTATCAACCTGAGTCACCGTTGCCTTTGGCTGAGCCTTATTTATCATTTTTTGTTTCGACTTTAGCTGAGAAGGTGCTGGTTCAGCATCAACTGAGTCAGGAATGTTGGCCAAAAGATCCTTAGCAACTGCTTTCTGGCGGCCCATCTCAGCGGCAAAAGCAGTTCGGCAACATCGACGGCGTTGAGATGGCGGGATCAGCTGTAGAGTTGAGGTAGATGGTTGTTCTGCTGGATCTGAGGTTAACCCCTAATCCGGCTGAGATGTTGATGTTATGGAAGGAGTTGTGGCAGAAGGAAGAGAATGGCTTTTCTTCTTCTTTAGGACGTCGGGGAGTACCGACTTATAAGTAGGAATGAAGTTGAGTAGCAAAGGAGCTCTCTTCTTTGGAATGGGTAGATCCAACAACTTCTTCAAACCCTGGCTGGGGAAAAAGGACTTACGGAAGCCTTTTTCTGGTTGGGGAAGAGCTGCAAGAAAAACCAACATTAGAACAAACGAAGTATTGAAGACTTTAAAAACAAGTAAAGTATAAACACTGGGCTCTTACCATTACCCTCTACAAAAACTAATCGAGAAAGAGGATAGAGGTGGAGGTCCTCATCTGGAGCGAACTCCCAGTTCCCCGAGTTGATGAAGTAATCATCTCCAGCTCCCTTGTTGGAGTCTGGGAGGTCGGCAACAATTTTGTACTCTGTAGACCTCGGTTTGAGATAGTAAATATAGTCTTTCTCGTTTTTAAGGCCACACATGGTGTAGCAGTATTGGATGTCCGCTAAGGTAACCCTAGCATTTTCTTGTTTGGCTAAGGCTATTATACCATTTATGACTCGGTAGGAATTAATGGCAAGCTGCATTGGGTTCAACTTATAGTAATGGATTATCTCACGAAAAAGGATGTTGAGTGGAAGCCTAGGTCCGCACTCGATAAAAACTACAACAGGGAAGGGCATAGAATCAGTTGTGGACATGATGGAGTCATCCTCCCCAGCCAACCTCAGATGAACGTCGACCAGATGTCAAACTCTCGCCTAAAGTGCTCTAACTTGGTCGGGGTGTCTACTCTATGCTTCCACATAGCCATGATATCGGCTTAACTAGAGAAGTTGGATTTCAAAAGGGAGTGTTTTGGAGGGTTTTAGAGACCTCGGCTAAAGCCTAAAAACACACAGAATCTGTGGGGAATCATTTTAGTTTTTCCTAAAAATTTATGGGTTCTACAAACAAATCTCAAACCTAGATCTATGGAAACGAAGATTGAAGGCATGAATCTGGAAAAGACACAAAAAACAGAAAAACAAGAATGTGTTTCAGAATCAAGAACAGTGGTGAACTATCAAGAAAAATGTGACAAAATGTGCACAAGGGTGCGAGGCCAAGGACAGTGGCAAAAGTGAACAAATTTGTGAATAGTGTGTGCGTATTCAAGACACAAATTGGGTAGAAAAAAAATCGTAAGGTAAACATGCTCGGATACATGATTCATAAATCGAATACTTGAGCAAAACAGCAATGGCAACAAATAATGAAGCAAAACTTTTTGAAGAGCAACGAGAAATTGACATAAAAGGGAACAGTAACTTACCCAAGAAAAATGAAGCTGAAAAAAATTTTCGCCGAGATCAAGCGGTAGCCGGAAGTAAGGAAATACAGCAGAGGCCTCACCAGAGGAGAGAGTCAGGCTAGTCGCGAAAAGCTTCGTGAAAGCAGCAATGGAGGATTTGGAAGAAAAAGCTAGAGAGAGAAAAAGCTTTAGAGATAACGATGTAAAGTGAAAAAACGAAGAGAGAGGACACTAGTTTTGTCAAAAACGCGAAAAGGTGGCAAAATGGAATTGATGAGCCTAGAACGATGAATTTGTCAGACGACGCACGTAGGCGCGAGACGATTTACAGGCGCATATCGAGTACGATCCAATGGGGAGAAGACACGTGACAAAAATGGTTGATGTATTTTGCATAACAGCTCACACGTGTGATAAAACTCTTGGAGTTCTTGGTTTAAATGAAGCAATGACATCGACATATAGGAAGATCTCGGCTAAAGTAACTCAAATAAACTAGGTTATGTCTAAAAAACCTTGATGAGACAGACTACAGGATCTGATCTTATGAAGCTGACGAATTATAACCTCGGTAAATGAATGAATCAGCATGGTTGCCAACATTTGTGATATAGGTTCCATCACCTCAGGATGCCGAGGTAATAGAACCTAGGGGGCAGTTGTGGGGATATATTTTCTGAGTAACAACACGTGGCCAAGGTGACACCGACGTGTCAGCCGGGGTGCCACGTGTCCTGGTTGTGACGCCGAGGTTATCTCGGCTACGCCGAGGTTATCTCCGAAGATACCGGAATCCGAGATAAGCGGATAAGGGACAAGAGTCCTAGAATGATGAAGGACCTCAACCTGGATAAGAATAAAGCTCTTAGGGAGTTTATCTTTATCTATGGAAGAGTCCAAGATTAGTAGTAAGCTGAAGTCCACTGAAGCTAGGCTTCTATTAGGACTAGGTTTATATTGACTACAAAAGAGAGGCACCCCCATGGGTCTAAGGTACGCAATTTATGGTCTGAACAGTGATTTTAGTACTCGATCTATCTTTGAGAGATAACTGACTTAATCATCGGAGTGCCCTCGGGTGGACGAACCACCGTCGGAATCTCTTCTTTCTGCTGCAGGTGACCCAGGCGCCATCTATTCTGCTAGTGCTCTCCAGTTGAATACTGAGTTGGCAGTGTGGTCAGAAAATCACCCACACAGTAAGAATCTCAAGTATAAAACTTTTGAGATACAACTGTGCGACTGAAGTGCATTAACACAGAGGCATAGAAATTTGGGTATAGAAGATCATTGCCCTAAACTAACAATGAAACTACTTTGTTGTAACACCATTCAAGTAGATCTCATTTTGCATACCTTGGAAGTACCCAAATCATTGGTAAGTCTGAAAATAATGGATGAACATTCTAAGAGACTATGGTATGCCTGTAAGCTATCCAGTGCCTCTTTTGTAATAGTTTTAGTCATCAAAAAATAGGCATGAACTAGTATTACAACCCCTAATACTGAACGCCATGCATTCTCAAGGTATGCCGCGAATGTTGGAGTTTCTTTGTTGAAACACCACTTTGCTTCCACTAGGAATGCTTTGCATAAATCTGCCCACTATGACACACAATGGTAACAATAACAATATAATTTTTTTTTAAAGTAAAGTAATATAAACATAAAAATTGTATAGAATGTTAATTTAACACGATGTAACAAATGTTAATCATATTACTTTAGAGAAAAGGAAAATGCTAGAGGCACTTTTTTGTGCAATTTTCTAGATACTTTTTCAGAATATTTTTTCTACGTTCCTAGTATTATTGTAAAGAAAGAGTTTATGATGACTTAATTTTCAAAAGAAAAATGGAAATCAGATCAACTTTCAATCTAAAACCAACGCATGTTAAAGCTCCTCATTATTAGTACCTAGACAATACCTAATCAGAGGTACTCTTACATGGAATGTGTTGGTTTTAAATCGAAAGTTAACTTGAATAGCATTTTATGTTTTTTTTTTTTAAATGTCACTGAAATATCGTTTTAACAATTAATTTAACAAGGAGGGATGCAACGAGGAGGGTGGATTCCGGTGTTCAAACGACGAGGACGACAAGATACTAGGAATCATGGGCCAAGAGAGGGGCTGCACATAGTCTTTATAGATAATATCCCTAACTCCATGGATCCGAAAGGGCTGTATAAGCTGTTCATGAAGTTTGGTATTGTTAAAGATGTCTTCATTCCACAGAAGAGGCACAAGGTGAAGAACTCAAGGTTTGGTTTTGTGAGGTTTGACTGCCCTGTGGCCATGGGAATGGCAATCCGAAAAGCTAATGGCTTGTGGGTAGATGATAAGGCCCTGGAAGTAAAGAGTGCTGAGTACAGCAACGAGAAAGCTAGGCCAAGGGTCAATCCTCAAAATCATGTGGACGGTTTAACTAATCGCAGGTTCAATAATGCGGGAGGCGATAGGAACGTGGTTCAGTCGAGGGACCATAGATCCTATGCAGAAGTAGTTGCTGACAAGACCAATCAATATCGGGACAGCATTATAGTGAAAGTTGATGAGGTGGGTAATGGATGGTTGTACGAGAGTGTCATTATAAGGCTTTAAAACAAATCGTCGTGCTCAAGAGTTGAAAGAAAAGCTAAAAATACAGGGAGTGGGTGAGGTTTTGGTAAGAGAGGGGGGTGGCAGAGATGTAGTCGTAACGTTCGATTCTAAGGATGATAAGAAGTCTAAAATGCCACAGTTTTACCCATGGATCCATGACTGGTGTGAGTTTATTACTGAATGGAATGCTGATCTAAAATTGGACCAGGAGAGGAAGGTATGGCTAAGCTGTTATGGCATTCCTCTTAATCTCTGGAGTAGCAGTACTTTGAAGAAGATTGGAAGTTTGTGGGATGAAGTAGTTAATTTTGAAGGTGATGTTAGCAATCCGGCTTCATTCAGAAGTGCAAAAGTCAGAGTTGCAACAAAAAGTATGAAAATAATAAAGTAATCACCCTGGAGTGTAAAGGGAAGGTTCATCCAGTAAGAGTTTGCGAGGAGCAAAAGGTAGTGTCTGAAGTGGTAAAAGAGGTGTGCAAATGCAAGATTCATCTAGATGAAGGGTTTGGTTCCTTTAACAGTACTGATCTGGGGCCTCAAGACAAACTCAGAGAGGAAAAGGTGAAGAGGTATGACGTGGCAGCTGACTCAGTTGTTGAAGTGGCCAGTAGGAATGAGCTGGATCATGTTAGTGAAACATATTAAATGAGGAAATAGGTTGAGCTGGATGAACAAAATGAGTTATTGCACGCTTTGGCAGTTGATGATTCACTGAAGGACTTCGGAAAGGTAAATGGTGCATGTGAGAAAGAGGCAATGATGGTGTTGGGAAGCCCTGACAAGGGTGTAAACGAGGCATATCAAAAGGTGGATGGTCAGGTGTATACACGAGGCTTCATAAAGAGTAGTAGTGGATCGGTTATAGATAAGCCAGGTATCAACTTAGAGGTCTTTTTGGACCAAGCTCTCACAATCAATTGTGGGCCATCCGAGTCTGTGGATAGAGCAGACCCAGAGCAAGGTCGAGCAAATAAGATTGGGCAGTTAGGCCCAATAAGGACACCAAAAAGAGTAGGCCTAATGTGTTGTGTACCCAACCCAGTCAGTCTAAACTGAGGAAGGATATGTCGAAAGAGAAGGAAGGCTCGAAGGGTAAACGTAAGAGGGGCGAGAAGAAGAATTTGGGTCACTGCAAGCAAGTGTAGATCGGTGGTTTTTCTGGTTTTGTTAGAAATATGAACCAGATAAGTGCATCATCTAGTAAGAACGGGTCTAAGTGAGTCATTTTCAGGCCGGCTGTGGCAGCTTTAGCTTCCTCCTCTTCGTATGGCAGTAGTTCAGAGGAAGATAGATTAATTCGGGACAAAGCTCGTGCTACTCTTCAAATGGGGAGGCTGTTAGGGATTAATTATGAAGGGAAAGAAGCTGAGGCCTTAAAGAAGATGTCTGAAATGGAACTAAAGGACATGGGGCGGATAGAAGAGGGTCAGAGGTTGTGAGTTGGGCTATGTCTAGAGGGGCTTCAAAGTTATGTTTGTTTTCTAATAAAGATTCTATCTTGGAATTGCAGAGGATTGGGTAGAAGGGAGAAGAAAGGCAAGATTAGAAGTCTGATTGTAGATAGAAAAATTGATATTGTTTTCCTCCAAGAGACCAAGTTATCAAGTTGCTCTAAGTTAGATGTTAAAGCCCTATGGCCAAAAGCCAAAATGGATTATTTGTATGTAGATTCAGATGGAAATTCAGGAGGTTTACTATGCATTTGGGATCCAAGGATTTTCCAACTTTCAGATTGCTGCTGTAATATGAGCTTTATACTACTTTCAGGTACTATTCTCAATTCCTTTTAGTGTGTCTTAGTTAATGTATATGCTCCTAATGTAGTGGATAGGAGAAGGAAGCTATGGGATACTCTGGTAGGGTTGAAATCTACTTTCTCTAAGCCCTGGTGTCTTGGTGGTGATTTTAATGAAATCAAATGTGTGGGTGAGAGGATATGCTGCTTTAGAAGGGACAGAGGTATGAAGGAATTTAATAGCTTCATTGAGTCATGTGAATTGTCAGAAGTTCCTTTGCGGGGAAGGAAGTATACTTGGTGCAGTGCACAAGAAGGGGTTAAGTAGAGCAAGTTAGATAGGTTTCTAGCAAATCCAGAATGGTTAGAAGTTTTTAAACTCAAGTTGTGGGGTTTGCCTAGAATTTTATCAAATCACGGCCCTTTAATCCTCATGGAGGAGGAGAGGGATTGGGGCCCTAGACCTTTTAGATTCATCAATGCCTGGTTGTTACACCATCAGTTCTCAGCTTTTTTTGAGAAAGTTTGGAAGGAGACAAGAGTAGATGGGTGGGCAGGTTTCATTCTTCAAAGTAAACTTAAATTGCTTAGAGAGGCTTTGCGAAAGTGGAATAGAGAAGTTTTTGGGGATGTCTCAGCTCAACTTATGGATGCGGAAGAGGAGTTGAACAAGCTTGATTTGCTAGCAGAAACAAGAGCTCTAGTAGATTCGGAGAAGGCAAGGAGAAAAGTGGTGAACAGTGAGGTTTGGAAGCTAAGTAGAAGGGCTGAGTGGATGTGGCTTCAAAAAGCGAGACTCGACTAGGCTTTGAAGGGGATAAGAACACTAGATATTTCCATGTAATGGCCACTAGTAGGCAAAGCAAGAATGGGCTCAATTTTGTTACTGTTGGGGATAGGGTGTTTGAAGATCCTGGGGAAGTTAAACGAGCAGTGTTTAGTCACTTAAGAAGCATTTCTCAGAGGAATGAAAATTCAGACCAACCTAGATGGTGTTTTCAGATCTGTTAGGAACAATCAGGCATTCGAAATGTTAGAAGCAGAATTTACAGAGGAAGAACTATGGGCGGCCATAAAAAATTGTGAAGGTAACAAAGCTCCAAGCCCAGATGGGTTTAACCTGTTATGCTTTCAAAAGCATTGGAAGTTGATGAAGGGGGAAGTGATCCAATTTATGAAGGAGTTTCATACTCATGGTAAACTGGTAAGGGGTATCAATAGTTCTTTTATAACCTTAGTGCCTAAAAAGAGAATGCAGTGGGGTTGGAAGATTTTAGGCCCATAAGTCTTGTGGGTCTCTGTACAAAATTTTATCAAAGGTGTTATCCTGTAGACTTAGAAAGGTTTTGCCCGAAATAATTAGTGAAGCTCAATCTGCCTTCCTTCGTGGCAGGAATATTTTGGATGGAGTTCTAATAGCAAATGAGGTTGTGGACGGGTGGAAAAAGGCCAAAAGGAAGGGTGTGATTTTGAAACTCGATTTTGAAAAGGCCTATGATTCTGTCAATTGGGAATTCCTCTTCTCTATGTTGTCTAGATTTGGTTTTGGTGCTAGGTGGATTGCTTGGATTAGAGAATGTGTGTCCTCTGCTAGGCTATCGGTCCTTGTGAATGGTTCTCCCACTGAAGAATTCTTTCCTAAAAAGGGCTAAGGCAGGGTGACCCTCTCTCTCCTTTTCTATTCATTATAGTGGCAGAATGTCTGAATGTTCTATTGTCCAGAGCATTATATATGAATTTAATTAAGGGTGTTAGGGTAGGGGTTAATGACGTTCTGGTGTCCCATTTGCAATTTGCAGATGATTCTATCCTATTCTGTGAGGTTGATGAAGGGGAAGTAGTCAATATAAAGAGGATTCTACGATGTTTTGAGCTAGTATCAAGGTTGAAAATAAACTATCATAAAAGTGTGGTTTGTGGAGTAGGAGTGGATTCTGTTGTCTTGGCAGATTTTGCTATTAAACTGAATTGTAAGACTGGCTCATTACCATTAAGTTATCTTGGGCTCCCTTTGGGGCAAGTCCTAGCAAGAGGAAGACTTGGATTCCAGTTATTGAGAAAGTTAAAGCTAGGCTAGCAGGTTGGAAGAGGAGAATGTTGTCATTTGCAGGTAGGTTCACTTTGATTAAGTCAGTTCTCTCTTGCTTACCAGTTTACTATTTATCTCTGTTTAGAATGCCGGCGGGAGTAGCTAAGGATTTTGAAAGAATCCAAACAGCTTTTCTATGGGGTGGCTCAGATCTCAAAAGGAAGGTTCAGCTAGTCAAATGGAAGGAGGTTACCAAAAGTATTGCTAATTGAGGGTTAGGCATTAGGAAGGTTAGAGTTGCAAATGCCTGTTTGTTACTAAAGTGGTGGTGGAGGTTTACTTGTGAGTCAAAAGCCCTGTGGAGAAAAGCTATCTACAGTAAATACAACATTGAGGAGTGCTGCTGGTTGCTGAATTCTGGTGATAGTTGGAGGCAGTCAAATTATTGCGAGATATTACCTCATTAGCCTCTCTCTACCCTTCTATCTTGGAGTGTTTTCTTAATAATTTCGAAGTGCAGGTGGGAGATGGCTGTAGGGTAAGATTTTAGGAGGATATGTGGTGTGATGGCCGCTGTTTGAGAGTTGAATTTCCTAGGCTGTTTAGCTTGTCAAAGGAAAAGAAAGGAGCTCTTAGATTTTTTTGTTGATCTAAAGGCATCCTCAGGGGAGTGGAACTTATTATTTAGAAGAGAGTTGTTTGAATGGGAAAGAGTTGAGTTGCTGAGATTGGTTTCTGTTATCTCATCTGGTCCCTTAATTAGGTTGGAGAGTGTTGATTATCCAAAGTGGACAGCCACATCATCAGGTCTCTTTTCAGTAGCTTCGCTGTATAAGCACTGTTCAAGTGGTGTTGGAAATCAACTGGGTGCTTCTAGAATGTTGTGAAATAAGGTTTTACCCCCTAAAGTCTAGTTTTTTGGCTGGCTCACTTGGAAACATAAGGTGAAGACCTCTGTGTTCCTTCAGAAAATAGGGGTCCTCCCTGGAGGAACTTCTATCCTATGTTGCTTTTGTAAGCATGATGAGGAGTCGGTGTTACATGTGCTCCTTCATTGCCATTTTGTGTGGACGGTATGGTCGTCCTTGTTAGAATGGTGGGGTCTTTATTGGGCAATGCCTGGCACAGTTGATTGTTTGTTACAGTGGTGGGGGGGTGGTAAGTTTAAGAAGAGAGAGGAGGTGATTTGGAGATGTGTCCCTCTTGTAACCCTTTGGTCTTTTTGGAAGCAAAGAAATGACTTTGTATTCAATAATGCAGTAGCTGATGTAGAGATTCTCTCTGATCTAATTAGGTATAGAGTAGCTCTTTGGCTTAGAACAGCTGCTAGGAGTGGCAGTATCCTATTCATGACTTTGTTTTCAATCTCCATCAGATTAGAAGGTGTATCAGTAGGGATTAATCTGTTCTGTTGGTTCCCTTGCTGTGATGTGTTGGGCTACTGTGATGCGAAGGGTTCCTTTGCTAGGAGCTGGGTTGTTTTTCTGCTGATTGGCTATGTTCTGTTGGGTTGTTTCTGCTTTGAAAGTTGGTTGCTAGCAGCATGCAGGGTGGAGTTCTTGGTTAGCTGGGGTGTATTGTCTTTGGTTAATCCTATAGGATGGCATGCGAAGGGTCCTTTTGCTAGTAGCTGGGTTGTTTTTCTGCAGATTGGCCATGTTCTGCTGGGTTAGTCTGTGAAGCAGATTGCAAGGAGCCGCAATGAATTTGAGATGTAGGGGTCTGGATGGCTGCTGGGTACAGCTTAGTCTGAGACTGGGGAGTGGTGGATGGCTACTGTGTTCTACAGAAGGGGTATGGTGTCTGTATGACATCTCCTGGCTGCTCTAAGGTCTGTTGCGGATCTGTGGTAGCACAATCCATGGCTGTTGTGATCCTTATGCTCTAGTCTTGCATTAGCCTGTCTCTCTGGATTCCGGTTTTGTTGATCTGAGGCTGCAAAGTTTGGCTTCTCTAGTATTCCATCTCAGTGGCTGCAAAGCATCATAGGTTTTAGCTGTTCTATTTTCTTCTGGTTGTCCTTCTGTTTGGGTGTCTTTGATTGGTTCCTCACCAATCCTGGGTCAAGTGCTAGCATATAATTGCACTTTCTATGTGGTGCCAACCTAGTTGGGATCGTTAAGTTTAGCCATGATGCTCTCTGCACTCCCCTGCTTTGTTGATGTAATTTTGCATGTATTATGCCTCTTTCATCAATAAAGTTTTTTTTTTTGTTGATTAAAAAAAAATTTTAACATTTAATTTCTCTATAAAAATTCTTTAAGAATACTTTTTTTATTTTTATTTTATGCAACATGTAGATTTTCAAACCTAATGTTTAAAGCCCGATTAGGATGTACTATTAATGGGCTTCATCAGTGCCTAATCAAGTACTCCCACATGTGTTGGTTTTTAAATGTAAAGTTGGCTTGCACAACATTGTTCTTATTAAAAATGTCACTAACACATAATTCTTATTATTTTCTTTTTAAATATTTTTTAAAATATTTAAATTTATTTATTTATGTACCTTATGTAAGGGTTTGCCTTTTTTTAAGTTGTCATCTCAACTTGAAAGAGCGTTTAGACTTAGTAGGCCCATTTTGAAACCGATTTCGGTGATTAGAATCGTTCACTTTTTTGAACTCCTTGAGTAGAATATCCATGCGAAAAATAGGATAATTGGATCGATATCTATATATTTGAATCATATTTGTTTTAAAAAAATGGACGACAAATATAATTTCAAGAATAGCCATCCGTTTTTTGTAATTCAAAATTGATTCAAACACATATAGCTACTGCTATCCAATCTTTTTGATTTTTTACATGAATATTCTATTCAACAAGTCCTAAAAAGTGAACGGTTCGGATTATCTAAACGGGACATGTGATTGACTCCACAAGTCCCTCAAGTTCTCTCATGTTGAAATGTAAACGTGAGAGAATCCTAATCTTTTATGTAACATATGGAGATTAAAACCTAAAGTTTAATGCCTGATCGGCACCTACTTTCAGTGGGGAATCAAGTACTTACACATGAATTGATTTCAAATTGTATAAAGTCGGCCTGTATATCATTAATCTTTTTTAAAAAAGTGGCTGACATATCATTCTAGCTTAATAATTTCTCTACAAAACTTCTTAAAGAATAAAATTTTTGTAATACTTGTTATGCAATATGTAGATATTCAAAAATAACTGTGAATGTCACATGTATGTGATGTGTGGATACACACATACCGCTCTAGTTAAATATGGGATGATGTTGACCCCATGCTGTTTAAGAGCGTCATAAGTCATTTCATTGACAGTGTTGTAAAGAGTTAGGAAGCATAACTTCATGTAGTCTGGAAGTGTTTCCACAACATTTGTATCCCATCTGTAAAGTAAACACCATTATAGAAATGAAATAAAACAAAAAGCAAAATAAAACATAATATAAATATAAGGAATTCTTTTTTTCTTTTTTTTTGTGTGTGTGTGTGTGTGTAATTTACCTCTCAACAGCAGCTGTGAACAGTTCTAGTTCATCCAACGATCCATAAACATCGTAGACATCATCAATGGTGGTGATCAAAGTGGTTACTTTCGTCAGCCCCTTTCGGCAGGAACTGAATTGAGGTTCAAAAACCATACCGACAGTCCAAAAGAAGCATTCCATGAGTCTGTCCCTAGCAAAACTCAACTTGTTTGCCAAGCCTATATCCTCCCACACCTGAAAAAACATTATCAACACTAATTGCTTTGCAACACTGTTAAGTTCAACAAGGATTCTGTATTAGTTTTCATGGCCCTTTTTTTTTCTTTTTTCTTTTTTTTAACTTTTGTGGGTCTTAGGCAAAATTTTATGAGGATTTTTTTTTTTTAAATAGAAATTATTAACTTTTTATTTAAAAATGGGGCTTTTTTTTTTAAGGTCCCTGATATTAAGGTTGTATGGCATAAAGGACATTCAATATTTCATAATGTCTAAGGTCCCTCAACAATATTTTTATAATGTTTAAGGTCCCTCAACCTTGATCCAGAGAAATTTCAGCCCAGAGAAAATTGGTCCAGAGAAATTCTGGCCCAGAGAAATTTTAAATTTCTCTGACCCAAATTTCTCTGGAAAGTCTAGATTCAGAATTTCTCTGGTCTAATTATTCTCAGAATTTCTCTGATTTTTTAGAAAGGAAGGGAAAATAAACGATCATAACAGTAAACTCACATCCAATATAAGGGTATTTGAAAACTGAGCATACACAAAATTATCGTCAATCAAACTAGAGCTGAGATCCAAATGTTCCAGTGCATTCACGTGAGACAAAAAGCAAAATATGCCAAGAGAAGAGTTGGACATGTCCAAGAAGGATAGGGAACTAGTTTCAACATATAGAAAGGCTTCAGACACATCTGCATATGTTGCTCCAGAGAGAATAAGCTTCGATATAGGAACTTTATTACCATGCCCTTCAAAATATAGAATGAATGTTGCAATTACTCATGTTTAAACTTGGTCCAAAGAAATTTCAGTCCCAGAGAAAATTGGTCCAGAGAAAATTCTGGGAAGAATTTCTCTGGACCAATCTAGAGAAAATTTAGTTCAAAAACCAGAGAATTTCTCTAGTTTCAACTCGGAGAAAATTCAGTTAAAAAACGAGAGAATTTTTCTAGTTTCAACTTCAAATGAAAAAAAAAATTCAATTCACAATTTGGAACCTGGAATGCTTAATGGACTTCACAGAGAAATTCTAGTTTACAGAGATTTTCTCTGGTCCAATTTTCTCTGGACTTCACAGTTCACAGAGAATTTCTGACAGGTTTGCAAAGCAGAAGTTTATTGGGTGTGGTTTGTGCAGATCATAGCAGAAGTTTATTTGCAAGTTGTGGTTACATAATTGCCTCACGTGCTGGTATATACTTGCCAGAACTATGGCATACACAAACCACACCGTTTTACCTTAGGCATTCGAGAAATGGAGCTTAGAACTTATGCAGAAACTGCTTCCTCGACATGTTGAGATTATAGAGATGATTGATAAGGAGGTAGTGCAAAATAAACACACACAATCTTTCTCCACTGGAAGTTCTTACTTCCATACTAATTTCTGCTATTTGCTATTTTTCAGCTGATCCATAAAAATAATATCAGAGTATGGTGCATCAGATTCTGACCTGTTGGAGAAAAAATTTGAAGGCAATGAGAATTTTAGAAAATGTTGATGTGCCTACTTCCATTTCTGATTTATTTGTTAAACAAAAAGAAAGTCCTGCTGTTGAATCCAGTGAAGAAGTTGAAAAATCTAATGAAGAAGTTCCGGGTCACGAATCCGGGCGGCGCGGAAGTCTGTGACGGTGGCAAATCGGAGGGAGGAGTCGGAGGAGAAGGTGTTGAGGAAGAGGTCGTAGAGGAGGGTGTGGCAGCGGCGACTTTGGAATAGCTTCGGCATGATCTCACCGATAAACGATTCGAACAAGGAGAATCCTCATCTGGTCAACGCCGCTCCGGCGAAGATCGAGTCGATCGATGTGTCCCTGGCGGAGGAGCTGAGTGCGATCTGCCAGAAGATCGAACGCCTGAGATTGGACAGAGAGAAGACGGAGAAGATGCCGAGAGAGAGGCATTTGGTGATGGAGACGAATTTGAAGGAGATGGTGAAGAGAGGTGAGGTCCAGAAGCTGCTTCAGATCGAGGTCGATAGGTTGTTTCGAGTAGAGAAACGTTTAGGGACCTCAGACATCAAAAAATAATTTTGCGGATCTTTTCCATTACAAAAAGTGGGAGAGGAACCCTAGACCGATTTTCCCTTTAAAATTTCCTTTTCTTGTACATTAATTTTTGTAATTAATGTTGGTTTACTGCCTCTATTATTCAGGGCTCTTTGATTGCATCAAATGCAAAGCAGCGTCTACTGGTATCTTCTCAGTAGCATAAAATCAACAGAATGGTTGAGGATTGGGATTTTGAACGGTCAAGGGGAAGATCTATATATTTTTGGGGAAGGGATATTGAATCTACAAGCATATCCTTCTTTGGTGTGTGAGAGTGTGGAGGTTATGGTCCAAAATCATGAAGTAGTGGGGTCAAGGTTCTAAAAAGCGGTTGCGGTCGTCGTAACGGTGGCGGTGGCGCGGTTGCGGTTGCGGGGTGTAAAGGCCGTAGCGTAACGGTTGCGGTAACCGGAACCGTGAATTTTTTTATTTTTCGCACAATTTGAAAAAAACTTACCGATACGCATATTTTTTTTCCATGATCATATTTATTAGGTTTTTAAATAAATATTGATCAACTTTTATAAATTTTTAAGCTTGATCAAAATATTTCATATTTTTAAATCACAATAAACTGAATTTTTTACATTTTATTTTAATAATTAATGACTTTATATTTTACAAAAAATAATCACTAACTATATATATAAGATAAACAATGACAAAAGTAAGAGAATAAATAAAAGTCTAAATATATATACATATATATATTAATCAAGTCAAATAGATAATGACCACACTTATTATTATTATTATTTTCAAACAATATATAAATAGACACACACAAACAAAATGGTTGAGTAATAATAGCTGAATAGAATAGCATAGGTCTTACAACTTCAACAAATCAATAACATGTTCTTTATCTTCCTTTTTCTCTCTCTCTATCTCTTGTTCCTCCATCTTCTCTCTTCTCTTTCTATCTCTTTTCCCCCATTTTCAACTTTTTTTTTTGTTTTTTTGAAAGAAGCAATTCGAAACCGTTACGTAACGGTGCGTAACAAAAAATGTCCTTTCAGCGACAAAAAAAATTTAGTCGCTGTAGATGTACATTTAGCTACTAAAAACCTTTAGTCGGCAAAATGTAAAATAAAAAATTAATTTTTCCTTTTGGCGACTAAAATTTTAGTCGCCAAAAGTTGATTTTCAGCGACGAAAAATAATGTTAGTCGCCATTTGTGTACATTTGGCTACTAAAATCTTTGGTCGGTAAATGTAAAATAAAAAATTAATTTTTACCTTTTGGCGACTAAAATTTTAGTTGCCAAAAGTTAATTTTCAGCGACGAAAATAATGTTAGTCACCGTTGTGTATATTTGGCTACTAAAACCTTTGGTCGGCAAATGTAAAATAAAAAATTAATTTTTACCTTTTGGCGACGAAAATTTTAGTCGCTAAAGGTTGTAATTTTTGTTTTAGAGGGAACAATTAAGTTTTGGCGCCCGATCTATTTACACTCTGTTCTGTCTCTCACACACACAGACCATCGCTGCTCTCCCTCACCATCCTACTCACCATCCCTGCTAACAGTTACCATCGAACTTCCACCACCGACCATCGCGACTCTCGCTACCGCCCGCTGACCATCGCGTACTCTCGCCACCGTCGCTCACCATCGCGGCCCCCTCCCAGCCACATTCAGGTTTCTCTCTCTCTCCCTCTCTCCTCCTCTCTCTCTCTTCCTTATTTCCCCATTTCACCATCTCGGATCTAGGGTTTTAATTTATTTTTGATGCTGTAGGATTTTGATAAAATCATTTTAGGGTTTTACTCTTTTTCTACATTTTAAGCACATATGAGGTCCAAGTTGTGTTTAATTCTGATTTTAATTCTAATTTTTCTTTTGCAATACCCATCGTTCTGATTTGTAATTCTCATCTTGCCAATAGAAGTTGTATTAATAATCATTTCAAGTCGCTATTAAATATATTGCTTCAATTTTTTTGCTTGAGATCTACCAATCTCTATTATGACCCTTTTACTGCCAATAACCATCCTGCTTTTCATGGAATTGCTTTATCGGTTATTTAATAACTAGTTTATGGGTAGTGGGTCTTATTATTGTTATTTCAATAGCATGGTGCATACAGTACTCTAGTGGTGAAAACTATTATTCCTTCTAATCAAATCACACCTTAAAAAAACAAATGTGAAATATTGTGAAAATTTTGAAAGATGGATTTTTCTTAATGTATTAACATGCTTCTGTTTGTGTATGTGCCAGGAAATTACCTCAATTTTATGATGCTATAAAACTTGCTTATCTAGACATCAAAATAATATCAAACTGTGATGGGTCTAACCAACAATTGGATCACCCTGCTGATTTTTATGATTATCATGTGAGATTTGAACTATGATGGGTCTAATCAACAATAATATCAAACTGTGATGGGTCTAATCAACAGTTTGGCTACATGCAAGAATTCTTGTCTTATTTTTGTTTGTTGGTTAGATTTACAGTGATTCAAACAGTGTGTTTTGTTTGGCTCATAAATTTGATCATACATCTCGTAGTGGTCCAAAGGTATGTTAATCTTCCTTTTATTTGTTAATGAACTGGTTTTGAAAATATATTTGAAAAAGAAAAAAAGAAGGCTTTGGGGAATGCTTGTGAATAGTCTTTCCATTAATTGAATTTCAGGCTTTTGTAAGTGAGTATGCTGTGACTGGAAAAGATGCTGGTACAGGAAGCCTTTTAGTGGCACTGGCTGAGGCTGGTTTCTTATTGGAGTAGAAAGGAACAGGTAAATTGTACTCTTCCAAGACTTTGGCTTCTTCACTATTTGTCGATGTGCATCCTTTTGGCTTAACTGTGATGACTTGCGCTTATTCTTTCCTTTTCATGGTCAAGTAAATTGCTTCACTGGTCTGGAAAATGAAGTGGAACCTAGTTGTTATATTTTTTTTTTTCATTTTTTGTAAATGACACACACACCACACACGCACACACACATGTATTTGTGTATACATATATATATTAGTCATCATAGCTCCTCTCATTTTTTGTCTCAATTTCATGATATATTGCTTTGATTTCTAAGGATTTGAATTTGATCCTTCAAATGCAGCGATATTGTTGAAATGTCAAGCTATGCACCTCTATATTGTGAATACCAATGACAGAAGGTATGTTTTCATTCTTTTTCTCTAAAACCTTTTAACTGTTATGTAATCTCATGGTGTTGTTTTGTAATAACTATCCTCATATGGTAGTGTGGCTTTCTTAAGGTGGAACCAGGATGCAATTGTTTTTAACTCTTCCACCAATAAAGAGTTGTTGCTTATAGTTTGATGTTCTCATGAAGAAAAAATATAGTTTGCATTTAATTATGGCCTATGAAGCACGAACACCTTTCTGGAGGTCACATATGATAAACTCATGATCTTATAAGATACTGTATTTCAATCCAATAGAAAGAGATGGGCCATCCTTTAGTTCATGTCCTGGAAACTTAAGCAATACAGTGGCCCATTTTTATAACAAAATTGTCCTATTAAAATTTCATACCTGTTGGTGAATTAAGAAAATAGTTGTTCCTTATAAATCAAAACATTAGATGGTACATCGGTACCAGTCAATTAGTCAAATATCTTCTGGAGTTTCTCTTGGGTGACTCTGTCATATCCTTATGATCACAGCATGATTTTTCTCTTGGGTAACTACTTTGCTTGGATTTTTCTGTTAAGTTTACTTCTAGTCAAATTTTAAGTGATTTCTAGTCAAATTAAGTGATGTTGAATCCGTAATCTATTAGTTCTCTGACCCAATTTTGTAAACAAAGACTCAAGCAATCTTAATTTTCACACGTTTCAACAAATGCCAAAGGGTTGTTCATTTGAAATGATTCTTACTTCATAACAGCAGTAATTTGTTTCGTCTCCATCCCTGTGGTAATTGCATCTCATGAGCAGGACGGCACTTTTTTTTCGAAACTAATTAAAAAATATATGCAACTTTAATTTGTTCTTGGTTGGTCCTCATGCATATTTTTCCTCTCTGCCTTTGGCAGATTTGCTGTGTTTGGCCCTCGTTACTCGTAACTAATGCTCAATTGTTAATTCTGTATATATATGTATGTGTGTGTGATTGATGATATGGTGAATGATGAAACAGGATAGCTATATAGCTGAGAGATGGCAGATTACAGCAGAAGTTGTGAAGAGTATATTGCTACCCAAGAACAGGAGGTACTATTTTTTTGGTATTTATATATACATATAGATATATAATGGTACATGTATCATTCATGTTCAATCTTCATCTATCCTCTTATTCTTGTCATTCTCTATGAAGAAATCATCCAATGTGGTTGGGACACTATCACAAGAGCTTAACACGTAATTCTCTACCGAACTTAATATTTTTATTCTCTTGTCTCAAAATATTTATAATTACTAAATTATATCTTAAAAATTTTATATTTTGATATTCTCGTATAATTCCACTATTGCAAGTGTTTTAAAACAAGGAATAAGGAAAATTAGAAATACAAACAAAAACATAAAGAAACTTCTAAAAAATAAAAATAGGGTCACTTTTTGAAAAAATAAAATGTTAGCAGTCTCATATCTATTTTGTTTTGATTGATAGAAAAAATGTGATTCATGATTTTATATTAACTAATTAAGAAACAATAAGAAATATATTGTAATTAGTGAAGAGGACAATGTTCCATATCAACATTGCACCAAATATTTTTTACTTGATGGAAGATCAAACTGTCCTGATTGCAGACTCACCACAAGGGTGAGCTGTCCACTGTACAATTGGCAAACATGTGTAATCAAAACTAGTTTTAATTTTGAAGATTTAAGTTGCCAGATTTTGTATTTATTTGGGTTTATTTTGTTTCTTTATTGTTTTGTTCACTTCCTAAATATGTTCTTCACATTTTAAAGATGCACCAAAATATCACATGGAAATGTTCTTCACATTTCTAAATATGTTTTTCACATGGAAAGTAAATAAATGAAGTTTTAGTACATTCTATGAATTTAAATTTGCAAAACAATTATATATATGTAGTGTATTGTACAATTATAGAGAATCAAAATGGTTGTTGGGCTGTCTCAATTGAATAATGTTGGACTTTTCTCAAAGGGAAGTAATTGAAATATTTTATCAATGCTCTAGTTGTGGCTGGTCTTTAAGCAGCCAATGTGTTTTGGATTTTTGTTCTTCAAGACAAAAAAAAAAAATGTGTGGTGCATGTTTAAATTTGTGACACACAAAATCCGATCATAGAATTAGATACAATTCTCTCATATGAGATGGTCTCACTAAATCTGTGAGTCTTACTTATGTGAAATAGTTATATTTAGTTTTGTGATCAAATTCTGTATATATATATTTCGAAGAATTAATTTAAGCTACACGTTTTATTTTTTCTGTTGGTATGTATGTATTATTGATTTTTACCTAAATACTTCTTCTTGGCAAGTAATTGGTCAGTATGAGTTAGGCACCACCATGTTTGAATTGGAGTGCAGTCAAAGGCCAACTTATTAATATGACTTTACTTGTTCAGAAAGAAGTTTCAAGATTTGGCTAGGTGTGCTCAAGGGTAGCAAGTAGTGGGTTAGGAGGACAAAAACTGGGTCAAGTTTTAGTCATGTTTTGCATCTAATACTACATTCTAAACTCTATTTTCTATATGTTTTTTCTTTGACATTTCAATGCCCTCTCTATTACATTCAAAATGAGGAACATTATATGATGTGTGCTTGTATGTCTGTCCAAATTTTGAGATTGGATTAGGCCTGATCAAGTTTGAGCCTAGTTGTTGTACGATACTGCTTTTTCTTTTCTTATTTTTTTTATATAGATTGAAAAAAGTTAAAATAGGGGACTCATTATGAAAGCTATAACAAATTTGATGGTGGGGAGAATAATAAACAGGTGGCATCCAGTGGGAAGAAATATGGAGGACTTGTTCCAAAGAAGAAGCCTTTGATCTCCAAGGCAAGCACTATTTAAGTAACCTATTTTGTGTTGTATGGTTTTGACTTGGTAATTAAATGTATTTTGACTAATAAATCAACAATTTCATTGTTATTGTGTGCTGGTTGCTGGATCATGAACGCGCCTTCTTTGATTCTGCAGATTGGGCCTTATGCAAGGTATTTATTTACCTCACATATATATGACTAGATGAAAATATGGGTCTTTTATTTAACTAAAAGAAAATATATATATATATATATATATATAAGTTAGGAGGTTAATTATTTAACTTCTTCAGGCTTCATATTATGTCAGGCATCCTACTATACGGGATATTGTAATTTTGAATACAGGGATTGTTAATTTCAAGTTATGCAGATTTTGATGCTGCTATTGAAGACCTATCTGCATGTGTAAAGCTTGATAAGGATAACAAATCAGCGTACACATATTTGGTAATTCTATGGTTCCTAAAATTTATTGATCTAGGGTCTAGTACAATCAGGTTGAGAAAGTTCAGGCACTTTTCCATGTAAAAAATATTGATGGAGCAGGTTTTGACTTTTACAGGGTTTGGCATTATCTTCAATTGGTGAATACAGGAGGGCTGAGGAGGCACATATGAAATCAATTCAACTTGATCCAAGTTTCCTTGAGTCATGGGCTCATTTAACATAGGTATTCATAAGTAAATACTCAGTGTAATTGACTTACAATATTCACATTGTGTGATTAATGTGTCCTGTTGTGTGGTAATAATGAAAAGGTGAAATTGATAATACTCTTATTTTGGTGCTAACTGACCAACTCAACTCAAGCAGCCATGACTTGTGACAACTGACCAAATATGACCAAATATGACTTGTGACAACTGACGGAATATTATTCGGACCTATAGGTTGAGATTTAGAGCCGAAAGCGCCCAAAACTTAGTCGAAAAAGGGAGTTTTGGGGGCGAAAATTCAAAACAGCCCCGAACCTCCGTTTGGCCGACACGAGCAGCTTCCCCATGCCAAATATGACCTGTGACAACTGACGGAATGTTATTCGGACTTATAGGTTGGGATTTAGAGCCGAATACGCCCAAAACTTAGTCGAAAAAGGGCGTTTCAGGGGCGAAAATTCAAAACAGCCCCCGAACCTCCATTTTGCCGACACGGGCAGCTTCCCCATGCCAAATATGACCTTTGACAACTGACGGAATGTTATTCGGACCTATAGGTTGGGATTTAGAGCCGAATACGCCCAAAACTTAGTCGAAAAAGGGCGTTTCGGGGGCGAAAATTCAAAACAGCCCCCGAACCTCCGTTTTGCCGACACGGGCAGCTTTCCCATGCCAAATATGACCTGTGACAACTGACGGAATGTTATTCGGACCTATAGGTTGGGATTTAGAGCCGAATACGCCCAAAACTTAGTCGAAAAAGGGCGTTTCGGGGGCGAAAATTCAAAACAGCCCCCGAACCTCCGTTTTGCCGACACGGGCAGCTTCCCCATGCCAAATATGACCTGTGACAACTGACGGAATGTTATTCGGACCTATAGGTTGGGATTTAGAGCCGAATACGCCCAAAACTTAGTCGAAAAAGGGCGTTTCGGGGGCGAAAATTCAAAACAGCCCCGAACCTCCGTTTTGCCGACATGGGCAGCTTCCCCATGCCAAATATGACCTGTGACAACTGACGGAATGTTATTCGGACCTATAGGTTGGGATTTAGAGCCGAATACGCCCAAAACTTAGTCAAAAAAGGCGTTTCGGGGGCGAAAATTCAAAACAGCCCCCGAACCTCCGTTTTGCCGACACGGGCAGCTTCCCCATGCCAAATATGACCTGTGACAATTGACGGAATGTTATTCGGACCTATAGGTTGGGATTTAGAGCCGAATACGCCCAAAACTTAGTCGAAAAAGGGCGTTTCGGGGGCGAAAATTCAAAACAGCCCCCGAACCTCCGTTTGCCGACACGGGCAGCTTCCCCATGCCAAATATGACCTGTGACAACTGACGGAATGTTATTCGGACCTATAGGTTGGGATTTAGAGCCGAATACGCCCAAAACTTAGTCGAAAATGGGCGTTTCGGGGGCGAAAATTCAAAACAGCCCCTGAACCTCCGTTTTGCCGACATAGGCAGCTTCCCCATGCCAAATATGACCTGTGACAACTGACGGAATGTTATTCGGACCTATAGGTTGGGATTTAGAGCCGAATACGCCCAAAACTTAGTCGAAAAAGGGCGTTTTGGGGGCGAAAATTCAAAACAGCCCCCAAACCTCCGTTTTCCCGACACGGGCAGCTTCCCCATGCCAAATATGACCTGTAACAACTGACGGAATGTTATTCGGACCTATAGGTTGGGATTTAGAGCCGAATACGCCCAAAACTTAGTCGAAAAAGGGCGTTTCGAGGGCGAAAATTCAAAACAGCTCCCGAACCTCCGTTTGTTGTAAATAAATATTATCAAGCCTTACATAACACTCAAATGTTGTTTACTATAAACAGTGTGTAATAGTTTGAATACTAGTACTGGTGTAATGTGTTCATGATTTTCAAGAGTAGAAAAAAAAACATTTTAAAAAAAGAAATTTCTTTCAAGATTAGAATAAATATTGCATGATACACACACACACACACATATATATACTTTCTTTAATTTTGAAAAAGACATTTCTCGATTATTTTTCTTAAATGCATGTTAGAACATGTTTCCTATTACAGAGTAAATTCATATTTTGTAACAAATTCTAATGTTTTGTTTGTTGTTTTTTTTTTTTTTGTAGATGACTTCGTTGTGTCGGCTTGTGGATAATCCATATTGGTGTATGGAGAAGAATTTTTCCTTTTGTATAGAACTAATATAATACTTTTGTCGTCATCGCCTTTTGGATAGTTCACTATTACTGAATATGATGGTTGGAATAATCAATACAGATTACGATGGTAATTTGTACCATGCCAAATGGTCATTTCACATGGTATAGTAAATGTAATTTTTGTATATGGAGGGCTTTACTTTTTGTATGATTGTATATGTTGTATGGAATTATTATTTTAGTTTGGACAATAGTTCGTTTGTATGTACTTGGACAGTTAAAGTAATTTATTTTTTGTATACGGATGCAGATTGTGGAATGATTGATAATTTATGTATCATTTTATTTGTATACGTATTACAGGTTGAATGGAATACAGACAGGTTATGGACACATTATAATATTAACAATAAAACATAATATCATGTTTTTGCCGACTAAACGTTTTGTAGCCAATAAAAAGGAAAAAAAAAAAAAAAACCAAACATTGGCTACTAAAAGTTTTGTAGCCAAAAGAAAATCAAACATTTGGCTACTAAATTTTTTGTAGGCAAAAGAAAAATAACCATTTGGCTACTAAATGTTTTGTAGCCAAAAGAAAATCAAACCTTTGGCTACTAAAAGTTTTGTAGCCAAAAGAAAATCAAACATTTGGCGACCAAAATATTTTGTAGCTAAAAACCAAAGTTTCAGAATAAATATGACTTTTGGCGACTAAAAATTTAGTAGCCAAAAATATTGTAGTTTAGGCGACTAATTTTTAGTAGCAAAAAATGTTGAAGTTTAGGCGACTAAATTTTTAGTAGCCAAAAGAAATAGTATTTGGCGACTAAAATTTTAGTAGCCAAAAAAGATTGACTTTAGGCGACTAAAATTTTAGTAGCCAAAGCACTAGTATTTACTTTTGGCAACTAAAAAATTTAGTAGTTAAAAATTTTTTGGCCACTAAATAATTGGCTTTTGGCGACTAAAAAATTAGTCGGCAAAAGTGTATTTATTTAATTAATTTTCAAACCTATTGGCGACTAAATATTTAGTCGCCAAATGTATACATTTAGCGACTAAATTCGGTTAGTCGGCAATTATATTTCCCGACTACTCTTTGGCTACTAATTTCCCGACCAAAAAATTTAGTCGCTAAAGAGTATTGGCGACTAAAATATGACTTTTGGCGACTAAAAATTTAGTCGCCAAAAGTGAAAATTCTTGTAGTGAATCCTAGTGTTTGGATGGTGCTAGCACATGATAGGACTTTCTTATCAACTAGGTTGATAGGACTTTCTTATCAACCCCAACCTAGTTGAGATAGATTTGTTTAGTTTTGATACTCTCTGCATTTTTCTTATTCTTTATGTTGATTGCCCTAGATATGTAATTTCTTTGGTTGTCTTTAATAAAATGTTGCCTTTTTGTTGATATAAAATATAAAAAAATAAAAACTTTCGACAATCATGATTTTTGTTGGGTGGTACATAATAAGGCTTATTTTTATATTTTAATTTTGTGTATTTCTCTGGTTTTTTTAATTTATTATGGCCACCAAAAATATTTTATTCTATTTTACTAATAGGCCTTAAAAATAAAGAGTTTTACTTTCGTGAATCTTTGGACAAGGAAGTCCTTTACTTTTTTGGATAGGCAATAAGATTAGATTTATTTTGTTGATCCTTTAAACAATGAGATTTTTTAATATTTTTTCTCGACTTTTAAACAAGATAGATTTATTTATTTATTTTTAAACAAAGATCATAAAGGTAAGAAATTTGAAACCGTATAAAACAAAAATTGGGTCTTAGGTGAATGCCTAAATGACCTAAAGGGATGGTTGGCGTTGTTTGAGAACATAACACAAAAAATGTAAATTTTATTTATTTATTTCTTTACAAAAAAATAAAAATGACATTAAAAATGTTCTAAAAATTGCAATTGGATTTACCTTGACATTTGTTGGAGCTCTCGTTGGAGTTTAGATTGCACCATGTTGAAATCCAACTTAGCTAATTCAAGCAACAAGTGATTTGCATCTCTTCTTTCACTATATGCTTGAATGTACCACCTAGCTTCTAGCCTGAACATCCTATGGTGGAAAGGAAGCTCCAAAGCATGTTTTATTTGTTGCGTAAGGGTTTTGTCAATATTTCCCTTTATGCCCTTGAGATGTTGGTTGTAAATACTTTGGCCTCATCCAAGATATTTTCTCCATCAAAAGCAAGATGAGAAGCTTCATACAAACTGAGCAATCGGGCAATGGTTGGTGGCCCTAATTTCCTTGGCTAGAATGGCTCAAATTTCCTTATCAGGTAAAAAAAAACAAAAAAAAAAAAACAAAGTTACCAAAACTGGAAAATTTGAGCCATTTGAGCCACAGTTTTTAGGGCCCTCAAACATTATTCCTGAGCAATCCCTTCACATCCTCACATAGCCACTGTTTGAAGTTGCCATCATGGTCCTTGAATTTCTGAAAAACATCTGTGACAATGACCATTTCAAATAATATATATATATATATATATATATATATGAAAAATGATATTAGTTTTAGTGGACTTGCAAAATACGTAAAATTAGTTGGAGATGTATAAGAAATATTTGAAGAATTTTTTTTAGATGTTTTCCTCCGATCAGTGATAATACTTATGCTATCATTAGCATGACCATGTAAATATAAGATATAAATATAAGATGCTCTCCTTTTTCGTCACACACTATTTTACTAGAATAATTTAAAATAGTTTTATTTTTTTAGAAATGTAAGTGAGTGTGTAAAATTCAAATAAAAGTTATGGTATGGAAACAAACTCTCACTTGCGTTGACTTGCGTCTCCATAAAAATATAATTATTTTAAATTATTTTCACTCAAATGTATTTTCTTTTTTAATTTTTACTTTTTTTTTTCTTTTTTTTTTTTTTTTTTGAGTAATTATAGTCAAACTTTCTTTTAATCTCTCATGCTTGTCTTTAAAAACAAAAAAGGAGACTTAGAAAATAAATACGGGTAAATTACATTTTACCCTTTTATGTTTAGTTATTTTTTTGTTTTGGCCTTTAAAATTTATTTTTTCTCATTTTGACCCTTCATGTTTTAAGTTTTTCTCAGTTTGCTCCTAAAACAAATTTCAGGTAAAAATTAGATAGAAATGATACATGGATAGTCATGTGGCATTAAAATTATTTATTATATATATAGTGCCTGTTTGGTGCAGCTTAAAAGCTGCTTATTTCAGCTTTCAGTTTAATTTAAGCTATTTTGATGTGTTTGGTTTAGCTTATAGCTTATAGCTTATAACTTTTTGAAAGTCAGAAATCAGCTTATTCTTTGAGTGGGGCAGGAGATGCTTAATTTATAAGTCAGAAATCAGCTTATGTTCATAGTTATAAGCTATAAGCTGTTTAGGCATAAGCTATAAGCACTTTCCCACAGCTTTACCAAACAGGGCCACAGTCCTGCTAGGTAGCTCGAAAAAGTCATAACTCGAGTGGCTTGAAGTGCCAAAATGATATCGTTTTGACACCTTTTTTTTTTTACTCTCTCTCTCTCTCTCTCTCTCTCTCTCTGTTGTTTGTTGTTCTCTCTCCTTTTTCCTTCCCCTTCTCTTATTCCTCTCCTTCCTTCCCAAAATCCAAAATCAAAATCTAAAATCAAATCAAAATCAAAGCCACAAAATCATAACCAAACCCAAAATCAAAATTAAAACCAAACATTTGGCAAATTTTTTTCCCCCTCTTTGAAACTGGTAACAGAGAGACGAAAGAAAGAGAGACGAGGGAGGAAGAATGCCAATATACACAGATATACACATAACACCGGTTGACCAAAAAAAATGCCGATATAAACAGATCTATATATATACACACAACATGGGCCAATATATTTAACACACCTTGGCTAGTTAAATATGTATATACACAGATCTATATATATATATATTAAAGAGAGAGAGAGAAGAGAGAGAGAGAGAGGTCGGGCCATTCAAGCCTTATTTTTTTCGAGCTACAAAGCTTTATTGATTATATATAACTCACACTTTTAATACAAACTTAAATCCTAATATAATAATATTATTTTTATGTTATGTGACAGTTATTGTAATATTTTCTGTCTAATTTTGAACAAAAATCAACTTTAGCAGTTAATTGGGAAAAACATGAAATATAAGTGGTCAAAGTAAAAAAAAAAAAATTTTAAGGACCAAAGTGAAAAAGTCATCAAACTTAAATAATTTACCAAATAAATAAATGGAGGCCAAGTTGATATTGAAAGAAAAAAAAAAAAAAGGGAGGGAAATATCTTTGGTTTCTATTTTTAGAATTCACTTTTCAGAAAATTCTATTTTTTCATTTTCTGTAATTTTTAGACACATCTAGCAAAAATATATTTAAAAAGTATAATATTTGTGAAAACAAATCTATAAAAAATTCATTAAATACCAAAAATATAAATAAAAAAAATACGGAAATTTAGTACATATTTTTTTTTTTTGTGTATTTATTAATTTTTTAAAATAATTTTTCACAAATATTTTACTATTTAGATACATTTAAGTAAGGTGCATCTAAAAAAAAATTGTTTAAAATTTAAAAATATTCACTAAAAAAAAAATAAATAAATAAAAGATGAAAAATAAAAAAAGGTTGGGCTTCCCTCCAATCCGACTGGAGGGTACTGTTTGGCTCATGGGGGCCCACTACGGGTCCCATTTCGATAATCCGAATCGTTCAATGTGTAGAATTCGTCAAGTACTATATGCCTGTAAAATATCACGTTGATTGGATATCGATAGCTATATCATCAAATCAAATTTCTATCAACCATTTATTTTTTTACCGTCCTTTTTTTTTATATTAAAACTGATTTGATCACGTAAATATCGATATCTGATCAATATGCTTTTTTATAGGCATATAATACTAGACGAGTTATACATATTAAACGGTTCAGATTATCGAAATGAGACCCATGATGGATCTCTATGAACCCAACAGTACCCTTCAGTCCGATTACGGGTCGGAGAAAAGCTAACCCCAATTAAAAAAACTCAATTTTTAAAAAATTAAATCCGAAAAATTAAAACCAAAAGTTTTGAGTCTTCGTCTCTCTCTGGTTCCAACCTCTGCTATACAACGTTTAATGTCTGCTGTACAACATAATGTAAAAAACACCGACACTCCTATTGACTCTCTTTTCTGACAATAGTACTAGTCTCATAGTTGATAACACTTGTCATTTCATCATGGCACAATCTTTATGCAATAGTGACTACTCCCAAAATATTTTTTCTTGAAAAAAACAAAAACAAGAAAGGGACTTACAGTACCTTGAGAGACCTCAAAACCATGTTGTCTACAGAGCCTGAAGTAGAGGGCAATGGCATGAACACCCTTCTCTAATCTAACATTAGTTCCTTGGGCAAACATTATTCTATTAAGTGCTCTTCTAATATCCTCCTCAAAGTGATAGCTCAAGCCCAACCGTTGGATGTCATCTATGAGTTCAAGTATTGTCGATGGACTTACATCGATGGACTAACATCTTCATCCCCAATCATAGCCCTTACCTCCTTTAATTTCTTTGCCTTCTGCTTATGTATTTCATCCTATGAATACAAATATAGAGAGTAATGAGAAGTGGATTCATTAACATTAAACTAGACTAAACAATATATCTGTTCAGGAAACAAAAAGCACTAGTGTTACATATATCAATTGGTATACTAACATAATTATGACATTATTATTTTAAAATTATGATTTCATCCATTATACAAATTATCAAGACTCAAAACTTCTAAAATTATATCACGTCATCTATTAGTACACTAATTGATATATTAATTGATACATATAACATTATTCTATTAATTTATCTAAAAGTTTGACCTATTGAATAGATGAGTAACCTTTTATTCGGTGGTGCCACACACACAAATTAATTACTACACTAATTAGTGTACCAACAGATGTTATAGCATTATAATTTGAAAACTATATACTCCATCCATTATACAAATTATAAAAATTTAAAACTAATAAAATTATGGAAAATGATTTGAAGCCCTAAAAACTGTCCCCCTAATCCCCCTAATTTCCATTTTGAGTAACTGTTTCCTTGTTTTTTTTTTTTTTACTTGATATGGAAATTAGGGGGATTAGGGAGAGTGTTTTTAGGGGGATATAACAAGGTCCTAAAATTATATCACATCAAGTGTTAATATATTAATTGGTATATCAGTTGGTACGTATAGATTTATTCAATTAATAATAAGTGATGGTGTTACGACTGAAAGTAAATTTTATATGTTTGATTATGTGGTGAAGATTGGCCACAAATGAAATGAGATTTTAGAAACAGCAAAAGCAAAATTAAAGACTACGGAAGTGGAGATGTAACTCAAACTTTTTTTAGTTGTTTTTTAAAACAAATTTTTGTGGTTTGTGATAAGAAATGTGCTAAAAAATTATTTTTTTAGAACCAAAAAAATTAATGTGACAGTCCAATTTATTCACACACTTTGAGTGTAAACAATATATATTTTGTGATTGGTAAAAAATGATGGGATCTACACATTTAGGTAGAGTCATTACAATTTTTGAATATGAAGTTTGATATTTTGTATAAGCAAAAAAAAAAAAAAAAAAACCACTTCTTTTTTGAATTTTTTTATCTTTAGTATTTGTTTTTCAAAATTATGTCAATTTTTTTTATTTTTTTGATCCATCTTGTCGAGACAAATCTAAAAAGTAAGTATATATTTTTTGAAAAAGTCCCAAAAAAAAAAAAAAGATTGTTTATTTTGGCATATTTTTATCTTTTCTTGATTTTTTTTGGATTTTTTTTAAAAAAAATTATAATTTTCTGATTCATCTTGTCGATCTGAATCTAGAAACCTAAAACTTTTTGAATTTTTTTTTTAAAAGTTCACAAAAGACCAAAATAAATAAATAAAAAATGCATTTCCCAAAATATCCTAAATTAGAATCTACTCTCCAAAAATATGTGAATAAATTCATTCTCCATTTTACGTTATGTGTTAGCTAACAAAAAATCATAACAATTCTGTTACGTAGCTCAAAACTTATGGCTCGAGGAGTGGCTCGAAATCATGTCTTCTTTTTTCATCTCTTCTCTTCCCTTTTCATCTTTCCAAAAATCTTTCCCTTTCTCTGCAGAACAAAACCCCCAAATCTCTCATCAATAGCAACCAAAACCACTCACACTCTCTCTGTACCTTTCTCTCTCCTCCACTTGTCTGAGTATCCAAAACCTTGCCCTTCAGACTCCCCCTTATTCTCTCTCCCCAAAACCCATAATCTTCTCTCCTACTTTACACTATGTGGACATTAGCTTTCATGGCGGCACAACAAGAATCGAATCCATTGTCATTCATTAAGAAGGTATTGTTTGCAGAGACAATGTGATAATGAAAAGACCAGAGAGTTTGGAATCTTACAAAACACAGCCACATTAATGTGCTAAAACAGAAAAGTAAAACCACCTTTTTTAGAGATCCCAAGCTTTCCAAGAAAATGCCGATAAAATATGAACAATTGGCCATACAATAAAAATATTTTAGACCCAAATCCAAAGAAATCAAAACGAGATTCATCAGGTGAATCAATCTCTCTCACCAATCCAAACCCATCTTCAAATTCAACTCCACTTTATCAAACAGCCAGAGTTTTCACCAAAGCTTCGAGTTACGAGTTCGAAACCAAGAAAATTGATGCTAACACTTACAGAATAGCTTCCATGGAAGGTGGGTCAGCCTCTTTTCCAAAGATTGCCCATGAACACTGAAGCTACAAATCATCAAATTATTTACCTTCAACCCAGATTCAGATATATGAAGCAAGAATTTTCACAGAAGCAACAAAACCCACTTGGAAATTTCCTCCTTTGTTCCCCCTCTCTTTTTGTTCTTCTTTTCTCTGCCTCCTCTCTTTCTCTCTCCTGTTCTCAAACCAGTTTCAGAGAAGAGAAAAGAAAAGGAAAAATAAATAAATAAATTCCAAAACGACGTCGTTTTAAAATTTCGGGCCACTCGAGCCATGAGAATGTCGAGCTACGAAGCTTTATTCAAATCATAAATGACATTAAATAATATCCCATGTTTTCTATTACAGTATTTTTTTTATTTATTATTGCAACTTGACATTTAATCAGTAATTTACTATCAATGTTACGTAATCGGTATGTTTCTTTAATGGTTTCAATTTTTGTACGGGAAAGAAATAAACCTTCTCGTATAATCCTGTTGATCAAGTCTGCACTCCTCCGTACGTCGTCGCTTTATCACCTGAAAACACAAACGTGAGCTAGCCGGCGGGTGTGTGCTGGAAACCTCTCCGATGCCTAAGTCAGTAAGCTTGACAAGTAGACAAAAGCTCTGTATATTCAGAAAACAAAGTTGTGTTACCTCTCCATAGGTGATGTTTGTGAGCTTTTATAGGTTCCATGTGGCACAATCCTAGTAGGACTTTTACTTCTCCATGCAGAGTCCTGCTAGGATTCAATCTCCTGAAGGATAATCCTTATCCTCCAACACCCCCCTCACTGCTTAAATCAAGTGAGATGATTTTACCATGGCCGAACTACCAAACGACCGAAATAATACTTCCATACTAGACAGGTAGGTGTGGCCGAACTGGCTTCGAGTCTGGCTCTTCCTTTCTTTCCTTCTATCTCAGCTTCAAATGCTAAGACCGAGCTATCCATAGAAGTGCCGAGCTGAACTAACTCAGAACAGTCCTGAAGAAGGCTTATCATACTTCGGTTTAGAGGACTTGACCGAGATAACCGTAATACACTGCGACCAAGATAACATTAGGTACCTCGGAGACCGGACTAACTTCGGGGCCCTTCTACTCTGCCTTTCGTACTTTGGCCCATACCGGCCCATTACTTAGCTCGGCCCAATTTCCATATAAATTACCCTCTCAATTGCCCCTTAATCCCATCTGCGTAGCATGATAGGGATTACTTGTTTATAAACCGGGCTAAAGTTTTAACCTTTCCAGCCGAGCTACATTTAAACCGAGCTACCTTTATCCGGTCAAAACGTCTCTTCAGTCACAGAAACTGAATCGCTTCTCCTTCCATGACACGTGGCACACTCTGTTTGGCCAATCTTAGCTGTCGCGCTATCTTCGTGTTTCGCAGTTTTTGAACAGTCTCGCGCTTTTCACCTTTCTACCTAAAACAAACCCTTGCTATTTTGAATCACCCTACTTTTACTCTGCTCATATTCTCTCTCTCTTGTTCCTAAGCCTTGAGCTTGAACTTGCTGTGTTCGAGTTCTTCATCGCTGCCTTTGCTTTAATCTTCTAGCTTCTTTGTCCAGGTAAGCTGCTCAAATCTGTTTTTTCCTTCTTTGTCTTTGCTTTCGTTAAATCCATAGCATACTGCTCGTGTTTTTACAAAACACAGTTTTTGCTTTCATTCTCCACTAGTCTGTGTTTTTTCTGGAAAAAACTCCATTAAGAACCCTGTGAACTTCATGAAGTAATCAGTAGAACGCTATTTTGATCCATAAACATGTCCTAACCGAACTAGGATATTGTTTGTGCTATATGTAGATCTATCCAGATCGTAACCGAACTAGAACTTGTGAATATATCAGTAGCTTCAATAAGTCAATACCTTCTGATTTACTCTAGCCGAGACAAATGAACCAAACTAAGTCTGAACTTAGTATACTAGAAACCTTAGCCTTCGAACGAGCTTGGTCTTTGGGGCTAAGCCAGCTTCCTTAGTTTTAAACCAAACTAAGAAAGCTGCCCCTAGAGGCTCGACCGAGGTAACAAAACCCGTAGTTCAAACCGAGATAACCAACCCCATATACAAACCGATCTATCGAACCCCTTGCTCAATCCGAGCTACCAAGCATCTCGTTGAAACCGAGATAGAACCTGTAGCATCCCACATAGCCGAAGTAGGGCTTCTTTTATCTTGCTTTGATTTTGTAGCACGGTCAACGATCTGTGCTTAACACTTTGTTTTCCACTTTGCAGACTTAGGTTGCCCAAGCACTCCTCTGCGCGCTCAACCGAGCTACTGAGCACAATTTTCCGACCGAACTAATTTATTTATAATTTATAAAATAAATGGGGAAGTATAGATTCTTAGTAGAGACACCAGGTGGTCTAGCCGAATTCCGAAATGACTATAACATTCCTGATGATGTCCACCTTGCCCTAGCAAAAAAAGGTGTCACACCATGGGGGAATGAAGGCTTCATACCCTTCACCCTTCTTTCAATAATAGAAACCGGACTAAGATTTCCAGTCCAACCCTTAATCTGTGAATTCCTTAGGCAAACCAGATTATGCCCAACCCAACTTTCCACCAACTCTTACTGTATAATAATGGGAATAGCCAAACTAAACCGCCGAGCCGGTCTTAACTTCGGTCTAGCTGAAATATTCCACTAATACTCCATTGGCTCCAAAGATGACGGCTGGGTCTACTACCTAAGGATACGCCGTCGCAGAGAAAAAATAATAAAAGATACGCCGGATAAAGATTTAAACGATGACGATTTTTTCTGGGTATCTGGGAATTTTGAAGACCACCAAGCCCAAATCCCAGGCCGAAGTATAAATTGGAATAAAGGAATCCTTGGTATACTTTACTTCGGTCACTTTTCATGCTTCTCTTTTATTTCGGTTACCTGCTCCTGAACCGAACTAACAGTTGTCTTTTTCATATAGATCCAGCCCATATAAATTCATTGTACAGCTACCCCAACCTTGATACTCTCCGCGCCGCACTATGATATCCAGAACGGAGTTGGGCTAAGCTGTTAAATTTTGAGCCGACCTACAGATACAGCAGTCGCCGAAAAGCCAGAGTAACTGACTTTTTGTTGGAAGACGCTCTCGCACTAGACCCAACCTTGCCGCAAATCAACTTAATCCCACTGACTGCTGAAGAAGAAATGGCCAAAAGGAACAGAGTCAGGGCCCTCTTGACCGAGACAAATAGGGCCGATGTACCACCACCCAACCAATCACAAGAAACCGTGGTGGCCCTACCATCGCAACAACCCTCCACATCACGCCGGACTAAGCGCGCCCGGACTATTGAGACCGAACAACGTTTAGTCGATGAAGACGAAACCACACTTCCACCGAGCCACCCACCAAGTCCGCAACAGGAGCCCGTTGACCGAGCTAGCTCCTCCAAATGGGCTCCCAAACTTACCTTTCAGAACCGAGACATTGAAGACACTGATTCGGTGGTTGTAGAGAAGGACCACTTACTGGCTTTCAACCTGGCCAAGAGTGTGTGTCTTCCAAAAGACATGGAGCACCACAACCAATTGAACACCGAGCTGAAGGCCATCCAGTCTTCAACGAAGTCTATGATCCTAGTAAGTAGCTCTCTTTTTTCTGTCTTTGTTTTCCAACTGTCAGTCCGGCTAAAGAGAAAGTTGCTACTCTTTTGCAGGCCATCCAGAAAAACAACATCGCACACAGGAAAGTGCTGGAGCTCCGGAGAACAACAAGGCAGGCCATGGCCGAAGCCGAAGCCAAGACTTCCGAGCTCAAACAATCCCAAGTTAGGACGGCCGAGCTGGAGGCCGAGGTAACTCGCCTAACCGGGCTAGTTATCTCGGCAAATACTGACAAACAAAGAGCTCTAACCGAAATGAAGAACAAGTATTTGCGGGAGCTGGCAAAGCTTGAAGGCATCAAAAACGCCGAAATAGAAGAGCTCAAAAAGAAAGTTGAAGGCGCCGAACTGAAAGGCTTCAAGGAAGGCAAAGCAGTTTATATTCAACAATGTGAAGCAGCAAAAGATTTGTTCTTCAAGTGTGGCTGGAGAGGTGCTGTAGAGCAGCTCGGTTGTGGTCTTGACACCGAGGTCTACAATGCTCCACAGTATTTCATTCCGGCCTCACTGGCGGAGTATGCTGCCGATCTCCAGAAGCAATTTCTTGAGGCGTCTGATGACGATGATGAAAATGAGCCAACTGAAACTCCGGTTGTCAATGAGCAAACAAATGATCAATCAGTTCGGTTGGAGCCAACGACGGAAGACTTGACAATCGAAACCGTGCTTCCAATAGAGACCGAGCTTCAAACCGAAACTGCTCTAACCGCTGACACCGGTGTTCGTGTTGATGTTGACGCCGATCTGGAGGATCTTTTCAACTGATTCTGTAATTTTCTTTTTCTTTGGACTTGTAACCGGGCTGCGACCCCTCCTTTGTATTTGTTCTTAATGAATGAAAATCTTCTTTTCTGCTCAACACTCATTCCGGTTTGATCTGTATGCTTTATACTTGTAATGACTTTTGAATGACTTCTATTGCTCCAACTGTTATTTCGGTTTGCTTTCCTGTTTGAACATGCTTTTCAACTGCAATTTGAAATATTCTAGGCCGAGATACATTATTCCGGTTTTAGCTGGTCAATCTGACTACGCTTACTAGCCAACCACTCTTTAGCCGATATAATTACTTCGGCTGAAGAGTACAAAAAAACTTTGTTTGATCCAGCCAACCACTCTTCAGTCCATACCCTTACTTCAGCTGAAGAGTAACAAGAGTTGGTTTAATCCAGCCAACCTCTAAGTTAGTTTTTCCAGCCAACTTAGAATAAAATGTTTGGTTGTTTCGACCAAACGTCCTGCAACCTGGATCCTTATCCTGGGCTTAGGAGGGGTGTTGGTTTAATTCAGCCAACCACTCTTTAGTCCATACCCTTACTTCTGCTGAAGAGTAACAAGAGTTGGTTTAATCCAGCCAACCTCTAAGTTAGTTTTTCCAGCCAACTTAGAATAAAATGTTTGGGTATTCCGCCCAAACGTCCTGCAGCCTGGATCCTTATCCTGGGCTTAGGAGGGGTGTTGGTTTTAATCCAGCCAACCTCTAAGTTGGTTTTTCCGGCCAACTTAGAATAAAATGTTTGGTTATTTCGATCAAATGTCCTGCAGCCTGAATCCTTATCCTAGGCTTAGGAGGGGTGTTGGTTTAATCCGGCCAACTGTGTTTTTTATGCCCCTAACTCACTAATTTACTAAAACAAACTTTTACAGAAGAAAACGTCTAATTGAAAAGAAAACTACTTTGTTTTATTGAGAAAGAGAGAAATTACACAAACTTTAATAAGAAAAAAGCTAAAAATAAAATAACTTGAGATTTGCAGTATTTCATGGCCTGGGAATTGCCTTGCCGTCCTCGTCTTCTAAGTGGTATGCCCCTTTACCTGCTAAGCCTACCACTTTATATGGACCTTCCCAATTGGGCCCTAGCTTGCCATCTCCTGGTACCAAGGTATTTCCCATCACTTTGCGCAATACCCAATCTCCGACCTTGAATTGCCTTGGATGAACTGTCTTGTTGTATTTCCTGGATAACTCTTGTTGATATGAGACAATGTAAACCAGCGCTCTTTCTCTTCTTTCTTCTGCAAGGTCGAGCTCTAATGCTATGGCTTCGCCATTCAAGTCTGGATCAAAATTCTCGCTTCGAATTGTGGGGAGGCCAACTTCCAGTGGGATTACTGTCTCCATACCATAGGCTAAGGAGAATGGTGTTTCTCCTGTTGATCGCCGAGGTGTGGTGCGGTAAGTCCATAAAACATGAGGGAGCTCTTCTGCCCACTTGTCTTTTGCTCTCTCTAACCTTTTCTTTAATCCATCCAAGATTACTTTGTTTGATGCTTCTGCCTGTCCATTTGCTTGGGGATATGTCGGTGTAGAATTGTAGAACTCTATCTTGTATTATTCACAAAAGCCTCTGAAGATTCTGCCGTCGAACTGAGTGCCGTTGTCTGATATCAGTGCCTTTGGTATGCCAAATCGAGTGATGATATTCTGCCAGACAAACTTTTTCACATCTTTTTCCTTGATTGATGCCAAGGCTTTTGCTTCCACCCATTTTGTGAAGTAGTCGGTTGCTGCAAGGAAGAACTTTCTGTTCCCTGGTGCTGTTGGAAGTGGTCCTACTATATCCAGTCCCCACATTGCGAAGGGCCACGGGCTAGTTATAGGTAAAAGTTCTCTGGCAGGTTGGTGTATTTGGGGTGCGAACTTTTGACATTTTTCGCACTTTTTGACATATTTTTCTGAGTCTGCCTGCATGTATGGCCACCAATATCCTTGCGAAATTGCTCTGTATGCTAGTGATCTTCCTCCTTGATGGCTTCCGCATACGCCCTCGTGTATCTCGAATAAGAATGCTTCCACTTTGCTGGGATGAACACACTTTAGGTAGGGTCCTGAGAATGACTTTTTGTATAATGTCAAAGATGGGGAGGGCCAAAATCGCTGCGACTTCGCTCTTATTTTGTTGGCTTCTTTTTTCTCTTCTGGTAAGATGCCATCTTTTAAGAACAAGATGATGGGATCCATCCAAGAGGGGCCTAGCTCTGCGCAACATACCTCTTCTGCTTCGGGGTCTTCAATGCTTGGTCTAGGTAGGTAGTCGATCAGCAATGGATGAGGGATAGAAGTGTCTGCCATTGAGGCAAAGCCTGCTAGTTTGTCCGCTCTGTTGTTTTCCTCCCTGCCGATTTGTTCTATCCTGACTACTTCAAATTTCTTGATCTCTGTTCTGACCAATTCTTGGTATTTGGCCATATTGTCATCCTTTGCTTCGTAGTCGCCAGATATTTGGTTTACCACCAGCTGTGAGTCGCTGTAAACCATTAGCTCGGTGGCCTTCATGTAGAATGCTGACTTGAGACCTGCAAGAAGCGCTTCATACTCTGCTTCGTTGTTTGATGCTGGGAAGCCAAGGTTGATTGCCTGCTCCACTACTAGGCCGTCTGGAGAGATAAGGACTATGCCAAGTCCTGTTCCATGCCGGTTGGATGCTCCATCCACGAAGAGCTTCCACATCTCTCCAACAAACAACTTCCAGCAAGTGGAGGGATCGAATGATGCCTTGGGATCTTCCGTGTTGGTGGTGTTTTCTTCAAGGTCCGTGCTGGCCGTCTGCCCCTCGCAATCTGATTGTACCAAGTCTTTATTTGTTAGTGAGTCTTGACTTGGTGTGGCATGGTCTGACTCTTCCTTCCTTACTTTGCTTTGGTCTGCCTTGGCGTCTGGCTGAGTATCCTGTATCAGGGGTTGTGCTATTCCGGCGTTAACTTCTGTCCCTAGTTCGGCTGTTTCAGTCAGGTCGACTGGGCAGATGTGATGACTTCCTAGTGTGAATTCTGCAACAAAATCTGCCAATGCTTGAGCTTTTATTGCGGTCCTGGGTTGGAACTTGATGTCGTATTGCCCCAACTCTACTGCCCACTTCAGAATTCGCCTAGAAAAGTTCGTCCTTTCAAACAAAGCTTTTAATGGAAAGGCTGTGAGGACAACTATGGTGTGGGCGTGAAAGTAGTGTGACAACTTCCTTGAGGCCATCATCAAGGCCAATGCCAGTTTTTCCAGTGGCAAGTACCTTATTTTGGCGCCCAGTAATGTCTTGCTGACATAATAGACGGGCAGATGTTGGATTCCTTCTGCGCGGACTAACACTGCGCTAATTGCGTGCTGGGAGACTGCCAGGTATAGGAAGAGTTCTTCTCCAGGTACTGGGGTGACAAGTAGTGGTGGAGAAGACATGTATTCTTTTAAACTTTCCAGGGCGTGGTCGCATTCTTCGTCCCACTCAAACTTGGCCTTCAAGGCATGAAAAAATGGTCGTAGTCTATCTGACGACCGGCTTATAAACCGATTGAGCGCAGCTGCCATGCCGGTGAGATGCTGCACTTCTTTTACTGAGTTTGGTCTCTCCAACTCCTGGATTGCTTTGATCTGGGAGGGGTCTGCTTCGATACCTCGGTTGGTCACCAGGAAGCCTAGGAATTTTCCAGATCCTACTCCGAATGCACACTTAGATGCATTGAGGCGCAACTTGTGCTTCTTCAGGATCTCAAACATCTCATCTAGGTCCTTGAGATGGTCATTCTCATCCTTGCTCTTGACCACCATGTCGTCGATGTAAGCCTCCATTGTTCTGCCTAACAATGGTTCAAACATCTTGGTGACCATCCGTTGGAATGTCGCCCCTGCATTCTTTAGGCCAAAGGGCATGACCTTGTAACAGTACAATCCTCTTGGAGTTGTAAAGGATGTGACCTCCTGGTCTGGTTCATGCATGGCGATTTGGTGGTAGCCTCTGTATGCATCCAGAAAGCTAAGTCGGTTATGCCCCGCCGTTAGGTCTACCAGTTGATCTATCCGTGGTAGAGGAAAGCTGTCTTTCGGACATGCCTTGTTGACTATTTTATAGTCGACGCAGACACGCCACTTGCCATTCTTCTTTGGCACTACGACTGTGTTGGAGATCCATCTTGGGTAGTGCACCTCTCTGATTGCTCCTGCCTCCAGCAGGTTTCCTACTTCTTCCGCCACTATCTCGGCATGGTGGAGTGCCGATCTACGTGTGCGCTGAATGATTGGTCTGGCCGCCAGGGTGGACATTGAGTTGGTGACAAATGAAGTTAGGATCAATGCCTGGCATGTCGTATGGTGTCCAGGCGAACACTTCGATGTTAGAGGTCAAAAATTCCAAGACCTCTAATCTCTCAGTGCTGGACAACGACGAACCGAGCAAAAAGAACTTATCTGGGTTTTTTTCATCTATTCTTACCTCTACCAAGTCTTCCACCGCTTTCTGATTAGCTGCTTTGCCGACATCTGCGAACAGTTCATTGCTCTTAAGTTCTTCCACCGAATGAACGTATCCTTTGGCAGCGCGGCTACCATTCACCGTGACAAAGCATTGTTTGGACATAATCTGATCTCCATAGACTTCTTCAATTGCACCGGTGTCGTTGGGGAACCGCATTACTTGGTGGTAGGATGACGCCACCGATCGCATGGCATGCAGCCATGTTCTGCCCAAGATGATGTTATAAGTGGAGGGGACTTTCAATACCCAGAACTCCACTTGTTTCGTCACGGTTCTTGCTTTGACTGGGAGGATTATTTTGCCGACGGGCCATTCTGGCATGGAGTTGAATCCAATCAGGGGAGATATGGCAGGTGCCAAGTCTTTATCTTGTAACTTCAACTGTTTGAATGTTTCGTAGTACATTATTTCACATGAACTACCCTGGTCGATCAAAATTCGCTTGACGTCAAAATCCTTGACTCGAAGAGTGACGACCAGGGCATCATTGTGAGGGCAATATATCCTTGCCAAGTCTTTATCCGAAAAAGACATGACGTTCGTGGCCTCTGTCTTCCCCTTCTTGATGGCATGTTGGGCACTTAGTACTTCTCTTAAATGCTCAGCCCTTTTGATTGATCCTCTGAGCTCGCATACACGCTCAGGTTCGAAAACTCCATGTATCACATTGATCACGCCTTGAGGTGGGGCGTCGATTGGCATCCCGTTGGGGTTATTGTGGTCCTGGGGGCTGGTTGCGTCCCTCCTTCAATGTATTTATCCAAGTGACCTGCTGCCACCAACTCCTCCAGGTGTTGTCTCAATGGCGTGCAATTTTCAGTACGGTGCCCCTTTTTTTTATGGAAGGTGCATCGTGACCTTTCGTCATAGTCCTTCTGAGCTTCCCCTAGCTTGGCTGGCTATCTAACAAAAGGCTCATCTCTTATTTCACTTAGAATTCGGTATATTGGTTTCTTGAATACCATGGTTATGGCAGTGCGGACCCTCAACCATCTTTTATCTTGATCCTCTCCATTGTCTCGTCTGCCACGTCCGTTCCTGCTCGGACGGTCAATCGTGTTGACCTTTGCTGAGGCCTTCTTCTTTAGTACTGCGGTCGTGCCAGATTTTGTTTTGGCACGTGCGCCATCCTCTTCCACCCTGATGTGCTGATGCACTCTTCCCATCAAGGCTTCCATGGTGAGGGGCGGTGTCATGGTGATTGAGTCCCTTAGTCTGTTCCCGACTGGAAGGCCTCTTTTGTACTGTGCGATGGCGAGATTGGTGGGGCAGTCCCCAATTTGGTTAAAGGTCTCCCACTAGCGACTATTGTAGGATCTTAGGGTCTCTTTGTCGCACATGTCAATGGAGAGTAACTGGTCGATCTCCACCGGGGTTTTAGTGTTTGTTCTGAACCTTGTGACGAACGCTTCCGCCAATTGCGCCCAAGAGGCTATGCTGCCTTCTGGAAGTTTTTCGAACCAAGTCAAGCCTAGGTCGCCAAGGCTAGATGGGAAGAGGATGCACATCAAGGCCTCGTTCCGCCGGTATACAGCCATGACCTGGCGAAAGTGGCTCAAGTGTGAGTAGGGGTCCGTCTTCCCCCCGTATGTAGTGAATTTGGGCTGAAGGAAGCCTAATGGTAGGGGCGCGTTTTCAATCACCGGAATGAACGGTGAGGTCTGCAGCCTCACTAATGCCTTGTCCGTCGGTTCGTAGGCAGGGCACGGTATTGGCATTCCAACCTCGACGCTTCCATGCGTGCGAGGAGCCAACCGCTGTAAGGCAGAAACTCTATGTGGATCGCGTGCCCTAGCATCCTCCTTCCATCGCGCCTTCTCTTCGAGCACGGTTCGTAAGTCGGATGATCTGGGCAACTCCGTCTGCCTGGATCTTGTTTGGTGCGTATGTGAGGGCCAATACGTGCTTCCCTCAGTGTATGACCTCTCAGATCTCATCCTCTCAGACCTGGAGTGACGAGTTCTGGAAGATCTAGATTGCGTATCGCCTGTCCTGAGGCTTCTACTCTCTGCTTGAGAGAGTGTGGTATTCCTACTATGACCTTCCGAGTGGCGATGGGGCATCTTGTTTGTGCGCCCCTCTTCTGTCGCCACTCCTTTTCCCTTCACCTGGCGCTTTAGAGATTCCATGTCCGCCGCCATCCGACGTATCAACTCGTCTTGCTCCTTGACGCGATCCTCCAAAGCCTGAGGATCAATCCTCCGCCTTTGTCTCTCTGGACTTTGCGAACGAGAGTGATGGGGGCTGTTAGTCCGCCTTCTCCCTCTTGTATCTCTTCTGAGATTCTGTCGTTGTGGCTCCAAGTTCGCCATAGGAGGAATCAAGGGTAGACCTTCGGGCCTCGCACCCCCTTTTGGAGTTTGGCTGTCAATGGCGGACTGTGGTAATTCTTCGTTGTGCGCCATTGTTTCTCAAGAGGAAAAGCTTGATCAAGAGGTTTGTTCTTGTCTGAATTCCCACAGATGGCGCCAATTGTACGGGAAAGAAATAAACCTTCTCGTATAATCCTGTTGATCAAGTCTGTGCTCCTCCGTACGTCGTCACTTTATCACCTGAAAACACAAACGTGAGCTAGCCGGCGGGTGTGTGCCGGAAACCTCTCCGATGCCTAAGTCAGTAAGCTTGACAAGTAGACAAAAGCTCTGTATATTCAGAAAACAAAGTTGTGTTACCTCTCCATAGGTGATGTTTGTGAGCTTTTATAGGTTCCGTGTGGCACAATCCTAGTAGGACTTTTACTTCTCCATGCAGAGTCCTGCTAGGATTCAATCTCCTGAAGGATAATCCTTATCCTCCAACACCCCCCTCACTGCTTAAACCAAGTGAGATGGTTTTACCATGGCCGAACTACCAAACGACCAAAATAATACTTCCATACTAGACAGGTAGGTGTGGTCGAACTGACTTCGAGTCCGGCTCTTCCTTTCTTTGCTTCTATCTCGGCTTCAAATGCTAAGACCGAGCTATCCATAGAAGTGCCGAGCTGAACTAACTCAGAACAGTCCTGAAGAAGGCTTATCATACTTCGGTTTAGAGGACTTGACCGAGATAACCGTAATACACTGCGACCGAGATAACATTAGGTACCTCGGAGACCAGACTAACTTCGGGGCCCTTCTACTCTGCCTTTCGTACTTTGGCCCATACCGGCCCATTACTTAGCTCGGCCCAATTTCCATATAAATTACCCTCTCAATTTTATAATTTTACTAATGTGTTTTATTGCCCAAGAAAAAAACAAAAAAACAAAAAAATCATTCTAAAATATTTTTATTTTTTAAAAAATAAAAAAATCAATTTTTAATCAATTTTTTAAAACAGTCCCCAATTTTATCTCCATTTCTCTCTCTTTATATCTATTTCACACCCTTTCCATCAATAAATTTTAAAAAAATAAAATAAAATTTCAAGTCAGAGATTTAACCACTCACCAACTCTTTTGTCTGCTGAATTTCTCACGTTTCTCCATCTCTCCCTCAAACCTTTCATCTACTCTCGTCTCCCTCTCTCTCTTTAGCCTGGTTTGGCAAAGGCGCTTTTTTTTTTTTTTTGCATTAAAATTTATAAAAAGATAAAATAAATTAAAATAGTCAATAATATAAAATAGGATTAATTACCAAAAAATTCTATCTACATATTTGATGGTAGCTTAGGTCCTGTCAAAAAAATTTTGAACCATTAAGTCTCATTTATAGGTAAAAAGACGTTTTGCCCTTTAATCCAAAAACTGAGAGTGTTCTCAATTTTAAAACTGAGAATGTTCTCAATTTATAATTATCAAAACTAAGAAATTTCTCAATTTTTTATAGTATGAACTAAAAATATTATCAAAACTAAGAAATTTATAATTATCAATTTTGAGAAATTTCTCAATTTTTTTCATGTTTAAAATTGAGAATATTATAAACTGAGAATGTTCTCAATTTCTCAATCATTCAATATTAATATGCAATTTTTTCATGTAGACTTTTGTCTCTACTTTCTCTCTCAATAATGGCTTCTCTGTTCCGGGACAGGTCACTCGGCCAATCCAAGAGAGAGACCATGACCACCGCCACCACCGCCGCCGCCGCAGCCTCCCTCCCGTCCCCATTCGGCGACCTCACGCCGACTCTCTCCCCTGCCGACCTCCGCGACACCGCCTACGAGATCTTTGTCGCCACTTGCCGGACCTCCTCCGGCAAGTCCCTCACTTACATTTCCAGCAATTCCTCCAGCTCCGACCGATCGCCGTCCCTTTCGCCAAGCTCGTCGTCGATGCAGAGATCTCTCACTTCCATTGCGGCTAGCAAAATGAAGAAAGGCGCTGGGGATCCAATCTAGTTCAAAGAGGAGCGAGGGAAGTCCGTCTTCGGGTGAGAAGACGAAGAAGCCAGTGACTGTGGGAGAGCTATGTGAAGTGAAGAGAGAGAGAATGGAGACAGCAATGATATTTGGCAGCTATGAAGAGGTCTTGGAAGGATAAATTGGGCTATTAAAAATTAATGGGACTTGAAGGAGCAAATGATTTTATTTAGGACTTAATGGAGTATAAGTTCACAAAATGGGACTTGCATGTAAATACCCCTATAAAATATCATATTAAATTCATAACCGTTTCATTTTTATCTCACAAATATCACATCTAACTATAAAAAAATCTAGGGTAAATTACGCTGACCCCTCACATTTTGGAAATTACATCTCCCTCCCGAGGTTTAAAGTTTCATTACAGATTCTCCCTCAGCAATTTAATTTTTTTAAATACCAATTTTTCCCTCTCTAGGTAAATTACATTGACACCCCTCACATTTTAGAAATTATAATCCCCTCCCTAAGTTTTAAAGTAGCATTACCAATTATCCCCTCGGTTAGTATTAGTTGGAAAAAAAATTTATTGAAAAAAAAAATTAATTGGAAAAAAAAAAATTAGTAAAATTTTTGTTTAAAAACCAGCGTAAACGCATTTTTTGAATTTACTTTTTTTCCTCAAATTTACAAACTGAGACAACCATTTATAAACCAAAAAAATTATCAAACAAGTTTTTATGACAATTTTTTAAATTTTTGTAAATATAAATTGAAAACGGAAAACGAAATGGTTACCAAATAGGTCTCAGATGATAAAAATGTCGTAAAATTAACAAATAATTAAATAAGTTACCAACCTAAGAAATGACTTATCAAAATATTCTTAGGCTATGTATGGTTTGAATTTTAGAATTTTTTTTTAAAAATTAAAAATTAAAAATTAATTTGGTTAAGAAATAAAAAATAAAAAATAATTATCATTTAAGGGTAAAAATTAATTACCATTTTATTTTTTGAGCAGGTTATATACATACGTGTGGCTGTTTCAATTTAATTTGTAAAAAAATATTTTTAACCACTCGAAAGATAAAAATTATATAAAAATGATAATTATTTTTTTATTTTTTATTTCTTAACCAAATTAATTTTTAATTTTTAATTTTTTTTTTCTAAAAATCAAACCATAAATAGCCTAAAAATCTTTTAATAAGTCATTTCTTACGCTGGTAACTTATTTAATTATTTGTTAATTTTACGACATTTTTACCATTTGAAGTCTGTTTGGTAACCATTTCGTTTTCAGTTTATATTTACAAAAATTAAAAAAAACTACCATAAAAACTTGTTTGATAATTTTTTGATTTATAAATGGTTATCTCAGTTTGTAAATTTGAGGAAAAAACGTAAATTCAAAAAATGAGCTTACGTTGGTTTTTAAACAGAAATTTAAAAATTTTACTAACAAATTTTTTTTTTCAATTAATTTTTTTTTCAATTAATTTTTTTTCCAATTAATTTTCTTTTTTCAATGAATTTTTTTTTCCAACTAATACTAACCAATGGAGCAATTGGTAATGCTACTTTAAACCTTATGGAGAGGATTGTAATTTCTAAAATGTGAGGAGTGTCAATGTAATTTACCTAATGAGGGCAAAATTGGTATTTAAAAAAATTAAATTGCTGATGGGGGAATCTGTAATGAAACTTTAAATCTCAGGGGGGAGATGTAATTTCCAAAATGTGAGAGGGGAGCTGTAATAAACATAAATTTCAGGGGGTGTCAGTGTAATTTACCCAAAAATCTAACAATCTTTCCACACATAAATATTTTAACTTACTAAAATAGCCAAAAACTAACCTATTAAAATAGCCAACTTTCCAAACGAAGCCATATCTCTATCTCTCTCACTACTTTTCATCTCTCTTATTTTGGCAAACTTTCATTTCCCTCTTCAGTCACACTTGTATTGTATCCATTTCTCACTTCCTCCTCTTCGTCTTAGCTGTGGTTTGACTATTATTTTGGGACTAAAAAAATATAAAATAACAAAATAAGCTAAATAAGTTAATAAGATAAATATCACATCAAATTCATAATCATTCGACTTTTTCTCTCACAAAAGTCAAAAAAATCAAAAAAATAAAACTAAACAAAACTAAAAAAATCTCACCACAAAAAAGTTGATTATATTAGTCAATGCCAAACAAAACTTAAATAGCTTTTTTTTATTTATTTATCTTATATTATATTTATGACCTATTTTAGAAAGTAAGTTGATCTTTTAATTTTTTTTAAAAGCATACAAAAAAAAGATAAAAAAGTAATATAACTTAAAAAAATCAAAAAAATTATCAACTGACTTTTAATCTAATCCTCAAAAAAATCTATACCTCATGATTTGCACTCTCTCAATACTCCTGTACTTCCCTCACAATTGGACTAACACTTCTCATTCTGAGACCATAATGGCAACCTAAGATTGTGGCTGAAGGAGGCAACCGTGCCAGAGCGTGGCGGTTATAAAATTTTTCATGATTTTGTAACTATTTTATAAAAAAAAAAAATTGAAATGTACATTTTTATTTTTTTATGAATTCATTCATTTCAATTGGGTCCACACTGTAGTCTGACACGTTTATGGGATTTGGACAGACATGACTTCCACATCGTTTGACATTGGGGGTAATTTGGAGAGTTAGCTAAAAATTAATTTTTAGCTTTTAATTTATTTTGAATTATATTATTTTTTATATTTTTTACACATAAAAAGATAAAAAAAGTAAAAAAAAGTACAAAAAAGAGTCAATTTTTAACATATTTCTCAAATCACCCCATTGCAGTCAAAGGAAAGTGAGGTTCATTTCTTTTTTTTATTGGTGGGTCATATTACATATTACCAATATCACTATTGTATTAAATTTTTATGGGAAAATTATACTTACCTTCCTTGAGGTTTCTGACAAATATAGAACTTTCCCTGTGATTTCAATAATTACAAAAATCTCTTATACTTTAACTAACAATATCAAGATTCTCCCAATTCGTCAATTTTGCACAAACGACGTTATTTTCTATACAAAATGACCATATTACCCTTTTATTTGAGCTTGAAAAGACGAAAATGCCCTTTGATTCCTCTCTTTAGTATTCAACTTTGTTTTTTTGTTTTTGTTTTTGTTTTGGTGCCCTCCTATCACATCAGATTGAAATGCACGCGCGAGAGAGAGAAAGAGAGAGAGAAGACCCATCAATAGGCGATGGAGGTAGTATAAGAGTCAAAGTTGCAACACTGATGTGATGGAGGTAGATTAGGTGCTAAGGTGGGGCGATGGAGGGAATAGTGGGTTGCTACGACACAATAGATGCAGAGAGATAGTGCGACAGCGACGGTAGAGGCAAAAGAGGGTTAGACAACAACAATGAAACTGAAAAAGTTGGGTTCCTCAATTGCAAGTATTTCCAGACACCACTGTGTTTAAAATCCAAAGGCACCAATCCCTCTCTCTCTCTCTATCTATATATATATATATATGTGTGTGTGTGTGTGTGTGTATTTGTCTCATTTTTTGCTAATTTAGTAAAAGAAAGTTGAAAATTTTGTTTTAGATCATTGGGGTGTAGATTCCAAATTGCTAATTTAGTATAAGAAAGTTGAGAATTTTGCTTTAGATCATTGGGATGTAGATTTCAAACACTACTGGATTCAAAATCCAAAGGCACCAATCCTCTCTCTCTATATATATATATATATATATATTTTTGTATCTTTTTTTTGCTAATTTAGTATAAGTTGAAAATTTTGCTTTAAATCATTTTGATGTAGATTCCAAATACCACTGGGTTCAAAATCTAAAGGCACCAATCCTCTCTCTCTCTCTTTCTTTCTCTCTCTCTCTCTCTCTCTCTCTCTCTCTATATATATATATATATATTTGTGTATTTGAGTCTTTTTTTGCTAATTTAGTGTAAGAAAGTTTAAATTTTTGCTTTAGATTAGTTAATGTAGATCTAGAATGTGCTCTGTAATGTTTAATTTTTGATTTGTGTATATATACATATATATTTGTGTATATGGGTTGTTGGGAAAATGTTTAAAGAGAAAGTAATGAGTTATTGGAAGTCCAAACAAGTTCCTATTCTTTGCTGGAAATCCAAACAATGAGTTATCAGGTTGGAAATCCAAACAAGTTGCTATTCTTTGTTGGGTTTCAATTCGTTGCTGAAAATCCAAACGAGTGTATATGTATGTGAGTAATGCTAGAGATCTCAAAAATTTTACCAAAAGTTCTACCAAATGTCTTATATGGGTGTGAGACCCACACAATATGGGTTCCATGTGGGTTCTACACCCATATGAGACATTTGGTAGAATTTTTTAGATCTCTAGCATTTTTGTATGTATATATATAAACATACATCTGTTAAAAAAATTGTTCCCATATTTATATATTTGAATATATATACATATATCTATTAATATATTTGTATGTATATATATATATCTGTTAGAGGAAAAGAAAATTTCTTCCCATGTTCGAATGTGTGTACATATATATATATATATATATATATATCTGTTAAACAAATTTAAAAATTAATTTAATTATATTTTATTTTCTTTGCTAGGAATCAAAATATGTTTGCATGTGTTTATATACATGTATCTGTTCATATATATGAGATTTGAAAAATCAATTGAACTGGGTATTGTTTGTTTGAATTTGACTATTGCTTTTTCTTAACAAGACACTTGAGGGCATTATGGACATTTCAACGTATATCTTTGATGACATCAGTAATTTTTGTTAGTTGTGTGAACGACAGTCAAAAAATAGGGGAATCTTCATATTGTCAATTAAAATAGAGGAAATTTCTGTAATTATTGAAACTATAAGGGAAGTCCTTGTATTTGTTAAAAATCTCAAGGGAGGTAAGTGTAGTTTACCCAATTTTTATTGATCTTTTTAGTTCTAATCAAATTTCTCATGATTAACTTAGTTGAAAACAATTAAAAATTTGAAAAAATTTCAATTCAGTATAAGTTTTTAAAAAATATTATAGATGAGTGATAAATTTTATAAATATTAATAATTAAAGTTATAAATATTTTCAATAATTTGTAATAACTTTTTGATAATACCACTAATTTGTAAATTTTCTTTAAAAATTTAAGGTTTAATCATGCATTGCAATCAAAATTATAAAAATTCACATTACAACTTGCTCGATACTATAGGGTTATAATTTGTAAAACATAGTTTACCTTTACATAATTATTGGAAAGAAAAAAAATACTATATGCTATTAATTTTTTGTTACAGTTTATTTTAATTCTTATTTGAATACTAATAATTTATTTTAAAATTATAATAAAAAAAAAACATTGAAGGAGAATTTCTTATTTATTAAAAAAAAATGTATGAAAATTAGGTGGACAGACAAATAATTGACATTTGGACAATAGATGACATGTGAAGGAATAGTTGACAATTGAACAAATAGAATCACAAGGTTGTTGTCCTTAGAGCATCCACACCAATTTCTTCAAATTCTTAGTCAAATAATAACTTAAAAAGTTATTTTTCTATTTTAACTAGTCACATTTTTAGTACTCACTGCATCAAATTTTATATTCTAACTCAATCCTATTAAAATATTATTTTATTATTGTATTTGTTATTCTTTTTTTTATTATTAAATTAATGAACTGTCAGCCAAACAATTCCTATGTTCCTTTATAAAGGTAAAATTGAAGGAAATGCCCCAAAAAAAAAAAAAAAAAATTTACTGTTAACTGGCTGGACATCCGATAACACCTAATCCGCTTGTTGTAGCGATAAACAGTGGTTCGCTTCATCAGGAGAAGAACTATAGCGTTGGCAAAATGAACGAAGGATATAGCGAGTCTGATGAATCACATATCTGAAAATGATGCTCTCTATAACAACTTCAAAACTGTTATAGAGAGGCTGATGTTGATGCTCTTATAGCATCAAAAGATTTAACTTTGAGCTTAATGGCTCAACAAATCTACAAATGGACATCCAGACCGAGTGTTCAAACTAAAATTTTGAACTTAAATATCAAACGCTAATGTTATAAGTTTACTAGAAGGAGAGTATAATGGAATTCAATACTGGCAAAGTCGACTCTATATGGTTTTGAGTTTTTACGAGTTTTTTGTGTTTTGTTTTTTGGGTTTTATTGTCTTTAGTTATTTTTTTATTTTATATTTTAGACATTTTTTAGATGCACCTAAAAAATAAAAATATTTGTGAAAAATATACTAAATTTTTTGTATTTTTTTCTATTTAGTAATTTTTTTATAAAAAAAAATTCACAAATAACTTAATTTTTAAGTGTATCTAAATTAAATTAAGGAAATTTATTAGAAAATCATCTTTCAAATACTTGTATCCTAATTAGTCTATAAGATATTCTTGTATTTCAATAAGTCCTATTATTTTGGACATTTGATCCATCAAATCTTAATTTATCACATTTAAGATATTTTATGAATAATATTATCCTTACAAATATTTTTTGAACTCTTACAAAATTGGTAATGTGAACATTCATATTAAATAAATTTAATAATGTGAATGTTCACAACATATAATATTCACACTGTCAATGTAAATATTAATGTGCATTTCACTATATTATTATTAGGAATATTTTAGTAATTATGTCACTCATATGATTTATTGGAACATAAGAAAATAATTTGAATTAAGTAAAATACAAATAAGTAAAAAGAAATTTATGAATAAATGCTAGCATTAAAATATTTAATACCTAAAAAATATGAAATTTCACAATTTATCTCTCATAAACAAATTTTGTTCTCGAAATTCTCAATCATTAATGCTCCAAAATTAATAACGACTAGCCCCCTAAATCACACTTTTACTGTGCACTTTGATGTATATAACTATTTTTTTTTTTTTTTTTAAACTTTAAATATTGATCACCCAACAGCTCCCATTAATCTAAAAAGTAAAAGAATATTTAAAAAATTTACGAAAACCAAAAACTTAAGAACTATTTTTTGAAAAATGTTTACCAAACAGAGTACAAATTCATTGTCATGGTGAGAACATGTAACCATTGATACTTACTATTATTTACCAATAATAAAACTACATGCAGGGGACGAACTCCATTATTGTAATACAGTTACGTGAGAAGACAAATGATAAAATATTATTAAATGATGATACTAACGACATATAGTATTATGTATTGAATATATATTATTTTTTTCATTCGATGGCATCACTTAATTTTTTTAAATATATAAATTATATAAAATAAAATATTAAAAATACAAATAAATTTTCCTTTTTCTTAAAAAAACATTTATTCGCTTGATGGGTCACGCACCCCATCAACATATAGGTGTTAAGGGTGAGCAACGGATATTTTGATCCGTCTAAACTGACCGAAACGAATCGATCGGTCACATTTTGGACGAATGCGTAATGACGAGCAGACGGTTGCAGATTGATTTTTTCCAATCCGTTTAATTTTGGACGGATGGCGGATTTAAGGTTCCTTTTGTCGCAACCGAACCGCCAAATATCAAGCACCTCTAGTAATTTGTAAGACTTTGTGTTTTCAATTTGTTTAGATATTTTGTTTGTGTTTTCAACTAAAAAAGAAGTTAGATATTCTGTTGTGTTTTCAATTTGAAAATCATTTTATCAAATGGCAAGTGTTAATATTTGATATTTTTGTGTGGAAAATATAAGGTTTAATTTTGTTATTTTTTTTTTAAAAAAAAGTAATGAAATAATTTTGATAATGTATGATTTTCTTATATGTATTTATTATTGGTATTTGAGAATTTATTTAATAATCTTTTGGTTATATTGAGTTGGATTGTTATTCAAAAAAAAAAAAATATTGACAAATTGTTGTATTATGTTCAAATTTTGTAAAAGTTTAAACAGCCAAATCGATTCGCATCCATCCGCTAATCCGCTCAATCCGCATCCGTCAATCCGACGGATGGATGCTGATTGATTTTTTTTTTTAATTCGCCAATCCAACAGACGGATGGTGAATTGGAAGTTCTTTTGCCGCAACCGAACCGCGAACACCCCTAATATGTGTGGTCGCCCACCCCTGACTACTGATCATGACTTACGACTCGACTTTGTAGCAATGAGTTGAAATATTAAAAGAGCAATGATTGAGAGTTTTAGAGGTGATGCTCTAAATCTAGTTCTAGTGATGTGGAAAATCAAAAAAAAAAAAAAAAGAAAAGAAAGAAAATAAAATAAAATGCCAAAATGTCACATCACGATGGGGCCCACCTCTATTAAAGCTTCCTAGAACTTATTTATTAGAACTCTCAATCATTTTTTATACTCCCTCTGTCCCAAAATGATGGTCTATTTTGGGGAATCCAACTTTTTTTGGTAGTACAATTATTGCACTTTAAAAAAGTTAATTTTTCAAAATTACCCTTTTGATAGTACATTTTTTGGGAATATCAATGTCATAATTGTACTTTTATATTGTTTATTAATTTAAAAGAAGGGCAAAATAGGAAATTTATATTATTTTTGTACTTGATTTTTGAAGAGGGACTAATATTTTGGGACAATAAAAAATGGAATAAGGGACTAATATTTTGAGACGGAGGGAGTATTAAAAAGTGGACCAATGGTCACCATTTTCAATAGAGACCATCACGATTTGGAGTGAGTGTTGTGATAGTACTGTGCTATTATATTTCGGAAGGTTTGTTTCAATTATATTTTAATAATTTGAATTATTCATATTAGATGATTCTTCGAACATATCATTGATATAAAAAATGAGATTAATCAGAGAAGTATAGTCTCGTGATCAAGCCTTAATTGTTGTTTTAAAAAATAAAATTAAAATTATGCTAATCATTTATTTTTCTTAAATATAAATATGGTGTTGTTGTGGTCTACAAATTTTTAATTAATTTAATTTTTTTTTATGAATGATTTATTCGACGAACTCTATATTATGAATGATTCGAATATTAAAATAAACGGCAAACTTCACTTTACTCCCCTATAGTTTGGACCGGGTGCGGATTATCCCTGACATTCAGAAATTACCACATAACCCTCATGTTATTTGTGGAGTAAAACGCATAGTTAGCTTTTCCGTTAAAGTGGGAGTCATGCGCTTGCAAGGAAAGTAATACTATTTTTAAGACGAAAATGGCCTTGGCACATCTTCAAATTTATAAATAATGCCATCAAATCTGTAAACCTCTACCTAGGAAAAAAAAAGAAGAAGAACAAGAAGAAGAAGAAAAAAAAAAAGAAGAAGAAGAAGATGAAAGATAGTTTGATCTTACTGAATATGGTTTGATCTTAGTACTACCAAAATTTTTTGAGCTTCTTACTACCTAACTCCGGTCAATCCCATTTCGGCGCCACTCTCCAATCAACCCCCGTCCAGAGCCACTCTCCGATCAACTCCACTGTGACCTCCACAGTCGGCCACCCTCAGCAGCTTCGGACAACCCCAATCCAAAACCATCGCCGCAAGTCACCGTCTAGATTACAGATTATATGTAACAAAAGTTAATAAATGCTGGTACCTAAGACTTTGGAAGAAAAAATGTGTAGCTATATATATAATCTGTTTATTTGTGTATGCAAATTATATAATATATATATATATATATATATATATGTGTGTGTATATCAAAGCTAATTTCAATTTGTCAAAAAAAAAAAAATGATTATGTAATCTATATATATGTATATCAAATCCATATATATATATATATATATCTGTGTTATGTTATGTTTAATATGTATATTGCATCTGTTGTATGTATATATATATATATATATTTTTAATTTTATCCATATATATTTTGCATTTATGTATATATATATTTTGAATTTTATCCATATATATATATTTATATTTGTGTCATTCTGTTTCAATAAGTTTCAATGGTTTGTGAAGATGAAAGATGATGAAGTGTATGTACAACTTCTGTTAGCTGTATGAAAGATGATGAAGTGAAGTGTATGTCAGCTGGGTGAACTGTATGTAAGATGATGAAGATGAAATGGAGAGAGAGAAGAAAATGAATGAGGGTATAATTGTCAATTTATAACTTCTGTTAACAGAAGTTAGTGTGCGTTTTAGTTTACAAACTACATGGGAGTTATGTGGTGATTTGCGAATGTCAGCGGATAATCCGCACCCGACCCAAACCATAATGGGTAAAGTGAAATTTGCCCTAAAATAAATTCAGAACCTACCCTGATGGGCTCACAGCACAATACCAACCCCAGCTTCAAGATGACCACGATATTAAATTTATGATCTACTATAACTAAAATAGGAGAGCTACATGTACACAAAAAGTAAGTAGGGACGACAAAATCAGACTAGCTAAAAATAATAATAATTGTCAAAGGAGATTAAAAAAAATAAAAGATAAAATAAAAGTGTAATCAAGTAAATGATAATTGGGTTGAAGAAGGGAGGACGGAAATAGAGTCACCGAATTGTAATTGGTCAAGGATTTCACAAAATCCACTACAACAAAAGTAACCTATGGTGACGAAAACTAGTGAAGAAAATAAATTTCGTCACTAAATAAAAATAATTCGTGAGGAATTTATAAATTTTGTCACATATAATAAAAAAATAAAAATGATAGGTGACGAAATTTATTTTCGTCAATAAATACTTCATTTTAAGTGAGGAAAAATTAAGTTTCGTCACCAAAAATTTTCCCGCTAATTTTTTTGGATGGCGCCAAAATTTTGGGACTTTTAGTGAGAAAAAAATTTGTCACTAATTATAAAATTATTTGTGAGGAATATATTTTCGTCACCAAAACGTTTTAATATTTTTGATATCTTTTGGTGAGGAAATAATATTGTCACCAATTTTGGTGGGAAATTTTTGATATATAGAGCGGCAATAAAAAAAGATAGGGTATTAATTTTTTTTACCCCTTTTTTGTTTATCATCTCTCTCTCTCTCTCTCTCTCTCTCTCAAAATAGGGTATTAATTTGTCTTACCTCTTGCTCCTCCACCACGCTGATCGCCATCGTCGTCGCCTCTATTAGCCTTGTCGATCGCCGATTGCCGCTACCACCAGTAGCCTTGCCGGTAACGGACACATCTTCTTCGCTCGGTGATTTGGCACGTGATTTCTCTTTGCTCTTTTTCTTGTATCTTTTTCTATTATTCTCTGTTTTGGTACGATGATGAAAATTAGTGAAGAAAACAAATTTCGTCACTAAGGGGTTGTTTGAGATGACCTAAATAAGTGCACTTTTTGTCTTTTTACGAAAAGATGTGCAGAAAAATAGAAAGGTGATGTGATGAAAAAAAAATAAAAAGATAAAAAGATGGATTATTTTTTAATTGCCAAACTTGGCTTAAATAAGAATAATCTGTGAGGAATTATAAATTTTGTCACGTATAATAAAAAAATAAAAATAATAGGTGACGAAATTTATTTCCGTCAATAAATACTTACTTTTAGGTGAGAAAAAAAATTATGTTTCATCACCTAATTTTTCCCACTAATTTTTTTTGATGGCACTAAAATTTTGAAACTTTTGGTGAGAAATTTTTTTTTTTCACTAATTATAAAATTTGTCACTAATTATAAAATTATTTGTGAGAAATATATTTTCGTCATCAATAATTTTTAATATTTTCGAGATGTTTTGGTGAGAAAATAATGTTGTCACCAATTTTAGTGAGAAAATTTTGATGTATTGAGCGACAATGACCAAAAAAAAGGGTATTAATTTTTTTTACCCCTCTTCTGTTTATCATCTCTCTCTCTCAAAATAGGCACTATTACAAAAACAGTTAAAGATCACACTTTTGACAAATAAAAATATCTCACTTTTCTTAGAAGTGTGATAAAAAAAATTAAATTGATATTTTAATTACAATTAATTTGATTAAGTATGATAATATTTATTTTTTATGTCACTTTTTAATTAAGTGTGATTATATATATATATTTAATCTCACCTTCTAAATGTGATTATATATAATTTTTTAATAACAACTTCTAAATAAGTGTGATGAATATATATTGTAAAAAATTAAATTCAGAAAATTCAATTAAATTTCTAAAAAAATTTAATTTTCTTATCTTCTTCTCTCTTTTGTCACTCCTGCTCTCTCTCTCTCTGGGAGAATGATAAACACCTCATGGGCACGACCTCTGCATCTCCTCGTCTTCCCTGAATTCGGATCCTCTTCCCCAATAGAGACCCACCCTCTTCGCCATAGACGGTGCTTTTCATTTCCCTTACAACCCTTCGAAACTCATTGGCTTGGGAAAGACCTGCAATTTTGGTAAGGTTCTAAACCTAGAGTTTGTTTCTTTTTTTTCTTAAACCCTTCTCTTCTTAAATTAGGGCATTTGATTAAACTATTTGGATATCAATTCAATGATTTCTGGTGGTGGGTTTTGAATTAGGGCATTTGATTCAACGATTTCTGGGTGGGGGGTTTTGATTTTTTTTTATATATAAAATTCTTAGGTAGTGAGTTCCCCCCCCCCCTGTTTCTCCTTTTTTTCATATTTAAAAAGAAAATAAAGAAAAATCTAACAGACACCATGCTTATGGATGTGAATCTAGAAACTTTAAGATTTGTCTTTTTTTTATATAAGTTTCAGTAGTCTAAATGGGATTCAAGTTTTGAAATGGGTTTGAAATATACAAGTGTTCTCTAGCCTTGTCCAAATCAATTTTATGTTTTTTTTTTTTTTTTTTTTTTCCAATTTTTTCATTATGTAATGCAATCTATAATATCTATGAAGTTCATGTCTTCTTCTTTGTAGTTTTGCACCTTAAATGTTTATTTATTTACTTCATTGAACTTCAATGTAATGGCTTTCATTTTTCTACATATTTCCTACAACTACAAAGGGTTTTGCACCTTAAATGTTTATTTATTTACTGTGGTATATGATTTTTTTGGTAGTAATTCTCCATATGGTAGGTAGATTCAATCATTTCACTTTTTATTTGATTGAAACATTTGTCTAATCTTTTTATTTTGTTAGGATTTCCCCTCTTGTTTGTGACAGGAAACAGACAAGAATTCTGCATGTCAAGTGTTTGAAGATATTTCCGAGAGACAACCCATCAAACCATCAACCCGATGCTGTTGAAAAACTTATTGCATATTAACCTCTTATAAAATGACTATTCTGCTTGTAATAGAGCATAAAAGTTTTTAAGAATTCAAATGAGATATTGTAAAGGGAAGGGAGTGTCACTACAAGAAATTAGTGTTTTAGAGACTAACTAAATTTGGTCGCTAAAAATAATCTTTTAAGGACAAATTTAAACATATGATAATTTACTTATAAGATTCTAAAAATAACTATTAATATTCTCACTTAATATTTACATAATTTTTTTAGACTAATAAATTTAGTTGCTAATATATTATTATCATCTTTAAGGACCAAATATTTTCGTCATTATCAATTAAAAACGTTTTGGGACCAAATATTTTTATCATTTTAACGATTAAAAAGCCAGGACCTTACTTCAGCCCTAACTTGTTCATTCTCTCTTCAACGGGTTTGCTCAATCTTCAGCCTAAAGTTGGGAGCTCCAAGGCAGATTGGGAGCTCAATCTTTTTCAAATTTTGGTGCCTCTCTCTCTCTCTCTCTCTCCGTAATCGATCCCCGTAATCAACCTGTAAGAGTTCCAATTCGAACTTTCAATTTCTGATCGTAATCGATCTCCGTAATTGACCTGTAAGAGCTCAAATTCGAACTTTCAATTTCTTATTATTTCATAGATTGAACTTTTTTGTGCGTATATATATATATATATCTTAATGCGTGTTGGAATTGAAGAATTCTCTACATAGATTGAACTTGTGTGTGTGTATATATGTATATCTAATCTAAGGTGTGTTAGAGATGAAAATTTGTTTTCTCGCACAGTTTGATCAATATTGTATTTCGTATGCTGTTAATTTGTTGTTTCAGTGAGTTTCCAGGTGTTACACTATCATTTTCTTTTTTTGATTTTCAATTTCTACTTATTACATGGATTGAACTTGTGTGTGTATATATATATGGCCTTCTTCTCTGTTTTCTCTCACTAAGAATAAGAATGATGAGTGAATCGTCTCTCACTGGGCCATATGTATGTAGTATTGCTATCAAACTCTTGAGATTTTAATGACAATAAATTGCCTACTACTCAACTAATGACGGTAGTAGTAGGAATGACGATTTTTAAACTTCTAACAATTGATCTTAAACATTAGGAATGACAATTTTTAAACTTTCCCCTCTTGCAAATCACAAGAGTTAATGTCCATGCTAGTTTCACCTCACTTTTCCAATTTTTGGCTATTCATAAATTTCTCATTTATGTATTCTTTTTTTTTTTTTTTGGGCTGCTTACAGGATAAAGATGTGTCTAGTGATATAGAACATTAGAATCGTATATGTTTCTGTTGTTATTTTTCAAGCCTCTTTGTATTGCTTTTGAGACATTACAGGTACTTTTATTGGGAAGTCTTTTCATTTTCATAATGGATAGATCTATATGTAGATCATGTAACATTTTTCCCGTGGAACATATAATAAACACAGGCTGAAGGTTCTTTGGTCTGCAAATTGTTTTTTGTAGGCTATTGTGATTCATGGTTTTCAATTGCTCGATATATGGTTCCATGATTCGGCAGGGAACAACACAAATTGCCAAAGGTCCAAACTCCTTGATATATCAATAGCAGGTTGTTTGCGAACCTTTTTTATGTAGCCATGTTATTTTGTTGTCGTGTTACCAAGTGGTTGGGGGTTCTCATGGTTTCTGGTCCCGTTATTCATTTTTTCCTTATTTGCTTATAGCTCCCAAATTTTTTTGTGATGCATTTATTTTGCTGTTTTCTTTCTTCATTCCTCTAACTCAGTATTCCCTGTTATTTAAAGAAGATGTGTTTTGTGAAGCATGGCACTGTGTAGTTTTCTTTATATTCTTTTCCTTTTCCCCCTATAAAATAAAATTATTTGAATGAACAGGTAAAACATGTTAAGCCAACTATGTTACCATTTTTTTCTTGTCCACTTATATCTCATAAAAGAAAAAAAATTTAGTGCTGCATTTATTTTGCTGTTTTCTTTCTTTCTTTCTTCCTCTAAGCCAATATTTTTTGATCTTGAAAGAAGATGTGTTTTGTGAAGCGTGGCACTGCATAGTTTTCTTAATTTCTTTTCCTTTTTTTTCTTTTTTTTTTCGTTCCTATAAACATAAGGGGGTTTGTTGCTTGGTGCAATAGTAAAAGCTCTACAGGACCTTTTTACCTATGCCTAGCCTGCTCAGTTAGTGTCAATGTCAAGAAAATGCACCAATCTCTATCTTTTTTTCTTAAAGGTTTATATGTTTGTGATTATTTTAATTTGACATGTTTTTAGTTGGTGGGTTGTCTTGGCAATGTTTATATATTTATTAATTCTTTCTAAGACCATGGCTTTCCATGATTCTTGCCAATCATTCATTTTCTATTGTTCTTGTTGATGCTGTTGTTAAAGACCAAGGGTACTTCTGATTGTTGTTGTAGATTGGATTTGTCATTATTGTAACTTAACGAATTTGGGTGCAGGTTCATTCTGTGAATAGAAAGGCATTCTCATACGGAACTTGGGTTTTCTTCTGGACATCATGACGTTATTGATGGCACTCTGTCATTATGTGCATATCTGGTGGCTTCATGGCATGAAATTTCATCTTGTGGATGTAGTTCTTTTCCTAAATACATGTGTAAAGTTTCTCGCTATTTTTTTGTAGCAATATATTGACATTCATTTGACTTGGACTTTTCAACATTATTATTTCATGTTTATTTTATTTACACTTCATATTATTGACCAGGCCTTGTTAGGTGCAATTGTAAAACATATCAAAGGATTTATTAGGTTGAAGATAGCTTTAGGCGCCCTTCATAGGGCACTTCCAGATGCAACACCTGAGGAGATTGAAGCATATGATGATGAATGTGCTATCTGTAGGGTGAGCTTGTTAGCTTAGTTCATTCTCAATTCCCTGTTTGATTTTCTGTTAATCTCCAAGCTGTTTGACGGGTGGGCAAATGACAGGAACCAATGGCAAAGGCGAAGAGACTATCTTGTAAACATCTTTTCCATCTAACATGTTTGAGATCTTGGTATGATCTATGTTGCTTGTTACGATCTTGGACCCCCCCATCATAAGCAGAGAGGAATTTGAAGCTCGGAAAGCTGATCTATGGAGGAAGCATACAACGGAATCTATTGCTGCAAAGGTACTATCAATAAGCATCATTCCTTATTATCTGTTATTATTGCTTGAGTTTTTGTTCCTAGGAAATTTAGCAAGAAATAGAACTTAAAAAGTTTTACCAGCAATAATGCTTCCTCATATTTATATCTATCTGTGGAAGTGGATATCAGATGTTACTCTGTTTTTGCTGCATAGTGTGAGAATGCTGCTTCGAGTTTGTAGGAAGCTACTTTCTGCAAGCGCAAATGTTGCCAAAGGTTACTACCTCTATTCATAGATTCTAATCATGCCATTAATTTAAATAGGCTCTACAATCCGAAATTGAATCCCAATAAACAAGGGTCCATCTTGGGCCTGTAGGCCTGCAATGAGTTGTTCACATGTGCACAACTACAATGACAGAGATCCTAATCTTCCACTGTGGTGTAGCTTAATTAGATGGTAGTTCATAGATTGAATTCCGCTGTTTTGTCATAAAGGGGTCCATGCCATTGAGTCGTTTAGATTTTGTTTTATTGCCAAAAACCTAAGACTAGCTTGACAAGTGACAATAATGTGAAGAGATAGTTATTCTTAATTGCTTTTATGTGTTGTACTTTGTACAGGAAGCTGTCCTTTGTTTTATTACATGTCTTTGTCAATCCTATGTAAAGCACAAATAGAATCATTTAGAAACACAAATATCATTTAGCTATAACAATCATTTAGAAACACAAATATCATTTCGATAAACCTGTTGCACCCACCTCAAAGCTCCTGAAGAAACTTAGGACCTATTCAGGTATATTGAGGCTAATATTTTTCTTTTTCTTTTCGTTATCTTTCTTTGAAAAACTTCTTTTCATATGAAAAAACTAGTCTCACCGATTATGTACCATTTTTACTTTTAGTCACCTATATGAATGAGTATTTAGATAAAGCCTTGAAATCATTGTAGCCAGAATAGATGTATGATAATATTAAGATTTTACTAAGCAATTGACAAATCGTGATGAGTATTACATAGTAGAGCTCTTCATGACTAGGTAACTGTCTAATGTTTATCACATTTTTCTTCTCTAGCATCAATGACGATGAAGGAATTCCAGGCAGGAGCAGATTGGGCAGAAAGGGTAAATTTTGGTTTTAAATAATTGTGTCCCTTTTTACCTTAGGGAGCTTTGGTGTTTGTGATGCTGACAACAAGGAGTCCCCAAAACCTACCAATTAAGTGTTAAATTGCCAATAACCATATTTTTTGCTTTCACATTTTGAACACAATGGCATTGCATACATTCAGAGAAACATGTCCTCAAAGATGTATATACACCTACATTTTCTTCCCCTCCCTAATCACACTATTGAACCCACAAACACACCATCTCTAACACCATCCCCCATCAATCCCTTAGGATACATGTTTGGATTTGGATTTGGATTTGGATTTGGAATTGAGTAGGGCTTTGCAAATCCCCCTCAAATCCATCATCCAAACACAATATTAAAGAAAACCAACAATAGAACAGAAGAAAAACTATTCCCATTACACAAACGAACAACAATAAGCCCTACCCATTAGCTATCATTCTCTTCTGGTTATGAAACTCCATAGATGGTGTCGTTGGAAACCTGTCTTCCACTTCATTTATAGAATATGAATTGTACTCTAAGCTGAAATTATGCACTATACCTTGTAGTTTTATTAATCAGTTCTATGATGCTGTATTATGGGTGGCATGAGTATCCCAAAAAGTTATCCTAATATCCTATTGTTGTTTCTCTGATAAGGAGTTTCTTCTGTTTTTTTTCTTTAAAATGATTTGTGCCAGTCAACTCTTCTTTTGATGCCTTTCCAACAAAGTTGTGCGTTTCTAAATTGTGATATTTTACTTCAGAATGTGTGAATTTAATCTGTTATTTGTTAACTTATCTATATTGTCCTTATCTTATTCCTATAGGTACAGCGTTTCAGTTCTTTGATTTGAGTTAGGAATAGATTCTTAAACAATATGATGTTGGAGATGCATGTGTAACTCTTGAAGATCCTCACACTAAAGATCTCAGCCAAGAAGTTAGAGGCTTCATATTCTCTAGAATTCTGGTTCGTTTTTGAAAGTCATATTTGCCTCAATTGCAATTCCATTTCAAAATACTTTTGGTCACTTCTATAGCTGCATTAATTGCTGATCTTTCTCTCTATACATGATCTACATATATTTAGCAGATGTTGTATGTTTACTAGAGACCATTATAATCTTTTATTTTCTGGATGGAGGATCTTTTTTGGCTGAAAACTCAAGTTTGAAAAATGTTTTCAAGCAATCATGAGTGGACTTTTGTTCATTCTGTAACAGCCTATCACATATAGGAAAATAAAGTTCTGCTTGCTCAGAAACAGATTCTTGATAGCAAAGACACAGACACTTGGCACGAACATGACACAATATAGATATAAGTACTAAAACAAGACAGACATGGCGACAACATTAGAATAATGAAAATTACGTATAAACATGGGAATAATTAAAAAATGTCCATTGCATACTTGAGTTGTGGCAGCCATGTCTATGATGCTAGTGTCTTGCATTTCTTCCTTTATCTATTTATTTGAATAAATGGTTGGGTGCTTTTGGGTATGTTCATCCTTTTAATAAGGCTGTTCGTATGGCTATAATTGTTGGCCTTGTGTTTGAGTAAGTGTTAGCCGAGGCCCCAAAGTTGCAAAGCATATTTAAATAATGTACACACCCACGAAGTATCTCAAGTTTGTAGGTGTGTCCAAGTGTAGGTATTGAAGCAGTGTTCTACATGGACACTGCTTATTTGTGTCCGTGCTGCTAAGACTATAGTGGGTTGCTAAATGGTATGGAGAGTCTAATTTAACTATAAGCAGTTTGACTATTAACATTTTTTGACAAATACTATATTGATTACTATTATTATTTTTATTGTTATATTTAGTAAGACAAGAAAATTGACTATCACTAATACATAGGATATAGTTACAGCATAGAAATGAACTTTTTTCAAAGTAGAGACAAAATTATTTGTTTACTCTCGTGTATTTTTGCTAGGCAGTGTTGGAGTTGCTCTAAGTTAGTGATGTGATTAATAGGAGCTTGCCATGTACAAAGGAACTTCTGGTTGTTAAGTTAGACTCATTGTGTACACAATTTGTATTGACATGGATAGAGAGGTCTATACAATATAATTGGTAATATGTTAATATTTTTCTTGTTTATTTTCTTTGCAGATTGGTTTTTGATGACGTTTGGAAGCATACTTGCAAATGAAGATCAAGTGTTGAATTATTTTTTTTACTGAACTAATACTTAGTTGTAGTTGCAAATCAAGATTGAATGTTGATTTTTTTTTTTTGTGGACTCCACGTTAGTTCATTTTGGGATTTGCTTTGATGATTTTTTTGTTATACTTAATGGATTATTATTAAAGTTGTTTGATGGATATATTTTGATTTATAATACAATTGTTTAGTGAATTTTTTTGTGAAGTGGTGTCTAATAGCTAGTTGATTTCTTAGTACATTTAAAAGGTTATTGGGATATGAGCAGGGATATTTGTGAAATAATAATTTAAATTGAAATATAAAATATGGAACAAGTTTAGTGACGAATTTGTTTTGTCATTTGCACTTGTTATTATGACAAAGTGATTATTCGTCACTAATAAATATTTTTTGTGACAGAATTTATTACAAATTATATATGAAAGTTTTCATTGATTTTGTTGTTTGGTGACTAAAAATTTCGTCACGTATATAAATTATTGTTACGAAATATATTTCGTCACCCATTTGACTTTTGGAGACAAAAAAATTTGTCACCTTTACATCTTATTGTGACGAAATTATTTCCTCATCAATGATCAACATGTGTGACAAATTTATTCGTCAACTAAAGTTATAAATATGGTACTGAATAACTATTTGGTGACGAAAATGAGAATTTTTGGCGACAAAATGTTGTTTTATTGGTGACAAAATTATGACTTTTGAAGACGAAAAATTTCGTCATCTTTACATTTTATTGTGACGAAATTATTTCCTCATCAATGATTAACATACGTGACAAATTTATTCGTCAACTAAAGTTATAAATATGGTATTGAATAACTATTTGGTGACGAAAATGAGAATTTTTGGCGACAAAATGTTGTTTTATTAGTGACAAAAAGTTTCGTCACTGAAGTAATTTCATTGGTGACGAAATTATTTTTCGTCACGATGCTTTTTAGTGACAAACATTCAATGACGAACCTGGTGACGAAAATATTTCCTCACAAATATCTATAGTGACGAAATTAGCTCTTTGGAGACAAAAAAAATTCGTCATCCAAGACCCAACTTGTTGTAGTGATCAGAAGTCCAAGTAGTTGGCTGGTAATTGGCCGATCGTCTCTGAGCTGTACGCTGTGAATCTTGCTTGACTGAGGAGCAATGAAGGTACAAGCTGCTATGCAGAGCCCTTTGTGGAAGGCTCTGTTTTGAAGAGCAGTACAAAAGATGGAGAGGAAAGGAAACATGAAGTGCCATTTTCAGTGTTATTTTGTTGAAAACTCTTGTGCCAAGCTTCAACTATTTAGAGAGAGAGAGAGAGAGAGAGAGAGAGAGATTGGAAATTGGGGTCTAGCGTAATATATACACGGTTTTAAATAAATAATTAATAATTAATTTTAAAATTAAAATTAAATAGTATAAAATAGAATTAATTAAATTTTAATTATTTTTATCACAATTTTGCTTATAATTTTTTTTCTCCCTATTAATGTTATATTTTAAGTTCTAAATAACAATAACATGACACTACAAGAAATTAAGGTTTTGAAGACAAATTTTTAGGGACAAAAATAATTTGTCTGCAAAAATTATACTTTTAAGGACAAAATGAAATTTTTAAAAAAATATATATATTTAATTATATTATTACATTTTCTAGACAAATTTATTTAGTTGTAAAAGGATCAATCACTTTTCCCTACCATTTTAATTGGTTCCTAATAAACTCAAATCATATATTATTGTATTTTATATATTAATTTTTGAACTGAATAATCGGGACTATCTAAAAACAAAAAAAGCATCAGTTTCATCACTCACTCTCTCCCTCCCTCTCTCTCAAATCCCTAATTTCTTTTCATCACTCACTCTCTACGGATTCGATATTCTGATCTGTGGTTCATCATTGTCTCATAGCATCTCTCTCCGTTGCCGCCTCATCTCTCTCGATTCTCCGATTTCCCGGCGACTCTCTGGTAGCGATTCCGATCAGGTACCATTATATATGTATATACATACATGTATGTATCCGTATAATCGATTTGATATCGCAATTTTAGCCATGTATAGATTCATGTGTTTGTTCAATCAAATTTACCAAATTGAAATATGCAGATCTAAGTAATGATTTTCCATACTTCATCTTCTGGTAGGTAAGAATACCAGAAAGTAAGCGAGCAAAGAGGTTCACATTATTGTGGACTCAAAACTGCATCTAAATCTACCTAAAAACATTTTCGTGTTTGATCCTTAACAGTAGCGTGCAGGACTAGTCTCAAGTTAAATTAGTTCTGTATTGGTGTTGAATAGATAACTCAGAGCTCCTTGTGTTCAGTGATTTGTAATCAAGTGTATCGGTTGAATGAATTGTGACATAATAAAGTGGAAAATAGAAACTACCTGATTTTGCTGGAAGAAATCATTTCATTCATTCTTGAAATCCTCTGAATTTGCTGGATGAAATCTTTTTGCACCCCCTCTGTCCTTTAAATTTGCTGTATGATTTCATGTCATTGGTTTGGTTACCACAGATTTAAGCAAATTTTGAGGAAGGTTGAAACACAAATTTGTTACTAAGAAGAGTAGAGAATGAAAATATCAGGAACTATATTCATTGTGTGGATTGGGAAATCTCATGTGTTTCCCCTTGATACACAGCTCTACACACCTAGTAATCCGCTAAATTACATCTTTTAGGTGTAAGTCAGTTTCTGTTAACAGAGCAAGGGTATATATATAGGACTTGAGAGCATCATTATTGTGGGATCAAATATACTAAAGACTTGTTTAATATTACTTTTGTAAGCAACCTAAGTTTGATTCATAGTGTTTAGTCACATCTCTACCCACATCTAATTGATTTACTTTAGTGTTTGTTAAAGCTTTACAAAAACTGTATTTGTTGACCAAATAATTTTGATTATAGAAAACAACAAAATTTTATCTATGAAGGAACATGAGTTAAACATTTTAATGAATATCAAAACATTTGGACCTGCAATGCAATGCCTATGCATGTGCAAGGTATAAATAAAGGAATCAGGACTATACCCAACCCAACTGTCAAAGGCCATAGATGCTCAAACTTAAAATGGAACACAAAATTAGAACACTATTACAAGGCTACACCGTTACAATCCATATATATATATATATATATATCTAGAATTCAATAAACATCATCTTGCAATTTAACTACAAAATAACTAATTAAGTTTGTCTAATGAAGATTATCTATAATATTTTTTCAATGGATAACCTAGCTAATCTATTTAATTGAGGTCGACCAAAAATAATTTGTTGCTATTTAATTTTCTAAGGCTTTTGAAATTCTGTATATATTGTTTGATTTCGTTGGAAATGCCCCTTTTTTATACTTTCAGTTACATAGGTTGAGTGAAATTAATGTTGTTCTTTTTCTATGTGTTGAAGAGTTCTTGAATTGCCAATATGAATCTTATTTATTTTTTTCAAAAATACAAATCTATACAAATCTACTTGATGTTATTTACTGAATGTGCCATTTTACTAAGGATATTTTGCATCTTTGAATATTAGTTGTGAAAAGGTCTCCTTGCAATTATGCTTAACTGGAAGTGTGGGACTAAGGAGTGATGATGAATCCGCAAGAGTAACATATTTGCATGAATGCTAATGTATAATTAAAGATTACTCTGCAAAACCCTGTTATTTTGTGTAGTTAACAGTTGTAGTAGTTTCATTTAATGTTTCCAAATGTTGACTAATTTGGGCAATTGAATTACTTAAACCAGAGGCAGTTTGGAAAATCTGTGAAAACTTTGTTCTTGGTAGGTGTACTATAATTTATGTATTTCCTTTATTTTGAGAGCTAGTCTTGAGGGCTGTAAGTGAGTTGGTCAGTAGCAGTTTCAATTCTGCAGTAAAGGGAAATTGTAAAGAAATGTGCATCTGGTAACTTGCGTTGTGCATAATCCACTATATGATTTGTCCATCTGATGACACTTCTGATTGGCAGTGAAACTTGGACCAGATCTGTTGGGATGTTATCAAATGTAATTATTTTTCTTTCTTAATGGCAGGACTATCTTGCAGCACTGGCAACGACTGACTTGGCTTATAGTGTCATCTTAGACCATACTCTTGCGGAAAAGGAGCGCAGGTTTGTACCATGTGCTTAGTTGTACTACTGTTAATTAATTTTATTTTATTTTTGTTGGTAAGATATATGTAATCCTATGTAGTTCTTTTAGTGTGCGAATTTTCATTTCTATTATGATTTTTACACAGAATTTGAAGTTTCTGTTGAAATAATTTCACTTGAACAAAATGGAACCTAACACACTTCTTACAAAAAACTCTGCATGTTATATCTTGGCATTCTGATGATGACAAGCTTTATGGACCAACTCCGGAAATCGCCTCAGTTTCCTTTGTTACCACCCCACAACAATTTTATATCTGTCTTCAATATTTTAATGCACTGGAAGAATGCACTGCATGATTCTGCTTAATTTCTGGTTACTTGTACTAAATCTAATGGTATATACTGTCTATTAATATATATGCGTAAGTATATATGCAGTGTAGAAATATATGATATATATACCCTCAGCTTCTCAACAGGTATGTCCACAAAAGGCAGAGGACGAGCAGGGTATGTACCTAGACCCCATGCGCCTACACCCCATGCATCCACTAAATCAGTTTGCTCATCCACTCAATCAACACCTGGACCTCATGCATCCATTAAATCAGTTCGATCATCTACGCTGCACCCATTTACATCAGAATCGGTACATGAAGTTACATCACAAGTTTCACACTCGGATACTTCTAGCACACATTCCAGCACTGATGGTTTGTAAATATTTGTAAGTTTATGTTTTGTTTTGGTTGGTGGTCTCGTCTTTTCAATCTATATATTAACATGATACTTTTTCATTGTTTCTAGTAGGCACATCCAAGGGTAAGAGAGGACGTGGGAAGTCACGAAGCCTGCTCTAGGTGTGTACAGGGTTAGGGTTTGATTGAGCTGACTCAGGTGGGTTTTGATTTCTTTAGGTGTTTTGTGGTTTTTCAAAAATGTGGAGGGATGCTGGAACTCAGGTGGGTTTTGATTTCTTTAGGTGTTTGATTGTTGCTTTTTTTATATTTGGAATTAATAATTGAAGCACTAGATTGTTGGTTGACTTTTGCTTATATTACTTGACCATTCTGGATTGTGATATTGGTCTGTTCATTATTAATATATTGTTGATTATATATAACATTGAAACAAGAGGAAGCTGAAAATATTTACAAGGATATGGCTTTTCTCTGGGTTTGACTAATATCTTTGATTACATGAGAGGCTTCAGAAACAAAGCAAACACCATAAATGTGTCCATGTATCTAAATTCTAATGCAGGAAAGTTTTTGAGATTAGGTCTGGAAATTAAATAGGTTACTAATTTCAATTGACCTCAAAATTGCTTTGATGACTGAGTTGAGGAGTAAATAGGTAACCATTTTTCATCTTGTTTTCACAACATCAATGTAAACTGTGTCTTATCTTTGGAATAATTATTTTCAAATTTTTGTAGCAAGTTGCTTAGTTTAATCTTTGTTAACTCTTGAATATTGATAGTGAATTTTGGGCGGCTTTGTGTGCGAAGATTTATGTGTGATTGCTGCAGATACTACAATTGGCACATTAAATTGCAATCTATTAAATTAATCTATCATTAGATAATTTTTAATTGGTAATCTATTTGAGAGTTTGGCCTATTCTATGCAGGTCTTGCAAGCTTGCGTCGATTTGAAGCTTGGGAACTCTTTGCTAGATTTTGAATGCCATTTCAACGAAGCCATTGAGAAGAAGATGCGATAAGTTGAGTTGTGTTGTTATGTAGGTAGATATAACTCCAATTACAATCTGTTGAATAGTTGAATGCTACAAACAATGCTTATGGTACTAGCCTTATAAATTGGAAATAATACTTTTGAAATCTCTGTCAGTTTATGATATACAATCAAAATATTACATACTAATGAATCAGAGCATGGTATTTGTTTGTTATTGAAATATCTTTTGATTAAGCTTCTTTGAATGTGATGAGCTTTTTTTTTTTTTTTTTTTCGTGTAGTGAAATTTTAATTTGGAGATGAACAGATGGTCTAGTGATATGTTTGATATTTTCTATTTGGTTGTTGAGAAATCAAGAAAGAAATATAACTTGATGTTCATACTAGTATTTTTAGAGTAATTGTTACAAAAAAAATAAAATAAAATAATAAATAAATAAATAATATCAAACTTTTAGAGATCAATTTTAATTGTCTCAAAAAAATTATAACTTTTATACACCACTTCCATTTGTTCCAAAAAGTAAAACTTTTGGAGACAACTTTCATTTGTCCCAAAAAATTAACTTTTAGAGACCAATTTCAGTGGTCTCAAAAATTAATTTTTGTCTCCATAACTACTTTGATTGTTGAACTATAATTAGACTTTTAGAGACAAATTTTGGTTGTCTCAAAATCAAAACTTTTTACAACCACATATTTGTCTCTAAAAGTCTATTTATAGTGACAAATGTAAAATTTTGTCTCTAAAAGTCATTTTTTGACTTTTCCGGACGGGCCATTTGGGACAAACTTCGCGACGAAGGAAATTGGTTGGCAAAAGTTTTTCCCAACAAATATTATTGTGGGGAGGTGGTTTTGGAAATACTCTTCAGATCCTGGAAGACGCTCTTGATACTCAGCTAGTCACCTGCAAAGACAAATACTCCGGTCGGGGGTGTCCGGGATTAGCACTCCGACGGGCAAGTCAGTTCTTGTACTCGAAGAAAGCTTGTTTACTAAGTTTAGTGAAGTGATTCTTACATACCATTCCAAGAACGCTGCTTCTTTATTTATATCCGTTCCTTCTGAGGTCTCGGGGCCTGGGCCTAGTTTTCAATCATTGCCCGTTCTTATATTCGGCCCCCAAAGATCCCTTTTTTAATCGGCTTAATCGGCTTACGTATTGTATTCGGCCCATCCTAGTCTTGCAGGATGGGGCCGATTAATTTTTGCTGGACACAGCCGGTTAATGTCAGTACTAAAATATGCCCCTTCCGATTCAGCCATATTTTCGGCTCCCACAATTGCCCCCCGAACTCCCTATTGACGGTAGTTAATCGGCGTGTTTGGTTTAGAATTCGAAAAGCCTAGCATAGATCAGGCGGCTTTGCGTATCCCAAGACGTCAGAAAATGTCAGAAGGCGCACGCCTTTTCGTTTATCATTACACTTTCCCGCTCCATTCATGCGTCTCTCGCATTTATTGCGATTTGAAACTTCAGTCCTTTTTGGTGCACATTTCGTCGATCATCTGATATGTTTGGACCGCCAGCGCGCATCCCTTCTTTCACTCGCATTTTCTGCAACTTTCGTCCGTCTACCTTTGCCTCATCTGCTCTTCGTAAGTTTTCTTCCCCTCTCTTTGTAGCCCTATTCTTTGTTTATCATTTTTACTTTCGGCGAATCCTTGGATCCCCGTCGAAATGGCTAAACACTTGAAGGACCTCCTTTCTGAGAGTCGCATTTCCGGATTCCGGCGATATTTTTCCATTCCCGATGACGTCCATCTAACTCTTGTAACGGACAGTACTCTAGATATGGAGAGGGAGGATCAGAATACAATCGTATTCCCCCTCCTATCCATAGCGGAAGGCGGAGTCCGTTTCCCCCTACATCCACTGCTTAGGGCCATCCTTCGCTATTGGAGTCTGATTCCTTCTCAACCCAATGTAAATTTCTTTCGAATCATTATAGGTGTTATAGAATTGAATCGACGCCTTAGGATCGATCTCGGAATTTCGGGCATTCGATACTGCTACGCTTTAGCCAAATCCTCTGGTCGGCTGGGTCGGTACTTCCTTAGGGCCAAGGATACTGACCATCATTTGGTGACTATGCTTGCCAGTTCTGGTAAGAGGGTTGACGATGTAATGGTCAATGTCCGAGGTAATTGGGAGTTCGCTGGAGGCGAAGATCGCCTAGACCCCATTCCCAGACATAAGGGTGACCCAGGTTGCCACGTAGTATCTTATGTTTGATGATTTATCTTTTAATCGGCTCTCTTTCCTTAATCACTCATCTTTTGCAGGTAATAAATTGAAGAAGATTCTGACTTCTGTTGACGACGCGGTCCTTAGGGATATTAGGATTGCACTTGACTACTTTGGCCGCCCAAACGTGCAAAAACAGGGGAGAGCCGCCCACATTTTACTTCGGTACGAGCCCACTTATACCACGTTCTCGGCTGCGGACAACATTCCGATTCCATCCGGCGATCAGCACCTCTCGGCTCTTATCTTCCCCAGCTACAAGAACCTTAGGCAAATTGGTCTCGAAGATTCTGATTCGGGGCAAGACGCAGAGCCGGTAATAGAAGTAGTTGCCGATCCGGCCGGAGAATTCACTGAGGAGGCCGAAGAAGTTGACGAGGCCGTGCGCTCGGCGTTTGAGGCTGCCGGACTCAATCAGCCTTCCTCACCATCCGCTTCGGGTCGGGCAGAAGTCTCTCCCGGAGATATTTTCGCGAATTTGGGCGACCTACCCGGCGATTTCTTCGAAGGTATGGCGAAGGAAAGCCTTACGCAAATGGCGCGTAGGAGAAACGCCGAGCGAATGGCTGCTCGACAAAAGGCCGAGGCCGGCGAATCTGATCCCAGTTTGACTAAGGCCTCCGTACCCATTGTTGAAGGGATGGTTCAGGTTACGCCGGTTGAAACGGAAAAAGGGGGTGAACAGCAGGCCGGTGAAGAACGGCAAATTCCGGAAGAGCGCGGTCAAAAACGCAGCGCCGAGGGGGAAGCCAGTTCAGAAATTAGTCCTTCTGACAAACGGCCTCGCCTCGAAGAATCGGACGTGGTTGCTCCTTTTGTTATTCAGCCAAAGATCAGAGATACGCCGATTTCTTCCGATGCTTCTGCCATTGAGGATCCGGCCGTTGCGTTGAGCTTGGCGGCTTCGATTTCCTTGCCGGCTGACAATGCAGCCTTTTGCGCCGTGCCGGATATTATGGCCGTAGCCCTATCTGCGCAGTCGGCACTTCTGGTAGGAATCTTAAATCTATTTCTAAATTTATTTTTATAAAGGTATCTAATGATCCCTTATTCTTGCAGACCGTCGGCAGGATTGCCGACTTGGGCCGCCGCCTGCATGATGCTCTTGGCAGAATTGACCGTTTGCAAGCCGAAGTGGAAGGTCAGAAGAGTAGAGCGGAGTTTGAAAAAATGAGGGCCGCAATGGAGAGCGCGCGAGCCGAAGCGGAGAAGGAGAGGGCTCGCACTGCTGAACAGCTTCGTTCTGACGCTGAGGCTAGAGCGAATGCGAGTGAGGAATCGCTCAAGCTCTCAAAAGACGAACTTGCCAAGGCGGAGACTCAGCTAGAGGAGCTGAAGGCGGCCAAGGAGAAAGCCGAATCTGAGGCTTTTGAGGCGGGAAAAAGCGCCGCTTACACGGAATATGTTGATGAAGTTCCCAAATTTGAGAATCGGGGGTTCAAACATGGGTGGCTCAAAGCCCTTGCTGCCGCTGGGGTTACATTGGCTTTGCCAATTCCTTACGAGCAAGTGGATGTTGAGCCACTCGAATCCGACACCGAGGAATGATTTGGGAGGCGTTTCCTAATTTATTAAGTTTTTTGTGTAAGTTTTTTGTTTGGTAGGGTTTTGTTGGTTCAGGGTAGTTTTCATGTATAAATTGGTTACTATCTTGTACGCAATTTATTAATGAACATTTCCTTGTAATGTCACTGCTACTTGTGCACAATTTGTGTGATTATGTTAATGAAACATTTTGCTGAGTTTGGCTCAAAGCCTTTTGCTACTTTGCGTAAATTGTGTCAATATTGATTCGTCTTTCTCATGCTGACTGGATTCGAATTATGAACTGTCAATTTGTGAGCGGCTGGGACCTGAGCCGAATATATTGATGAATCTGCCTTGCCTCAGGTTCCTGCAGAGTCGGGAGCCGGCTGGGGTACTTGAGCCGGATAGATTGATGAATCTGCCCTTGCCTCAGGCGGTTCCTGCAGAGTCGGGAGCCGGCTGGGGTACTTGAGCCGGATTAGATTGATGAATCTGCCCTTGCCCCAGGCGGTTCCAGCAGAGGTTAGAATTGATTGGGGAGCCGGCTGGGGTACTTGAGCCGGATTAGATTGATGAATCTGCCCTTGCCCCAGGCGGTTCCTGCAGAGGTTAGAATCGAATATCCTGTCAATATTGATTGTCTTTCTCATGCGACTGGATTCGAATTATGAACTGTCGATTTGAGCCGGCTGGGGTACCTGAGCCGAATAGATTGATGAATCTGCCCTTGCCAGGCGGTTCCTGAGGTCGAGAGCCGGCTGGGGTACTTGAGCCGGATAGATTGATGAATCTGCCCTTGCCCCAGGCGGTTCCTGCAGAGGTTAGAATTGATGGGGAGCCGGCTGGGGTACTTGAGCCGAATAGATTGATGAATCTGCCTTGCCCCAGGCGGTTCCTGCAGGGTCGAGAGCCGGCTGGGGTACTTGAGCCGGATAGATTGATGAATCTGCCCTTGCCCCAGGCGGTTCCTGCAGAGGTTAGAATTGATTGGGGAGCCGGCTGGGGTACTTGAGCCGAATAGATTGATGAATCTGCCCTTGCCCCAGGCGGTTCGCGATTATGGTAAAATCGTGCCCCTGCCGTCGACTCAGCCGGCGTCGGGCGATTCAGGATCTCCAATTAATGAGATTGCCTCGAACGTGCTGCCTCTGTGAAGGATAAATGAACAAAGGTACATCCTTTATGAGCTTGGTAGACAACTGACTCGAGCTCCTGGGGGAAGACTGATTGCGCGAATGTCGAACCGACTCTTCTTTAACAGTAAAGGGGAAGCGAAGACCCTAGCTGAGCTTGGCGGAGATATGAATCGAGGTGGTGAACCCTCGCGGGCAGGAAGTAGGAGTTCCAGGGGTCGAGAGAGGCGTCAGTCTCCCCGACGTCGCAGTAGATCGCCCAGGCGAGAAAAGCAGTCGCAGGGTAAATCTCCACAGTCCCGAGTCGAGAGGAGGTCCGACGCGAATCCGTGCCCATTAAGCTTTGCGGTATTTGTGAAGAATAGACCCATGACGGAGGCGGACTCGATCGTTCGAGACCCAGACGTAGCGGTCGACTTTGCCCGACAAATATTTCCTCCTGAGGTTCAGAAATCAATGCTGGGTCGACAGGACTACGAGGTGTTTCGCGAGGGCATTCACGGCGCGGTGAAGGGGCTTTACACTGCTTACGAAGTCGGCATGCGACTGCGCGCTGCCCGTCAAGAGATGGAGAAGAAGGACGAACGTATTCGAAGTTTGGAGGCCCGCGTGGAGGCGGCCGAGCGGGAACTAAGGAAGACCAAGGCGGCTCAGGCACAATCCACCGCGCACGCGAACCCAATTGTGGAAGAGAGGGTTACTAGTCGGCTTATCAGCTCCGCACTTGCCGATCGAGAGACGGCAAGTATGTTCGCAATAGAGAGTGCGAAGGGGAGGGCCTATGAGAAAGGTTTCCATGAGGGCCGAAAGGTGGGAATCGAGAAAACCAGGGAAACACTGGCCGAAGAAGTATGCCGATGTGAAAACCGCGGGTTTAGGCACGGTTGGATCAAGGCATCTCAAGCCGCAGAAGCTCTTCGAGCGTCGGGAATTGATTTGGCATCACCACGCTACAGGAGTAAAGATTTTCCGTTTTCTGCCTTTGAAATTGAGAAGAGTGAGGATGAGGGTGACGCCGTATGAGTTTTATAGTTGTAAGATTGGAACGCAGGGCGCGTTTGAAACTATGTAACTTATTGTTTTATTGAATAAAGATTGTTTCATTATAAATGTTTCGTTGTCATTCATATTCGGCATATGTGTATTTCGTGTTGCTTAAATGTTTGAATGTCTAAATATTGTCCGACCCAGATAGCCGTTAACTGTCCGGCAATACACGGGCTTATCGGCAGGATCTGCACATGGGCAGGATCGACACGTCCGCGGCGACCGTTAAGGTTTTATTGAGGCTATTTCAACGGCCATTTATTTTTGACTTGGGTCAGCGCATTGATGCTTGACCAGTTGGATTAATGGGCTGGTCGAGGGTGATCGGCATGTGAAGATTTGGCCGACCGGTTTAATAAATCTATTTCGCTTTGGCCCAGCCAGCGCGCGTTTCGGCCAGCCGTCGGGATGGCGGTCGTGGCGAATGTCAATCGACGCTTGTCTTATTCAACCAATGCGTTTTTGGGCGTTAATAAAATTTTCTTGGGATTGGGACCTCGAGATCGCGGTCGTTGCTGAGAATAAAAGGAGTAGGCGCTTCGCACCAATAATCCCACTTGACTCATCATTCTTTGTCTGGGATGGTGATTTTGGTTACAGAGGCTCAAACTTCGGTCAAGTTTGGTGTTGAGATGGTTTGCGGCAGAAAAACCTATCCGTGAGGGAGTTAGGTCATCCAAAGAGCTTGAGATCTGTGAGTCTCCAAGTCGTCGAAGCAGATCACCCCGAAAGGAGAGTCAACAACTGTCAAGTTCATTCTTCCTTGTCCTGGATCTTTGCCTTGACATTGTCAATGGTGTCAGGGGAAGTTTGGCGCTATGCAAGTCGTGGGCTTAAGCATAACTGGTTCAAGGTAGTGCACGCCGTGGAGGGGTTTAGGGCGACGGTCGTCGATCCGGCGATGCTGCTTTACCGGCGCGTCTTGTTCCTTTTTTGCTTTCGATATTGTAATGTTCGAATGCGGGTTGTATTTATGTAACAACTGTTTAATCAAATAAATGGTTTTATTTTAAATCTATTTGCGTGTTATTCTGAATTTTGCTTGTGTACTAAAGCACATTACTTCGAATGTATGATCTGTTCTAGTATGTTACATAGGATCAATTATCAATATCTTTTGTTCGTGCCACGTTTGCTCCGGATTTGGAGACGCGATTAGCACTTAGCACTGTATGATCTGTTCTTGAACCCAAGGCCCATTCGGCCTTAAGGAGATTAATCGGCTCGAATTCGAAATCTTAATCAGCCCTAAGGCGTCATGCGCCAAAGGGGGCCCCGAATCCGGAGACTTGATTCGGCCGATCGTGATATTCAGGAAGGGCGTTCCGAATCCGGAGACTTAATCGGCCCTAAGGCGTCATGCGCCAAAGGGGGCTCCGAATCCGGAGACTTAATTGGGCCAATCGTGATATCCACGAAGGGCGCTCCGAATCCGGAGGCTTAATCGGCCCTAAGGCATCATGCGCCAAAGGGGGCTCCGAATCTGGAGACTTAATCGGCCCTAAGGCGTCATGCGCGAAAGGGGGCTCCGAATCCGGAGACTTGATTTGGCCGATCGTGTTATCCACGAAGGACGCTCCGAATCTAGAGACTTGATTTGGCCGATCGTGATATCCACGAAGGGCGCTCCGAATCCGGAGACTTAATTGGCCCTAAGGCGTCATGCGCCAAAGGGGGCTCCGAATCCGGAGACTTAATTTGGCCAATCGTGATATCCACGAAGGGCACTCCGAATCCGGAGACTTAATCGACCCTAAGGCGTCATGCGCCAAAGGGGGCTCCGAATCCGGAGACTTGATTTGGCCGATCGTGTTATCCACGAAGGGCGCTCTGAATCTGGAGACTTGATTTGGCCGATCGTGATATCCACGAAGGGCGCTCCGAATCCGGAGACTTAATCGGCCCTAAGGCGTCATGCGCCAAAGGGGGCTCCGAATCCGGAGACTTAATTTGGCCAATCGTAATATCCACGAAGGGCGCTCCGAATCCGGGGACTTAATCGGCCATAAGACGTCATGCGCCAAAGGGGGCTCCGAATCGGGAGACTTGATTTGGCCGATCGTGTTATCCACGAAGGGCGCTCTGAATCCGGAGACTTAATCGGCCCTAAGGCGTCATGCGCCAAAGGGGGCTCCGAATCCGGAGACTTAATTTGGCCAATCGTGATATCCACGAAGGGCGCTCCGAATCCGGAGACTTAATCGGCCCTAAGGCGTCATGCGCCAAAGGGGGCTCCGAATCCGGAGACTTGATTTGGCCGATCGTGTTATCCACGAAGGGCGCTCCGAATCTGGAGACTTGATTTGGTCGATCGTGATATCCACGAAGGCGCTCCGAATCCGGAGACTTAATCGGCCCTAAGGCGTCATGCGCCAAAAGGGGGCTCCGAATCCAGAGACTTAATTTGGCCAATCGTGATATCCACGAAGGGCGCTCCGAATCCGGGGACTTAATCGGCTCTAAGACGTCATGCGCCAAAGGGGGCTCCGAATCGGGAGACTTGATTTGGCCGATCGTGTTATCCACGAAGGGCGCTCCGAATTCGGAGACTTAATCGGCCCTAAGGCGTCATGCGCCAAAGGGGGCTCCGAATCCGGAGACTTAATTTGGCCAATCGTGATATCCACGAAGGGCGCTCCGAATCCGGAGACTTAATCGGCCCTAAGGCGTCATGCGCCAAAGGGGGCTCCGAATCCGGAGACTTGATTTGGCTGATTGTGTTATCCACGAAGGGCGCTCCGAATCTGGAGACTTAATCGGCCCTAAGGCGTCATGCGCCAAAGGGGGCTCCGAATCCGGAGACTTAATTTGGCCAATCGTGATATCCACGAAGGGCGCTCCGAATCCGGAGACTTAATCGGCCCTAAGGCGTCATGCGCCAAAGGGGGGCTCCGAATCCGGAGACTTAATTGGGCCAATCTGATATCCACGAAGGGCGCTCCGAATTCGGAGACTTAATCGGCCCTAAGGCATCATGCGCCAAAGGGGGCTCCGAATCCGGAGACTAAATCGGCCCTAAGGCGCCATGCGCCAAAGGGGGCTCCGATCCGGAGACTTAATCGGCCCTAGGGCGTCATGCGCCAAAGGGGGCTTCGAATATGGAGACTTGATTTGGCCGATCGTGATATCCACGAAGGGCGCTCCGAATCCGGAGACTTAATCGGCCCTAAGGCGTCATGCGCCAAAGGGGGCTCCGAATCTGGAGACTTAATGTGGCCAATCCTGGCAAGTGCGCCACTGGGAATTGACATATGATTTTGAGCGACGAGGAAAAATAGTTCGTATTGCAGAGGCGAAATATATTTACAGGTATCAGAGCCCACAGATCGGGTCAGTGATAGGGTTTTCATCAGAACTCTGCTTGTGCCGATTGGGGGAACCACGTATTTCTTCAATGCCGTGGGTTGTTGGGAAACGCAGGATCTGATGGTAGGTGCTTGGGACGGCCTTCATGATATGTAGCCAGGTTCTTCCCATTATGGCATTATACGGCGAGGGGAGCTTCACGACCAGGAATTCCGCTTCGACCGTTCTGGAACTCTCTCGAACAGGTAATGTGACCTTGCCCAATGGATATTCGGGGTTCGTATTAAAGCCGAACAGTGGGTGAGGCACCGGAGATAGATCCGACTCGTTGAGGCCGAGCTTGATGAAAGTTTGATAGTACATGACCTCTGAACTACTCCCTGGATCTATGAGGATTCGTTCAATGATGAACCGGTTTATGCGTAATCCAATGACCAACGGATCAATGTGGGAAGCCGTTGCGTCATTGAGGTCGGAGTCGTTGAAGGCAATTGTCGGAGCTTCTTCGGACCGGTCAGTCGAAATACGGCGCCCCTGTAGAGTTGGATGCGATCGAATCGTGTGCATGGCTGGGAGTGTAGGCAGGCTGTAAATTACGTGGATCACGCCAAGTGGGGGAGAGTCCTGCCTCAATGCTAATGCCTTGGTTGGCTTTCCCTGTTTCACATACTGCTGCAGTCGGCCGTCTTGCACCAGTTCTTCCAGGTGATCTTTCAATGCGTAGCAACTCTCTGTTTCGTGGCCGTGATCTTTGTGATATTCGCACCTCCGGTCCCTTCGTTGTGTATCGGGTGGCCCCACCATCTTTGACGGCCATTTGAAGAATGGAAGGTGTTGGATTTTGGTCATTACCGCGGTGATTGGCTCTGACAGTTCCGTGTACTTTTTGTCGGCGCGCCTCGAGCGCCTACTGTCAACTTGCAATTGCTCATTCGTCGGGTGGGAGCATTGATCACTCGATCGGCGAGAGTCCCGCATTTTGTCTCGTTTAGCACGTTGTCGTGGCTCGGGGCTCAGAGGTGGCACGGAACTTATCGGCTGAGCAATATCAGGGGGTGCTAGTTTGGTGGACACTTGTCTGGCTTTGATCCTCAAGGCATCGTCTTCCACTTTGCAATACTCTTCGACTTTCTTCATCAGCACCCAAACTGTTTTGGGGGGTCTTCTGGTCAGGGAGTTGCGAAGGGCACTGTCAGGTTGTAGTCCCATTTTGAAGGCGGTGACGGCCATGGAGTCGTTACAAGCGTCGTCAACGAGATTGAAGCAATCCCAATATCGCGCCGAATATGCTCTCAGCGTTTCTCCTGGTTGGATTTGCATAGCCCAGAGAGAGTCGGCCTGTTTCGGCTGTACCTCGTTGGTGATGAACCTGGCCCTGAAGGATTTTTGTAATTGACGGAAACTTCTGATCGAAGCCGGCTCCAGCTTGTAATACCATCTGACAGCTAGTGGCCCCAAGCTGCTGGGGAATATTCGGCACATGAGGGCTTCATTGTCTGCATGCAACGTCATGGCCTGCTTGTAGTGACGTATATGATCAGTGGGGTCTGATTTTCCGTCGTAGAGAGTAAATGATGGAGCTTTGAACTTCTTGGCAGGGCCGCCCTCGCAATTCGTCGGATAAAAGGATCGTGCCGGTCCTCTTCGTCTGAACTGCTTCTTCTGCGCTTGTTCCTTGTGTGTGGGCTTTTTTCAGAGGAGCTGGAAGTGTCTGAGCGTCCCTTGTTATGCTCCGTGGATAATGAGTTGGAGTCGCTATCAGTTTCCCTTGGTCGGGCTCGAGGTCGTTGTTTACCTGCCCTCAGGGGTCGTTCGGGGTCTTGGCGCGCGGCTTCTTTGGATTTTGCTACTTCCAGGGCCAAATCTTGACGGAGGCGTTCATTTTCTGCGAGCATATTTTCCAGCCTTTGCTCATTCTGTTTAGCTTGTTCTATGATGGCTTGCATCGTCTCCTGCGCTGAAGTCGTTGGCGAGTCAAAATTCAAGGCGCGTCTCGCAGCGATGGTTTCCTTCCCGAGCATATTTGCCGGAGTGATGTCGTCTCTCTGTGTAGTCTCGTCGATGGCTATCGGAGGATCTTGCGTCACGCCTTCCATGGATGTACTTGAGTATTCCCACAGACGGCGCCAATTGTGGGGAGGTGGTTTTGGAAATACTCTTCAGATCCTGGAAAACGCTCTTGATACTCAGCTAGTCACCTGCAAAGACAAATACTCCGGTCGGGGGTGCCGGGATTAGCACTCCGACGGGCAAGTCAGTTCTTGTACTCGAGAAAGCTTGTTTTCTAAGTTTAGTGAAGTGATTCTTACATACATTCCAAGAACGCTGCTTCTTTATTTATATCCGTTCCTTCTGAGGCCTCGGGGCCTGGGCCTAGTTTTCAATCATTACCCGTTCTTATATTCGGCCCCCAAAGATCCCTTTTTTAATCGGCTTAATCAGCTTACGTATTGTATTCGGCCCATCCTAGTCTTGCAGGATGGGGCCGATTAATTTTTGCTGGACACAGTCGGTTAATGTCAGTACTAAAATATGCCCCTTCCGATTCAGCCATATTTTCGGCTCCCACAATTATACTTTTAGGGACGAAACAAATTTGTCCCTAAAAAGCTTGAATTGTAATGTAATTAGTAAAAAATAAACATAAATTATAATAAATTATAAAATTGCACTTTTTAATTTTTATTTTTAGGAACAAAAACTACACCTGTAATAAAATATAAATATATTATTATTTTATAAGGGTTTCATGATTTTAATTTGACATATTAGATGATATCGTAAATTATGTGAAACTCAATAATTATTATTATTACTTTTTACTAATTATATTTTTTAGCATGCCATATAATAGTAATAATAATAATAATTTTTTTGTAAAACTCAATCTAGCAAAATTTGTTTAAATCAAAAAATTGAATAACAAAATGAAGATGACAAACAATGAATTACTAGTGACCCTTCTGAAATCAGCATTTACTTACCAAGTACAACATTTAGATTTTTTTTCGAATCGCTAGTTTTGGCATCCTACATTGACTCTGTTTCTTATTCTTCTCTTTCACTTACCTTTGCTTAACGGATCTTCATAGCATGGGTATAATTTTTTTAAATTATTTTATAAACCATAATACTCGTGTTGTGCACGGGTTTAAATAAATAATTAAAAATTAATTTTAAAATTAAATAATAACATAAAATTTATTTATAAGAAATAAATAAACTATAGTAGAATGTATTTTAAAAAAAGTGCAATAAAATTAACAAAACTATATTTTCAATGAAATATAAATGCATTTTGTCTTATAAGTTTTGCAATTTAGTTTATTTTATGTCAAAGATAGTCCAATCATATAATAAATTATATTTGTGAATTTATTAACTACCCATAATTATTTTGTAAAAATTTCGAAATATGTCTACTTAGGCATAAATTTATAGTTTCTCTTATGCCATAATTCATGAATACAAAAAATAAAAGTTGGCTTGAGGATTTATAATTGTACTAGACATTAAAAGTAACATAATCCAATTGACTCAACATTTATCTCAACTTGACCATGACCTAATCATTAGATAATTGCCTTAGTCTATGCCTAAACATGAATCACTTAACTCATTTATTTATTAAATTGGTGAACAAATGTATATTAGTATTTTTTTTATAATAAAATAATAAATATGTACATGTTTATGCATAGTTATTAAAAAAGTTAAAATTTTTATAAAATTTTATATTCATATTTAAAATTATTGAGGATTTATAATTGTGCTAGACACTAAAAATGACATAATCTAATTGAGTCAACATTTATCTCAACTTGGCCATGACCTAATTATTAGAAAATTGTCTTAGTTTATGCCTAAACATGGACCACTTAACTTATTTATTTATTAAATTAGTTAATAAATATATATTAGTATTTTTTTCTAATAAAATATATAAGAGTAGGCTTGAGGATTTATAATTGTGCTAGACACTAAAAGTGACGCTAATTGACTCAACAGTTATCTTAACTTAGCCATGACCTAATTATTAGATAATTGTCTTAGTCTATGCCTAAATATGAACCACTTAACTCATTTATTTATTAGATTGGTGAATAAATATATGTTAGTGTTTTTTATAATAAAATAATAAATATGTACATGTTTATGCATATTTATTTTAAAAAAATTAAAATTTTGATAAAATTTTATAATTATATTTAAAATTATTGAGAATTTATAATTGTGCTAAACACTAAAAGTGACATAATCTAATTGACTCAACATTTATCTCAATTTGGCCATAACCTAATTATTAGATAATTGTATTAGTCTATGCCTAAGTATGAACCACTTAAATCATTTATTTATTAAATTGGTGAATAAATATATGTTAGTATTTTTCATGATAAAATATATAAGAGTTGGCTTGATGATTTATAATTGTGTTAGACACTAAAAGTAACATAATCTAATTGAATAAACATTTGTCTCGACTTGGTCATGATCTAATCATTAGATAATTGTCTTAGTCTATGCCTAAATATGAACCACTTAACTCATTTATTTATTAAATTGGTGAATAAATATATATTAGTATTTTTTATAATAAAATAATAAATATGTACATATTAATGCATAGTTATTAAAAAATTAAAACTTTGATAGAATTTTATATTTATATTTAAAATTATTACATGAATAGTTAAGTGTATTTATGTGTGAAAATATTATCCAAGGTCAACCTAAAATATAAGTATTGTTCTAATGGTACTTTGGACTTGATTTAATATTTTGATCGATCAATTAATAAAAATAGTTGATAATAATCAATTTAAATTTTATGTTTAAATTATATTATAATTTCTCAGGTTTTGAATATTATGAACTAATTTGTGGGATAGTACTTGCATTAAACATCAGAAGTAGTTTAGATGTTAAATTGAGATTAATTGTCACGCCCTCAAAATAATACATAAAACCCATCACTTTTAACATGCATTGATATATAGAAGACCCTCAGTCTTCCATTCATCAGAGTATTCCATTACAAAATGTATTACATGTTAACAACAAACAAATGCCCTACGGGTTTACAACTTTCCAAGTTAACACTTGGTTACAAAAAGAGAGTACTAACTCAATTACACATTAAGCCCTTGGCTTGAATCCACATGTCATACATCAAAAGAAAGAAAAACAATAAAGTCTGCCCGCCTTAAGCCTCCCAAGCTATATCCTTGGAGGTGGCATGCTACCTGTACCTGAAAATGATATTCCCGTATAGGGTGAGCTAACAGCCCAGTAGAAATACACTAAACCAGCTGTGAACAATGACTAAAAGATTAACAGTTTGATAGATGGTTAACTCTTTTACATTCTTTCATAACACATTACAGTTTCATTTTCCATTCCTTTCCAATTCTCAATTCATAACCATGGTTCAGAACCTGACCAAATAACCGATATGAGACAGTAATTCATATTAAACATTTTCCCATTTCACAATAGATAAGCATACTAGCTATATCAACATATCAACAGATAAGCATATAAGCTATATCAACACATCAACAGATAAGTATAAGAACTATATCACACCACCAAAGATAAGCATATGAGCTGTATCTACACTTCTCAAAGATAAGCATATGAGCTGTATCTACGGAGTCCATCCCCTATCTCCTTCCAAACAGTATCCGGTTTAGAGGTCCATCCCCTATCTTCCCCTAAACCGCGGAGTACATCTCCTATCTCCTCAAACACAACACAATGCATATAAACAATTATTATACACATCAATCAATACATTAATCAATACATAGAGTTAATGTATTCTTTCAACCGTCATACTCAATGACACATTCCATTGATTAGTTTTAGTTTGCCTAATCATCATGCATTATCTACAACAATCAAGACTATCCTCCACCGATAGCCCAAAGCAGTTATCTCTAAACAGAAAAATAAATGCACAAAAAGGATAATACATCAACATTTTAATTAGGTGAGCGATAAATAATATAACTACACCTTTAACCCTATACATTCCCAATTCCAACATTTCTCTATGCTAAACATGCATATAGGTTTATTATAAATAAAACCCCAACTTTTGTAAAATTGCACAAAAGCCCCAAACTTTTCAAAATTACACAACAACCCCCAACATATCAAAATGCTAAAATTTAAAGACAAAGCTCATAAAGAGGAGTAGGTTATCCCTACCTCAAATTCGAAGCTCAAACGGAGAAGATGAAAAGAGTTGAAACTCGATCTCCACCACACACCACAAAGCCCTCGAGAAATAACACAACTTTGGCGAAGGAACTATGGCCAAAATCCCAATGGAACTATGGTCAAAATCCAGCTCGGCGCAACTAAAATTTATAACTCAAGCTCGGTTCGTAATGGTTCATTAAACCAAGAAAGAACCATAGAAGTTGATAAGCTAACCCTATGCACTTGCACCTATATATAGAAGTTTGTCCACCTAAAAATGTGTCTTGTAACCGATGTGGGACTTCCAACAAACACACCAAAGGTTCCCAAAACCGATGTGGGACTTCCAACAAACACACCAAAGGTTCCCAAAAATAGAATGAAGGGTCCAAATACATTTACCAAAAGCTTTAAAAGGCACAAATGCTACATTAATCTTTCTGTCAACAATTAAATTCTTGGAAAATTATCTTCATTCATATCTAATTCATAATCACTTAATCCACTTATTTTTTTGTTTTTAAAATTGGTAAATATATTATGATTATTTTTTGTAACCAAAATAAGAAAATGTATATATATTTTTGGCATATTTATTTATTTATTGTAAAAAATTTATATATTTATATTAAAATTCTTATACAAATAATTAAGTATATTTATGTATGAAAAAATTATATAATACTGAGTTGACATAAAATATAGAATTTGTTCTAGTCCTACCTTGGGCTCGATTTAAAAATTGATCAATTAATTAGTGAAAGCAGTTAATAATAATCAATTTAAGTTTATGTTTAATAATTTGTTAAGTTATGATGGGTATGCGGTAATACTGGATCAAATACTAAAAGTATTGTAGAAACTGGATTTGGTTGATATTTATACTATACATCAATCCAATTTTTAGATAATCATTTTAGTTTATACCCAACCATTACATTGCCCACTTATTTATTTTTTAAAATGATAAAAATATTGTAAAAATTTTACAACCAAAATAAAAAATATGAATATATATTTGGCATATTTATTAATATTCTAAAATTTCAATTAAGAAATTATATATTTATTCTTAAAATACGTCTAATATTAAATTATATTTACATCTGAAAGAATTATTCAAAATCAAATTAAGCTATATTTTTAATATAGAACTTCATCAAAGAAGTGAAATCTCAAAACAAATCATAATTTTCAATTTAAATTTTATAAATTTTTTGTTTAATACAAATTTTCACGTAAAATGTTTTAATATTATAAAAATAATTAATTATTTGTGAAATGAAGTTACCATTATAAAAAATACTTAAAAAATTGTCTTTTAGTATTGTGAAAATTCATTAACTAAAAATTAAATTGATGAGATATAGAATTTTTTTTTAAAAAAAAGAAAAACAAAATCAATGAATGTGACTAACATGAAGGTTGCTTATAATCACACATACTTAATTTCTTTTCACACCCATCACATGTATTAAAAAATTTATAATTTAGGCATAAATATTAGTATATATGAGTGTACAAAACAATCAAAAAAGGGGAAAAAAAAAAAAAGTGTACAAAAGAAATTAAATATGTGTAATTAAATAAAAATATTTTGAAGGTTTTTAATTTTTATCATGAATTTTAAAGATTTGAGAGTAGTTATATATGTTATGAATAATATAGTAATCTAGTAAAAAGCATGTTTTAATTTTTTTAAATGAAATAAAAATCAGTGGGAGAGAATTAGGTTAGAAAAATATGGAATATATATATTTTTTTAGTTTTCCTTTTGAAAATTATAATGGATTAATATTTTGAAAACTATTACTTTAATGGATTAGTTAATGCTACTTTTTAAATTTATTTTTTAATTCAATAAATCTACAAATTTATTATGAGGTTTTGGAGTTTTCACAATACTCCTCACAAAAATCCCATTTTACTTATATAATATATAAATTAGAGTTTATCATATTTTTTTGAGTTCTATATGTATATTCATATCTTTTTTATTTCAATTTTTTTTTTCATAAAAAATGAATTTTTATTAGAATTTTGAAAAAATGGAAAGGAAGATTTCTAAGACTGCCAAATAGAAGAGATAATCTCAAATTTAAGAGTTTAGAAGCATTAGAAACTACACTACATCTATTATATAAGGAAAATGGTCTTTTTAGTAAGAAGCCTTCTAGGAGCTCCAAATTCTCATTATAATTTTCTTGATTTTCTTAATTTTAAATAATTACTTTTATTTGATAATCTCACATCAAGACAAGAAGGAAAAAATGAATTGTTTTACTCATATAAAGAGAATCTTATACTCCCATCTTATTTAGTGAGGAGTCTCACTACAACAAAAAGCACCTTTGGCGACTAAATTTTTAGTCGCCAAAAGTCCCTCTTCATAGTTTCCGCGACTAAATTTTTTAGTCGGCCATTTTGTCGCCAGTACTTCGTCGCCAGAGGTATTGGCGACTAAACAAGTTTAGTCGGCAAAAACAGGTCTTTTAGCGACGAAAGTGATGGTCGCCAATAGTGAATTACACTTTTCGAAATTATGCATTTAGCGACTTATAGCGACCCCGGTCTTTTCCTTGTGATTATTCCCAGATTTTGCATGATTATACTAGATTCATCTCATTAGTAAGATACATGTACATCAATTAGATGGTGACTAATCATTGATACCTATATATATAATGTATAGAAGACTAATGCTAATACATTGAATGTGATGGATTTATTATGAATGAATCTTAGAGATGCATTATGTATCTATTATGAATGTAAGATACATTAATCTATCTAATGAATTCATTAATATAGAGGATGCATTATGTATCATGTATGTATGAGATACATTAATCAATTTAATGAAGTTCATTGAATGAATAACTTGAGAGTTTCTCTCTCTAGACTACATCTTCTCTCTATAAATACATCTAGTTCTAGTGATCTTCTACCCTAGTTCCTTTGTATTGAGTGTGGAGCTTCCCTTGATCTTCATTTTGATCCGAAAAATTGTGGGTTGGAACACATCTGAGTATTTTCATCATCTTCTTTGAGTCTCTTCATTTGAGGTAGGGATTTCCTACTCCATCTTATGAGTTTTGTTCTAAGTTTTGGTACTTTAATATGGTGGGGGTATTTTGGTAATTTTGGGAAAAACCCTAGTTGTTTTAATAAATTGATTTGTACAATTAATTTGAGGAAAATTGGGAATATTAGTTGAATTCATGGAATTGGGGATTTATAAGTTTAAATGGTGTAGTTGGATTATTTAATCACTCTCCTATTTAAATGTTGAGATTATTATTGTTATTATATTTTATTTCTTGTTTAGAAATAACTGTTTTGGGCTATCGGTGGAGGATAGTCATGATTGTTGTAGACATTGCATGTGGATTAGGGCAAACTGGAACTAATCACATTGGCTAAGTCATTAATTTTGACTATTGAATTAATACAGAAAAATACATGTATTGGTTGAGCATTGCATATGCATATTGTGTGGGAGGAGATAGGGGATGTACTCCACGGTTTAGGGGAAGATAGTGGATGGACCTCTAAACCGGATTTTGTTTGGGAGGAGATAGGGGATGGACTCCATTAGCATCACTTTTATGTGTGCTTATTTATATTGAAGTGTTTTTTGTTTGGGAGGAGATAGGGGATGGACTCCATTAGCATCACTTTTATGTGTGCTTATTTATATTGAAGTGTTTTATTGATACAACACTAAAATGTGTATCAATCTGGAAGTATGAAGTGTTTTGATATGAGCCTGAGTCTCATTTGTGTTGTTGATATTGGAAGTAATGTGAATATGCTTTATAGTTCACAGTTGTAAGTTTGGCCAGGTTCTGAGCCATATTGATAATAATGGATATTGATAAGTGTCATAGACATTAGTGTCTTAAGACTGTATATTGATATAATTGATTATCATGGTTAACCATCTATTGAATGCTATTGCTTTATTCAATGCTTATAATTGGTTTAGTATATTTCTACTGGGCTGTGGCTCACCCTATAAGGGAACATCATTTTCAGGTCCAGGTGATTCGCTACCTCCAAGGACTTAGCTTGGGAGGAACCGGGCTTTGAAGCCTTGTTTTAAGTTATTTGTTTTTATTTGACTTACATGTAAACATTCAAGCCTAGGGCTTTATTTGTATTTGAGTTAGAACTCATATTTTTGTGTCCAAGTGTTGGCTTGGCAAGATGTAAGCCCGTAGGGCATTTATTTTGATGTTACATGTACTGTCCTTACCTAGTAGTACTCTGATGAATGAGATAATGTATTATTTTCTTTTTATAATGCATGTCAATATTATTTATGTGATGGGTTGATTTTGAGGGCGTTACAACTTGGTATCAGAGCGAGCCGGGTTTGAATACTTTGGGCTCGTGGGAAGTAGTTTTTACTACAGTGGGTTTGCTACATGTAGTGAGGACGTTGCATATAGTTAACATGAATGTTAGGACTTGTTTGTTGCATTTATATGAGCATGGGATTAAGTTTTCTAGATAGTACTTGTAGCCCGTGAACTTGCTTTGAGGTCCTCTTGGAAACACGCCAGATCAACGTGGTTTCTGATAGGAATTCCTTGAGAGTATCGGGATGAGTGACTATCTTTATGGACTTGATTCGATTATATGTTTTAAATGTTTAAATGTTTATATGCAATAGAAATGTATGTTTAGGGTGGTAAGTGTATGCCTCGGGGAAGGCTGTTGTGTTGTGCACTAAGTGTGGTTTTGTTTTTGGACTTTATAGGATGTCTACACGAGGGAGCAAGAGATTTGTATCTCGGGTTAGAGGGAATGGTATCGGTATGTTGATTAGTGTTTTGGGCTTTGCTAGTTAATGAGTTTGTTGTGATCCCATCAATTATGTATTTGGGTGGTGTTCGTATTGTGACTTGTTATCGGTTGGTGACTATGTGTGGGTGAAATGAGTTAGTGGTGTTATTGGTTATTGGGTATGGTTTGTGAGTGGGAAGAGAATTTCTTGAGTGGATGCTGACGGCAATTTTTAAAAGGAAAATGTTGAGGATTTGATTTAATTTGAATGTTATGAGAATTTCCAAACGAGTAGTTTTTGGCAAATAAACTGGAGATGTTTATGTATTATGGGTAACACTGTGTTTATGAAAAATGTTTACAAAACTTTTGAGTTTCGCATGGAAAATGCAAAATTTATTTTTGAATGTCATCGTTCAAAATTTGATTATCTTTGAGAAATGTCTCATGAACAAAAGAATGATTTTTCCTATATTTATACAAAAGATTTGTTTTGATTGATACGGGTGCATCTCATTCCTTTGTGTCTGCTGCCTTTGCATCTGTTTTGGAGTTGGAGTTAGCACAGTTAGCGTCTACTATTTGTGTAGTATCACCTCTTGGGGGTGAATTGATTTTGAAACAAGGCGTTAGGGGTTGTGATATAGAGGTTGACTATCATAGAATCCCATTTTCTTTTGTAGTTATGCCTATGAAGGGCTTTGATGTTATTTTGGGTATGGACTGGTTATCGTCATACCGGGCAGTTATTGATTGCTACCGCCAGAGGGTCACTTGTTGTACCGTTAGCGGAGAGTGTTTCCATTTTCTGGGGGACCGGGTTGGTAGTGTTTTGCCACTGGGATGTGATCCGCGAGGGCGGAGTGAGCTTAGTGGTCTACATGCTAGCCTTATGAGTAGTGAGTGTGATGAGACCCAGATTGTGTTGCCAAGGGTGGTTTGTGAGTACTCGGACGTCTTTCCCGAGGATCTTGTTGGTTTGCCACCGCATCGAGAGATTGAGTTCTCTATTGACCTAGTGCCCGGCACGGCGCCGATTTCTATGGCACCTTATCGTTTTGCCCCAGCCGAGTTAGTTGAGTTGAAGTTTCAGCTCCAGGAGTTGCTAGATAAGGGCTATATCCATCCTAGTGTTTCGCCGTGGGGTGCACCGGCCCTTTTTGTTAAAAAGAAAGGTGGTGCTTTGAGACTTTGTATAGATTACCGGAGATTGAATCGTGTTATGGTCAAGAATAAGTACCCTATGCCTCGTATAGATGATCTGTTCGATCAGTTGAAGGGTTCCCGTTGTTTCTCTAAGATAGACTTGAGATCGGGTTATCATCAGTTGAGAGTCAGGGAGGAGGATATTCCGAAGACGGCATTCTGTACGCGGTATGGCCACTATGAGTTTCTGGTGATGCCATTTGGGCTTACCAATGCACCGGCAGTGTTTATGGTTTTGATGAACCGGATCTTCCGGGAATTTTTAGATCGTTTTGTAGTCGTCTTCGTGGACGACATTTTGATTTATTCACCTTCGGAGGAGGAGCACAAGGAACACTTGAGAGTGGTGCTTGAGTTACTTAGAGCCCATAAGCTTTATGCTAAGTTTGAGAAGTGTGAGTTCTGGCTAGAAGCGGTGAAGTTCTTAGGCCATGTAGTTTCTGGGGAAGGGGTGTCTGTTGATACATCCAAGACTGAGGCAGTGCAAGATTGGGCACAGCCTAAGAGTGTGTTTGAGATCCGCAGTTTTCTGGGATTAGCTGGGTATTATCGCCGGTTTGTGAAGGATTTCTCCAAGTTAGCTTCGCCTTTGACTAGATTGACTCGGACGGGAGTCAAATTTGTATGGAGTGAGACTTGTGAAAAGTCATTTCAGGAGTTGAAAGTTAGACTGACCACCGCTTCAGTTTTGATTATTCCGGAGAGAGGGTTGGGTTATGCAGTCTATTGTGACACTTCACGAGAGGGTCTGGGTTGTGTGTTGATGCAAGAGGGGAAAGTGGTTGCCTATGGCTCACGTCAGTTGAAAATTCATGAGAAGAATTACCCTACGCATGATTTAGAGTTAGCAGCTGTGATATTTGCCTTGAAGATTTGGAGGCATTATCTTTACGGTGAGAGGTTCGAGGTATTCTCGGATCATAAGAGTCTGAAATATCTGTTTACACAGAAAGACTTGAACTTGAGGCAGAGGAGGTGGATGGAATTCATTGAGGATTATGACTTTGAGTTGCATTATCATCCGGAGAAGGCCAATGTGGTGGCCGATGCCCTTAGCAGGAAATCTGTTTGTGACATAGCTAGTATAGCCATCCGAGAGTGGGAGATGTTGGGTGCACTTGGAGAGTTTGATTTACTTCTGGGCGAATCCGTTGATGCTGCGGCCTTGTTTTCTGCTGTTGCGCAGCCTACACTTGTGACTCTAGTGTTAGAGGCTCAGAGAGGTGACCTTGAGGTTGAATCCCTTCGAGAGAAGATCTCCAGTGGGAAGGTTGAGAAGGGTTTGACGGTATATTCCGACCTGAGTGTAAGATACCGAGACCGTCTGTTTGTGCCGGAGTCTTGCCGAGAGGAGGTACTCCGAGAGTTTCATCATTCACGCCTTGCGGTGCATCCGGGAGGCACTAAGATGTATCGGGATTTGGGTCGCCAGTTTTGGTGGCGGGGTATGAAGAGAGATGTGGCAGCTTTCGTGTCTAAGTGCCTTACTTGTCAGCAAGTGAAGGCCGAACATCAGAGGCCAGCGGGTTTGTTGCAACCCTTGCCTATTGTCGAGTGGAAGTGGGAGCATGTCACTATGGACTTCGTTGTGGGTCTTCCGAGGACTCAGCGGGGTAGTGATGCTATTTGGGTGGTTGTAGACCGGTTGACTAAGTCGGCGCACTTCATTCCTATGCGCGTGAGAGATTCGGTAGATCATCTTGCCGACTTGTACATTCGGGACATAGTGAGGTTGCACGGGGTCCCAGTGACGATCGTCTCAGATAGAGATCCTCGTTTTACTGCTAGGTTGTGGCAGAGTTTGCAGAGTGCCTTAGGCACTAAGTTGACCTTTAGCACGGCTTATCATCCTCAGACTGACGGGCAGTCCGAGCGTACTATTCAGATCCTTGAGGATATGCTTCGGGGTTGTGTTCTTGATTTCAGTGGGTCGTGGGAGAGGCACTTTCCTTTGGTGGAGTTTGCCTATAACAACAGTTTCCAGTCTAGTATTGGTATGGCACCGTTTGAGGCCTTGTATGGCCGACCGTGTAGGTCTCCAGTTTGTTGGGCCAAGGTGGGTGATGCACCTCTGTTGGGTCCGGAGTTGGTGAGGAAAACGACGGAGAAAGTTGAGCTTATCCGTAAGAGGCTTGTTACAGCCTAGAGTCGTCAGAAATCTTATGCCAACCGTAGGAGGAGACCTTTGGTGTTTGAGGTGGGTGATCATGTCTTTCTAAAGATATCACCTAGACGGGATTTGATGAGGTTTGGGAAGAGCGGGAAGTTGTTCCCTCGGTTCACTGGTCCTTTTGAGATCCTTGAGAGGATTGGCGAGGCTGCTTATCGTTTAGCTTTGCCACCGCAGTTGTCCGGAGTACATGACGTGTTTCATGTGAGTATGCTTCGGAAGTATGAGCCGGATCCATCACATGTGTTGGATTGGACTGATTTAGTGGTTGACGAGGATGTCTCGTATGAGGAGAGACCGATTCGAGTCTTGGATAGGCGGGATCAAGTTTTGCGAGGCAAGACCATCCCTTTGGTAAAGGTTTTGTGGAAACATCACGGGGTGGAGGAAGCCACTTGGGAACGTGAGTTGGAAGTCCGTGAGAAATATCCGGACATGTTTATTGATATGTAATATTTTGTAATATTGTTGGACTTAAGAATTTTATATATATGTCTTAAGTTGTAAAACATTGAGAATGTTTTGGTTTAATGATAGTTGTTTGAAACTTGCTTCATAATGGAAGTGGAATGTCACATTTATAGATTGAATGTGTTTTATATATATCATGGAATTGAATGATATGGAAATGGGAATCATGTATATTGAAATTGTTAAAATTGGAAGGAAAATGCATAATACTGATACAGGTTGAAATATATGTTGTTTTATATACATATTATGAGATGCCTATTGATAAGAGATGAAATGACCAGTATTGGGTCAAGTTCATTATTGTAATGTCATATTGTTGGAATTTGAGAAAAACCTGTTTTCGAAAACTTTATACTTAATTTCGGGGACGAAATTCTTTTAAGGGGGGAAGGTTATAGCGACCCCGGTCTTTTCCTTGTGATTATTCCCAGATTTTGCATGATTATACTAGATTCATCTCATTAGTAAGATACATGTACATCAATTAGATGGTGACTAATCATTGATACCTATATATACAATGTATAGAAGACTAATGCTAATACATTGAATGTGATGGATTTATTATGAATGAATCTTAGAGATGCATTATGTATCTATTATGAATATGTAAGATACATTAATCTATCTAATGAATTCATTAATATAGAGGATGCATTATGTATCATGTAATGTATGAGATACATTAATCAATTTAATGAAGTTCATTGAATGAATAACTTGAGAGTTTCTCTCTCTAGACTACATCTTCTCTCTATAAATACATCTAGTTCTAGTGATCTTCTACCCTAGTTCCTTTGTATTGAGTGTGGAGCTTCCCTTGATCTTCATTTTGATCCGAAAAATTGTGGGTTGGAACACATCTGAGTATTTTCATCATCTTCTTTGAGTTTCTTCATTTGAGGTAGGGATTTCCTACTCCATCTTATGAGTTTTGTTCTAAGTTTTGGTACTTTAATATGGTGGGGGTATTTTGGGAAAAACCCTAGTTTTAATAAATTGATTTGTACAATTAATTTGAGGAAAATTGGGAATATTAGTTGAATTCATGAATTGGGGATTTATAAGTTTAAATGGTGTAGTTGGATTATTTAATCACTCTCCTATTTAAATGTTGAGATTATTATTGTTATTATATTTTATTTCTTGTTTAGAAATAACTGTTTTGGGCTATCGGTGGAGGATAGTCATGATTGTTGTAGACATTGCATGTGGATTAGGGCAAATTAGAACTAATCACATTGGCTAAGTCATTAATTTTGACTATTGAATTAATACAGAAAAATACATGTATTGGTTGAGCATTGCATATGCATATTATGTGGGAGGAGATAGGGGATGTACTCCACGGTTTAGGGGAAAATAGGGGATGGACCTCTAAACCGGATTTTGTTTGGGAGGAGATAAGGGATGGACTCCATTAGCATCACTTTTATGTGTGCTTATTTATATTGAAGTGTTTTTTGTTTGGGAGGAGATAGGGGATGGACTCCATTAGCATCACTTTTATGTGTGCTTATTTATATTGAAGTGTTTTATTGATACAGCACTAAAATGTGTATCAATCTGGAAGTATGAAGTGTTTTGATATGAGCCTGAGTCTCATTTGTGTTGTTGATATTGGAAGTAATGTGAATATGCTTTATAGTTCACAGTTGTAAGTTTGGCCAGGTTCTGAGCCATATTGATAATAATGGATATTGATAAGTGTCATAGACATTAGTGTCTTAAGACTGTATATTGATATAATTGATTATCATGGTTAACCATCTATTGAATGCTATTGCTTTATTCAATACTTATAATTGGTTTAGTATATTTCTACTGGGCTGTGGCTCACCCTATAAGGGAACATCATTTTCAGGTCCAGGTGATTCGCTACCTCCAAGGACTTAGCTTGGGAGGAACCGGGCTTTGAAGCCTTGTTTTAAGTTATTTGTTTTTATTTGACTTACATGTAAACATTCAAGCCTAGGGCTTTATTTGTATTTGAGTTAGAACTCATATTTTTGTGTCCAAGTGTTGGCTTGGCAAGATGTAAGCCCATAGGGCATTTATTTTGATGTTACATGTACTGTCCTTACCTAGTAATACTTTGATGAATGAGATAATGTATTATTTTCTTTTTATAATGCATGTCAATATTATTTATGTGATGGGTTGATTTTGAGGGCGTTACACGACTAATATTTTAGTCGCCGATAGCCATGAATCGCCGACCAAAGTGATTAGTCGCCCAAAGCAACACTTTTGGCGACGACTAATTTTAGTCGCCAAAGGTATTCCGTGAAAAAAAAAAAAAAACCCTTATTTCTTTGCATTTTCTGAGTTTCAAACCGCTAACCCTTTCACATTCTAAACCTTTAACAACACACTCCCTCCACTATGCCACTACAACATCACATGAATTTATATGTAATATATATTATTTATATAGTATATTGACCGGTATTAATACAAAACTATATATATAAATATAATTATTTTTATTCAATATAATTTATGTAAAAAATAAATTATTTATTAAAAAAAATTTAGGCCACTTTTGGCGACTAAATCCATTATTTAGTCGCCAATTCTATTATTTTGGGCTACTAATTAATTTTTTGTCGCTAAACAAATAAGTTCAAATTAAAAAATAAGCAGTTTTGGCGACTAAATCTATTTTTAGTCGCCAAAAACGTCCCCTTTTGGCTACTAAACTGAATTTTAGTCGCCAATTGACTGTTTTTAGCTACTATTTTTTTTGGTAGCCAAAAACCTTCATTTTCAGCGACTAATCTGTTTTTAGTCGGCAAAACACCTATAATCAGCGACCAAAATGTTTTTTAGTCGCCAAAACCATCACTTTTGGCTACTAAATTATTTTAGTCGCCAAAAACCGTCACTTTTGGCTACCAAACAATCTTTAGTCGCTAAAACCCCTACATTCGGCGACTAAACTGCCTTTTAGTCGCTAAAACCCTGGTATTCGGCGACTAAACTCTTTTAGTCGGCAAAAGTGTTCAATTTTGGCGACGAATTCCATTTTAGTCGCCAAATCTACTACTTTCAGCGACGAAAAACAAATATTTAGTCGCCAAAAACGCTTTTTCTTGTAGTGTCTTATGAGAGTCTCAATATCTCATACTAAGTTTATTGATTTTTTTAATTTTAAACAATTAAGAAAATCTCCATTGGTTAACTTTTATTTGATAATCCTACATCGAGAAAAGAAGAAAAAAGTGAATTGTTTAGGTTGGGATAGTTTAGGTTGAAAGTTTTTATCATAGTTTAGGTTGATGGTTCACCAAATTGTACAGTAAAAATATGTCTCTCTAATAGGAGGCCAACTTATATAATTTAAAGGTTTTTTTTTTAATAATTAATGTTATTATTATTATTATTATTATTATAAAAGGGTTTTGAAATTTGGAGGTCGTCACCCATCTCCCCCAATTGGGTCTATCATGATTGCATGACTACAATTAATTATATTTTTAAAACAATATTTTGCTCTAAATGCAATGATGCAAGTTAATTCCATGATTATGACCATATGGATGACAATGTAACAAGGCACATGTCAGAGAGGAGACTATGTCAGTTAATTGACTTTGATTTATTTTCAGTTTTTATTAGTAACATTCTGAACAAATTGAAGTTCGATTTACTTTGAATGGGACTATCATTTATAATCGCGTAATTTTATTGTATTTAATTTTAAAAAATAAATAATATATATAATTTTATAAATAGATCATATATTTTTATTAAAGATAAATACATTAAAATCACATGAACATGACTTTGGAATGAATTTGATTATTATTTTTTTAATATGCATATGAGTTTACAAAATGATCGAGTATGATAAATTCACCAACCTAAACTATGCCTCTCTAATTCTCGTTGGCTAGCTTCCATTTACCTTTTATTTTACAATTCTACATCGAAAAAAGAAAAAGTGAATTATTTCACTTATATAAAATGAATCTTATGCTCCCATCTATATAAGTAAAATGAGATTTTTAATGAAAAATCCTATGATCAATATCTCATACTCATTTTTTTTATTTTTTAAATTTTAAACAATTAAGAAAATTCTCATTGGCTAGCTTCTATTTAACTTTTATTTTATAATCCCACATAATTTTGATTTTAAAAATAATTTTGTATGAGATTTTGAAACTCTCAGAATATTTAACTTAAAAATAATTACAATCCTACATCGAGAAAATAAAGAAAAAGTGAGTTGTTTCACTTATATAAAGTGTTATAATCCCACATCGGGAAAACAAAGAAAAAGTGAGTTGTTTCACTTATATAAAATAAATCTTATAAAGGGAGTTTTAAGAGAGAAGCCTTTTATTGAATTTTCTTAATTTTAAACAATTAAGAAAATTCTCATTAACTAGCTTCTATTTATCTTTTATTTTACAATCTCAAATCGGGAAGAAAAAAAAAAATGAATTGTTTCATTTACATATAGTGAACCTTATGCTCCAATTTATATAAATTATTGAAATCTCTTAATTTTCAACAATTAAGAAAATCTTCATTGGTTAGCTTCCATTTAACTTTTATTTTACAATCTCACATCGAGAAAAGAAGAAATTTTTTATTTTATTTTATTTATATAAAGTGAATCTTATGCTCTCATTCATATAAGCAAAAGAAGATTTTTAATGAAAAGCCCTATAATTAATACTAATTATTTTTTTGATTTTCTTAATTTTAAACAATTAAGAAAATCTCCATTGGTTAGCTTCCATTTAACTTTTATTTTACAATCCTACATAGACGTTTTGAATTTAAAAAAAAAAAAATTGTATGAGATTTTAAAACTCTCATAATATTTAACTTTAAAATAATTACAATCCTATATCGAGAAAAGAAATAAAAAGTGAGTTGTTTTACTTATATAAAGTGAATCTTATACTCTAATTTAATATTATAGTATTGTGCATGTTTCAGTTCAAGATAGTTTAAATTTTAAAATAAAATTTAAAGATTTTAATTAATTAATTTTATTGTAAATTGGTTGGTCTTTTGACTTAGCTGATGTAACGCTCTCAAAATATAATATAATCATTCATTCACAAGATCTATAGACATAATAGAAATGTTATATTTTCATTCATCAGAGTTAATATCACAAAAGATATTACATGCATTACACTTTCATCAATGTTCATCTTGAAACTATAGTATGTAACTCTAATTGAGAACAACAAAATAAGTGCCCTAAGGGCTTGCATCTTTCCAATACTTCGCTTGGTTACAACAAAAGAAGAGTCTAGTCTCTATACAAGTAAAGCCTTCGGCTTGAATAAACATTCAACACAAAAGAAATCACAAAAGTGGAGCCTTCATCCCCTAAGCCTCCCAAGCTATGTCATTGGAGATGGCATGTCACTTGTACCTGAAAATAATTTCCCAAATAGGGTGAGCCAAAGCCCAGTAGAAATATGCTAAACAATATATGAGAATTAACTAAGCTATCAGCATCAGATAAATGTTCAATATTAGTGAACCAACTTACACCTTTTTCATGACCAATCGACATCAACATCCGTATTTCGGTCCATTTCTATTCATTTACCCAAATCAATTCATTGACATAGTTCATTGTTATCTAAACAATTTAAAACGAGACTACAACTCATTTATCAACACTTCAATAACAAACATTATTCAACACTTCCATTTTCTTGCCATTTTACGGAATCACATCCGAGGGAACCGACACTTATATATGCATAATTTCGGGACTTTCACCCTGGATACTCCAGCCAACTTAATTATCAATGGAGTCCATCCCCTATCTCCTCCCAAACAATGGAGTACATCCCCTATCTCTTCCCAAACAACGATACATATACAATGTATTTAAAAGCATGTCATATACAATGACTACCAAAATTCACATATTCAACAACTTAATCAATCCGTCATATTCAATGACAATATTCATATGACTAGTTCCAATTTACCTAGTCCTCATGCAGTTTCTACAACAATCATAACTATCCTTCACCGATAGCCTAAAACCGATATTTTCTAAACAGATAAACAAATCTACCAACAGTTAAATTATCAGCTTTTTCATAGGTGTGTGATTTATCAAACCAAACTACACTATTCAATCACATATTCCCCTAATTTTATAATTCCCAAACCAATTTCATTATTTACATAAATATTTATTTCAACTCAACTTAGGGCAATTTTCTTCCTATTCCAAAACATCAACCCATAGGTCCAAATCTCATCATTTCAACAATAAAGAACCTCATACACAAACCTCTAAGGTTACTTGGTAAATCAACATGAAAACCCCTCTTTAGTTTGGAGCCCAAACCTTAACCTCTACCCAAATCACTCCCAAATCCCTTTATTTATACAAATGACAAATATCTAGATCAAAACCCATATCAAAGAGTAAAATATCCATATCTCAAGTGTAGAAGCTCAAAGGAGAAGAAGGAAGAAATTTTCAAGATAACCAAACTCCACCTTTTTCGGATCAAAAGGAAGCCCACGCAAAATACTATCTTTTTAACAAAGGAAGTAGGGTAGAAAGACCCTAGACCATGGAGTACTTGTAGAGAGAAAAGGTGCCGGATTAGGGTTTTTAGGGAAGAAGAAGATCAAAAGTGGTGTAAAATATCTCTGCTGCAAACTGATATACGCGACTTTCGCTCGAGCGCAGAATACAAAGCTTTAGGTCTGCTATCGACGCAGACGCACGCTCGAATGCAAGAAGTTTCGCTCAAGCGAAGAAACAATTCGACAAAGCTCGCTTGAGCGCAAGAAGCCTTGCTCGAGCGAAGAACTTACATTTTCCCAGAAAAACTACGCCTGGGAAAGAAACCAGAAGACCCTCAGTCCTCGCTCGAGCGAAGAAGCAAATTACATAAGGCTCGCTCGAGCTCAAGAAGTCTCGCTCGAGCGAAGAAACCAAAATCTGAGAAACAACATTCTAAATAAACTAACAACCAACCTCTTCCAAACACGCCCAATATAATCCAAAACTCAAATACAAAGAGTCAAAAGAGAATAACAAGACAAGGATTCGATATTCAACCACGGAACCCAAGTCCGGGACACAAAGATGGTCGGGGCAAAACCAAGATCGCTATAGCTGATTAAGCTGAATCGTTTTCGGTTTGACTGATTCACCGGTTTAACCACAATTTTAACTGTTTTATCAAAATATATTGCTTAAATTTGTTTGATTTGAAATGAACCAAGATTGACCTTATTAAAAATTGAACGACTGAGATTATTTGATCAGAAATGAACTTCTCATCAAACAATTGTTAACTTATATTTTACAATCTCACATCAAGAAAATGAGGAAAAAATGAGTTGTTTCATTATATAAATCTTACTCTCATTTAATATTGTAGTGTTGCGTATGTCTTAGTTCAAGACAGTTTAAATTTTAAAATTAAAATAAAATTTAAAAGTTTTAATTAATTAATTTTTGTATAAGTTAGTTGGTCCTTTGACCTAGCCGATAGGGTAAACCGTTTTCGGTTTGACTAATTCGCTGGTTTAACTGCGATTTTAGCAGTTTTATCAAAATAAATTAATTAAATTTGTTTGATTTGAAATAAATTAAATATTGACCTAATTAAATATTAAACTGTTAAGATTGCTTGATTCGAAATAAACTTCCCACTCGAACAATTGTTAACTTTTAAACAATTAAGAAAATCTCCATTGTTTATCTTTCATTTAACTTTTATTTTATAATCCTACATTGAGAAAAGATGAAAAAAGTGAATTGTTTCACTTACATAAAGTGAATCTTATACTCCCATTTATATAAACAAAATGAGATTTTTAATGAGAAACCTTATGATCAATATCTCATACTAATTTTTTTTATTTTCTTAATTTTAAACTATTAAAAAAATCTCGATTGACTAACTTTTATTTTACATAATATAAAAAAAAGTAAATATAATTATTATATTTTTATTAAATAATATATTATTTTATTCCATACATAATACGGATGATATACTAATTTATTTGAGACACAATTAATCAGCTTATTCCAGCTTTCAGCTTAATTTAAGTTATTTTGATGTGTTTGGTTTAGCTTATAACTTATAGCTTATACCTTTTTGGAAGTCAGAAATCAGCTTATTCTTTGAGTGGAGCAGGAGATGCTTTAAGAATAAGCTGAAAATCAGCTTAAACTGAAAGTTATAAGCTATAAGCTGTTTAGGCATAAGCTATAAGCAGTTTCCCACAACTCTACCAAATAGGACCAATACATGGATATACACGGGATGAGAGAGAGACATACTTTGGAAATTGGTAATCACATCTTCTTTATGATAGTAGTATCATTTGGGACGGAATAGGGGATATCCACGAATAAACTCCCCCTTCATAGTTTATCTCTCTATAATTTAAATTTAAATTTATATTGATAATTCCAAATGTCTATCTCGTAGGAACTAGTGCCTGTCAAAGCTCACGTGGCCCTTTTAAGGCCATGTCTGATTGTTGGATTAAGTTCACTCTTGTGTTCTATTTGGTTGGTTTATTATTTTATTTTAAGATGTCTTAAAATGATAATTTCATTTAAAAAGTTAAAGAAAAAATAATTTTTTAAAGCTAACCCGTTTGAGTAATTATGAATATATTAAAAATTTTAAAAGATAAAGACATTAGCAAAAAAGTATTTTAAAATTTAAATTTAAATGTAATGATTACATACCCCTTAAAAAGTTAAAATCTCTAAAATGGACTAACAAATTAAGACGGAGAAAGTATAAGATTATGAATACTCAATATAGTGGTATTAAGTGATGGAATTACTAGTGTAGTGATATTAGATTAAAAATATGAGGTAAATTGCATTGTTTGTATATTAGTATTGTGATTAAATTTACAAAATTACACAAAAAAAAAAACCTTCATTACATAAAAAATGATTTTTTTTTTTATTTTTATAAAATTGGGTAAAATGATATATTCACCTCCAATCCTATGGAGTTCATTGAATTGTTAAACCGATCTCAATTCTTGTGGAGTTTAACAAATATGACCTTATTGACTTGGAGTCCTTTTAAAATCTCAACTTAGGCCTAGTTAGGGGAACATACTATTTAGACTAAAAGTTAAATAGTCATTATAAATGATCACATTATTCTTTTTATTTTTTTTTTGTGTATATTTTTTCAAAAAAAAAAAATCAATGAAAATGGTCAATTCCGAAACCATTCTTAAATTGCTAACTACTCAAAATGATGTGGGAGTAAAAATTTATATGAGTATTAGGCAACACCTTATTATGAATAGTTGATAATTTAATATAAAATTAATTGAAAATCTATCACATTTTTATTTAGAATGTTAATTTGGATTATTAATAAATTCTGAATGATTCTACACTACAAGAAAAGTGGGCTTGAAAGACGGAATTTTTTGCGATAGCACATTTGCGACGGCACAACTTGCCGTCGCAAAAAATGTGATTTTTTGAAACGGCACAACTTGCCGTCGCCAAAAAAATGTGACTTTTTGAAACGGTACAACTTGCCGTCGGGAAAAATGTGATTTTTTGCGACGGCACAACTTGCTGTCGCAAAAAATAGAGTATTTGCGACGGTAGAGATTGCTGTCGCAAAAGAAAAATAGAGTTTTTGCGACAGTACCAGCTACAGTCGCAAAAAAAAAAAAAAAATTTTTTGCGACTGTAATAGGTACCGTTACAAAAAAAAAAGTAAAAAATATATGTGTATATATATTGTGGCTGGCTTTGAGACGACTTCATATATATATAGTAACAAAATAGTTTATATAAATGCAACGGTATTTTTCTTTCACAAAAAAAAAAAAAAAAAAACAACGTCGCCTTACTCTTTTGAACATTTCTCTTTTCACCCATTTTTTCATCTTCCTATCTCTCTGTCTCTGTCTCTGTCTCTCTTTTTCTCTCTCACTCATCACTCTTCTCTGTCTGTCTGTCTCTCTCTTTCTCTATGTGTCTCTGTCTTTGTCTCTCTTCTCTTTCTTTTTCTCACTCATCACTCTTCTCTGTCTGTCTGTCTCTCTCTTTTTCTCTGTGTCTCTGTCTCTGTCTCTCTTCTCTTTCTCTCTCTTACTCATCACTTTTCTCTGTCTGTCTATCTGTCTGTCTGTCTGTCTGTATGTCTATCTGTCTCTCTCCGTGTCTCTCGCCCATCTCTCTTCTTTCTATCTCTCTTTTCTCTCGGTCTCTCTGTCTCTGTCTCTCTTCTCTTTATCTCTCTCGCTCTCTTGCTCATCTCTCTTCGTTCATTTTCTCTTTTTCTCTTTGTCTATCTCTTTTCACCTATTTTTTCATCTTCCTCTCTCTCTTCTCTTTCTCTCTCTTACTCATCACTCTTCTCTCTCTGTGTGTCTGTCTATCCGTCTCTCTCTCTCTGTGTCTCTCACTCATCTATCTCTTATTTCATCTCTTTTCTCTCTATGTCTCTTTCGCTCATCTCTCTTCTCTCTATTTCTCTCGATCATCTCTCTATCTTTCTTCTTTCTCTGTCTCTCTCGCTCATCTCTCTTCTCTCTATCTCTCTCATCTCTCTTCTCTTTCGCTTATCTCTCTTCTCTCTCTGTCTCTTTTTCTATCTCTCACTCTCTATCTCTTTCTTTTTTTTTTCTCTCTATTCTCTTTCTCTTTCTCACTCATCACTCTTCTCTGTCTCTCTCTCTCTTTGTCTTTCGCTCATCTCTCTTCTCTCTATCTCTTTCATCTCTCTTCTTTCTCTATCTCTCTCGCTCATCTATCTTCTCTCTATCTCTCTCTTTGTCTCTCTCGTTCATCTTTCTTCTCTCTCTGTCTCTTTCTTTTTCTATGTATTTCTCTCGATCATCTCTTTTTGCTCTCTTTCTCTCTCTTTGTCTATCTTTCGCTTATCTCTTGTTTCTCTCTCTTTTTCTGTCTATCTCTCCTTTTATCTCTTTCTCTTTATCTCTCTCTCACTCATCACTCTTCTCTCTCTCTTTCTCTCTCTATGTGTCTGTCTGTCTGTTTGTCTCTCACTTTTCTATCTCTCTTTCTCTTTCTGTGTCTGTCTGTCTATCTGTCTCTCGCCCCCATTGTGTTCACTTTGCTCACTTTCTCCCTACCCTTTTATCTATTTACTGAGCTCTCCACTACAAGAAAATGCACTTTTAGCGACTACTTTGTCTCTCTCTCTCGCTCATCACTCTGTCTCTGTCTCTTTCTATCTCTCTTCTCTATCTGTCTCTCACTCATCTCTCTCTCACCACCCATCTCCTCTAGGATTCCATTCCCAATCCCATTCTAATAAACTATATCTTACCTGGGTTTTAAATCAAATTAGAGTTGTGTATGGGCTTCTTACTATCATCAGTGAATATGTGGAATAAGAAGTTTGTTCGTTGGGAATCGGAACAATGTTATTAATATGCTTGTGCCTTTTGGATGAGGATATTAAGGCAAAATAAAATAAAATTAGGCTCCATTTGGATGCATGAATTTTAGTAAAGGGTTTGAGATTGAATTTTATAGAAACAATATGAAGTTACTAATAGGTAGATTTAGAAAATAAAAGGAAAAATAAGCTAGATATAAAATATAATTTATTTTATTAAATTCTTGTAGATTTCTAATAACTATTTTTTTGTGTCATTTCAAATTTACCATAGGAAGTTTTCAAATTCACAAATTTTAAATTCTATATCTAGATTATCAAATTCGAATCTTCTCATATCAATGAATATGACATTTATTTGGATTTTCTTTTTCTATTTATTAAAATTTTCTTTTATATTATTTGTGTGTTTATTTAATTGCATATAATATTTCCCACATGGAAGTCACATTGATTACACCTGACCCTGAACACAAAGCCTAAGATCTGATCTTCCTTTACAGTATAATAAAATGAAAAAATAATTGAAGTTTCTATTGACAACTATCAATATTCTTTGATTGCTCCTTCATATCTTGACAAGTTTAAGACATTGTTACAAGTATCTCTAACTTCATTAATCAATCAAAGTATTTATTAATTTTTTCAAGCCCTAACAGATTGCCAACTGTTGAAGAGTCTGGTTATCCATGATGCTACCCTTGGTAATGGTATTCAAGAGATACCTATATACCATGATAGACTGAGACAACTTCAAATTGTGAAATGTCGAGTGCTCCGTATTTCTGTCAGGTGGTACAGTTGTAAATAATTGGAAAAAGTTTCATATACAGTAATCTGTTCAGAATGTGTGCTAAAGTTTCTTGTTTTGTAGGTGCCCCCAACTCGAAACCTTGTCTTTAAAGCGCAATAGTATGGCTCATGCTGTGCTTAACTGCCCTCTTTTGCGTGATCTTGATATAGCCTCTTGCCACAAGTTTTCAGATGCTGCAATTCGTTCGGCAGCAACATCATGCCCACTTTTGGAGTCTTTAGATATGTCCAATTGTTCATGTGTGAGTGATGAAACACTACGCGAAATCGCCCTTACTTGTGGTAATCTCCATGTTCTTAATGCTTCATACTGCCCAAACATCTCTCTTGAGCTCAGTGTTTTAGCTTTTCACGATGCTTGTTCTGGTGATGTTTGAAAATGCTTCCATTAGTTGACTTGATTTTTTTGCTTTTCTTGGAAGTCTATAAGACTGCCCATGTTGACAGTTCTCAAGCTTCACAGTTGCGAGGGCATTACTTCTGCTTCCATGGCAGCAATATCTCATAGTTATATGTTGGAGGTTTGAAGCCTCTTATCTTAGAAGTTGGCATTGCCTAGACTTGATTCAATGTACGAATAGTCTGAAACTAATGAAATCAATTTTATTGCGATGTAGGTCTTGGAGCTTGACAATTGTAGTTTATTGGCGTCAGTGTCCTTGGATCTCCCACGCCTGCAGAATATAACACTTGTCCATTGTCGCAAGTAAATTATGCTACTGTGACCTCAAAGTCTTGTAAGGGAACTATTTTGGTGGTACTTGTTAGTTGGTGTGACTAATGTTATAATATTGCCTGCAGGTTCGTTGTTTTAAATTTACGAAGTATCATGTTGTCATCTGTTACAGTGTCAAATTGCCCTTCACTCCAACGAATTAACATCACATCTTATTTGGTGAAAAATGCACACGTAATTTAACACCATATTCTATCAGGATATCACTTATTTGGTGAGTTTTGCAGGTAACCCAATTTGTAAGTGGACTGTTTGAGTCAAGAAATGATCTTTCCACATTTAAGAATCACATACGAGACTTCCTTGTGTAGTCAAAAGAGTTCTCAACACAGGTAAACACCGGCATAACTTATTTCCATTGCTTAATTTTCTCAGAAATGTAGTTGTTCTCATTGTTGATTGAGATGTTTAATTATCTATGTGGGATTTGATGACTAACAAAAAAAAATGTTGTATTTGATGTTGTTGGGAGTTAGAGCCGGATTTCGGTCTAGCAAACTAGTTCTTTAAGAAACTTAGAATTCGTGGTGTTGATGCCTCAAAATCACTAAATAGTGTCAGATTAGCACGAAACTTGATACATACAACCGCCTAGGAACGAGAGACTTGTGAGAGAAGACGAGACTCGAATTGGGTTCCCAATTTGGGAATTAGAGTCGAATTTCAGTTTAGGCAAATTAGTTCCTTAAGAAACCTTGAATTTGAGGTGTTGACGTCCCAAAATCACCAAATGGCGTTGAATTAGCATGAAACTTGGCACACACGACCGCCTAGGCACGGGAGACTTGTGGGAGAAAACGGGACTTGAATCGGATTCTTGGTTTGGGAGTTAGAGTCGGATTTCACTCTAGGCAAATTAGTTTCTTAAGAAATTTAGAATTTGAGGTGTTGATGTTCCAAAATCACCAAACGGCGTAGGATTAGCATGAAACTTGGCACACACGACCGCTTAGGCACGAGAGACTTGTGGGAGAAGACGGGACTCGAATCGAGTTTCCAGTTTGGGAGTTAGAGCTGGATTTCACTCTAGGCAAACTAGTTCTCTAAGAAACTTGAATTCGAGGTGTTGACGCCCCAAAATCACCAAACGGCGTTAGATTAGCACGAAACTTGGCACACACGACCGCTTAGGCACGAGAGACTTATGAGAGAAGACGGGACTCGAATTGAGTTTCCAGTTTGAGAGTTAGAGCCGGATTTCACTCTAGGCAAACTAGTTTCTTAAGAAACTTGAATTCGAGGTGTTGACGTCCCAAAATCACCAAAAGGCGTCGGATTAGCACGAAACTTGGCACACACGACCGCCTAGGCACGAGAGAATTGTGGGAGAAGACGGGGCTCGAATTGAGTTCCCGATTTGGGAGTTAGAGCTGGATTTCGCTCTAAGCCAATTAGTTCCTTAAGAAACTTGAATTCGAGGTGTTGACGCTCCAAAATCACCTAGCGGTATTGGAATAGCACGAAACTTGGCACACATGACCGCCTAGGCACGAGAGCTTTGTGGGAGAAGACGGGGCTCGAATCGGGTTCCCGATTTGGGAGTTAGAGCTAGATTTCGCTCTAGGCAAACTAGTTCCTTAAGAAAGTTGAATTCAAGGTGTTGACGCCCCAAAATTACCAAACGGCGTCGGAATAGCACAAAACTTGGCACACACGACCGCCTAGGCATAAGAGACTTGTGGGAGAAGACAGGAGTCGAATTGGGTTCCCGGTTTTGGAGTTAGAGTCGGATTTCACTCTAGGCAAACTAGTTTCTTAAGAAACTTGAATTCGAGGTGTTGACGTCCCAAAATCACCAAACGGTGTTGGAATAGCACGAAACTTGGTACACACGACCACCTAGGCACGAGGGACTTGTGGAAGAAGACGGGACTCGAATCGAGTTCCTTGTTTGTGAGTTTGAGCCGGATTTCACTCTAGGCAAACTAGTTCCTTAAGAAACTTGAATTCGAGGTATTGACGTCCCAAAATCACCAAATGTCGTCGGAATAGCACAAAACTTGGCACGCAAGATCACCTAGGCACGAGAGACTTGTGGGAGAAGATGGGACTCGAATCGGGTTCTTGGTTTGGGAGTTAGAGTCGGATTTTTGTTTGGCCAAAATTATTTACTTAATTATCTTTGTAATTATATAGTAGTTAAATTTTTATGTTTTTTTATAATTAAAATATTAACATATAATTATATTGTCATTAATTATTTTTATTTTTTGTTTTCAGATATTTCTCGAGTAGGAGTTTGCTTCTGGTGAAGTGCAGGCGTGTGAAGAATGTGATTAACTTTTGTTTTTATTACCCAAGGAAGAATCATGAGGAAAACTTTTGTTGATTTACGTTATTTTGAATTGTGAACAATATTATATATTTAAACATTTTATTTGTATTATGCAACATTATGTAGTGGGGTAATTTTGCTGATGTGTTATGAATGCAAGAATATTTATATTATGGATGAATTGTTATTTTTATATTGAAAATTTTATATTATTATGTAATTATTGATTTTTTTTTTTTAGTTATTTTTCATTTAATACAGGTAATTTTCATATTTTTGATAATTTTATTGCAGTTTTTTTTTTTTTTTTTTTTTGCGACGGCACCACGCCGTCTCAAAAAATATTAGAACTAAAAGTATTTTGTTGAAACAAAAAACCTTTTGCGATGGCATTTTTTACTGTCTCAAATAATCTTTAGCGACATGTTTTGCTGTCTTAAATAATCTTTAGCGACGGTAGGTATCCATCACAATAAAAACCCTTTAGCGACGACATTTTTGCCGTCTCAAATAACACTTTTAGCAACGGCAAAACAGTGCTGTTGCAAAAAATCTCAAGTTTTTACATATTATTGGTGACACCAGAATTCCGTCGCAAAAGGCAACTTTTATGGTCGCAAAAACAAGGAGACGACATGGTGCCATCGCTAAAGGATTTTAGCAATGCCCTTTGTTGTGACTCCCCCATTTGCCATCGCTAAAAGCCAATCGCCATCACAAAAAAATATTTGAGACGGCATTATGAGTATTTGTGACGGCATTTTGCCGTCACAAAAAGTTAAAATTTTTGTAGTGCTATAAAAATAAAGAGGGCTTTATTTAGTGATATTTTTTAAAATTATATTAAGTTTTTTTACTTTTCAAATCTGTCTTACATACACGAATCTAAAAAATAAAAAAATAAAAATTCACTAAAAATAAAAAAAGTCAACTTTTGAGGCTTTATTTTTTTCCTTTCTAAACTTTTTTGAATTTTTTTTAAAAAAAATTTAATTCTCAAATCTATCTAAGTAGAACTCAAAAATGTAAAATCTTTTGAATTATTTTTTAAAAACAATTCATTAAAAAAGAAAAAATCAGCCAAAAAAAAAAATCCAAACACCCAATAGACCGCTTTTGGTTTGTGAATTTTTGATTAAAAAAGTCAAAATATCACGTCATACGCATGTATCAATTATATTTGCATTCCAACTTCTATTTAACTAATGAACTTATTCTAAATATATTGACTTTTTTTCCTCATAAAAAATTTAAAAAATTACTAAGAAAATCAAATGAATTGAGGTGTCACTCTGTCTGGATCAACTTTTCGAAAATGTAAAAATGTGGCCATGTTCCTTAACCTTTTTAGTTTACGAAAAATAAGAAATAGGTTTTCATTTATTTTTGTAAAAATCAAAAATAGAAAACTTGTTTGGTGTACAAAAATATTTTAAAAACAAATAAAAATAAAAATAGAGAAATATATTTGATGAGTTACCGAATTTGGTGTCTAGAGATGGAGGGTAGACAAATGTAGTGACCGGTAGTAGTAAGTAGCCAAAGGTGTCTACCATATTGGAGTTAGTAGTTGGATGTCATCGGACGATACAAGGTGGCCAAAAGGATGCCAAAAGTTGGCCTAAGATCATGATGGTGACCGCCCACTAGCTGGACAGTCGCTAGAGGTTGGTCGGAGCTCACCACCGATCGACAACAGTTGGTGGTCGTGGTCAATGGCCAGTGGTGGCGGTGATAGTGGCCGAAGGTGGTGAGTGAGAGAAGAAAGTGTAAAAACAAGTGAAAATAAATTATTTTTTTTGTATTTTCAAAAATTTTGAAAACTTTGAAATCAGTTTCATTTTTTTAAAAACCAAAACAATATACCAAACAAGTTTTCATTTTCAATTTAAAAAAAATAAAAACAAAAACAAAAAATAAGAAACAAAAATGTTAACAAACAACCCATAAGATACCATATTTCACTTACTGATTTGAATAAAATCTAATTAATGTAATGTCTTGAGACTACAAAATTAATTTTTTGGTTGGGCTTCTTTTAAAATTTAGAGAATTTTAAAAGGTCATGGTTACCAAATCCAACTAATTTTTTTTATTGATAATATATATATTTAGGATATTATAAAATGAATAGTTCGAACCATTAAAATGAGATTCATGGTAAATTCTATGGATTCTTTGAAATATGAATATAAAAATAGTCCAACCTTTATTGTTTCTCAACTAAGGTGGTTCAAGAGTGTCACGTGGTCCATATAATACAAACATTTTTCATTTGGGTCCAACTCTCGGACTGGACGGTGTTAGCCTACAGTGGACCTGATTCCGAGCCCATCTTGATAATCCAAACTGTATAAAGCTCGTTGAGTATATCGTCCCTGCAAAAAATTATATTAATTGGATATTGATAGCCACTTGATCTGCTTGCATTTGTATCTGTAATTTATTTTAAAAATCATAATTGTAGTTGAAACAGATGCAAACTGATTAAATGACTATTGATGTCCAATCAACGTGCTTTTTTGTAGAGATGATATACTTGACGAGCTCGACACATTGAATGATTTGTATCATCAAAATGGGTTTAGAATTAGACCCACCACGGCCTAATAGTATTGTCCAATCCGATTTCAGATTGTAGAGAAGTTGTGGCTTTTTTATTTTATTTTTACAATAGGGCTCACAACTAAAACACAAGAAGAACATAGGCCAAACAAGTGAGGTCTCGTTTAGAAATTGATTAGTTTAATTAATTTTTTTTATAAAACGACAAATACAAAAAAATGATGTAATAACTTACAATAATATTTTGACTTTTTAAATAACAAATTCAAGTCCCAAACGGGCCTGAGTATCACATCTAATCTAAGGCATGTTTGTTTGGCTCCATAGGATTGAGAGGATTAGGAGTACAGTGAGATTGAGTGAGGAGATTATTAGTATGGTGGTATTAGGCTGGAGATGTAGAATAAAGTGCGTTTGTTTGTGCACTAGTATTATGTGCACTAGTATTATGGTATTAGTTTGTTGGGATTAAATGTACAAATTATGTAAAAGCCCTTATTACATAGAAGATAACTTTATTAATTTTATAAAATGAGGGGCAAATGGTCTTTTAGCCATTAATCCATGGGCGTCGACTAAGAATCCCACCTCTTCCACGGGTATGCTAATCCCACCTTGGAAGGGGATTGATAGTCCCATGGGATTGGCAATCCCATGTCATTCCTCTGCAAACAAACATGGCATAGGTGGAGTCCACATATTACTAATCCAATCCCCTCTTTAAACCTCCAAACAAACATGACTTAAGTGTCCTAGAGCACGAAATTATTATAGTTCACTCATGAACTGACATCAGACTTGGATAGCTCATCACAACCAGCAATTACGAAATGATATATAAATAAATAAAAAGGCATAAGCTTCTCTCTAATCCAAAATTAGATTGGAGTATGTTATTGGGCTTTACGACCTCACTATAGAGCCCACATTGATGGTTCGAATCATTCAAACCAAACCAAACCAAGCCTTAGGTCCCATAAAATAGGGTCGGCTGGATGAATCCTTCTTTTTTACTCCACTCTACCAAGGCCATTTCATTAGTCAAATTAAGAAAATTCATATCTCTATTTACTATACTATTTCACGCCAATCTAGGTCTACCCCTTTCCATAATACTACCATCTACCATCACTGTATCACATCTCTTCACTACTGCTTCTGTTGGTCTCCGTTGTATATGACCAAACCATCTCAATATATTCTCTCTCAACTTATCTTTTATCGGTACTACTTCTATCCATTCTCGAATATACTCATTCCTAACTTTGTCTTTTCTAGTCTTGTCACACATCCACTTTAACATCCTAATCTCAACAACACTCATTTTATCTACATGTTGTTTCTTAGTTGCCTAACATTCCGTCACATACAACATCACTGATTTAATAGCCGTTCTATAGAACTTCACTTTTAGTTTAATGGGTACTCGTTTATCGCACAGTACTCCAAACGCACTCCTCCACTTAAGCCACCCTGTCTTAATTCTATAAACCACATCCGCTCCAAATTACCCAATTGTTGAGATAATTGATCCTAAATAACGAAAATATTCACTCATAGGTAGTTCTTGGTTATTTGTTTTTGGTTAAGTAAAAGTTCTTGGTTCTCAATCTTCACTTCTCCTCTGCTTCCATTGTGACTGTTACTAAAATTACTCTCTATATACTTTGTCTTAGTTCTGCTTATCCTAAATCTTTTAGATTCAAGTGCTTTTCTCTAAATCTCCAACTTATTATTAACTTCCTTCTCTAGTTTGATCCATAAACACGATATCATTTGCAAAAAGCATACAACATGGCACATCATCCCGAATATTACGCGTCAACTCATCCATAACTAAAGTGAAAAGACAAGGACTTTAAGGTTGATCCTTGGTGTAACGCTACAGTAATTGGAAATTCATTCGTTTCTCCAACAATCGATCTAATAGTGGTCACATCACACCTTCATATATATCCCTAATTACGTCAATGTAATCTTTTGTTACCTATTTCTTCTTTAACACCCACCAGATTATATCTCGAGGTACTTTATCATATGTTTTCTCTAGATCGATAAAGCCACATGAATGTCTTTATATATATATATATATATATATATTTTTTTTTTCTATTACTCTCCTCAAAAGATAGATCGCTTCCATTGTTGACCTACCAAGCATAAATCCAAATTAATTCTCTAACACCTCTGTTATATTTCACAATCGACGTTCTATCACTCTCTCCCATACTTTCATTGTGTGACACATTAACTTGATTCCTCTATAGTTGTTGCAATTCTAGATATCTCACTTATTCTTATATATTGGCACTAAAATACTCTTTCTCCACTTCTCTAGCATTTTCCTATTCAATAAAATTTTGCTAAATAACCTAGTCAATCAAACAACCCCCTTCTTACCCAAACATTTCCACACTTCAATAGGTATATCATCGGGTTTTAAAGCCTTATTTAATTTCATCTTCTTAAGTGCAAACTCCACTTCAAAGTCCCTAATCCTACAATAGAACTTATAGTCCTGGTCTTCTTTATTACTATCAACTTCCTCTCCTTTTGACCTACCTCTATGTTCCTTGTTTAACAACTTCTCAAAATGGTTCTTTCACATCTCCTTAATCTCTTCATCCTTCACTAACACCTTAGAGTTCTCACACTTGATGCACTTAACCTGATTAAAAGCTCTTGTTTTCCTCTTTCTTATCTTAGCAAGTTTGTATATCCTCTTCTCTCCCTCCTTACTATTTAGTCTAGTGTATAGGTCATCATAGGCTTTTAACTTAGTCTCTCTTACTACTTTTTTGACCTCCTTATTGGCCAATCTGTAGCGCTTAAGGTTTTCCTCAATTCTATCATTCTGTCACTTTTTAAAGCTTTTTTTTTTTTCGGTCTTTATTACCGCTTGGACCTCCTCTATTCACCACCAAGTTTTCCTAAAGTTGAGTCCCTTTTCTTTCGACTCTCCAAGAACTTCCCTTGAGATTCTTCTCATACAATTGGCCATCGAGTTTCACATAGTGTTAGCATCATCTTCCATGTCCCAAGTACCTTCTTTATCCATTCTATTATTACATGTGTCTAGTTTATCCCCTTTTAGGTCCCATCATTTAGTCTTGCGACACCTACTATCTTTCTGAGCTTGGTATTGCCCTTTAAAGCATAAATCTAGTATCAAAATCCTATGTTGAGATGTCAAGTCTCTCTAGGAATTACCTTATAGTTATTGCATTTTAGACTGTCCCCTTTTCTTACTAGAAAGTAATTTATATGGCTCCTAATTGATCCACTCTTGAAGTTTATCAAATGTTTTTCTCTCTTCTTATACATAGTATTGGACACCACTAGGTTAGGAGTTAACGCAAAATCTAAAATACTCTCTCCAACTTCATTTTTATCACCAAAACCATACCTATCATGCATTCTCTCATAAACCTAGTTTATCTACTCCTATATGGCCATTGAAATCACAACCTATAACTACGTTGTCTCCTACGGGTATCTCCTGTAATACCTCATCCATTTGATTCTAAAAAACTCTCATAGTCTGATCATCTAATCCTACTCTGTGGGGGCGTATGCACTAATAACGTTCACTATATTCTTTCCGATAACTAGTTTAACTTAAATAATCCTATCACCTTTCCTAATGACCATAACTATATTTTCTACAAGACCCTTCACAACTATTATTGTTACCCCATTCTTGTGTCTATCCTTGCCACTATAATATAGCTTAAAATCAGTATCCTCTATTTCCGAAGCTTTCTCACTCGTCCACTTGGTTTCTTGTACGCAAGCTATACTAACTTTCCTCCTAATCATGACATCTACCAATTTCATAGTCTTACCAGTTAAAGTTCCTATATTCTATGTGACTACCCTAAACTTATAATCTTGAATTAGCTTCTTTATTCGCACTCGTCTAGAAAAATACGGAAACCTTTGCCCATCTTTTACTACACCCAGGCGTCGATGTGGTGCCCCTTGCTCACTTTTTGAAACATTCGGAGGCAAGCACAACACGTCACTTAAGGGGAACGACCTAGCATTTAATCGATTTAGAGTAGTAGGCTTCATGTCATAAAGGATCCGAGCGGCTTTTTTGCATGTTAGTTGTCGGCTACCTAACACACAACCTTCATTCTTTACCCGGGCTTGGAATCGATAGAGTTGTCCGAATCAGTCAATGTGTAAAAATCGTTGAGTACTTTATGCATACAAAAAATCATGTTAATTGGATATCAATTGTCACTTGATCAGATCAAATTTATTTCAAGGGTTATTATGATTTTAAAAATAAATTATTGACACAAATGTGTACTAATCAAAGAGCTATTGATATCTGATCAAAGTAATTTTTGACAGGGATGAAGTACTCGACAAACTCTATACTTTGAACGGTTTGGATTATCGATGTGGGTGTCGTGGTGGGCCCCAGAAGCCTAACAACACGCTCAAATTGGGAAGCTTATCCCAAATAAAAATTATAAATAAATATACAAATAGGCACTCGATCCATAAATCTAATTCTGGATTTTCTTTGTCTAAAGGTCTATTCTTTAAAATATTTCGACCATAAGGACAAGTTTCCACAAAATGACCAAACTACCTAGATATATATATATATATATATATATATGTATTGTTTCCAAACCAAACCAAACCAAACCAAACCCTAGCCATTCCTCATTCTCTTTCACCAATCTTTCTCTTTCTCTCCTTATTTTTTTTTTCTTTCCAAACCCTAGCTAGTCGTCTCTCTCTCTCTCTCTCTCTCTCTCTCTCTCTTCATTGCCAGATCGACACAGTAACGCTGTAAGAAGGCGATACATGGTAGCTGTCACTACCGGCGTCGAAGTATGGTTTCACCGCAAAGACATAACTGGCGTGGCATCCCAGTCGCAGTTGTGGTTGAGTAGAAGATTATTGGTGGCGCATTAGACGAAGATGGGTTCTGAGATCGGATGGCCATTGATGCTTGATTTTGATCACATCTAGCCAAATAAGCCATGAAATTGAAAAGAGCCTTCGGAGTCGGAATCATCAGATCTGGACAAGGATGAGTCATTGTCGAAGTCAAATCCATCGATGGCCATATCCATAGACGTAGTACTAGAAGATGAAGCATATTGTTATTATTGTTTATTTTTATTTTTAATGCAATTTCAGATTTGTTGTTGTTGTTGTTGTTAAACACAAATACATTAAACCTCAGCTATAAACAGATAGATCTATAGTGATATACATGGTGAAACAGATTACAATAACTATGTGCAATCTCTAATCTTTCTTTGTAGCTTTCTCTTTCTCTTGGATTTGTTTTTTTTATTTAATTTTTTATTTTTTTTAAATGTAAGTTTAGATATACTGTTGTTGTTGAAGAAAAATTGATTAAACCTCATCTATATAACAGATAGATCTATAGTGATATAGAAAGATTTGAACAGATAGAAAAAAAAATTTGAATAGATTATCATATTTGGTCAAATATTTGAACAGATAAGGGAAAAAATTAAATAGATAGTTAAAAAATTTGAACAGATATAATTTTATTTGGACAAAATATTTAAACAGATAAGGGAAATTTGAATAAAAAAGATTAAGAAATTAAATAAGGTTGGTTAAAAAATTGAATAGACAAGAAAAAAATTGAACGGATAGGAAAATTTTTGGGCATATAGGAAATTTTTTTGAATAGATAGTTAACAAAAGTCAATAGATAAATTAAGGGATAAAATTATAATTAAAATGCCCTTCGCAACAAACAAAGGGATTTGTCACTAAATTATTTGACAAATGGTAGATTTCTTGCCAATAAAAAATATCTAATGGACCTAATGCCTTATATCTTTCTTATATCTTTCTTAGCTTGGATTTATCACCAATAAAAATGTGTAGTATTTTTTTTGTACAAAGTAATTATAGAAAAAATTGTATTTCCTACCTGTTGACAAATAATTTTTCTAAAAATGTCACATATATAAAAATAAGGTATATTATAATCAACTTACTTGAGGTTTGAAAAAAATATAGTTAGCTCAATAATTTTGATACAATTACTCGGGTCTCTCTTGTTGTTTTAATTCACGTAACAATTATTTCATTTTTCATTAGTAATTTGTTAGTGATATGAATGAAAAAAAAAATACTTTCATCTCTTTTTATACTAAAATGTATATTTATTTATGTTTATTTCAATATTTACCTAACATCTAAATTATTTTCAGTTACTTCAATCTCATTGAAAGGGAACTTAGAGAGCCAGTTAAAGTCATAATTGCGCTATCAATCAAATCTCATTCATATAAGTTTTCACTTATTCGGCACATGATTCAAATTCGGGTTTTATGTTTGAGGTTATGTGTGGTTTGCATTTCTTATTGGTTGATTTAAGTGTGAAAAGTGTAAAAGGTTTGCACCTTTGATACATTAGCCTGCCGAAGACCTAAATCCAGTATCCTATCTGTGGTCTTTTCCCTAATGGGGCATGGATTTAGTTGAACAATTGCCATAAGGAACTAGCCAGAGAAAGTTTCTCATAGTAGTTATTGGTTATTTCACCAAGTGGATAGAGGCTGATCCATTAGTCAAAATTCAAGATGTGGATGTCAAGAACTTTATCTGGAGGAACATCACTACCAGATTTGGCAAACCAAGGGCTATTGTAGGAGACAATGACACTCAGTTTGATAGCTAAGTATAAGATCAAAAATTACTATTTAATGCCTAGCTTTTCTCAAAGCAATTGCCAAACCGAGACATTGAACAAGACCATCTTAAATGGAATCAAGAAGAGATTAGAAGCAGCGAAAGGCAAGTGGTTGTCTAATGTACTATGGGCATATTGGACTATGCTGAGAAAATCAACTAGTAAAACCCCCTTTGTTATGGCCTATGGCACAGAAACAATAATTCCTCCAGAGATCGGCATTCCAGGTATAAGAACACAAGCAGTGGAGAGTAGGTAGAATGAAACATTCTTAGCTCGAGATCTTACCTTAATTGAAGAAAGAAGAGACAGAGTAACATTTCCGTTGGGAGTATACTAGCAAGGACTTGCAAGAGCTTATAATAAAAAAGTTAATCCTAGAGAATTCAAGGTTGGAGACCTTATCTTGAGAAAAATAATGGGCAACAAGAAAGACCCCGGGAAAGGCAAACTTGCCCAAATTGGGAAGGATTGTGCAAGATCACCTCAGTAGCCAGCGCAGGAGCATATCGACTAGAAGATAGCAATGGAAAGTATCAGCCAAGACCTTGGAATACTAGCAATTTGAAATTCATTTATCATTAGTAGCTTAGCCTTATGTAACCTAAAAGTTTGATTAGAAGTTTTTTACTCAATGTTTCATTCATAAAAGTTTAGTTCGATTTGTTTGTCACAACTGTTGTTAGAACTTGTATGATTTTGATGTATACCTTTGGTAGAAAGTTAGGATATGTTTAGGTCGATGTGATGTTTCAACGAAAAACTAGACATTTGACTTAGACTTACCAAGAAGGTAGACTAGAACTAAGTTAAAGAGATGTTTCAATAAGAAACAAGGTGAAACTAATTGAGTTTATGCCAATAGGTAGTAATGTTGGACTGCCGACCTAGTTGGTTATGTACACGTAAAGCTGATGGAATGAGTTCCACAAAAATTGGTGTACTGAGGTAAAGCCTTAAGTGTTTTGTTTAGATGAGCTAAACAGATGACATTGGTCAAGGATGCCTAGGTCAGGAGAATCTAGGCAAGTATACAAAGTTGGCTCTATAATGTGAGAGTTAGTGAAATTTACTATCATATTAGGGGGTAGGAAGTTGAGATGAGTTAGTTAAAAGCATGGGTCCTCTTATGATCTGAGTTATGAATTGAAAGTAACACTTAATAAAATTTTCAAAAATTTGTGAACAAAGTATATATGAATCCTATCGGAGGTAGTACCAGTACCCGAGATGATACTGGCTAAAATCTAGTTCAAGCAACTTATCAATCATGATCAAGGATGTTAAACTTGCAAAAATATTTGAATAATAAAGAAGATATTAAAGTAAAGAAGGCATGCAATAGAAGCAAAGCTTTGAGTCAAGACTTAGACAAAAACAGAGAGATTGCACTCTTAAAAAGAATTTAGTTACATTAATCAGTACGTCGACCATTAGAAAGGGGTTATCATTAATACTCAAAAGAAAAGACAAGAAGAGAAGAAAAATCCTAAGTTTAAGCTTCAGGATCAACTTTAGTGTTGACCTCAGTTTGGCAAACTTCAGTGGCAGTAGTGGCTTGGGCCTTAGCTGTCTTGGGAGTGGAAGTGTTGGGCTCAATATCAGCGGTAATTTTTTCGCCTATCTCTTTGAGGGTCTCCTCAATAGTCTTGTCGGCCTGTTTGGTCGTAGAAGAAGTGCACTTGTTGATATCCTCATCATCTCGTGTGAGGTTAAGGATGTTGTCGTTCAGAGTTGGGGACTTAGCATTAATAGTAGGGCCTTTTTCCTCTTTTTCTTCATCTCCTTCCTTTTAGCCGAAGGATCCTCGACGGCGGGAAGAAGGAAAGACAGGGAAAGCTTGGTTAAATCCTACAGTTGTGAGTCCTCGGTGACGGTTGTAGTATCTAGGGCATCAACCTATCCAAAAACATAGCCTCTATTGCAGGCAATGTTGACTTGCTTTTTATATCTATCTCAGACGAAGTTCTGCCTCTCTTAATAGGCCTTAGCATTTACCTCCTTGATTTCTTGGGCCTTGGTTGTCAGAGCCTTGACTAACTTTTTCTCAGCTTTGGCAACCCTCTATTCAGTGGCCTTGGCAGGGGCTTCGACTTTCTAGGCTTTGGCCTTGGCGGCGGTGACTACTACGTATTGTTTTTCATGCTTCTTCTCCGAATCGTTGAGTTGACGAAGGTATTCGGCTAACTTCTAAGTTTGCTTTGTCAGATCTTTCTTCATCATCTTGGCCTTAAGTGCAGAGGAGTGAACATGCTAGACAGACTGCAAAGGAAATAAATTAGTAAGTAAAATATTCTAAGTATTAAGTAAAAAACACAAGTTAAGGAGTTTACTAGCACAAAGTGTTTCATCATTCGAGCGAAGTGCTCATACGCATTGTGGTCACTGATTGCATCCACGTCGAATAGAAATTGTAACCTAATAGAGAAGGCGACAACAACTTCAAGATTCTTTGAGACGCTATCTCCGACTTTCAATAGTCGATTGTTAACGTGGATCTTGGAGAACCAAGTGTCATCAGGAGTTACATCCCTTGATTAGTCAGACCCAACGAACTGTAGGCGCTTGCCGCAAGGAGTTTCAGCCGATCCTACAGTTGGCATTTTCTTAATAGCCATCTAGGAGATAGGTTTGCTGTCTTCCGGATCCTTAGCTTGGGAGGTCGGTGCTTTAGTGGGTTTGGCCTTTGACTTGGCCATCTTTGTTCTCTTGGGTTTTTGGGGAATAGAGAAGGCGAGAGAAATGTAATAATTCAAAATTTTGGGGCGCATGAGGGAGGCGTGTGTCAAAGGTAAATAGACGTGTTCATTGAAGCGGCGTGGATACCAGGTGCCACGTGGAGGTGGTTGTGGGGATGACAGATAAGTGTTTGGCGGTTTGAAATTCTTGGATATTGGTTCTTGATGGAGGGAAAACGTTTTAGTGCATGGGTTTTGGAAGCCGATGAGTCATGATCTTGATTTGAGGAGCACCCCTCTAGCATGTTATACAAGCCAACATGTTGAGAGGCCTCAAGCAAGCACCGCTTCAATAGTACAAAAGATTTGACTATTTTATGATGGATAATGGATTTTTTAAAACCACTTCGGATTATTGTGTGTTTCTGAAAAATTTTATGAATGGCAAATTTATTATTCTTTTGCTTTATATTGATGACATGTTAATTGCGGGTCAAGATTCTACCATGATTAATAAGTTGAAGTTAGAGTTGAGCAAGTCTTTTGCTATGAAAGATTTGGGGTCAGTAAAACAAATACTTGGTATGAAAATTGTTCGTGATCGTAAAAAGAGGCTGATGTGATTGTCTCAAGAAAGTTATATTGAGAAAGTTTTTGAGTGGTTCAACATGGATAAAGCAAAAACAGTTGGTTGTCCACTTGCGGGTCACTTCAAGCTTAGTTCAAATCCATGTCCTACAAGTTAGAAAAACAAGAAAGAGATGCTGAAAATTCCTTATGCTTTAGCAGTTGGTTCTTTGATATATGCCACGGTTTGTACAAGGCCGGATATTGCTCACATCATTGGTGTGGTGAATCATTTTCTTTCTAATAAGGGTAAAGAACATTGGGTAGCAGTGAAATGGATTCTATGGTATCTTCGAGGAGTTCGAAGGTGTGTTTGTGTTTTGGGAATGGTAAGCCGATACTTAATTGGTTTACGGATTTTGACATGGCCGGTGACATTGACTCTAGGAAATCTACTTTGGGGCATTTGATGACTTTTGTAGGAGGAGTTGTGACATAGCAATCTAAATTGGGTTTGAAGAAAGAAAGGTATGCACTTTATTGAGATGGTCAAAATGCTATTCACTGAGTAAAAATTTCACTTTTTATTTGAGATTGAAACACATTAATATGAGATACCATTAGATTCGTGATGTGTTAGATTCGAAATTATTACAACTCGAAAAGGTTCACACGAATGATAATATTTCGGATATGTTGACTAAGACTCTATCAAGGGACTAGCATTTGAAGTGTCGAACTTTGACGGATATAGTTGATGTCTCCATTTAAGTTGATATGGAGAGAATTGTTAGGTATATTTCCTAGTGGAGTATAGAACCTGATTGGTTTATTAAAAATATTTAATTTGATTTGGCGTTGGTTATAATATATTTTATATATATATATTATATTAAATTTTTGAAAGCTCAATTGATATTTAAAAATCTATTTAGTAGTAACTAGGGTTTTGATTAAAAAAAAAAAAAAAAAAAAGTAAAAACCCCAATTTACTACAATTAATACAACTAAAAAGGTTGCCGTCAATTGCCTCAATTGCAACGAGTTATCACTCGTGCCGTCGGATTGATTTTCTAAGTGCTAGGTGTATTTCCAATTGGTGACTAAGATTGATCAAGGCTTTGATTTGATTCTATTTCGAATCCTGTTTTTGTCTATTTCGGAGGACTACTCCAGCCAATTTTGTTCATTTTTTTAGTGAGATCTTTCATTTTGATTATTTGTGATTATTTAAAATTTATTTAAAGGTGGTTTGTGAGATTATTCGAGTCTTGTTTATAATCGTTTGAAAACTCTTAGTTGATAGTTGAATCAGATTTTAGTCTTGTGGACGTACCTCACATTGAGAGAACCACAGAAACATTTTTGTATCATTGTTGATTTAATTTTTCTGCATTATTTTTTATTCCATCGATTGATTTACGTGGAAGAAATCATTTATTTTCCCTAACAAAAAATAGAAATTACAAGCAACTTCCAGTTAATTATTTTTTTCAGCTAATTTAAGTTTTTTTGGATAATAAATTGTAAATAGAAGTTACGCCAAATAGTCTAACACAATCTTTCTAAATAAAAATTCAAAATTCAAAAAATTATAAACACCTTATATACACCAAACAACTCTATTATTTTGTGTTATTGTATCGTGTCATTTTTTGTCTGTGTCTAGCATGTGTTGAGTTAACGTGTCAGGTCATGTCAAAAGTTTTTACCTTGAGTTAAATTAAAAAATATGAGCGTATAAAAGATAAAAATTATCCACAAGAAAAAAATTAAATTAAACTGATCTTTACTAGTTGAAATTATTCGGAAAAATATTTGATTTAAAATCAATTTTATTCCTGTAATTAATTAAACTATGTCCTACTACTACTACTACTACTATTATTATTATTATTATTATTATTATAACTAGATTAACTATAAAATAGTAGACAGAAAATATATTTTTTTCAATTAAAAGCAAAAATAAAATTGTATTAACTTTTAAATGCTATTTTACCTACTTTTTAATCAATTGATGGAATTAAATAAGATTAAAAAATGCGATGTTGAAATAATATTAAAAAGTGTAATTAATTTTTTACTAAATTGTTATCCGTATTAATTTTATGTTATGCAAGTTAGACACTAACTTGATCCATTTAACATTCGTGTTATCGGATAATGTCATATTTGTGTTCATGTTAACCAACTAAATTTATGTATGGTCGAGCCTTATCATCTTGTTATGTTAAAAATTCTCATCTTTAATATTTATCAACTATAGTGAAAGATATGTTAAAAATTGTCAATTTTACGTATTAATTTAATAATTAATTACTAACTTTCGTAGTTAAAAAAAATAACTATTTTATTGATTTGGCATGACCTGTCACCTGAGTAATTTCTCCAATCCTTAGGAATCTTCGACCTGGAGAATTCATTGGTTGACTTACCGTGTCAACTGTTTCGGGTGGACTGCTAGCAGAACCGAACGTTACGTACAAGGAAAGGAAATTATCTACAAAAAGAAAAGAAAAGAAAAGAAAAGAAAATAAAAGGTTTGTTCTAGTCAGTTGTCAATGCAATTCTTAGGTTTTTATAATAACGTCTTGTTTGTTATAATTTAAAAGAAGTTAAAAGTTAAAAAATTATTATTTTATTTAAATTATATCATTTCTCTATCACATCACTTTAAACTCAATTCATATTAAACTCATATTTTAAAAAAAGTCAAAAGATATACTTATTTAGATCATCTCAAATCACCCCTAAGGACTGGTTTGGCATAGTCTAATAAAAACAAAAAGTTAAAAAGTTATCACTATTCACAAAATATATATATATATATATATATATATAAATAAATTTATACAAAAAAAAGTACAAGTCAAGTTCAACTTTTGTAATGAAGTGATGTGTTGTCTGGAGACTGCAGTGATGGTACAAACAATCAAGCGGATGCACTTCTCATGTCATGATACACAGGATAATGCTGTTGGACTCATGGGAGCCTATCACGGGTCCCATTATGATAATCTGAACCGTTCTATATGCTTGTAAAAAATCACATTGATCGGATATTGTACGGGGAGCAAATATTCCGGCAAGCCCGTACTCCTTTCTTCCAAGCTCCGTTTCTGTCCGATCACCTGAAAGCACAACGGCGGTGAGCTACCCGGCGGTGTGTAGCCGGAAAACCCCTCCGACGATCAAGTTAGCACACACCTTGGGATAGAGGGAGAGAGAGGAGAGTGTTTTGAGTGTAAGAGTTTCTTACAAGATGTTCGTCTGCCCGCGTATGGGGGGCGCAGACATGCTTATATACCCTCTGCGCCCCAAATCTACTCCCAATGATCTCTCGACACGTGGCTCTGCTATCCCATCTGTCAGCACAAGTCTTGCTGAGCATCACCTAACCCAACTGCCAGCCCACTCTACTGGGAGTTCGGCAGTCAGGCAGTCAGGCAACATTATCTCGGCTATCAATGGCCATATTGCACTTCAAGCCCAAGTGCACTTGATGTCGTAGTGCTCCTATAACCGGGCTCATTTCCAGCCGTGCTCGACTGCATTCCGGCGAAGTCGAGATGGAGATTGATCACACTGGTCATGCCGGGCTAAGGGCGCGTGTATTACAACCGAGCAACGCGCGAGCTGTGGAACCCTTGCCTGACTGAACCTTAACCTGACCGGCCTCCGTGCCAACGAAATCAGGTAGCTCGGTTCCACAAGGCTTTTGCCATTACCGAGCAAGATCACGGCCCAATCTCGGAGCCAAATACCTCGGCCCAACCTCGTCCTGCCCAATCTGTCCGGCTAATTCCACGGCCCAATCTCAGATCATTAATCTCCCTCTCAATTGCCCCTTAATTCCGTCCGCTGAAGCGTGACTGGGATTACCTATTCCGACTGGGGTAGCACCTCCTCGGTCCTCAATTTACTAATCGGCAACCGGGCTAGTTGACATGCCTGTCTTCAAACTTGCCCGGTCGCCTCCTCGGTCAACGCCCCATCTGACCTTCCTGTCTCTTCGGCTTGCTCGGTCGACGCCTCACCTGGCCCTCCTGTCTCTTCAACTCTGACGCTGCCATTAATGGGGACACGTGGCGTTCTCCCATTGGTCTTCGAGCAGCCAACCAGCCGTCCGTTGGCATTCAAAATTTTGGCGGTCTTTGGGCCTATATACATGCCATTTCCTTCTTCCGTTCCTTTCTTACTGTCATTCCTCCATTCCAAACGTTCCAGAGCTCCTGTGCCCCTCTTCCTTGCTTGCCATTGCTGTGTTCGTACTCGAAGAAGCCATCCTCGCCCTCTCCTGGTAAGTTCTTCGAGTTTTCTTCGCTATTTCACTTGTTATTCCACACTTTAGGGTACATAATCCTTAAGTTTTAGGATATAGGCACTCGAAACCATCCCAAACCCATAACTGTTCATGGTGTTCTTCAGTTTCCTTGATGAACATGGAAGATCTGGGGCTAACCGGGCTCCAGGTCCTCCTTCGATCCAAAAAATCACCCAAACCGAGCAAATAACCTGTTTGTCCCAACCTTAGTAGAAACCGGGGTAGCAAAAGGACTTGGACGCTCGACCGGGCTAATCTCTGGTCCGCTTGAGCGACCAAGCTCCTTGGCTAGCCTTTACGACCGAGGTGGTTTGGCACACTTCATGACCGAGCTAAAGTCAAGCTCGCTTTGCGCGACCGCGCTCCCTCTCACACTTGCCATCCTTTTCCTGCAGAGTCCAAGGGGACCACTGACCATTTCTGAGGCTCTCAAAGACCGAGCAGCCACCAATCACCAGTCAGTGCCAAACCTCCTCAGCCGAGCTAACTTAGCCGGTCGTACATGGGGAAATTCCGCTTCCTCGTAGATACTCCGGCTGCCTTGGCCGCGTTCAGGGAGGAGTACGGCATCCCGGCCGACGTCCACCTTGAGCTTGCACCAATCGAAACAACCCCTTGGGGCAGACTAGACCAGTGCCCCTTTACCGTGCTGTCCATCATAGAAGGAGGCCTCCGCTTCCCGGTCAACCCATTGATGACCGAGTTTCTGCGCCGGACTAAACTTGCGCCCACACAAGTATCAACGAACACTTACCGCATTATCAACGGCGTCCACGAGCTTAACAACCGGCTAGGCACCAACCTAGGTTTAGCCGAGATACTGAGACAATACACACTTGGGCACACCGGTGACGGCCTTGCCTATTACTTAAAAATCCGACCGGGCAAAGAGAAAATAGTGACTGGCACCCCAGATAAAGACCTTCACGACGATGACTTTTTCTGGGTGTCCGGCAACTACGAACCAGCCGACGTACCGAGCTGGGCAATTAGCAAGAACTTCGGTTCCACAAGTAAGCTGCGCTAATTTGCTCGGTTATTCCTTTCTCCAATATTCTGTACTTAACTTTTCCTGTTTCCTTTGCAGCAATTCAAGCCTTGCAAGCCAATTATCAATTCCCCAACGTTGAGGCCATCCGGACCGTGCTCCGCTACAACCACCGGGATTGTAACGAGCTGCTCGGTCATACCCCCACCTACAGATATTCAGCTCCACGTTGGAGTAAAGTAACAGACTTTCTCCGTGCTCCATCACCTCCTCCAGACCCAACTCTGCCTGACGTCCCATTAATCCGGTTGACTAAAGCCGAAGAGATGGCGAAAAGGAGCCGAATCAAAAACCTGCTCACCGCAACTTCCGCCGAGATACCGAGCGTCATCACCCGCTCACCAGCTGCCCGTCAATCCAGTGGCGCCGTGGTCGCTCTAGCTTCTCCAGCTGCCGAGCAATCCAGCCGAGAGACACGCCGGGCTGGCCAAAGACCTCGGGCAGATCCCTCCGCCGAACTGGTTGCTGAGCTGACAACCGAGCAACCGGCGGTCACGGTTGACCCCACACCATCATGGAGACCGCAGCTAAAGCACCGAGGTAAAGACATCCCGGCCAATGCTTCAGTCAAGGGCGATAAAAAACACCTGCTCGCTTTTGACCTTTCAAAAGCGCTTCTCCTACCGAGCGACGTGGTTGGCAGCGACCACGTCCCTGACACCCGGTTGGTGAAGTCATCTGTGAAGTCCATGACCAGGGTAAGAGTTTCAATCTTGCACTGAAATTTTCACAAGTGTTTGCACGGTTTCTTCCCTGATCAAATTTCCTTTTTGCAGGCCATCCAAAAACAACACTTGGTCATGGAGCGCATCCACCGACTGCGGCAAAAGGCAGCTGACACTGCCAGCCAAGTCCAAAGCCTCCAAACCGAGCTTGGCCGAGCAAAGTCCTCGCTTGAAATCGCCAATACTGACAACAACAGGTTGCTCGGCCAACTAGACGAAGCCGAGAAAAAGAAGGACGAGCTCCAGGCCGAGCTGGACGCGCTCAAAAAGTCCAGGGAGAAAGAGTGTGAAGACGCCAATAACGCCGGCTTCAAAGAGGCAGAAGACAACTATAAAAAACAAGTCTTCGCCACCCAGGACATCTATTTCAAAGCTGGATGGAAGGCTGCCTGTCAACAGCTCGGTCAAGGTCCTGACACCGACGTGTTTGCCTCTCCACCGGCTGTCTTCTTACCGACCTACCTCATACCATACGCCAACGACGTCTTCAGCGCGTTGCAGGCCGAGGCCGAGGAAGGACTTGAAGAAGAAGTCGAGGCAGATGCTGAGGGAGAGGACCAAACCGAGCAGGAGCAGCCCGACCAGACTGGGACCGGTGTCCAGGACCAGACAGCAACGGTCAACTTGGAAGCTGATGAGGAATTCCCAGACCTCTCCCCCTTAGCTTAGTTTTGTGTTCTCTTTTTTTTTTTTTTTTTTGCAAATGTAACCGGGCTAAGTTCTCCATCTTTTGTATTTACTTTCTATCAATGAAAATTTCCAATTTCATCAAGTGTTTGAGCGGTATACATGTCTCACAACTTCAGCCGAACAAAACACCTCGGCAAGACAAACCACATTAAGTAATTCACACAACCGAAAAAGACAGCTCGGCTCAGATTTCATAAGTGAACAAAACATCAACTTTTCAACCGGAATAAACATCTCGGTTGAGAGTAACAAAGCTGAACAAAACATTAACGCCTTCAACCGGAATAAATCATCTCGGTTGGAAATAACTAAGTTGAACAAAACATCAACTCTTCCAACCGGAGTAAATCATCTCGGTTGAAGATCCCAAGTTGAACAAGTCATCAACTCTTCCAACCGGAATAAATCATCTCGGTCGGGAATCCTAAGTTGAACAAATCATCAACTCTTTCAACCGGAATAAAGCATCTCGGTTGGAACAACAAAGTTGAACAAATCACAACTCTTTCAACCGGAGTAAACCATCGCGGTTGAGGATACCTAAGCTGAACAAAACATCAACTTCTTCAACCGGAATATCTATCTCGATTGGAACAACAAAGTTGAACAAATCACCAACTCTTTCAACCGGAGTAAACCATCTCGGTTGAGAATACCTAAGCTGAACAAAACATCAACTTCTTCAACCAGAATAACCATCTCGGTTGGAACAACAAAGTTGAACAAATCACCAACTCTTTCAACCGGAGTAAACCATCTCGGTTGATGATACCTAAGCTGAACAGAACATCAACTCTTTCAACCGGAACAAATCATCTCGGTTTTTTTTATCAAAACAACAATCTGAATGCTAAAGCAAAGAAGAAACACTTCTATATATTAACAAAAAGAATTACATTCTGAAGTGTAAGGCAAAAAATTCCTTTGCACAAAAAGAAAGCTAAAGCTAGAAATAATACAGTTTGAGGTTGGCCGCATTCCATGGCCGGGGTATTGTTCTGCCATCCAGATCCTCCAAGTGGTATGCCCCCTTGCCCGCCAGACCGGTTATCTTGTAGGGTCCTTCCCAATTTGCCCCTAGTTTGCCTTCACCTGGCACCAGGGTGTTGCCCATAACTTTCCTCAAAACCCAATCACCTACTTTGAACGGTCTGGGGTGCACCGTTTTGTTGTACTTCCTTGAGAGCTCTTGTTGGTAGGCGGCCACGTGGATGAGGGCCTTCTCCCGACGCTCTTCCACTAGGTCTAGTTCCAGGGCAATAGCCTCGGCGTTCAGCTCGGGCTCAAAACTTTCACTTCTTAGGGTGGGCATGCCAACTTCCAAAGGTATGACCGCCTCCATGCCATAAGCCAAAGCAAATGGAGTTTCCCCGGTAGATCGCCGCGGGGTTGTTCGGTATGCCCAAAGGACGCTGGGTAGTTCCTCAGCCCATTTTCCCTTTGCCTTCTCCAGTCGTTTCTTCAACCCATCCAGGATGGTCTTGTTTGATGCCTCGGCTTGACCGTTGGACTGCGGGTAAGCCGGAGTAGAGTTGTAGAATTCAATCTTTAGATCTTCACAAAATCCTCTGAATAGGCGACCGTCAAACTGGGTGCCGTTATCAGAGATCAAAATCTTGGGGACGCCAAACCGCGTGACCACATTCTGCCAGACAAACCGCTTCACGTCTTTCTCCTTGATTGTTGCCAAGGGCTCAGCTTCAACCCATTTGGTGAAGTAATCTGTGGCCGCGATGAAGAACTTCCGGTTGCCTGGTGCTGTTGGTAGCGGCCCGACTATATCTAGCCCCCACATTGCAAAGGGCCAAGGACTGGTGAGGGGAAGAAGTTCCCTGGCCGGCTGGTGGATCTGATGGGCGAATTTCTGGCACTTTTCACACTTGCGAACATATTTTTGTGCGTCGGCCTGCATGCACGGCCACCAGTAGCCCTGCGAAATAGCTCGGTAGGCCAGGGACCTGCCCCCTATATGACTGCCACAGATGCCTTCGTGAATTTCGTACAAGAAGGCCTCCACGCTACTCGGGTGCACGCACTTCAGATAAGGACCGGTGAAGGACTTTTTATACAACGCTCCAGATGGAGAGAGCCAAAACCGCTCTGACTTCACCCGGACTTTGTGCGCTTCTTTCTTGTCGGCTGGCAGAGTCCGGTCTCTGAGAAACAGGATTATAGGGTCCATCCAGGAAGGACCTAGCGCGGCGCAGAGTACATCCGTCTGCCCGGCTTCCTCAATGCTTGGCCGTGGAAGGAATTCAATCAACAGGGGGTTAGGAGATGTACTATCAACCATTGAAGCAAGGCCGGCCAGCTCATCTGCTCGGCTGTTTTCTTCACGGCCAATCTGTTGAACTCTGATTGCCTGAAATTGCTTGATGTGTTCCCTGACCAGAGCTTGGTACTTTGCCATTCTGTCATCCTTTGCTTCATAAATCCCAGCGACTTGGTTAACCACAAGCTGGGAATCACTGTACACCATTAGCTCGGAAGCCTTCATCTGAAGAGCGCTCTTGAGTCCGGCCAAAAGTGCCTCGTACTCAGCCTCGTTGTTGGATGCTGGGAAGCCAAGGGTGATAGAATGTTCAATAGTTAGGCCATCCGGCGAGATAAGAACGATACCTAGCCCGGCACCGTGACGGTTCGACGCTCCATCAACGAAAAGTTTCCACATCTCCCCCACAAAGAGCTTCCAACATTCTGAAGGGTCCTGAGAGTTTCGAAGGGTGATGGGATCACGGTTGCTCGGCTGTCCGGTTTCAAGTTCTGCGCTGATTGGTTCCACTTCAGCCCCCCTTGGTGATTCGGCACCGGACTCAGCAAGTTGATCTACAATGCCCAAGTCCGTAGGCGAATCACCAGGTTGCGGTATTATGCCGGCCGCAGGCTCTGTGCTGGGTGGGTCCATTTCTTCCCCCCGTGGTGATGCGGCTCCGGACGGAGCAGGTTGGTCGGTGGGACCCGACTCCGTCATCGCATCACCGGTCGGTGGAGTTGTACAAACTGAGGGTGCTTCGGTGGGGCGCGCAAATTCCGCGTCGCAAACTCCACCAGGTTGTTGTATCTCGGTCAGGCTTGCATTCACCTCCTCATCTGCCGCGGCAATGTCAACCGGGCACACCGGATGAGTTCCAGGTGAGAATTCAGCAACGAAATCAGCCAAGGTCTGGGCTTTTATAGCTGTGCGCGGCTGGAACTTCACATCAAATTGTCCCAATTCGACCGCCCACTTGAGAATTCGACCAGAAAAGTCCGCCCGTTCAAACAAGGCCTTAAGGGGAAACTCGGTCAGTACGATGATGGTATGGGCGTGGAAATAGTGCGCCAACTTCCTTGAAGCCATCATCAATGCCAACGCAAGCTTTTCCAACGGCAAGTATCTCGACTCTGCCGGCAGCAAGGTTTTACTGACGTAGAAGATTGGGAGGTGCTTAATTCCTTCAGCTCGGACTAACACCGCACTGACTGCATGCTGTGAGACGGCAAGGTAAAGATAGAGTTCTTCGCCTGGGTTCGGTGTAACCAATAGTGGCGGAGAAGACAAATATTCCTTGAGCTCGGCTAAAGCCCGGTCACACTCTTCGTCCCACGAGAACTTTGATTTCAATGCCTGAAAGAAAGGGCGACAGCGATCTGATGACCGGCTTATGAATCGATTAAGCGCGGCGGCCATTCCGACCAGATGCTGCACGTCCTTAGCCGAGCTGGGCTGCTCCAACTCTTGCACGACTCTGATCTGAGTGGGGTCTGCTTCGATGCCTCGGTTCGTGACTAGGAATCCCAAAAATTTTCCGGATCCCATGCCAAAGGCACACTTAGATGCATTCAGGCGCAGCTTGTGCTTTTTGAGAATGGCGAACATCTCGGCCAAGTCGGACAAGTGGTCTGCTTGATGCCGGCTTTTAACCACCATATCATCAATGTAAGCCTCCATTGTCCGGCCAAGCAAAGGAGCAAACATCTTAGTCACCATCCTCTGAAAGGTTGCCCCGGCGTTCTTCAAACCAAAAGGCATGACTCGGTAGCAGAAGAGTCCCCTTGGAGTCGTGAAGGAGGTGATCTCTCGGTCGGGCCCATGCATGGCAATCTGATGGTAGCCGCGATAGGCATCCAAGAAGCTGAGCCTATTATGTCCAGCCGTCAAGTCCACAAGCTGGTCAATGCGGGGCAAAGGGAAGCTATCTTTCGGACAAGCTCGGTTGACTGTCTTGTAATCGACACAAACTCGCCACTTCCCATTCTTCTTGGGCACCACTACTGTGTTGGAAATCCACCGAGGGTAGTGCACTTCCTGAATTGCTCGTGCCTCAAGCAAGTTTTTCACTTCCTCTGCAACTACCTCGGCGTGATGCAGCGCCGATCTCCTTGTTCGCTGAATGACTGGCTTTGCTCCGGGGAAGACATTGAGGTGATGGCAGATAAAACTTGGATCGAGGCCGGGCATGTCGTAAGGCGACCATGCGAAGACTTCGATGTTGGCCATCAAAAACTCAACCATTTCGGTCCTTTCTTGGGCAGTAAGGCTGGAGCCGAGCAGGAAGAACTTGTCCGGCTGCTCCGTATCAATTCGCACCTCCACCAATTCCTCAACAGCTTTGTCCTCTGCCTTGGTGCCCACATCGTCAAGAACTCCCCGGTCTTCCGGTCCTTCTATCATTTGAACGAAGCCTTTAGCAGCCCGGCTCCCATTCACTGCCACGAAGCACTGCTTTGACATGACTTGATCTCCCCAAATCTCCTCGATTGCCCCCATAGCCGAGGGGAATCTCATCACCTGATGGTAGGTCGACGCTACGGCTTGCATAGCGTGAAGCCATCCCCTTCCAAGGATCAGGTTGTAAGTAGAAGGCACTTGTAACACCCAGAACTCCACTTGCTTGACCACGGATCCCGCTTTGACCGGCAGGATAATCTTTCCCAAAGGCCACTCCGGTTGTGAGTTGAAACCAACCAGTGGCGAAGTTGCCGGAGCCAAGTCTGTCTCCCGGAGTTTGAGCTGCTTGAACGCGTCGTAATACATGATCTCGACCGAGCTTCCCTGATCGATCAAGATCCGTTTGACATCAAATTCCTTGACGCGGAGTGTTACTACTAAGGCATCGTTGTGCGGCGTCTGAATACGCTCTAGATCCCTTGAGGTGAAACTAATCACATCTTTCTCTTCGGTCTTCCCCCTCTTGATCGCAGGCTGTACCGACAAAACTTCCCGCATGTGTTCTGCCTTCTTGATCATACCCCGGAGCTCGCATACCCGCGCCGGCTCCACTATGCCATGGATGACGTTGATAACTCCTTGTGGAGGCGCATCACGGTCATCCGGTCCCCGCGGATCAACCGGAGCTTGATTCGCCTTAACGCCCCCATCAATGTAAAGGTCCAGGTGTCCGGCTGCGACTAGCTCTTCCAAGTGTTGCCTCAAAGGCAAACAATCCTCCGTCCGGTGGCCGCGCTCTCGGTGAAACGTGCAACGGTACCGCGGATTGAAGCCCTTCTGACCGTCGCCCAACTTAGCTGGAAACCGGACATATTCCTCATCACGGATTTCACTAAGTATGCGATAGATCGGAATCTTGAAGACCGTGGTGATGCCTGTCCTGGCCTTCAACCTTCTGTTTGCATCCGCTACGTCATCTCGGGGGTAGTCATCCCGGTCATTCCGACGTCCTCCTACCCCGGTTTTTGCGATTCGAACCACGGTCCGATTCCTCTGCTCGGTCATTTGAGCGGCTGGACTCTTGCCCAACTGCGTGCACTTTGCCTGCTGTCCTCTTGTCTGTTGCTACCGGAGTTGCCTTTGCGGTGATGCTGACGCATCATCCTCAACTCGGATGTGCTCATTGATGAGCTGGCCCATGGACGTCGGCTGGTGCATGGTAAGCGAGTCCCGCAGTCTATGTCCGACCGGGAGACCACGCTTGTATTGAGTGATTGCAAGGTTGACCGGAAATCCAAGATCTCGTTGAAGGTCTCCCAATATCTAGAGTTGTACGCCTTCAATGTGTCGCTCGGTTCCATCTTGACACTCAGTAGGTGATCAACTTCCTTTGGTGTTTTGGTGTTGGTTTTGAAGCGCGTCACAAAGGCTTCGGCCAACTGATGCCACCTTTCTATGCTCCCCTCCGGCAACCTTCAAACCATTTCAAGCCCAGTTCGCCTAAACTTGACGGGAAGATAAGGCACATAAGTGCATCATTCCGCCTATGTCCGGCCATAACCTGTCGGAAGTGGCTTACATGCATGTAGGGATCGGTCTTTCCGTCGTAAAGCGTGAATTTAGGCTGGTGGAAGCCTGCCGGAAGCGGTGTTGTTTCTATCTCCAGGGAGAATGGGGTGGCGCTCAGCCTTGCCAAGTCTGAATCTACAAGGAGCGGCGCTGCTTGGCGGGGTGGAGGCATTCCGACCTCCTCGCTGGCGTGAACTCCGTAGGATAGCCGCTGAAACGCCGGCACCCTTTGAGCCTCTCGCCGGCGAGCTCGCTCCTTTAAGACTGCCCGCAAATCCTCTGAATGAGCGGAATAAGAGTACCTCGACGTCGTCGCCGGACGTGAGGGCTGGTAAGTGCTATCTTGCGCGCTGGACTTCTCTGCACGCACGTCGGAATCACCAACCTTGTAACTTCTGGTAATAGAAATGGACGGAGTGTGTCGCTGACTCTGACTGCCTGAACGGCGGGGTTGGGTGCGCTCACTGTGGTCTCCCACTCCAGCTACACCCTTCCCTTTCACATGCCGCTTCAGCTCCTCCATCTCCGCCGCCATCCGCCGGATGACGGCGTCCTGGTCCCTGAGCTTGTGTTCCAGTCGTCTGGCGTGTGATTCTCTCCGTCGCCGATGACCGTCTGGACTCCGCGAATGACCATAACTTCTTCCGCGCTTATCTCGCGCGTCTCCCGACTGTCCTCCTGGGAATGTCTCCAGGTCCCCCATTGGAAGGATGTCGGGATGTCCTTCTCTCCGTCTGCCCGACTCCGGGTAACTCCGTCGACGGCGGACAACGGGAACTCATCGTTGTTCGCCATGGACGGCGATCAGACGAGCGTGGAAGACAAGGTTTTGTCTGCAAGATTCCCACAGACGGCGCCAATTGTACGGGGAGCAAATATTCCGGCAAGCCCGTACTCCTTTCTTCCAAGCTCCGTTTCTGTCCGATCACCTGAAAGCACAACGGCGGTGAGCTACCCGGCGGTGTGTGGCCGGAAAACCCCTCCGACGATCAAGTTAGCACACACCTTGGGATAGAGGGAGAGAGAGGAGAGTGTTTTGAGTGTAAGAGTTTCTTACAAGATGTTCGTCTGTCCGCGTATGGGGGGCGCAGACATGCTTATATACCCTCTGCGCCCCAAATCTACTCCCAGTGATCTCTCGACACGTGGCTCTGCTATCCCATCTGTCAGCACAAGTCTTGCTGAGCATCACCTAACCCAACTGCTAGCCCATTCTACTGGGAGCTCGGCAGCCGGGCAACATTATCTCGGCTATCAATGGCTATACTTCACTTCAAGCCCAAGTGCACTTAATGTCGTAGTGCTCCTATAACCGGGCTCATTTCTAGCCGTGCTCGACTGCATTCCGGCGAAGCCGAGATGGAGATTGATCACACTAGTCATGCCGGGCTAAGGGCGCGTGTATTACAACCGAGCAACGCGCGAGCTGTGGAACCCTTGCCTGACTGAACCTTAACCTGACCGGCCTCCGTGCCAACGAAATCAGGTAGCTCGGTTCCACAAGGCCTTTGCCATTACCGAGCAAGATCACGGCCCAATCCCGGAGCCAAATACCTCGGCCCAACCTCGTCCTGCCCAATCTGTCCGGCTAATTCCACGGCCCAATCTCAGATCATTAATCTCCCTCTCAGATATCAATAACTATATGATCAAATCAGTTTTGGGTCAAAAAAAGGAGGGTGAACAAATTAACAGTTGAAAAAAAACTAATCCGATCAGATAGTTATCGATATTGGATCAATGTGATTTTTTACAGACATATATTAGTAGTTGAGTTTTACACATTCAACAGTTCCGATTATCAAAATAAGACCCATAGTGGGTCTCCACGGGCCCAACAATACCCATGAAGCCCCATCCTATATACCTATATGTTCTAAAGTTATCACCATTTTGAAAGCAATCCGTACTGTCCTTCAATCAGCACTATCAGTGCGCATAGGATAGAGGAGTAATAATGTAATTTTGCTATTTTATATAATATTTTAATATATATTTTTTCGTAAAAAGTCAAACAATTATCTCAAATAACCATTTTTTATTCCTCTATTTTTTTTATCTATAATTTTAAAAATGTACTTATTTAAAACACCTCAAACAACCCTTAAATATTACGTGGGACATTGGTATGGTATGGATTGATTTTGAGGTTCTATTTTATTACAAATGAAGAGAGACAAGTTAGTTAAAAAAGAAAAAAGAAAAAAAAAGATAAGACAAAGTCCCAAGATGCATTTCGCTTAAACCCACTCTTCTCTTCCTAATTTCAATGTCTACATATTAACTTATTATTATATTTTGATTGTCACTTTATTCCACGAGTACTGTTAGAGACTTATAATTTGAATTTTTAAATTTACTCATAATGATATGTGAGAGGGTAATTTGTGTAGCCAAATTGGGCCGAACTAGGTTGGAGTGGCAGTCAAAGATGTTTTTGGACCTAGCTACGGGACCTAGCTACGAGACCTAGCTACAGGACCTAGCTACGAGACCTAGCTACAGAACCATTCTGTTGGACCTAGCTACGAGTTCTAGCTACGGGGCCGAGCTATGGGACCTAGTTAAGAGACCGAGCTATGAGACCTAGCTACGGAACCAAGCTATTGGACCTAGCTACGCGGCCTAGCTATGAGACCTAGCTATGGGACCTAGCTACGGGACTTAGCTACTTCCTAGTGGCGGTCAACGCTATGGCCGAGCTACTAAGCAAGGTAGTCAAATAGAGCCGAAGTAACTTGGTTGACTGCAATGTTAGTCGAGGTAAAGGTGTCAGCCGAGGTAAAGATGTCAGCCGAGGTAAAGGTGTCAGCCGAGGTAAAGGTGTCAGCTGAGGTAAAGGGAGTGGCCATCTCACTTGGCTTGCAGTGATGAGGGTGTTCTAAGGATAAGCATTATCCTTGGGCATGAGACTCCTAGTAGGACTCTGCTACGGAGAGTTCGAGTCCTACTGGGATTGTGTAAACCATCTCACTTGGTTGGTAGTGAGTAGGGTGCGTGATTTCTAGGAGGACTCTCAGAGGGAGAGTTGGAATCCTACTAGGATTGTGCCAAGCACAATCTATAAAAGCTCATGACCAGACCTATGGACAGGTATTCCAATTCTTACTCTAGAATACACAGAGCTTATTGTCTATTGTCTAGTTGCTGACTTAGGCATTGGAGGGGTTTTCGGCACACACCCGCCGGTTAGTTCACGTTTGTGTTTTCAGGTGGCAAAACGACGATGTTTGGAGGAGTGCAAACTTGATCAACAGGATTATACGAGAAGATTATTTCGTGCTGGTACAATTGGCGCCGTCTGTGGGAATTCCACAAAGAACAAAACCTCTTGATCAAGCTTTCCTCTCTAGTTGGAAGCAATGGTGCATAATGAAGATTTGTCACAATCAGCTATTGGTGGGCAAACCCGGAGAGGGGTGGGAGGCGCGAAGGTTTGCGTTCTATCCCTCCCATGGCGGATTTAGAACCCCAATGATAGAACCCCCGGAGGGATGCAAGGGGGAGACGGGGCGGCAGTCCCCATCGCTCTCAAAGTCCTGAAAGACAGAGGCGGATTATGGACCCTCAAGTTCTGGAGGATCGCGTGAAAGAGCAGGACGAGTTAATAAGGAGGATGACGGCAGACATGGAGTCAATGAAGCGCCAGATAAAAGGAAAATGCCAACGGAAGAGGTGTGCAAAGGTAACACGCCTTCTTACCACTCGGAAGATCATGACAGACATGTCACGCCATCACAAGCAGAGAGCAGAAGCCTCAGGTCGGGCGATACACAATCGAGGACTTCCAGGACACGCTACTCTAGGCCTGAGAGAATGAGGATTGAAAGGGCTCGAAGGAGAGAAGACACTCAGAGTCTCCGCACTACAACGATTGGTTCCTAGAACACATGGGAGTGCCGAGATAGGAATGCCAGAGCTGCACCTTGCCTATGAACCAGCGGACAAAGTGTTAGCAAGGTCACAGAGCTCGCTGTTCGTTCCGGCAATTGAGGACGCACCATTACCCTTAGACTTCTATCAGCCTAAATTCACAACTTATGAGGGGAAGTCGGACCCCTACATGCACTTAAGCCACTTTCGCCAGGTTATGGCCGTGTATCGACGAAACGAGCCCTTAATGTGTATCATGTTTCCGTCCAACCTTGGCGACATCGGTTTAACATGGTTTGAAAGGTTACCAGAAGGTAGTATAGCTTCATGGGCACAACTAGCGGACGCATTTGTAACCAGATTCAGAACAAACACCAAGACGCCAGTGGAGATTGACCAGCTTCTTCTCTATCGACATGGGCGAGAAGGAAACATTGAAGTCTTACAACAATAGGTATTGGGAGACCTTCAACCAAGTAACAGATTGTCCTACCAACCTAGCTATTGCATAGTACAAGCAAGGTCTGCTAGTGGGTCATAAGTTAAAAGATTCAATGACAATGACGCCGCCTCTTACTATGGAAGCCCTGATGGAGGGAGTGCACCAACACATCTTGGTAGAGGAAGATGGGATGCACACCAAGGCAGAGTTCGATACAAACAGCAATGTCGGACAGAACACCTTCGACAAAAGTTAGCGCGGTCGACAAGAAGGACTAACCAAGTTAAAAAAAAAAAAAAAAAAAATCTTTGCCCAACTGGGGGCAAAGTGGGTTGGCAGGTTTGACCAACTTTTTCTAGCAAGTCTTTGCCCGACTGGGGGCAATCAAGAAGTTTGGCAGGAATGGCCAAACATTTAGCTCTCTTCAGCCGAGATAAGGATCTAGGCTGAAGAAGGATGGCAGAAATAACCAACATTTAGCTCTCCTAAGCCGAGATAAGGATCTAGGCGGTAGGAAGTTGGCAGGTATGACCAACATTTAGCTCTCTTCAGCCGAGATAAGGATCTAGGCTGAAGAAGGTTGGCAGGAATAACTAATATTTAGCTCTCCTAAGTCGAGATAAGGATTTAGGCTGCAGGAAGTTGGCAGGTATGACTAACATTTAGCTCTCTTTAGCCGAGATAAGGATCTAGGCTGAAGAAGGTTGGCAGGAATAACCAACATTTAGCTCGCCTAAACCGAGATAAGGATCTAGGCTGAAGGAAGGTGGCAAGTTTGACCAACAATTTTTGTTTTGAACTCTTTGGTCGGGATGATGGTTACTTTGGCCAAAGCAGGTTGGCAGGTTTAACCAACAAATTTGTGAATTCCTGGACCGAGATGGTTATCTCGGCTAAAGCAGGTTGGCAAGTTTGACCAATAAATTTTTGAATTCCTGGACCAAGATGGTTATCTCGGCTAAAGCAGGTTGGCAGGGTTAGTGTAAACCGAGTTAGTTTCCTCGGCGAGACACAAAAAGAACGACTCGCCGTACGATTACAAACTCGAAGGATATATACATTGAAGGCAAAAAAGTAGGGCTATTCAAATTTTCGGCATGACGGCTGTAATAGGAAAACGAGGCTAATGGGGGCACGCCACCTGCCCTTGGGGTAACGTCGTATCAGACATGCCAGATTAGTGGAATGACGTGCTGAGCAACTGACAAGAATTGTTGGGACTGAACGAGTTGTGAGACTGAACAACTTCTCTAGTTCGGCAGAGTTAAGCGTTTTTAGCTCGGCTAGAGAAAAGTAATCCCAATCATGCTTCGCAGATGGAATTAAGGGGCAATTGAGAGGGCAATTGAGAGGGTAATTTGTGTAGCCAAATTGGGCCGAGCTAGGTTGGAGTGGCGGTCAAACATGTTTTTGGACCTAGCTACGGGACCTAGCTATGAGACCTAGCTATGGGACCTAGCTACAAGACCTAGCTACAGAACCAGTCTGTTGGACCTAGCTACGAGTTCTAGCTATGGGGCCGAGCTATGGGACCTAGCTACGGGACCTAGCTACGAGACCGAGCTACGAGACCTAGCTACGGGACCAAGCTATTGGACCTAGCTACGCGGCCTAGCTATGAGACCTAGCCACGGGACCTAGCTACGGGACTTAGCTACTTCCTAGTGGCGGTCAAAGCTATGGCCGAGCTACCAAGCAAGGTAGTCAAACAGAGCCGAAGTAACTTGGTTGACCGCAATGTTAGCCGAGGTAAAGGTGTCAGCCGAGGTAAAGGGAGTGGCCATCTCACTTGGCTTGCAGTGATGAGGGTGTTCTAAGGATAAGCATTATCCTTGGGCATGAAACTCCTAGTAGGACTCTGCTACGGAGAGTTCGAGTCCTACTGGGATTGTGCAAACCATCTCACTTGGTTGGTAGTGAGTAGAGTGTGTGATTCCTAGGAGGTCTCTCAGAGGGAGAGTTGGAATCCTACTAGGATTGTGCCAAGCACAATCTATAAAACCTCATGACCAAACCTATGGACAGGTATCCCAATTCTTACTCTAGAATACAGAGCTTATTGTCTATTGTCTAGTTGCTGACTTAGGCATCGGAGGGGTTTTCGGCACACACCCGCCGCGCCGGTCTCACGTTTGTGTTTTCAGGTGGCAAAGCGACGACGTTTGGAGGAGTGCAAACTTGATCAACAGGATTATATGAGAAGATTATTTCGTGCTCGTACAATATGGTAAGAGAGTAGACCCTACATAATTAACTATATGACAAATTAAAAAATGACATGTATCTTACAATATCATTATGAATCAAATTGTGAGCGTTTTTTTTTATAAATTTTAAACATTTTCTTTATTCAACATATTTTTTCAGAATGCTTAAATACTTCTACTGTTTTGTGTTTTTTGTTCACTTGTTTTCTTGGTTTGTTTGTTTTTCTACGTGCAAGTCAAAGATAGGTAAGGCTGGTCCTAAGTGAACACTTGAGAGGAGCCCTTCGCCTAGGGTCTTTTTACAAATTTATCACAAATAAATAAATAAAAATGAAAAATGTATTGCTAGTATCTATATAATTTACTTGTGTATATATAATTACAATTTATTTACATAAATTAAAATAAGAAAAATATATGAAATTATGTTGCTTTATAGATTAGCAAAATCCAATTTAAAATAAGACTCCGCTTGTTTGAAAATAAAATATTTTCGAGGATGATATTTTACTTATTTTTTGTTGTTTGTCTAGCCAACAAGTAATTAAAAATATTTTTAGTCATAAGGAAATAAATAAATAATGTTTTAAAAGTCCTTAAGTTTTTTTTTGCACTATCTCGCGGTGGTTCATCAACTTCAGTCCATGTCAAATTATATTTTTTTCTTTTTTAAGTTTTATCTATAATTAGTTCATTATTAAAAATTTTCTTGTAGAAAAAGAATTGTCAACCAAACACACGAAAAAAAAAAAATTGTCCAAAATCATTTTATATGAAATTATTTTACGATGTAAAATGTTTTACATCAAAACAAACTTAAGCCTAAAAATAAAAATGTCAACAAATGTAAACCTATATCAAATAAAAATTGAGCCAACAAGGACTTTCTTTGGAGCCTTCTAGATTGGGCCAATATTAGATTAGGTCATATTTTAATTTCTAGTAGTATAGTAAACTTAAAACAATTTAGGAACCTTTATTTTAATTCAAATTTTGGGGCACAAGATGAAGGCCTCTATTGTCTCTGCCCAGGCTGGGCCTGCAAATAAGGTAGTGTTAGATTTATATAAATTGTTGGACATATTTCTTAGTACTAGTTAGGTCACTATGTTTATATCTGGAAAAATGATGACAAATTAGCAATATTATCTTTGTATGTGGATGACATATTGTTAGCAAGAAATTGTCCAAATATGATTAAGAAAACCAAAACTTTTTTGACATCTAGATTTGAAATGAAAGAGATGGATCCTGCAACTTATATTCTACGAATTAGAATTTCAAGATATAGAAATTCAAAATTATTATATTTAGATCAAGAAAAATATTTGGAAAAGGTGCTCAAAAGATTTAATACGGATAATTGCAATTCTTTAAGCACACCAATTTGCGAGGGACAAAGTCTCAGTAAAAGTTTGAGTCCTCAAAATAAGTCCGAAATTGAGGAAATGAGAGATGTCCCATATGCTTAGGCAATAGGTGTAACTGGTTTTTTGTACTCCTTGGAGGGGTTTAGTCTCCTCGGATACGATAGCTCTACAGTTCGAACTCCTGTGGTTTTGAATCTAGTTCCATAAGTGCAATGTGAATTAGAAAAAACAAATGAGAGTCCAAATTCGGCAAATCTTAGAAAATCCAATAATCATCAGAGATGCCAAAAATGGACTGCATCGCTAGATTTCAGAGTCGCCACTTAAATATTTTTAGAAAATTTAAGAAACTCGTGACTCGTGCCAAAGGCTACTTGTTCGTCATAACCAAAGTGTCTTGGCTCGGGAATTTAGGTATGAGAGGGGAAGGTCATGAACTGAGCACCCCACTCACCTAATTAAAGATCAGCCTCTACTAATCATGATGTGAATTTTATGTACAGTATATACTCTTGTTCTGATTATTAATATACCAAACATTAGTATGTGAACCAAACAAGTATAGACTACGTCACTTATTTCAGAATGCTTTGATTTCATGCGTTTTTGAAAAGAGTTTTGAATTTGTGCAACTTAAAAGAAAAGTTAGCTCATATGTACAATAGTTAAAGTCATTCCAACTTAAGCGAAATACCATTCATCCACAGGCATTCAAAGAGGTATTTCAAAGAAGCATGTAGCCTCATGGTAGTATGCTTGACATGGCAACACAAATACACATGTAATATACTAAAGAAAAAATACTCACATAGTACTCCGATGCAAGCCAAAGAAAAGAAAACAATTAGAAAAATGCATGACCCTAACAATGTACATGACTAATGCAGCACATACAAAATGTAACTACTAAATTCAGCGACTAATATGACATGTGAAGTAACTCAAAGCTTGAGGTAGCGCACATAATCATTTAAGAATTGGTAAGAGCATTATGCATGATGAGCAGAATTAATATATGCAAAAAATGGATACAACGCATGGTAATGATATGGAACGAAAACATGATATGATATACAACCACGGTAAGCATGTAAATAAAAGGAAGAAAGAAATGGGGGTTAGAAGACATACATCACATATTACAAATTTGCCTTCGTACAAGAGGGTCCGGATGTCCTAATTAACTAATTATTACAAACAGCAAATGAATGAACTAACTAGATAATTATTACAAAATACAAATATCAAAGCTATTAATCTAATCGACTTGAATGAGAGACGGGGAATCACATGCGCACGAGAAAGAACATCCTCCGGAACCCCCATTACTCACTACCAGAAGTTGTTCTGTTCATAGTCTGAAAATGACTCTGTTTTGGGCCTTAGGATCCACTTTGTTTCATTATAAAAAGCACCATAGCCGTACAAAAATGGGGTCGTTCGTACAAAGAGTTGGTCGGCCGCCCATTGATTCTGGGAGAGGATTTGCTGCAATCAGAACTGGAACAAAGCAAAACATGGGGTTTCCAAGAGATGTTCATCCTTCTATCTCTCTCCTGTCATGAAAAATTCTCAAGGAGAGTGGGTTTGCTTCACAAATCATCAAACATCCCAAGGGTATTTAAATGATGATTAGTGAAGCAAATAGATGGCAATTAATGGAAACAAAGCTAACTAAGGCTAAATATGAAAGATACAGTCCAAGACATGACCAAAACCCACTAAATCTCATGGAAAACAAGAGCAAAGGAATACTCAAGCTTAGAGATAATAGGTTTAGAAGAAGCCATTCTTGAAGGCAAAACATACACATAAGAAGTTCCATCATTAAGAAGACCAAAGAGACTCATCTTCCTACTCATGGGAGACGGATTGAAACCTCCATTTCCATGCTTCAAAGGAAATAGAAGAGAGCTTCTAATGGTCTTGATGAAGAGCTCTCATGTAGCTTTAAAACAAAAACAAACCTAGACCAAGTAAAAGCAAGAAATGAAAGCTATGGAGAGATGATGGCAAGCTCATCTTCCTACTTATGGAACATGGATGAAACATCTATTTCCATGCTACAAAGAAGGAACTAGAAGAGAGCTATGCAATATTTTCAAAGAAGAGAGATATGAAACAAGAATCAAGCTATCTATATAACCTTTAAACACATATATACACTTCATATTTGATCAAAATCTAATCAAAACAGTGCTAGAAATGAAGGAAATGAGGCCTAAATATGAAGAACAACAAGAGAGCAAAGCTAAAGAACAAGCCTATGGAAGGGTGGCTAACCCTTCCACCTTTAAACAAGATTTCAAATCACATTTTAAATGCCAAAATAATCCGACAAACAGTATTGAAATGAAGAACAAGAAGTTAAGTAATGAAAAGAGTTAAAAGATCAACCTCTAAAGAAGAGGAAAAACTTCTTGGTTTAAAAACTCCAATCCAAATAATCTCTAGTATCTGAATTTATGTTCAAAATCTCAGCAAAAAACATCAAGTTCAATGCTTCAATGGCGTATCTTTAGTGTATCTATATTAAGAGGGTGGATGAAAGCTTTTGGTATTTGTCTAAGCCTTTAGGAAAATGTTCTAACCCTAAACCATGAGGGAAAGGTGGTCATTTTATAGAGTTTCCACCGCCTTTCAACATAAATGTCTTCAAAAGTGAGCAGCTGGCCAAAGCATGTGCATGAGAGTAGCTGGCTGCTGCAAAATATCTGCTCTCGGTAAACATGGCCGGCCGGCCAAGAGGATGGCCAGCCGACCAAAAGGATGTGGCCCGAGGATCATTTTTTGGTCTTGCTACTTTTTAAGTGGTCAGGCTAGAAAAACAGGTTTTGGTCCTAACGGGGTGCAAGGTTTTGAGTTTGAAGCTCAAAACTGAACTCTTTTGCTGAAGATTCGAACGATTACATAGTATAATATTTTATCATCGAGTGTTCGGAATGAAGCACTCAAGTTTTAAGGGCGGTCAAAAATGGAGTGTCTACAGTTACCCCTCTTTGACAGAGCTCGAAGTCATGAAATGACGTGAGTGAAAGTCAAAGCCCGAAGACGACCCATTTGACGAGGTTGTAAGACTTGGGCAAGCAAACAAAATGCAGATGCAGTTAGTTGAACTTGAGGATTGCCTACGTATCCCGTTACAAGGAATCAAATTAGCGTAGTTTAGGGGCATGATGTAAATGATACACAATGCACTGCACCAATCAAAACCATGAACAATGCTTACCACACAAATATTATAAAGGTATGGGAATGCAAATCAAACTACGTTTTATATAGAAAAGAAGTGGGCACAAGCCAAACGACACCTAACACAGGCTAAGTGCCTACACCCTCAATACTGGCCTCAACGCAGCATGGGTGCTTACACATAAAAGAACCATGTTTTAATGTGAAAGGGGTGCGAGCATATGCAAAACTATGTCTTTCGTAGAAAGAGTACAAATGATTGGATGGTATGATATAGGTGAGAAATAATCTGTTGGGTAATGATCTTCTGGGAAATAACAATGCAATGGAATGCTAATGATCCTAAACACGTTTACGTGAAAAGGGTGAATGCAACAAGATAGAGTACGATGCAATGGATGCAATGGATAAAATGGAAAGGGTAACAACTCTAATCATGCTGGAATCGTGAAAGGAGGAAGAACAAGTGAGGAATGACACACTCTAACCACGCTGAAATCATTAGAAGAGGAAGAGACTTCAACCACGTTGGAATCGTGAGAGGAGGAATAACACTCTAACTACGCTGAAATCGTGAGAAGAGGTCTAGAGAAAACTACTTAGGGCCATGTTCTTGCATGCCCTGAGATTAAAAACCGCTCGGGAATGCGTCTCACGTGTCCTGAGAAAACCGCTCAGGATCGCGTTCTTACACGCCCTAAGATACTCTAATCATGCTGAAATCATGAGAAGAGAAAGAGACTCCAACCACGCTGAAATCGTGAGAGGAGAAAGAACACTATAACTATGCTGAAATCGTGAGAAGAGGTTCTGATCCACTCAGGGTTGTGTTCCTGCACACCTTGATATAAAAACAGCTCGGGAATGCGTCTCATGCATCTTGAGAAAATTGCTCAGGGTTACGTTTCTGCATGCCCTAAGATACTCTAATCACGTTAAAATCGCGAGAAGAAGAAAAACAAGTGATGATGTGATAGATGCAAAGAGTATGATGAGATTGTGCAATAGATGCACATGAATGATATGATCGTGGGATAGATGCACGATAGTGATTTGATCGTGCAATAGATGCACAATAGCAGTTTGATCGTGCGATAAATGCTCGACAGTGATTTGGTCGTGCAATAGATGCACGATAGCAATTTGGTATGTGTGACAAGCGATGCAGTGGTGGATGTTTAGGAAATGCAATAAACAAACAAAACGACACTTTAGAAAGCACCTTATGAGACGAGTGGCGATGAACCGCTCTACTTGGACGGGAATCTCCTCTTTTGTGTTTTTCAAAATTCCACCTTCAACTCACAGTTCAAAGGTCCTCAAATGCTGACAAGGGGTAAAATCTGCATGCGGAAACCACGGATGCCGTTTTTCTCCCTGATCATACTTACAATTTTACCCATTCTTCAACGGGGTGACAGACTAGGTTAATTCAGCATCCAGAATTGAGGTGTATACAAGGTTTGGAATTTCCCAAACTAAAGTCTGGTTTAAATATCATGGGGCGCTGCCTTGGACCTGCGGGAGGGTGGGAGGATTTCCCTGTAACAAAAAAAAAAAAAAAAAAAAATAAAAAAAAAAAAAATTCCAAACCTTTGTGTTCTAGACATTGCCATTCGAACTCTAGTTTCCACCATCGTAGTTAGTCTCCTAGGAATTCATTGTAAACACAGCCAAGACGTTTCTAGTGGGGAATGGTGTTCAGGAAGGGAACTTTTGATCGACATTCTGACTAAGCAGGCTTGAACTCGACGTCAAGGTACACTCATACTTCAAAGAAATGACGAGGCCTGAGAAGGTGCATCCGGAATGCAATCTCAGAATTTTCAGAAGTTAAAATAAACTCAGATGCTCATATATCGTATCACCCAATTACTCGTACTCTTTCTGCGAAAGACATATTTCTGCATGTGCCCGCACCCCTTTCACGTTGAAACATGGTTCTATTATGTGTAAGCATCCATGTTGCGCTGAGGCTAGTATTGAGGATGTAGGCACTTAGCCTGCGTTTGGCTTCATTTGGCTCGTGCCCACTTCTTTTTTATATAAAACGTAGTTTGATTTTGCATTCCCATTTCTTTATGATATTTGTGTGGTAGGCACTACTCATGGTTTGATTATTACATTACATTGTATATTATTTGCATTGTTTCGTTACATTGTGTATCATTTGCATCCGGCCCCGAACTACGCTGGTTTGATTTCTCACAAAGGGAAACATAAGCAACTTTCGAGTTCAAACAACTGCATCTGCATTTTGTTTATTTGCCCAAGTCTTACGGCCTCGTCAAAATGGATCGTTTTCGGGCTTTGACATTCACTCACGTTATTTCATGACTATTTGAGCTCTGTCAAAGAAGGGCAACTGTAGACACTCATTTTTGAACCACCTGTAAGACTTGGGCGCTTTATTCCAAACACCCGATGATGAAAGTTACACTGTGCAATCTTTTGAATTCTCAGGGAAGAAATTTGGACTCAAGCTCTAATCCCAAACTTTACACCTCATTTTGGCCAAACTATTTTAGACCTTAAAACTCCCTTTTTCAAAATATTTTTCCAAATGTTTCTACGATGTTTCAAGACTCGCATTTCGTTTAAAATATTGCACTTTTTGGTAAACCAAGTAAGGACAAAGTGGAAATAAATGGAAGAAAGGTGAACTCTTTGAATTTTTTTTAAAAACATCTTATTTATAGGTTTGGAGTTGAAGGAAATAGGAGGGGATAAAAGAAAACTAGTTGGAGGAAAGGTTGGGCATCAAACCGTTAAGAAATAAATGAGCAGCTTTCACTAAATTAGACATATCTTTCTGATCACTTAGAATTTATATGTGAGGCCACCACCATTTGAAAGTAGACTTTCGGGGCTTCAATTTGGATTCAAGAATCATCTAAAATCGAGTTTGGATGAAGGAGATATGCCTGTTTGAAAACAAATTTTTGGACCTGGCTGGGTTTGTTTAGACCTGGTCGTGGCCCATTTAGACCCGGCCGGGTTTTAATGAAAACTTCTCCAGAGTCCCTTTTTAGGCCCAGCTTTTCATTTTTGGGCCCAACCGTGTGTTTTTGGTTCTGGCTGGGTCTTATTAGCGCCAAACAGAACAGTTGGTGGGAATTGGACAACTGCTATTTTTTGAAGATATTTTCGACCAATTTGGCTTAAACTCTATAAATAGGACCTCCCACTTCAGATTTTGAGGTTAGAAAAACCTTCTAAGAGGCTTAGACATTGATGAGTTATCCTTGGATCTTCAAGCTTCTTTTGTTCTTCAAATCAACTTTCACCCTCTATACACCATTAAAGCTTGGATTTGAAGCTTTCTTGTAGAGATTTCAACACATATTTTTTGAACCTAGAGGGTTAGGAAATATTTCCAAAGACTTCGAAGGTTTTTGAGAGCTAAGACCATCCATCTTCCTTCCAAAAGCCTCCTTGACTTCATATCACCTTTTAGCTATACATACACAATACATATACCATTGGAGCTTGTTCTGGAAGCTTTTTGTTGAACTTTCAAAGCTAATTTCAGAAACTTGAGGGTGTTGGAATCAAGTTTGTTAGCTAAGAGCTTATTTCTCTTTTCAAAAGGTATAATTTTGCACCTTCTTCTTTAATCTTCTTCTACTCTTTCCCTCTATTTTTCTTGTTTTTATATACTGATTTTTAGAGCTTAAAAAGGTTGGAAAACATGGTTTAGAAGTTCCAAAAGTGGAGGGGTTAGCCACCACTCCTTAGTCTTGTTTACCAGTTTTGTATCTCTTTGTTTTTCCCTATCTTTTGTGCTCTTTTAACATGATTTTAGCCACTGTTTTGGGGCTGCTTTTGGACTGTGTTTGGACTGTTTTCAGAGGCTAATGTGATTTGAAGTTGTAAAAAGTGGAGGGGTTAGCCACCATTCCTTAGGCTTGCTTACTAGTTTTGTTCTCTTTAATCTTTGCTTACTTTTTTAGTTTTTCAAACTATTTTCAGCTTGTTTTGGAGGTTGTTTTGTCACTATTTTTTTTTTTTTTTGGTTTTTGGGGCTGTTTAATTCATTTAATTAGTTTGTGCTTTGAATACTTTGCTTGTTGTTTTGTAAGTCCTCATGATTTTGGTTGTTTAGGCCTTAGATACCGAGTCATTTGAGTTGATAGCCTTCTTTACCTTCCTTTCATGTAAAGAGTCTCATTTTGATAATCAATCTTGCATAATCATTTATGCACTCTCCCTCATTTCTTCTTTTCTTTTGTTTGAGAGCCATTTCAAACGATTGATTGTTATTCAAGGCATGGGAAAGAGATCTGGGCTCAATGGCTTAATCTCTACGGAGGTTCATTGCTAAGGCGTACTCTCTCTTTCATGCTATGGATCACTTATCATTTGACATGTCTTCTCGCTTAGTGGACTTAACTCTCATTATCAGACAAATTGATTAAGTAATGGAAATGACTAATAAAAATTGGCTTAAAATCAATAAAACCAACATAAAGAAAATGTTTAGAATTGGTTGGATTTGGCCGGACGTTATGCTGAGTCCATCGCTTCAAGAGTTGTCACATATCGATTCATGATATTTTGACGAAACTTGAGGCGTGTCTATCTCTCTCTTTGAGCCTTCATGATAAGGGGGAGGGGTGGTCACCTTTTATTCCATCCATAAATTTATGTCCAAATCATATCCGAAACCATCACGTAATTAACTTGCGATTGTTGATGGCTTCGGAATTGAATTCACTTTTCTCTTGAGTTTCCTGATAGAGGAGAGTAAAAGGGACAAATACTACTTAAAGTTGCTCTGTCTGTACTGTTTTCACTCTAGAGCACAAAAACATATTTTTGCAAGAAATTAGGGCATGACCGGCCTTGTTTGGACCCAGTCAGGCTCCAATGTTTGGTAAACAGAGTGCTTTGGCAGAAACAGGAGGCAGTGGCTGAGGGTGAAACAGAACAGTTTCCAAAGAGGCAGGCAGAGCAATTTTTGAGGATTGTCTTCGTCGGCGTGCGTGGGATCTTTGTTCATTCTTTATTTATTATTGTTGTAATAAATTAGATAGTTATTCCTTTATTGTTTATTCAGATTTGTAATAGTTAGTTTTAATCTGGACATTTGGACACTCATTCGGACTCTCCTGCGCGAGGGAAAATATGTAATAAGATGTATATCTTCCAACCCTTATTTCTTTCTCCCTTTTATTTATCCATTTATGACGGTAGCATCATATTTACTTAGCATTTTCCATGACTTGCATGCATTCGTCTTGCATGCATAAGGTTCGGCTCATCGTACTAATCTAATGTCAATTTCAACTTCCTTAATCGAGTACATGATTTATCGCATGCCTGAAATTGGTTCATATGCCATGCTAGTAGCCAAACTTATCATTCGCATAATGCGTGCGTTGCATTAGTCATATTGCATCGTTTAGAAGCATGCATTTTTTCTAATTATTTTGCTTTATTTGGCTGGTTTTGGAGTACTAGGTGAGCATTTCTTGCTTTAGCATATTGCATTATATGTTTGTGTTGCCATATCAAACATATTCCATGAGGTTAAATGCTGAAATGATATTCCTGTTCGAATGCCAATGGACGAAGGCCTTTCTAATTAAGTTGGAATAATTTGATTAAATGTAAATATGAGCTCACTTTTTCAAGTGACATGTATTCAAAATACTTTTCCAAAATAAATGTAAAATCAGAGCATTCCAAATTTTGCGAATTGGTCTATACTTGTGTGCATCACCTAGTAAAGATAACATAAATAATCAGAACAAGAGCATATAATGTAAATAAAAATCACATCATGATTAGTAGAGGCTGATCTTTGATCAGGTGAGTGGGGTGCCCAATTCATGACATTCCCCTCTCATACCTAAGTTCTCGAGCCAAGACACTTTGTTGATGACGGATTAATGGCCTTTTGGCACAAGTCACAGGTTTCCCAAATTTCTCAAAAATATTTAGGTGGCGATTTTGAAATCTAGCAAAGCAGTCCATTTTTGACATTTTTGATTCAAAATCGATTTTCCAAAAGAATTGCGTAATTTGGACTCATTTGTATTTATCTATTTCACATTACACTTGTGAAATCAGATTTAGAACCACGGGAGTTCAAACTGTAGGGCTAATCAAATCCGAAAGGAGTATGAAAAGCAAGCTACAGATTAGCATGCTTGTTCAACTTTCTGTTTTGAAATCATGTAAGTCAGGCTGTGAGCACTGAAAAGTTTTCCTTTTTTGGGTCCAAGAAATGGTCTGAGTTTAGAAAAATGGAATAATTTCCGAGAAAATTAGTCAACTTTACTAAAAATCCTCAAAAACTGCTTTTGCAAATGGCCACTACCCGACCAACGTAGAATTAACTTTAGAGATGCACAACCTCTAATCCGAACTTGATTTGTCTTGCACCTGAATCTTTTAACGGAATAGGACAATCGAATTTGAACGAAGATAAGCCAATTGGACATGGATAAGATAGCTGAGCTGAATAAGGATAAGCGAATCAACATGGATGAGACAAGTAGGCTGAAAATGGTTGGGACTGAACTTCATGATGAAGTTGCCTACGTATCCCAAAGATGGGAATCAGGCTTTATGTAGTTCCGGGTTAAGGTGCACTCGAGTATTAACTCTCTCCTTTTGTGCTCTAACTTTTGCCAAAGCCGCCCTTCTGGGTTTTCGACCTTGCGAGCTCTATTTTTCTTTTCCTTTTTCTTTCTTTTTTCTTTCCTTTTTTTTTTTTTCATTATTTATTATTTTTTTCTTTCTTTATTTTTTATTTGTTCTTTTTTTTTCTTGCTATAACTTTTGCTTGGGTCGCCCTTCTGGGTTCTCGGCCTAGCAAGCCTCTCAACGATAGAAAATTTTAACTTGTCCCTATTGATTGGTTGTGAGATCTCTAAGCCATCTGAATTCATGAGAATGGCAGCTATTCCTGACCAAATAGTCTTGATGATGTAAGGGCCCATCCAATTGGATTTGAATTTTCCCCTAGTGTCGTGGATAAAAACTCGAGTGTCCTTCAGCAATAAAATTTCTTTTCTCTCAGATTCTAGGATTTGGCTTTCTTTTCAGTCTCCATTGGTATGAGAAATGACCCATCTTTGAATCTTCAAGCACATCTGACCTTTTTTGCCCCTAGTTCGAGGGCTGCTACTCATCCAGCTATGCAAGCTTCCTTCCGACCTTATTGCCTCTAGTTCAAGAGTTGTTTCCAATCCGGCGATGCAAGCCTCATATTGTGGTTGATCATTGAACATTCTAAATCAAGGTTTGAAAGCAAAGGGATCGAGTCTCCAGGCCGAGAGTGATCCTATGTTGTACAATCTCAAGATCAATTTCAGGCATGTCTTCGTAGGACCACGGGAAAATATTTTAGAAGTATTTTAATAAAGCGACTAGTCACTTGTGCTCCTCTGAAAACAATGTACAACCAATCTGGACCAAGCTAGGATCCTTCTCAATACCCATATTAACAGACATGATCACATACATTAAGAGCTTAGCGCGTCTCTCTTCCTCTTAGTCGATCAAATTTGGCAAATCCCGAGGAATTCCTCCTTTTTTGTTTTCATCACAGTTTTTGAAAAAGTTTTGAAAAACTTTGGTCAATCCAATGACTTACAGGCACATAGAATTAGGTGAAAATTATGGCCGTTTCATTCAGAATTTTATGGCTAATGAGTGAAACAGACTCAAAAAAGAGAGTGAAAAGACAAACAAAAACAAGACGGTAATGTCTGAGTTAACACCCCCGAAATCATCAAACTCTGATGCAACAAGACTGACTCAACACTGTAGACGTCCCCCGAACGCCCCGGGAGGGTTAAGTCCCGTTCTGTTCATATTGGGGTCACTACAGTTCAAGGACTCAAATGTCACGGTTCTCAATCTTGAACCAAAGAGTCCAAATCCGGCAAATCGTTTTGAAAACAGATTTTTTTGAAAGAAGTGCCAAACATGGACTGCTTTGCTAGATAACAGAGTCGCCACCTAAATATTTTTTAAATGGGAAATTTAGGAAACCCTGACTCGGTGCCAAAGGCCACGTGTCCGTCATTACCAAAGTTGGCTCGGGAACTTGGGTACGATTGGGGAAGGTCACATCGTGAGCACCCCCGCTCGCCCGGTCAAAGACCGGCCTCTACTAACCATGATATCTGATTTTGAAAATATTGTGAGTTCTTATTCCGGTTATTAGCCTAGGTTACTATGTGATGCTCGCAGCAAATAAGTATAGACTGGGTCGCCTGAATTGGAACAAAACATTTCATGTTTGTTTTTGAAAATGGTTTGATGGTGCTACTCGCAAGTAGGCTAAGACGTGGATTTGCCACCCTCAGGTGGGCTTAGAAAAACATGGTTTTGCCACTATCTAGTGGGCTTAAAACAAACATTTGATGAATTGTCCAATCCAAATAACTCAGCCTCCACCCACAGGCATTCAAGGCAGTTATATCACATAAGCATATAGCCTCATGGCAAGCATGCTATTCATGGCAACACTCACACGCATGCAAGGATGCTAAAGCATAAAACTCACCGAGTACTCCAAGCCAAAATAGAAGCTCGTTAGGAATCATGCATGATCCTAATTATACAGAAATGCCTAATGCAACGCATGCAATAATGCAACTATAGCAGGCTCGGCTATTCTAAACATGGCATATGAAATGCGACAGCTAACATGTATTCAATTTGAAATTGAAATACAAATGCAGTTTGTATGATGCGCCGAGCCCGGTGCGTGCAAAACAGATGAATGATGCAAACATGCTGTCATACTGTATGCTAATCGAAATATGCCCTATATCTAACCATCGTAAGCGGGTAAATAAAAGGGAAGAAAGACGTGGGGTTGGAAGACATACATCACACTCACCCACACTTATTACAATTATGCCCTCGCACAGAGGGTCCGAATAAATATACAGTCCGAAATGAAAGAATAATACAGTCTGAAATATACAGATTCCTAATTAATTAACAAATTAAACTAAGAAAGCTTTAAACAGGCATGCAAGCCAGGGGCTGCCTCGCTTCTGATGAATGATGTATGCTGGACTGCGTTGCGCGGAAATCCACTGGGATGCCCAATCTAGACTCTGTTTGCAACGTTCCTTGAAAAGCGCGCCAGACTCTGAAAAGTTGCTGATTCCTTATTTTGCTGCGACAGAGAGCAGGAAAAGGGCATAGCAATGTATTTCACAAATATATGCATGCCTCGATCCTCGTGCCACCAATCACGCATAACGATGCATGATGGCCGAGTAATCGGATTGCACAACTCAATATAGGATGAATGCATATGAATGCTACAACAAAGACCTAACTCCATCATGGGTAATCCGGAGCGTCGGTGACTTGGGAATTGAGACCCGTTCCGTCACTCGGAGTACGAAACGTGCCTCGTTTCCCGTGCCCGGGCTAACTCCTATCCCGAACACGATGCAATATGCATGATATGCATGAAATGCAACTAATATACAGTTCTAGTATATACAATGCTGATGAAAATGAGATGTCTCGAAAATGGGTGCACAGGGGCACGCAAACCGAGAAAATACATGAATGCAATCTAAGATACAATCTGGTATGCATTATGCTGTGAAAATGAGATGAAAATGAGACGCCTCGAAAAGCGTGCACGCGGACACGCAAACCGAGGCGATGATGTGAAATGCAAATCGGATAAAATCGAAGTGCCTCGAAATGCGTGCACACGGGCACGCACACCGAGGCGATGATGTGAAATGCAAATTGAGCTTATACTAACATGAGTGGACCTCAGCCACACTCACATCAGATGCCGTGAGATGAAAATGGGTGCCTCAAAATGCGTGCACACGGGCACGCAAATCGAGGCGGTGACATACGCAATGCAAATGACATACGGAATGCAAATTGGGCTTACACTAACATGAGAGGGCCTCAGCCGCACTCACATAAGCTGCCGTCGGATAAAACAGAGGTGCCTCGAAATGCGTGCACACAGGCACGCAAACCGAGGCATGGCCTGAAGGCATGAAATGGCACGGGAAATGATATGCAAGCATGCAAACCAAATTTCAGCACCTAAATGAAGGGGAAAACAGCCCCAAAATGATACGGAATTACAACCAATGCATGAAATCATCCCGAAATGTGATTTTAAATACCCGAAATGGCCTATAGCCATACTAAACATGCACAACATGATCATGACATGCAAACCAGTAGCAAGGCAGCCCCAAATATGGCATTTTTTCAGTACAAAGCAAGGCTAAATAACAAACACAAATACGGCAAAATTAGCATGCAAAAATGGGGAAAAAGAGGGGAATTACAAAGCAAGTAGTATATACAATGCTCAAACTGAAAAACACAGTTCTACAAAATTAAAGAGGGGCCAAAAATATGCATATTTACAGTAGATGACATCCTCCAATTCAGTATGTAGATATGCTTAATGTAGCATGCAAAAATGAGCCAACAAAGGACTACAACATGAGGTACCATAAGCAATGACCAAACAACCTTGGACCCTTAACAAAACATGAAGAATGAGTTATTCTAAGACACTTTCTAAGCCTGATGAAGGCTCAAATCAGTGGCTAAGAAAGCTTAACAAAGCATGCAATTTTACGGAAAATGTGAGGGATATAACATGAAGTACCAAAACCAATCATCAAATGGCCTAAGACTCTTAACAAAACATGATGAGAAGGCCAAAATAAGGCTCTTCTCAGGCCTGATGAAGACTCAAAACAGTGACCAAATAAGCTCAAAGAGGTATGCAAAACATGGCCGAAGAGAGGTACAAAGAGAGGCCATTCATGGAGGCACCAAACAAGATTGGTCCCTTCTACAATGTTGTAGAGGGACACAAAATAAGCTCATAATCAATTTATAGCATGCTCCAAAAATAAATGCATATAGGCTAAAAGTAGCATGCAAGTTTACGGTAAAATGGAAGAATTTCAAAGGAAGTGCATGCTAGAGCCACCAAACATGATGGAGCCCTTCTTCAATGTTGAAGAGGGGCTCAATATAAGCCCACTAACAGTATATATGGGGCTCGAAATCAGATCATTCCAAAGCCAAACAAAGCATGCAAATAATTGGCATAAAGGGTGATATTGAAAGAGGTGTATGATAGAGGCACCAAGTGAGGTTGAGCCCTTCTACAATGTTGTAGAGGGGCTCAAAATAAGCACAAAACCAGTAGGGGTCAAAGCCCAAAACAAAGGGGAAATAGGGTACAGAATTGATAGAAAATAATGCTAGAAAAAGGGATTTAGAGGCTTACCCTTGGAGATCCAACTTTGGTGGCTTCTTGACTTGAAATTGTTGCTTGTTGGCCTCTGAAAATCACTCCCTTGCTGCTGAAATGGAGTTATTGATGATGGTGCTTAGGGTTGATGAAGGATTGGCCTAGATGCTTGAGGGTTTTTTGAGTTTTGGAGATAGAAAATGGAGGTTTTGAGAGAGAGGTATTTGAGACCAAATTTTCTAACCCTAGCAAAGGAGGAGGGCAGCCCTTTAAATAGGCAAGAAAGGGTGTAAAAGGGGAGGGAAATGGAGGCAAGATTTCCCTCCCAAAATATCCGGACAGCTGTAAAGAGCTGGAAAGCAGAAAGCTGGCCGGCCAGGTAGTTTTCTGGAAGGTAGCCGGCCGGCCACCCCAACTGGTCGGCCAGCCACTCACCCTGGCCGGCCGGCCATGGCCCAAAAATGAAGTGCAAATTTGGTGGCCGACCACCACTCCTTGGTGTCCTCCCATGTGTGTAGAATAAGGCCCCAAGGTCGGAATCTGGCAACACTGAAGCAGGAGTCACAACATAGAACTTGAAAGAGAGGCTCAAAAATGAAATTAACAATTACTGGCCGACCACCACTTTTTGGTGTCCTCCCATGTGTCCTCATCACAAATATGTGGTTGTGGTTGGAAGAAAATGGGCCTAGGGTGTTCAACATTAGCCCGGAAGTGAGCAAAACGGGCGCTGGAAGAGCATAACTGGTTATCTGGGATAATTGCTGGCCTCCCACCCTCCAGTGATCTTCCTGGTGCTAAAACAGAGGTACCTGCCAAATTTGAACAAAAACTGATGCAAAATGAATGCTCGGGGCCTAAACCGCGAGGTTCGGGGCCCAAAAACCGGCTGTAAGCACCGAAAATGGCATTCAGTCGCGAAGTGGGTATCTGAGACCCCAGGGTTTCTCGGTATGATAAAACAGAGGCACACACCAAGAATGAACAGAAATCGATGCGAAATGAATGCTCGGGGCCCGAACCGCGAGGTGCGGGGCCCAAAAACCGGCTGTAAGCACCGAAAGTGGTGTTTGGCCGCGAAGTGGGTATCTGAGACCCCAGGGTTCCTCGGTATGATAAAACAGAGGTACACGCCAAGAATCGGAGGAATCGGAGATGGTTGGGCGGTCCCGAACCGAGGCACACGGCCTGACGGCTCTAGAAATCGGGAACCGGGCTCCGAAATGGGCAAAATGGCCTACGGCCACGAAATGTAGCCCACGGCCACCGAGAGATAGCCTACAGGACTACTCTCTTCCCTCAGGAAAGAAAACAGAGAAAACCGAGTCTGGTTCGCAAACCGAGACAAGGTATGGAAGAGAGTTCGGAAGTCCGGAGGCAGGGCGCACGGCCGCGACTCTGAGACCTCTGAACGAGCACAGTATGCAACATCACCGAGCGCTCAATCGGTGACGTCTGAGTCTTAAGGTCGGTCAAAAATGGGGTGTCTACAAACACCAAACTTAAAAAGTAAAATAAAAAACATTCTCAATTTGCTAAAATCAGTGCGTGTCATTGTAGCTTGCTTTTTGTGCTCTTCGAAGGGGTTTAGTTTCCTTGGATACGATAACTGTCATGACCCGAACCCGCCCCTATGGGTTAAGGACATAACCGGCCAGCAATCCTGGGATTACCTACGGCCTCAAACCAAAACAGACGTAACTCAACAGAGTGAAGGGGCCAAATGGAAGCAAAAACTTAAAACTTTGTCCATAGAGTCGTGCTTACATGCACTTCAAAACAAACCATGCATATACACGTTAATAACCCATATCCAAAGTACAATACCATAAAATTCTTTACAAATAGGATCATCCAAACTAAGTCAACCCATAACAGAACTATATACAAAAATACACAAGTCCTTGCCAACAAAGCAAAATATAAATACATAACAAAATGGCAAGGATGGGTCTCGTGCGTGAGACACAAGGCTGACTCTCCAAAACTCATGTTGTTCCTGGTTGACTTCACTGGGGCTGGGTTTGAACTTCTCTTAGCTCACCTACAAACACATGAATGAGCGTGAGCGATAGCCCAGTGAATAATATCAAATACAGAAATTACATAACAATGTAGAACAACATGTTCCAGACGGCCTTGGGCCCAATCCATGTTTCTATTTAACAGATATATAATTATACGAAATTCAAATCAAGTGACTGTAGTTCTAAACATCTTGGCCTTTGGCCCATTTAGATTTCCATTCATGTCAAAACGGTCTTCGGCCCATTCATTTATGTCAAAACGGCCTTTGGCCCATTCATTTACGTCAAAACGGCCTTTGGCCCATACATTTGTGTCAAAACGGCCTTCGGCCCATACATTTGTGTCAAAACGGCCTTCGGCCCATTCATTTCTGTCAGAATGGCCTTCGGCCCATTCGTTTATGTCAAAATGGCCTTCGGCCCATACATTTGTGTCAAAACGGCCTTCGACCCACTCATTTACGTCAAAACGGCCTTCGGCCCATACATTTGTGTCAAAACGGCCGTCGGCCCACTCACTCATGTCAAAACGACCTTAGGTCCATTCATATATGTCAAAACGACCTTTGGTCCGTTCAGTTCTATCAAAACGACCTTCAGTCCGTTCAGTTCTATCAAAACGACCTTCAGTCCATTTATGTTTATCAAAACGACCTTTGGTCCATTCATGTTTATCAAAACGACCTTTGGTCCGTTCATTTCTATCAAAACGACCTTCGGTCCGTTCAGTTCTATCAAAACGACCTTCGGTCCATTTATGTTTATCAAAACGACCTTTGGTCCATTCATGTTTATCAAAACGACCTTTGGTCCGTTCATTTCTATCAAAACGACCTTCGGTCCGTTCAGTTCTATCAAAACGACCTTTGGTCCATTTATGTTTATCAAAACGACCTTTGGTCCATTCATGTTTATCAAAACGACCTTTGGTCCATTTACGTTTATCCATGTCGGACTTTTGTTCTCAATCCCAATTAGCAACTCATAAAGCTTATAAGGGAATAACAATTGGACATTCACAAGCATTCAAATATCGATATTACTCACAGTGATCGGCTTGTGGATTTGCCCTGGAACTTGACCCTACATATTTCATGAACACAAAAGGGTCACTAACAGTTTAATCCGTTCTTTAATTTACATACTTCTCTTTAGGCTTTATTCTTATCTCATTAACTCATTTACAATGCTTAACATATGCCTAAGAGTGCTTACAAGTGAAAGAGAACGGAAAACAGAACACAGAATGCAATTTCAGAATATAAGGTCCCCGCTCGAGCGTGGACTTCCCCGCTCGAGCGGACCCTTAAGTCTGCAAAAGTACTGGTTACCTCAAATTCCCGCTCGAGCGTGAACTCGGACGCTCGAGCGGACTGCCTGTCTACATAGCTCCCCGCTCGAACAGGAACCATGTCTGTCAAAAGTGCTGGGAGCAAGACCTCGCTCGAGCGGCACTTCCCCCGCTTGAGCGGACACCAAAAATCTGGGTTTCCCAGATTGAGTTCTTGAGCTCCAATTCGATTTTCAACCAACAATTCATGCATGTTATGGCTCAAAATTTACATTTAAAGATGCTAACATGCTACCAATACAAGATTACAACATTAGGAAGCTCAATTCCTTATATCATTTACATGCATGTCTCCAATTAATCCAAATTCATCACCAACATATCAAATTCCAACATGCAAAGCTCATACCTCCATGATCTACTCTTGCATGTGAGAAATATACATTCATATTAACTTAATTGGTGAAGAGAGGTTCAAATACATGGTTTTTAAACAATATCCAACATAAATCACACATATTGTGCTCAAACATGGAGATTCATGTCCATTTCTTACATGCATGTGTTCTAAGCCTCTAAATTCAACATATATAACTCAATTCCCTTACATTCAAACTAATTCATGCTCTTGGCCATCTATTAAACTTGAATTCACAAATTTACAAACAAAAGCCATGAGTTTACTTACCTAGAGTTCAATCTCCCAAATTATAACAAAATCTTGGGTTTAATCTTCAAGTTCCCCAATCCTTGAGCCAAAATTACCCAATTCTCTCCCCCTCTCTCTAACAGCTGGCCCTCTCTTATTTTCTCTTAGAGTTGATCAGCCAAAATGCACTAAGGGGAGAGATTTGAGGGTGTAGAGTTTATACAATATAACCCACTAACTATCATTTAATAACATTAAATAATTAGGGACTAAATCATCAATATCAATCTGATTAATTTGATCCAAATAAATTTTCAATTAAATTTCACCGTAGGTTCTAAAAATCATGCCAATCACAATGGCGTAACCAATTCCGGATTCTGTGGCCGATAAGGCCTCCAATTTAATTTCCAAAGCAGATTATTCAAACAGATATTCCTACGGTGAACAGATAGGACTTCGAAATCACATATGGCACATAAAATCATGCTAAACACATAATCATACTCATATTAGGGACCACTTAACATAATACAGAACAGAGGTATTACAGTCTTCCCCCCCTTAGGAAGTTTGGTCCTCCAAACTTATTTTACCTTTAGTCGAAACAATTCGGAAGACTTTTCATTCAACGGTTCCAATCCTTCTTAATAGTCATTCACTTAGTCTCAAAATCAAGCAACGCTCTATTCTCAATCAGTCAGAGACTTACCTTTTTCCGCCATACAAGGCTTGCATGGTGCCATGCCAAAACTAGAGTGTGAGCTGTTGTTGCAAGCAAAGTTTGTCAATGATGGATAGATCTTTCCAACTCCCCTGAAAAATCTAATGCATATCTTGGGAGCATTCTTCCCAAAAATCCAAAAAGTTCTTTCTGATCATACATCAATTGCGGATGGAAAACAGCGCCGAATCATAATTCAGTTTCATATCCAATTCATAATTTGTCCAGATTATATACAGAAATCATAAGTCACGATTAAATTTACGTGATACATCCATTAGCATTAACAGAACAGAATAGAACATATACACGTGAGGTTACGGATAACCAGTTCCATAAAGGAACCTCCGGATCCGGGTAACAGAACAGAACAGAAGCTGAGCCCCCATTGCCTCTTGAAGGCTGGTCAGAATTCAAACACATTTTAGAATTTCTGTTTAAACAATAGATACTGGGACCCCATGCAAACGAGCAATCTTATCGATGTAAACAGTGGCTAGCCTACAAGCATCATACAAAAATTTTACATACAATAACTCAAACGGGACTTATACCTTGGGTGCTCAAGGTAGCCCCACAATGAAGTTCGTAGTCACATATCCCTACTTCCATTCCAAAATAAAGGAAGGTTGAAGTAGTCCCGTCACTATCTGATATTCGATTTCGACCTGTTGGCACCGAAAAGCATTTTAGACACAATTCAAATTTCCTTCTTCATAATAGATCACCCAACATATTCATTTCAAATGCCAACCAATTTTATCACAGAAGTTCGGTCTATTCCTTGTCACAAAAGTTCAATTCATTCTTCAATAATTCCACAATTCACAATCTGATTCGGTCTTTAGTTCAGTGACTCATCACAATTATCCAAGTCAATCAAAAGTCTTCAGGAATATAAGTGGATCCAGATACTGATTTCCGAATCAACAAAGGTAACATCGAAGTAATTACCCACACTACACATAGTCCAGACATCCCCATAATACTGATTGTAAAGTACAATAATACGAAGCAGGCAATTTCTGACACAATACACGTGTTCTCAATTCATTCAACAGTTTACAGTTTACAATTCAGTTCAATATTCAATCCCTGTTCTATTGGGTCCTTTCATATTATCTAATAGTCGTTAAAAGCTTAAGGTAATTCATACACGTAAATCCTCAGGATGTCAAAGGCATTATCAAAGGAGTCAATCACATGCCAAACACAATTTACACACTCTCAGAGCCCCAATCACAGAATATGATGACACTGAGCAGTTATTTACAAAGCGTACTGAATTCACACACTTTCGGACAATCAGGGTTTTTCAAAGTTTCTTGGATGTTAAAACATCTTCATAATAGCAAAGGATGACATTCCGGACAAAACAGAGGAACAATCGTCTCGGAATCAAGCACACCTGTTCACGACCGTCGGTGGCCGACTCGAGATCGATTAGTCAAACCCACCCGTACGAAACCGTCGGTGGCAAAAGGTATCTCAATCAAAGGTGCTACATAGGCTTAACGTCCCCTAGCACGAAAGGACACCTCAAGAATGTCATCCAAACAAACACAATACCACTTACTATAACCTGATTTCCCGAAATCCGATAACACTGAAGCAAACACATGAAACATATTCTGATGAGTCGAGGATAAATATTCAGTACGGTTCACAATCAAATCAATCTGTTGTCATCGGTTTTCGTAGCGTCAAACAAGCAAGGATATGACAACACACACGCGTTGTTCCTTAAGACACCCAATCACTGGATTTGCACAATTCAGTTCATCTACAACACATATGTCCTCAATGGTTCTCAATGGTGTTCATAGGTAGATCAATCTGTTGATAGCCCACAAAAGGTCTTTCAAATAAGTCAAGTACTCCAAACGGATTCAAGTTTTTGGTCCATCACTTTTCCTGCCAATAATAATCTGGCCATTTATTTATAGACAATTCTTAACCCCCTTTACAAAATCAACTCAGATAGAGGTTCTTATCAATCAATCCAAGCAAAGGTCTTGTCAGATTAAATCAAACAAAGGTCCCATCAAATTATATCCAATGAGGGTTCTATCGGGCCAAATCAGACAAAGGTTCTATTGGATCAAGTCAGATAGAAGTTTTCTCAAATAGGGTACATTCGGTTCCGTAAGGCTCACTTCGTTTGTTTAGGCACATGGCTGACAGTTTCACAACTGCTCTAAGTTTATCAGTTCTCAAGGTCATATCAGAATCATTCATTACAACTGTTCATATCAAAGTGTTTCAAATCATGTACAATATGGTATTGTCCACATAAGTTCAGGTATAGTTACATAAGCATGCAAGTGTTCATATCAGGAGGTACGCATCATAATCAGTATAGCAGTTCCCAGATAAGTCTTATATGTAAGAACATGGTGCACAGTAACACATTAAACAGAGTTCCTTAGGTACATATGGTATAGGATTGTTATGCAAAAGTTCCAAATTGACCACAAAAGCAGAGGTTCAGATGTACATGTGCATGTGCAGAGTTGATCGATACTCCAATACATATTTCACAAATTTCCCAAAACGGAACATATACATTCAATGAATACGGTCTTGATCTTGTGGGTCCAACCAATCTAAATACACATGCAACAGATACGAAAGGATATGCCGATTCGAATCAAATAATATCTCAAGCAAAGATGTACACATGTACCAATTCAAAATCAATCAACACATAAGCATTCGTTTGTAAACAAGATAGATACCTGGGATCACAATCACAGTATTCTGAGTGCTTTCTGGGATATGTGTAATTACTCTATCCTGAGTAGCAATTCCTACCACTGGCACGAATCTAGCTGAGGCAGAACATTTATTCACATTTGCTCAGTTCGGAAACAATTCCTTACCATATGGTCCATTTTACCACACCTATAACAAGCCTCAGAAGCCCGATAACAAACTCTTCGGTGTTTCTTACACTGATGGTGACAAAGGTTCTTGCCATAGCGGCAACTGACGTTACTGTCTTAAGATCTCTATCATTTCCTGTACCATTCTTTCCAGTCTATCAAGTCGGGCTATGGAAGAGCCTTCCAGCTCGTATGCCCTTACTCAATCCATACTCTACACAATCTCTTATCAAGCTTTGCCAAATACGAGGGTGTCCAATACGAAAATAAACACATAATCACGTTCGTACATAGGCACGTCTTTATATTCTCATTTCACATATCGTACGCAATTAATCACATACGTAACAGATAATCGCATACTTATCAGATATCGCATGCTGAACATTTACTAAGTAATTATATACTCAAATCATGTTCATATTTCACATAGACACCCGTAGGCAGAATTGAATGCACATAAACAACTTTTCATGGTTCATATATTCATGTATGTGCATTATAGCAAAACAAACTTGTTGTACACATTAGTGTAACAATTCATATCTGATATTCGAATCATGTGTGGTACTTCCTTTAGCGTGACATATCATGTTGGTCAAGCATATCAACATATCTCATACATAGGCCACGGTATTATTTCCCCCGGGCTAGGGCCTCATGACCATAAGCCACAGTATTATGTCCCCTGGGCGAGGGCCTCCGCTAAGGATACCACAATTATGTTCAAGAAGAATTTAGGCAATCATTCATTTATACCAAACATAGCATTATACTTTACACAAAGATTCACAAGTATGCATATACCAGAGAGCCTACGTATTCCAAAGGTTCACCATGCAAGCAATTTACAAATTATAACACATAACTGTTCATATCGAATCACTTAAGTATGTTCTTGATGCTTTCAGATTTATATTTATCACATGGATGCATCCTAGATCTTTTCTAGATGCTTATTGCTCTTTTGGACAAGTGTGTGAGTTATTAACTCGTGCTCTGATACCACTCTGTCATGACCCGAACCCGCCCCTATGGGTTAAGGACATAACCGGCCAGCAATCCTGGGATTACCTACGGCCTCAAACCAAAACAGACGTAACTCAACAGAGTGAAGGGGCCAAACGGAAGCAAAAACTTAAAACTTTGTCCATAGAGCCGTGCTTACATGCACTTCAAAACAAACCATGCATATACACGTTAATAACCCACATCCAAAGTACAATACCATAAAATTCTTTACAAACAGGATCATCCAAATTAAGTCAACCCATAACAGAACTATATACAGAAATACACAAGTCCTTGCCAACAAGGCAAAATATAAATACATAACAAAATGGCAAGGATGGGTCTCGTGCGTGAGACACAAGGATGACTCTCCAAAACTCATGTTGTTCCTGGCTGACTTCACTGGGGCTGGGTTTGAACTTCTCTTAGCTCACCTACAAACACATGAATGAGCGTGAGCGATAGCCCAGTGAATAATATCAAATACAGAAATTACATAACAATGTAGAACAACATGTTCCAGACGGCCTTGGGCCCAATCCATGTTTCTATTTAACAGATATATAACTATACGAAATTCAAATCAAGTGACTGTAGTTCTAAACATCCTGGCCTTTGGCCCATTCAGATTTCCATTCATGTCAAAACGGCCTTCGGCCCATTCATTTATGTCAAAACGGCCTTTGGCCTATTCATTTACGTCAAAACGGCCTTTGGCCCATACATTTGTGTCAAAACGGCCTTCGGCCCATACATTTGTGTCAAAACAGCCTTTGGCCCATTCATTTATGTCAGAATGGCCTTCGGCCCATTCGTTTATGTCAAAACGGCCTTCGGCCCATACATTTGTGTCAAAACGGCCTTCGGCCCACTCGTTTGTGTCAAAACGGCCTTCGGCCCACTCACTCATGTCAAAACGACCTTAGGTCCATTCATATATGTCAAAACGACCTTTGGTCCGTTCATTTCTATCAAAACGACCTTCAGTCCGTTCAGTTCTATCAAAATGACCTTCGGTCCATTTATGTTTATCAAAACGACCTTTGGTCCATTCATGTTTATCAAAACGACCTTTGGTCCGTTCATTTCTATCAAAATGACCTTCGGTCCGTTCAGTTCTATCAAAATGACCTTCGGTCCATTTATGTTTATCAAAACGACCTTTGATCCATTCATGTTTATCAAAACGACCTTCGGTCCGTTCAGTTCTATCAAAACGACCTTCGGTCCGTTCAGTTTTATCAAAACGACCTTCGGTCCATTTATGTTTATCAAAACGACCTTTGGTCCATTCATGTTTATCAAAACGACCTTTGGTCCATTTATGTTTATCCATGTCGGACTTTTGTCCTCAATCCCAATTAGCAACTCATAAAGCTTATAAGGGAATAACAATTGGACATTCACAAGCATTCAAATATCGATATTACTCACAGTGATCGGCTTGTGGATTTGCCCTGGAACTTGACCCTACATATTTCATGAACACAAAAGGGTCACTAACAGTTCAATCCGTTCTTTAATTTACATACTCCTCTTTAAGCTTTATTCTTATCTCATTAACTCATTTACAATGCTTAACATATACCTAAGAGTGCTTACAAGTGAAAGAGAACGGAAAACAGAACACAGAATGCAATTTCAGAATTTCAGAATATAAGGTCCTCGCTCGAGCGTGGACTTCCCCGCTCGAGCGGACCCTTAAGTCTGCAAAAGTACTGGTTACCTCAAATTCCCGCTCGAGCGTGAACTCGGACGCTCGAGCGGACTGCCTGTCTACATAGCTCCCCGCTCGAGCGTCAACTTCCCCGCTCGAGCGGGAACCATGTCTGTCAAAAGTGCTGGGAGCACGATTTTCCCGCTTGAGCGGCACTTCCCCCGCTCGAGCGGACACCAAAAATCTAGGTTTCCTAGATTGAGTTCTTGAGCTCCAATTCGATTTTCAACCAACAATTCATGCATGTTATGGCTCAAAATTTACATTTAAACATGCTAACATGCTACCAATACAAGATTACAACATTAGGAAGCTCAATTCCTTATATCATTTACATGCATGTCTCCAATTAATCCAAATTCATCACCAACATATCAAATTCCAACATGCAAAGCTCATACCTCCATGATCTACTCTTGCATGTGAGAAATATACATTCATATTAACTTAATTGGTGAAGAGAGGTTCAAATACATGGTTTTCAAACAATATCTAACAGAAATCACACACATTGTGCTCAAACATGGAGATTCATGTCCATTTCTTACATGCATGTGTTCTAAGCCTCTAAATTCAACATATATAACTCAATTCCCTTACATTCAAACTAATTCATGCTCTTGGCCATCTATTAAACTTGAATTCACAAATTTACAAACAAAAAGCCATGAGTTTACTTACCTAGAGTTCAATCTCTCAAATTATAACAAAATCTTGGGTTTAATCTTCAAGTTCCCCAATCCTTGAGCCAAAATCACCCAATTCTCTCCCCCTCTCTCTAACAGCCGGCCCTCTCTTATTTTCTCTTAGAGTTGATCAGTCAAAATGCACTAAGGGGAGAGATTTGAGGGTGTAGAGTTTATACAATATAACCCACTAACTATCATTTAATAATATTAAATAATTGGGGACTAAATCATCAATATCAATCTGATTAATTTGATCCAAATAAATTTTCAATTAAATTTCACCGTAGGTTCTAAAAATCATGCCAATCACAATGGCATAACCAATTCCGGGTTCTGTGGCCGATAAGGCCTCCAATTTAATTTCCAAAGCAGATTATTCAAACAGATATTCCTACGGTGAACAGATAGGACTTCGAAATCACATATGACACATAAAATCATGCTAAACACATAATCATACTCATATTAGGGACCAATTAACATAATACAGAACATGGGTATTACAATAACCCTCTAGTTCAGACTCCCGTGGTTCTGAATCTAGTTTCACAAGTGTAATGTGAAATAGAAAAACACAAATGAGTCCAAATCCGGCAAATCTTGTAGAAAATCCATTAATCATCAGAGATGCCAAAAATGGACTGCATTGTCAAATTTCAGAGTTGCCACCTAAATATTTTTGAAAAATTTAGGAAACCCGTGACTCTTGCCAAAGGCCACTTATCTGTCATCACCAAAGTGTCTTGGCTCGAGAACTCAGGTATGAGAGGGGAAGGTCATGAATTGAGCACCCTACTCATTCGATCAAAGATCAGCCTCTACTAATCATGATGTGATTTTTATTTACATTATATGCTCTTGCTCCGACTATTATGTTATCTTTACTATGTGATGCACACAAGTATAGACTAATTTCACAAAACTTGGAACGCTTTGATTTCATGTTTGTTTTGAAAAGTGTTTTGAATATGAACCACTAAAAAAGTGATCTCATATGTACATTAATCAAATCATCCCAACTTAAGCAAAAAAAGCCTTTATCCACAGACATTCAAACATGTATATCAATTAAGCACTTAGCCTCATGGTAAGCATGCTTGACATATCAACAATCGCACGCATGCAATATGCTAAAGCAAAAATGCTTACCCTAAATATCCGAGGTGAGCCCAAAAAAAAAAGAAAATAGTTAGAAAAAAATGCATGATCCTAAACAATGCAACATGACTAATGCAACGCATACAACATGCAATTAATAGGCTCAGTTACTAGCATGGCATGCGAGTCAATTTAAGGCATGCGATAAAGCACATATTCGAGTGAAGAATTTGAAATTGACATTGATTAGTATGATGAGTCAAACCCTTATGCATGCAAAATGAATGGATGTGAGTCATGAAAAATACTAAGAAAAATATGATGCTATACAACCACGGTAAGCGGATAAATAAAAGGGAGAAAGAAATGGGGATTGGAAGACATACAAAATATTACAAATTTGCCCTCGCACAAGAGGGTCTGACTGTCCAAGTGTCCGAATTAACTACTTATTACAAATCCAAATGAATAATAAATAAAGGACTATCTAATTTATTACAACAATAATATGTAAAGAATGAACAAAGATCCCACACGCACCGACGAAGACAATCCTCAGAAATTGCTCTGTCTGCTTCTTAGGAAATTGTTCTATTTCACCCTCAGTCACTGCTCTCTGTTCCAACCAAAAGTGGTCTGTTTACCATACATTGGAGCCCAACCGGCCCATAATGAGACCTGATCGAGCCCAAACAAATCCGGCCATGCCTTATTTTTTTGCAGAAAATTATTTTTATGCTCTGAGGTGAAAACAGTGCAGACAGAGCATTCCTAAGCCATGTTTGTCTTTTCTGCTCTTCTCTATCATAGAGATACTCAAGAGAGGAGCATGTTTAATTCTCAAACCATCAATGGTCGCAAGTTGATTAGGGGAAAAAATTAATGAATGTAATGAAAGACAAGTAGCACATCTTTCCTATCATGAAATTAATTCAAGAAGAGAAGTAGACATGCCTAAAAAATCATCAAATATCACAAATTAGTATGTGATGACTCTAGAAGCGATGTATAACGTCCGACCGAATCTAACCAATTTTATGAGTTTCCTTTACATCGGTTTTAATTGATTTTAAGTTGATTTTATTATCCTTTTTCAACTTACCTTTCCATTTCTTATCTTTAATTCCATTTTGTCCAAAAGTGATATTTACGTCCACTAAGTCCTAAAGCAATAAAGATGAACAACTATCGACTTAACCCGAGAAATGAGTCTTTCAAGTCCTTTTCTTCGGGGGAAATTACAAAAGAGGAGTTAAACTCATTTACAAGCGATAAGGGATTCAGAGTCAAACCCAAGAGGGGGCAATAATGACTATAAATCCAAACCCCGATAATAAGCTATAATGAAACCTTCTTTTGTGATTTCCAAGGGCCTAACTAGAAAGTTAGTCCCTTAGAAGTAAATACACCGCTGATAAAGAGGAATGGCAAACAAGAGGTTATGTTTAGCATAAGAGAGATGTAATGCCTTGGTAATGAACCTCCGAAGAGATTAAACCATTAAGCATGGAAGGTCTCTTTCTTATGCTTAAACAACAACCTTTTGTTAAACACAACTCTTTAATCAAAAAAACAAAGAATAGGGGGGGGGGGTTGCAGAGATGATTATGCAAAGTTGATTATTACAAAAGTGGGACTCTTTACATGAAAACTAGGTAAAGAAAGCTATCAACTCAAATGAATTGGTGTCTAAGGCCTAAACAACCAAATCCATGAGGACTCACAACACTACAAACATGATATTCAAAGCACAAACTATTTAAATGAATTAAACAGCCCTTGAAATGCAAAAAAAAAAAAATGCCTAAAATCACCTTGAAAGAGTACAAAAGATAGCTAAAAATAAGAGGATACAAAGCTAGTAAGCAAGATTAAGGAGGGGTGGCTAATCTCTCCATTTTTGGGACTTCTAAATCATATTTTTCAGCATTTTAAAACTCGGAAAATCAATATTTAAACTATGGAAAAGAGTGGGAAAACAAAGGGTATGAGCTATGGGATAAGGTTCAAGAAAGGGTAATTAGCCCCTCCACCTTTAGTAGCTCTTTAACCCCAAGTTTCAGCACTTGGAATTGATCCAAAATAGTATGAAAACACAAGGGAAAAGATAGATAAAAATTGAAATGAAAGCAAGGAAGAATGTGGCAAGCTTATACCTCTTGAAGAGATAATGCTTTTGTTGTAAACCAAACTTGATCCTAAGGCACTCTCAAGTTTGAATTATGGTACCAAAGTCTCAACCAAGGCTATAAGTCCAATCTCTAAGGGTGTATATGGTGTATGTATATAGTTCAAGGATGATAGGATAGCACAAAGGTGACTTGCAAGAGAAGAAGGAGCTCTCAAAGGTCTTTTTAGCTCTTTGACATTTTTCTAACCCTCCAAACAGAGGTCTGAGCTCGTATTTATAGAATTTGAGGTAAATAGGTCATAAATATCTTCAAAAATAGACAGTTGGCGGATTCCCGCCCAGAACAGTGTTTATCGCCCAAAAGGCACGGCCGGGTCTCAATGTCCACGGCTGGCCCCAAATGAGGCATGGCCGGGCCCCAATGTGGCTCCCTTGCCTTTCAGTTTCAAGTTTAATGCAGGTTAGCATAGTGCTCAAAAATGGACTTCTGAGGTAAAAACATCTTGGGTATGAAAGGTTGGGATTGTTTAGAGCTCGAATTTGGATTCCTTCGTTGAGAATTCAAACCACTTACATAATGTAACTTTCATCATCGAGTGCTCAAAATAAAGTGCCCAAGTTTTGCGGGCAGTCAAAAATGGGGTGTCTACAGCCATCCACCATGCCTAGAGTAAAATGCATGCCATTAGCAGGAGGTTCATCCTCAATCACAGAACTAGCCACGTTATCCCCCAAGTTCATTGATCTAGTGCCGATAGACTTTGTAGAACCTGGTAGGGCGATGACCTTGTTGTCAATAAGATCTTGTACTTTATGGCGAAGACGAAAACAATGGTCAGTGCCATGGCTGTGACTGGGTTGCTGATGGAAGACACAATACTTAGCAGTATCATGCCAGGTTGGAAGGCGATCAGGGAGAGGCCGAGAGTCAAGGGGTTTGAGATGGCCTTTTCCTATGAGGATTTAGAGAGCTTTGGACAAGGTCGTGTAAATGGGATTAAAGGTGCGGTTACCAGTCCTGGAAGTAGTGACAGAAGGGTCGGCAGGTGTTGATTGGGTTTGGAGACCTCCTCCTATAGGTATAGGATTGAAGTTGAAAGGGGTGTTTCTGGTACGACATCCTTTTTCGTGGCTTATTTCCAGATGCAAAATGCCCCCAACTTGAGCGACAAAAGTGTTATCTACAGTCTTTGCAACAACTGCAAGCACTTGCTACTTGTTTAGCACTTTGACCTTCAAAGCCTCTATAGCCCACCAGAGATGTGCATAGGGATCAATACTTGTCCCGGCCTTATTCTTGCCACTTGCTTTAACTTTGCCAAGGGATTGTGTGGCTATATCGGAGCGAGGCCCATTTGTTGTTGACATGTCATCACCCAGATTTAAGATAGCTTTGGGTTGGCCCTTTCCAACTGCAGCTCACCCTAAGATTGGGGAGCTTATTAACGTTCTGGCATGTGATGTGGTCGATGATGGGGCCAAGATCTCAAAGGCTAAATTTGCCACAGTTCTCTGAAAGATTTTCAATCATGCTCATCAGCTAAGAATTAATGGGCTCGGCCATTAGTGCCCGCGTGTATTTGATCAAGTTTGAGATGATTGAAGTTCAAGTGCATCCATCATACACAAGTATGTGCTTTCTAGAATAAACACCTCAAGCTTGGGTAAATGGGCTGGGGTGATGTATATGTTGGGGTTGTAGGTGAATGACAATGTATGGATTAAGTTGAGGTGGTAATGGGTTAGTGGTGGCCTGAGGTCTTTTTGGTGGAGCTATGATCTCTTCATCCATGAGATCCTGAATCTTATGACGGAGGTGGATGCAACGGTTTGTATCATGACCGTGTTGTTGATGATAGACACAGTATTTAGCGGGATCATGTCTTGGTGGAAGAGGACTTGGGAGGGGTCGGGGTTCTAGTAGCTCCAGGTGCCCTTTTTCTAGCAGCATTTTCAAAGCTTGAAAGAGAGCTATGTAAAGAGGATCGAAATTTTGAGCTTGGAAAGGGTTTTTGATGTACGTGGTGACAGTGTTTACTTCTAAGCATTTCACAACTGTGCTACCACTAGTAGTAGCATCAGAATTGCGAACAACATTCTTCCTTATAGGCTCATTACCTTCCAGAATGATCCATTATCTGATGGCATCCTCAATTTGAACCCCAATTTCATCGAGGTCTTTAAAGTTGAATATCATTTTCTGTAATATCTCAGTTTGCCGGGCCATATCTTGTTGGAGTGAATCTACTGATTGCTGAAAATGGATAAGTAAATCCTTTAAATTTGTCTGAGGTTGAGCCATTACTGGAGTAGATGGTTGTGCCCAGGATGAACTGAACAGAGGTGATCTAATTGGTGAATGTCAGAGCCGATGAACCTTGTCTAGTCTTCCTTCGTCTTGCCACTGCTGACAGTGAAACAAACATTGGCCGTCCCTGAACCAAATTTCTGACTGTACAAAGTCTATTAACACGAGTCTAAAAGCACCTGGGGGATATTAGAGCCTTCTGAAGCTATGATTCCAGGACTACCTAGCAAAAGAGAAAACAGACAACACCTCAGCCCCAATTTCACTAAAATAAATACGATCACAGCTGAGGCTGTACTCCCCACTGAATTCTGCCCCACAAACTGATATAACTAAACCACTGATATGAAGCACCCCTATATAGATCCACTGTAGAGCACATAGTAGGTAAAGAGAGCCAAAACACCTCTATGAGGGGGTAGGGTTACCCTGTCCTAGCTTTGGCATGATCTAGAGTTTCACTACTTCAAACAAGTGGTTTCACAATATCCTGCATATGGGCAAGAATCCGGTCTTATGTTGGAACAGCCACTAAAGCTTTATACATGCACTAGGCCAATTGGTCCAAAGGGCACCTCAACAAGGTTACCTAATATACCTCTCACACCTAACACCAAAAAGTGAAAGGAGGATCAAGTGGTATAGCGGTAACCCAGATCCAAGGGTTGTGTTCCCAACATGACATTGCCTACGTCTGACTAGCCTTTTGGCAAGCCTCTGACAAGTCGTCCAGGATATCAGATGGTAAATACAGTGACTTACGAGTACCATGCAAATGCAATGAAATGAACATATATATGTAAATAAAACATCACATCATGAATTCCAAGTCAAGTTCTCTAAATCCCCAATAGAGTCGCCAGAAACTGTAGCTGGTTTTTCATGCTCTTCGGAAGGGTTTAGTCTGATAGCCATACAGTTTGAACTCTCGTGGTTCTGAATCTGGTTCCACAAGTGTAATGTCAATCAGAAAAAACAAATGAGAGTCCAAATCCGGCAAATCTTAGAAAATCCATTAATCATCAGAGATGCCAAAAATGGACTGCATTGCCAGATTTTAGAGTCACCACTAAATATTTTTAAGAAATTTAGGAAACCCGTGACTCGTGCCAAAGGCCACTTGTCGATTATAACCAAACTGTCTCAGATCAGGAACTTAGGTATAAGAGGGGAAGATCATGAATTGAGCATCCCATTCATCCAATCAAAGATTGGCCTTTACTAATCATGATGTGAATTTTGTGTACAGTATATGCTCTTGTTCTGATTATTAATATACCAAACATTATTTTGTGAAGTAAACAAGTATAGACTACATCACTTACTTCAGAATGCTTTGATTTCATGAGTTTTTGAAAAGAGTTTTGAATATGTGTAACTTAAAAGAAAAGTTAACTCATATGTACAATAGTCAAAGTCATTTCAACTTATGCGAAATAGCCTTTATCCACAAGCATTCAAAGAGGTATTTCAAAGAAGCACGTAGCCTCATGGTAGTATGCTTGACATGGAAACACAAACATATATCTAATATGCTAAAGCAAAAATGCTCACCTAGTACTCTAAGGTAAGCCAAAGAAAAGAAAATAAATAGAAAAATGCATGATCCTAACAATGTACATGACTAATGCAATACATACAAAATGCAACTACTAAATTCGGCTACCAATATGACATGTGAAGCAACTCAAAGCATGAGGTAGCGCACATAATCATTTAGGAATTGGTAAGAGCATTATGCATGATGATAATTTAATATATGCAAAAAATGGATACAACACATGGTAATGATATGGAACGAAAACATGATATGATATACAACCACGGTAAGTATGTAAATAAAAGGGAGAAAAAAATGGGGGTTGGAAGACATACATCACATATTACAAATTTGTCCTCGTATGAGAGGGTCCGAATGTCCTAATTAACTAGTTATTACAAACACCAAATGAATGAGCTAACTAGCTAATTATTACAAAATACAAATATCAAAGCTACTAATCTAATGGAATTGAATGAGAGATGGGGAATCACATCCGCACGAGCAAAAACATCCTTCGGAAAACCCCCACTGCTCACTACCAAAAGCTGCTTTGTTCACAGTCTGAAAATGACTATTTTGGGCCTCAGGATCCACTTTGTTCCACTGAAAAAAGCACCACAGCCATACAAAAATGGGGCCGGCCGACCTTGAGAAGTGGTCGGTCGTACAAAGAGTTGCTTGATCGGCCATTGATTCTGGGGGAGGATCTACTGCAATCAGAATTGGAATAGAGCAAAACATGGGGTTTTAAGAGATGTTCATCCTTTCTTCTCTCTCCTATCATGAAAAATTCTCAAGGAGAGAGTAGGTTTGATTCACAAATCATCAAACATCCCAAGAGTATTTAAATGATGATTAGTGAAGCAAAGAGATGACAATTAATGGAAACAAAGCTAACTAAGGCTAAATATGAAAGATACAATCAAAGACATGGCCAAAACCCACTGAATCTCATGAAAAATAAGAGCAAGGAAATACTCAAGCTTAGAGATAATAGGTTTAAAAGAAGCCATTCTTGAAGGCAAATCATATACATAAGAAGTTCCATCATTAAGAAGACCAAAGAGACTTATCTTCCTACTCATGGGAGATGGATTGAAACCTTCATTTCCATGCTTTAAAGGAAATAGAAGAGAGTCTATAATGGTCTTGATGAAGAGCTCTCATGTAGCTTTAAAACAAAGACAAAACTAGACCAAGTAAAAGTAAGAAATGAAAAATATGGAGAGATGATTGCAAGCTCATCTTCCTACTCATGGAACATGGATGAAACATTCATTTCCATGCTACAAAGAAGGAACTAGAAGAGAGCTATGCAATATCTTCAAAAAAAGAGAGATATGAGACAAGAATCAAACTATCTGTATAACCTTTAAACACATATATACACTTCATATTTAATCAAAATCTAACCAAAACACTGTTGGAAATGAAGGAAATGAGGCCTAAATATGAAGAACAACAAGAGAGCAAAGATGAAGAACAAGCCTATAGAAGGGTAGCTAAACCTTCCACCTTTAAACAAGATTTCAAATCACATTTTAAATGCCAAAATAATCTGGAAAACAGTATTGAAATAAAGAATAAAAAGTTAAGTAATGAAAATAGTTGAAAGATCAACCTCTAAAGAAGAGGAAAAACTTCTTGGTTTACAAACTCCAATCCAAACACTCTCTAGTATTTATTGGTGTTCAAAATCTCAGCAAAAAGCATCAAGTTCAATGCTTCAATGGTGTACCTATAGTGTATCTATATCAAGAGGGTGGAGGAAAGCTTTTGGTATTTGTCTAAGCCTTTAGAAAAATGTTCTAACCCTAAACCATGAGGAAATGTGGTCTTTTTATAGAGTTACCACTGCCTTTCAACGTAAATATCTTCAAAAGTGAGCAGCTGGCCAAAGCATGTGCATGGAAGCAGCTGGCTTCTGCAAAATATTTGCTCTCGGTAAACATGGTCAGCCGGCTAAGAGGATGGCCGACTGGCCAAAAGGATATGGCATGCCAATCATTTTTTTGGTCTTGCTACTTTTTAAGTGGTCAGGCTAGAAAAATAGGTTTTGGTCCTAATGGGGTGCAAGGTTTAGGTTTGAAGCTCAAAATTGAACTCTTTTGCTGAAGATTCGAACAATTACATAGTATAATATTTCATCATCGAGTGTTCGGAATGAAGTGCCCAAGTCTTAAGGGCAGTAAAAATTGGGGTGTCTACAGTAGGTAGGCTAATGTATGCTTTGTCAAGCACAAGGCCTGATATGTGTCATACGGTAGGATTGGTAAGTGGGTTTCAATCCAATCCAGGTAAGGAACATTGGCAAGCAGTTAAAAGAATATTAAGATATTTAAAAGGTATCAAGGGTTTTAAAGTATGTTTTTGGTTTGTGTGATCTAGAAATAAAAACATATACTAACGCAGATTTTGCAAGAGATATAGATGATAGAAAATTTACTAATGGTCATCTGTTCTTGTTTGGTAGAATAATAGTTTTTTGGTTAAGTAAGAAACAAAGTTGTGTTGCAAAGTATACTATGGAAGCTGAGTATATAGCCTGCCGCACAGCAACTAGTAATGCGGCCTGGATAAAGCGATTTGTTGACAATTTACAATGAGGTATACCTGCCAAATCGGTCAATATGTTATCTGACAATCAGTCTGCCATCTCATTAATAAAAAGTGGAGTGAATAGCTCTAAGGGAAAACATATTGATGTAAGTTATCACTATATTTAGGATCTAGTGGAGAGGGGAGAAATTAAAGTCGACTATATATCCTTAAACGAGATGGTGGCCAATCCTATGACCAAAGGGTTGTTTCTGAAAAAATTTAGAGAACATGTAGCTAATATGGGATTGAAAAATGCCAAAATAGGTGGTTTAGCTACTTATATAAGAGCATAGTCGGATGACTTTGGGGACCCCTGGATAACCGATGTTATGCGACTCTATCTTGCATGGAAACATGTGTTTGGTCAGGTAATAAAGTAGAGGAACTGACAAGGTACAGACATCACAGTTAGCATAAGATGTAAAGTCCATGATATGCAACTTGCTGACTAGGTGATGTTGTTTTCTTGATCAGCAAAAAGTCGCTAATAAGGTGTTAAGGAAAACCTTTAGGAATGGGTCTTAGAGGAAGTACTTAACAATAATTTCAACACAGGTTGATACATGAGGAATGTGTGCAGTTGAAGTCGTCAATGGCAACTGGGTATGGACTATGAACCCATCACTGAAAATTGATGTCGTTCACTTGAAATATAGTGAATTGAAGTCGTCTGGAGTGTGTTGTCAGTGGGAAAACCCATTCGTACGAATGTAGTCAGATTGGTAGCAAAAACGTGCGCACGTATGGCCAAGTCACAATCGGACGTCGATCTATGAAGTAATTTCATAGATAAAGGTTGGCATAAGGCAAAATTTTGGTACCAAGGTAAATATGCCCAACTCAAGTTTTTCACCTCATTATAATGTGATCAAGTGGGAGATGAAGGTATAAGGGGTGATCATACCATGATATGATGGGCCCTATCACACAGGATCATAACCTATAAAGTAGTGATGTACAAACCTTCCCTCTAGAAAAATAAGCAATCTAGAAATGTAAAAGGATTTGAGTTTGAACCTTTGAGTAATAATGGTCATAGAAGAGTTGTATAAACCCAGTAGTTGCAATGGATCCAAAAGGCACCATTAAGCCTATATATACGTGGTTATAAACATGGCACAAAGCACTTGAACACCAACTCTTATACTGTGTTTTTCACATTCCGAATTCTCATCTTTCTTACGTGATAAACACCCGGGATTATCGATCATTCCTATTTTTCTATCATTAGATACATTGGTGTTAGACACAGAATTTCCTGCTTTTATAGATAGGTGTAGATACCCCATTTTGACCGCCCTTAAAACTTGGGCCCCTCACATTAAATACTCGATGATGAATTGTTATGCTGTGCAAATTGTTCAATTTCTTCAGCAAAAGGCTTCATTTTTTTGAGTTTTAGAGCCTAAACCTTGCACCCCTTTTGGACCAAAACCTAATTTTTTCTAGCCTGACCACTCAGAGACCTGCTGGCCAATAAGTGGCCGGCAGGCCATTTTTGGTTAGTCGGTCGTCCCCCTCCATGACCGGTCGGCCATGTTTAGTGCAACAGATATTTTTCTTGCTGCCAGCTGTCCCCATGTGCATGCCTTGCACTAGCTAGCTTATTCCAGATATTTCCGACGTAAGGTAGTGTTTTTTTTTATAAATACATGACCACCTCTCATGGTTTGGGGTTAGAAAATTTTTCCAAGAGCCAAAACTTGTTTAACACACTACTTCTCTCTTACAATATACATACACCATACATACACCTCCTTAGCCAAAAAAACTAGAGGCCTCTTGCTGAGATCATTGAACACAAATTTCAGCTCTTGAGAGTATTCACCTTGTGATTTGTGAACTAAAAAGCATTATCTCTTTAAGAGGTGTAACCTTTGCCATCTTTTGCCTTGTTTACACTACTCTTTTGTTCTCTTTTTCTTGTTGTTTATACACTGTTTTGGATTGGTTATAAGTGCTGAAACTTGTGATTTAAGAGTTACCAAAGGTGGAGGGGATAACCATTTTTTCTTAAACCTTATGCCATAGCTTATATCCTTGTTCTTCCCACTTATTTCTTTGATTTATACACTATTTTTCAGAGTTTTCAAGGCTAAAATATGTGATGTAAAGGTCCAAAAAGTGGAAGGGTTAGCCACCCTTCCTTAGGCTTGCTTCTAAGTTTTGTTCTCTTTCATTTTTTTCTACATTTTCCATTCTTTTCAAAATGATTTCAGCACTCTTTTTTTTAGTTTTTGGGGTTGTTTTAATTTCTTATTTAATTTATGCTTTGAATACCATGCTTATGGTGTTGTAAGTCCACATGGATTTGGGTGTATAGGCCATAGGCACCAATCCATTTGAGTTAACAACTATATTTACATAGTTTTCATGTAAATAATCTCACTTTTGTAATAATCACTTTTGCATAATCATCTCTGCAACCTCCCTCCATTCTTTGTTTATTTTGATTAAAGAGTTGTGTTTAACTAAATATTGTTGTTTAAGCATAAGAGAAAGACCTTTCATGCTTGATGGTTTAATCTCTTTGGAGGTTCATTACCAAGGCATTACATCTCTCTCATGCTAACACCAACCTCTTGTTTGACACTTCTCTTTATCACCGGTGCATTTACTTCTAAGGGACTAACTTTCTAGTTAGACCCTTGGAAATCACCAAGGAAAGAGCCATTATAGCTCGTTATCAAGTTTGGATTTAGAGTAATTATCGCTCATTATGGGTTTGGTTAGTCATTATCGCTCTCTTTGAGTTTGACTAATCATTATCGCTCATTTTGGGTTTGACTTAGAATTCATTATCGTTTGTAAATGAGTTTGACGCTTCCTTTGTAATTTCTCTCGTAGAAAAGGGCTTGAAAGGCTCATTTCTCGGGTTAAGTCAATGCTTGATACTCTTTATTTCTTTTGGACTTAGTGGACGTAATTATCACTTTCGGACAAAAAGGAATAAAAGATATGGAATGGAAAGGTAATGTAAAAGAGGCTAATAAAATTAGAGTAAAAAGAGGTTAAAAAAAGGTAATAAAATTGAGTTGGGTTCAATCGGACGTTATATTAAACTTATTACGTCTTGACTCATTACATACTCTTTAGTGATGTTTAATGGTTCATGAAGCAATGTCTACCCCTTCCCTTGAGGTAACTCTATGATAGGGAGGAAGCATTGTTAGTCTTTCATTTCATTTTATTGAGCTTTTATCCTATTCGTTTTAAGATCATCACGCAACAAATGTGCAAAAATTGATGATTTGTGAACCGAATCTACTCCTCCCTTGATCATCTTCATGATAGGAAATGGTAGAGAGGATAAACATCTCTTGGAAATACTTTGTTTTTGCCTTGTTTCAGTTCTGTGGCAACAGGGTATCTTTCAAAAATAATGGCCGGCTGGCCACTATTATGTTCGGTCGACCACTTTTCAAGGCCGGCCGACCACTAATTTGTACATGCAGTGGCATTTTTGTGGCAGAATAGAGCAAAACCTGAGGCCAAAACAGAATAATTTTCTGACTGCAAAACAAAATAGATTCTAGCAGCAAACAGAAAGGTTTCTAGGAGGATGTTCTCGATTGTGCACATGTGGCTCCTCGCCTCCCATTCTATTAATTTAGTGCTTTAATATTAGTGTGTTGTAATTAATTAGTTAGCTTCTTTCAAGTTAATTCGTTTATTTTGTGTTGTAATAATTAATTAGGACATTCATTCGGACCCTCTTGTGCGAGGACAAATTTGTAACACTTATAATATTGTGTATGTCTTCTAACTCCCATTCTTTCTCCCTTTTATTTACTTGCTTACGATGGTTACATGTAGTATCATATGTTGGTTTCATATCATTACCATGTGTAAATATCTATTTTTGCATGTGTAACGCCCCAAAAATCGCGAACTTCAGAGAATATATTATCAATTAAATACAGGGTCTATCTAAGGTTAGGAATCCAGGAAACGACACTAATGAGTCCTATGGCCAATAACCGAGTAAGATCCCAAATCGCCGGAGGAGTCAAGTTAGCCTCCCTTCTAAGTCCAACTTTCTTAGGTAGCGCACTACCCTTTTGACAGATCTTAAAAGGCATTGACGCAAGGTCTCATAAGCAACGCAAAGATAAGCATAGGATTACAAGGTAAATAATAATTACAGCATCTCAAATTTTAAATTTACAAAACGAGTTCCATTACTATTACAATCCAAAAAGAATAAACAAAGGCATAATTGGACTAATGAGCGAAATGGTTCCAAACTTTCTCTAAGGAAAACTTAAGTCTTCAAATGTCTTTGACTCTTCGTTGGCTTCGTATGTTTCTTCGATACCTGGCATGAAATGCCATGAGCTTTGAATGCCCAGTAAACGCACACACACCCCATCCCTTTTTTCCAATCCAATACACCATCACAATTATAACAAGCAAGTAATGAAGCATGATAATCATTCAATAATAAAGAATTACAAGGTTAGATGTTAGAAATCTAGAAATCCCCCAAAGAGATTTCGTCCTCCCAACCATAAGAATCGGACGCGGATTATTCGGTATGCCCCCTCTTTTGCTGTTTTGTTGCAGAACTAACCTTGGATGCCTACCAACGGTTATATACCGCGTAGCGCCAACCGCAGGGTCTCAAAAGAGAAGGTAATAATGGGCCTTGCCCAAATCCCTCCTTACACCAAATACCTAGGGTCCGAATACAACCGCTCCGTTCAAGGGTTCCGAAAACCACTTGCGCAAGATTTTAACTTCCAAATAGGGAACGCAACCCGTCAACCAATCAATATCTTAGTAATCTTGTCCAAAAATTCGCAACCCATTACCACCCATTAAGTTTCCCGTTTGAGTTAGATAATTTAAGTCAGAGTTAGGACATGCTCTTGAAACAACATCTATTGCACAAGTTTGAACAACTAAATAGTACAAATAGAAGGAGATAAGGTTACAACACATGAGATTCACATATGAAGATAGGCACAAGTAGCTCTAGGCATATTCAAGTAGTTAAGGGAATAAATTCGCACATGAATATAATTTTCAGATTTGCATAAGTGTGAGCACCATCGAAGGATTAAAATAAAATACATAAACCTATGACATGTGAAATATCATATTGAGACATGATCATAAATTAATAAGCATATTTATGAACACAAGAGCATAAAACACTAATGAAAACAGAATTTCCAAATTCAGCACTACCTAAAGATTATACTCAAAATGGCTATTTTAGATTTTTCCAGAGCCCGGCCTTCCTATGGTTCGTAGGGAATTTTAGCTAGTTTTCAGAACATTTTTCGGAAATGGAATAGCTTTTCTAGATTTGTAGTTATTTCAGAAATACTCAAACTCTGTCCAGATTCGTCGATCGTTACGAAAATCAGATTTTCTCACAAATCGCTCACTCGTTTTCACTGAAACCAATTTTCCTTGAAAGATAAATCCTTAAGAAAGATTTTGACATAAAATGGAGGTCCAGAATATTTTTATACATTTTTCTACAATTTTTGTAAGGTGGCTGTAAAACAGATTTTTCTAGCACAGTTCTTGAAAATAGAAAGTTGGTGAGAAAAGAGGTCAGCTAAGGGAAATTTTCCACTTATCTTGTGATGAAAACATGCTAAATAATATGTATTAAACTCAGAAATTTAAAGTGAAGGTGTGCCTTTGAAAATTTTGAGAGATTGATAAGGAAAAATGTAGTCTTATACCGTTTAAGAGAAATAGAAGAAGGGTAGAATCAAGGCTCAACTCCTTTCATTTTTGACACAAGAATACCATTATAACACATCTGAAAATACCATTTTAAACTTCTAATAACATGTATTTGAAAAAGGAAAATGGAAGAGAGAGTTGTGTTGTGGCTTACTTGAGGGTTGTTGGAATTGCTAGCAAACTTCTTCTCCTATCTTCCACCAAGCTCACCCTCCTCCCTCTCTTCTCTCACTTGAATATAGTGTGGGTGTGTGTGTGGGTGTGTATATGTGCTCAACAAATGGGGATGAGTGGTATATTTATAGAGAATTTGGTGTGAAAAGTCTCAAATGCCCATTGGTTCCAATTCAATTGAATAGTTTCTTGATTTAGTTTAAATGTAATGGAATGAGAGGGATTAGAACCTTAATTATGTATTTAATTATGATCTAGTTAGGTTTAGGTATAATTTAAATACCTTATAGTTAGAAGTACACACATATATATAGCAAATCTTTATAGGTACCAAAGTCATTATTGCTCCAAGATTTCAAAAGATTTGTTTGTACTAAAGTACAATGATTATAGCCTAGGAGGTATGATGGCTAGCCATGTGATGGTGAATTGATGGACTTGTTTTATATTTTTTTTGCGTACAAATCTTGGAAATTGTAAAATATAATGTTAAAAAAAGATTTTAGGGTACAAGTGTATATATAAATATATAATGGTACTTGTTTGGAGTCAATTTGTGATTTAATAAAAATGTGAGGGCTTGGGCTCAATTAAAGTATCTACTTCAAGTGTAGAGTTAATAAATTAGTGTTAGGAAAAATAATTTGGTCTATCTTGCTTTGAATTTAAAGGTAAATAACCGAACGAAGATTGTGAAAATCGAAAGTTAAGGTTTAGAGCGATTAATCTAAAATTTGAGAGTTAAATAATTAATAGTAGAGTGTTAGAAATGATTTCTAAGCTTCCAGGGTCGATTAGGGTTTGTATGGGTTCGTCCGTGATGCGTTTTCGGTTCTAGGGTTTAATCTGCGAACAATCAACGAATTAAGGGCTTTATTATAATAACTCAAAATTTAGGGACCTAATAAGGTTTACAAAAGTTAGGGGTCTCACAGCATGCATTGGGTTCGGTTTATCATTCTAACATTATTGTCATTTCCTATTTATTTGAATACATGCGCTATCAGATGCTTTGAGTTGAGCCATATGTCATGTTAATAAATTGAACCTAATAGTTTCATTTTATATGTGTTGTATTAGTCACTTGCATATTAGAGCATGCATTTTTCTACGTATTTTCTTCTATTTTGGCTTACCTTGATTGAGTATTAGGTAAGCATTTCTCACTTTAGTATATTGCGTGTATGTTTGTGTTTCCATATCAAGCTCATTACCATGAGGCTAAATGCTTATTTGAAATACATCTTTGAATGCCGATGGATGAAATCTAATTTGCTTAAATTGGAATGACTTGATTAATGTATATATGAGCTTGGTTTTTCAAGTAGCACATTCAAAACTCTTTTCAAACAAACATCAAATCAAAGCATTCCAAAGTAGGAAAAATAGTTTATACTTGTGTGCCTCACATGGTAATGTTAGCATAATAATCGGAATAAGAGCATATAATGTATATAAAAATCACATCATGATTAGTAGAGATTGATCTTTGATCGGGTGAGTAGGGTACTCAATTCATGACTTTCTCCTCTCATACCTAAGTTCCCGAGTCGAGACACTTTGGTTATGACGGACAAGTGGCCTTTGGAATGAGTCTTAGGTTTTCTAAATTTTCTAAAAATATTTAGGTGGCAATTTTGAAATCTGGTAATGCAGTCTATTTTTGGTATCTCTGATGATAAATGAATTTTCTAAGATTTGCTGAACTTGGACTCTCATTTGTTTAATCTATTTCGCATTGCACTTGTGAAACCAGATTCAAAACTACGGGAGTCCGAACTGTAGGGCTATCGTATCCGAGGAGACTAAACCCTCCGAAAAACACAAAAAGCAAGCTACAATAAGCTATAGATTAATACTTTAGGCTTGAAAAATAATATTTATCACCACATATTTTCCCTAAGTTTAACAAATGTTATGCATACATATGTAAAATGTATCATATTTAAAAAGGTAACAACAAATTCATTATTTTAGAAATATGATAGATTTTACATATATATATACATATATATTGTTTTCATGTGAATTTACAAACATAAAAAATAAAAAAGAAAAAAAAAAGATATTAGAAATGCATCGCGAAGATTGTGAGAGTTTTTATTTTATTTTAATTTTAAATATAATTAATTGATCAAGCAAGAAGAATACAGAATATGGTGAAAGTTGTTTTCAGTGCAACGTGTAGTTAGCTTATGTATGTTGATTTCATGAAATTGTATGTGATCACTATCAATAATATTGATCTCCTATTTGAGATTGGAATATCATCTTGTGCAAGCTCTAGCAGTATTATTTAGGGAAAAAATTGGTAAAAAAATCTATTTTTAGGGATGCGTATGACATTAGATTCAAGAATTATTTTACTTTAGTTATAAAGACATAATTAATAAAATTGTTTGGTGAGAATTTTAAATTATTATTTTGAAGGATATATGTATATATATATTTTTTTCATTCTTTATCCATTGCCTGATCGTCACTGGAAAAGCCATCGATATCGGAAAACTCACAGGCAGATGTAACTAGTGGTTGGTGGTGGTGATGGTACACTACTAAAAAAAGTACTTTTTGCGACCGCTACAAGCCGTCGCAAATAATAAAAAAACAGTCGCAAAAGACTTTTTGCGACGGCCCATGCGACGGCAAATGAGGGTCGCGAATGTGGGGGTGGCAAATACTTTTTGCGACCGCAAAATAACAGTCGCAAACTATTTGCGACCGTCTAACCTGCTTATAGCGACTGATATTTTGCCGTCGCAAAAGAGTGCAAAAAAAGGCCTACAATGTATTAGCGACCATCTTCCGCATACAAATATAAACCTGTCTATGGAAATGATGAGTTTAAGTAAGGAATTTCGGCTATAAATTTATGACGAAAAATCAAAAGAATGATTGAGGGTTAGGAGATGGTTAAGTAAGCACAAAACCTGTAATTAATAATCTATTTCTATTATATGATTTTTCTTCCCACTGCCTAACTCTCAACAGACTTTTCTCTCATGTCAATTGTCTTTCCCAACAAATTCCCAAAATCTATATAAAAGTATTCAATTTAAGGCAGATCTTATTACAAGGAAATGAAAGTTTATTGATCTAGAAAAACAAATTCATACCAAATTGTTCCTGAACAAAACAGACAATAATGAAGAGAACTGAAAAAAAAAGGGGTCAGAAAAAAAAGTGAGTCCAAAATAACATCTCGTAATGCTGATCAAAAGTCCACATTTTGAGTCCCTGCAGCATTCCAAAAGAACAAGGCAATTAAAGGATTTTGGCAAGCAATTAATGCATTATTCTTAATAACTAAAACAATTACAGGTAGATTTTCTTTGTAAAGTGCAATGTTGGAGACTCTAATCTGTTTTACTTTACATTCTACTTTTGAAATCAATCCGTACCTAAAAAATAGATGAGCACAGTACAAATTCCAAAAAACAAGCTTAACATTGATCTTGAGCCAGACCCATTAACCCACATAGCAGGACCATCACTCTGTTACCACAATAAAACAAGGGATTATACAATACTGAAAAACAGGAAAATGAAGGTATATGGAACAAGAATTTGGTCCTATTATATGCAATGCAGAGTCAATCATGGAACTATTCACTCCACTCCTTTACTAAATATTCTCATATTTAACGATGCAAGAAAATTCTTTCATAGCCCAAGACATTTTATACCGTTTCCCAATTTTAAGACAGTAATTTTTTTTTTCCGTTTTCTGTTCTGTTTGCCAAATCCGATATCTTGCATTACTCCGACAAAAATTGTAAATCACCAACAAACTCATATAATAGAATATATTACTGCATTAAAAATGAGTAAGAAGAAAGATCATATGGGTGAAAGTCTTAATTGTTTCTCTTTTATGCATTTTTCACTACTTTCATCCTAATCAAGCTCAACAAATTTTAGGATGCCATGATGCAAATTCACATCCAATACAAGATAGAGTTTGAATAGAAAAATTGGAAATTTGGCCATAAACCCCTCCTAACTTCCTTTTCTTGTTAAAAGGACCAAAAAAATAAAAATAAAATAAAATAAAATAATACTTTACACTCTATGAAGTAGCAATTCCGCATGACTAGAGAAAATAGCAATTCCGCATACAAATATAAATTTATTTTTGCCTGTCATACAAATATAAATTCTATGAAGTAGCAATTCCGCATGACTAGAGAAAATAGGAATAAAAATTCAGCATAATGATCTCATATAGTGGGGAAAAGCTGAAAAAAGTAGTAATATTCATATTTTAAAAAAAAAATTGAAACTAAAGCAAACAAATTTGCAAAAGAGTTTAATTTAGCATAATACAGTGTGAATTCATTTCTTCTAATCAGAGTTTGATTTATTATTTGGACATTTAAAGTTTTTCCTTTAGAAATACAAATAAATGATTGAACATGATCTAATACCTTCAGAAATATATTCACTTCTAATGTTTCTTAGAATTAGAAACTGAGGTAAAAGACAGAGTAGAAGAAAAAAGAGAGGCTTGAAGTGCAGACCTGCAGTTCCTTGATTGTTGCTCCTCCACACATGATTCCCCGACAACTGTTTTTGCATGTATCCCATTAGCTCTGAGCATGATGAATCCCCACCCGCAGCCTGAAATCAAAAATAGAAGAATGCATATGTGACCAGACTAGGAACCAAAACCTGTGATAAAGTACTTTATATTTTCATCTAAATGAATGATGACACCAATTTGGCTACTTTATCCTATCCCAACTATCTATAGTTGGCTATAGAATACCGATATTCAATTCAATTCTTTCTTCTCTTTTTGCTCTTCTCTTTCCTCTTTTGCCTTTCTTTTCGTGCATGTACACATGTGGGTGAGGGTGTTACTGACAATCTAATGAAGCATCCTAGTTAAAAATATGGTTGGCAATTGCTACCGAAGTATCTATGATACATTTTCCACTCTTCCAGACAGGGTTGTACGATGAAATCAGTCAAAGAACACAACTAGGACACTGTACTGATTGCAGAGAGGTACAATATACCATTGCCATCTCTGATTTATAGCATTATGCCTGTATTGATTTATATCTTTTTTGAGGACGTTACATACGGTGTAATTTTTCAAAAAAAAAAAAAACAAATTACAAATTTATACTTTCACCCCTTTTTTCTTTATAAAGTAAGAAAGTGGTGAGTAGGGAAGAGTTATTTTACTGTACTAACAATAGCAATAACTAATGCAGTTGTAATTTGTCTAGGAATATATTCAAGGAAAATGATACATGTCACCAAATGAACATTGTGTTGTGTGGATTCAAGTGGGCGTTGAAAAAACAAATGAAATTCATTAGTGATACATTGATGTAGAGAAGTGTATTAAATGAATGAAAATACAAAGAAAAATAAGAATGATACTGAAGAGAGAACTATTTTTTTGAATTTTTTTTACTCAATCAATGACTAACTATAGTTGCCAAAAGTAACAAATTCGAGTTGGAATCTAAAATCAATACGAAATTTCTTAGAAAAATCTAACAGAAGAAGTAGATAGACATAAGACATGTGCACAAAATAACAATTAATAATCACTGACACATCAAATTCTAACATAAGGCATGGCTAGAATGAGGACAAAGGAGAACATATGGTATATACTCCCATATAAATACACTTCATTTAACATTGATCAATTTTCTAAATTTCTATTTATAATTGCATAGCACGAAAGACAAATCTCAACATATTCATTTCAAATGATTTCAAGTGAATCCTTCCCCCAACCCACCCAATCCAACCCCCCAAAAAAGGTAAGATGAATTTGAAATTTCCCACAGATTGCATAGAATGAAATCAAGAAATGAAAAGACAAAACAAAGCGTGGTTGAATACCTCATAGCACGATAAAGTGGCCTGTACCATATGACATATGACAGAGGGCATCCAAGTATGGCATAGATTGTTTCCAGGAAAAAAATCTTTACATCTGGAAATAGTGAAACATGTCAGAAGCACTATACTGAAGCTTGTCAAAATTTTAAATATATATATGCCCAAAAGTATTTATAAAAGAATATATATATATATATATATATATATTAGAAACCTTACCTCCACCTCTAATCCAATTAACATTGAATACAAGGCAAAGAACTATACCTGAAATGGAAGTGGGAAAAAGGAAAACATATTAATGACAAGACAAAGATATAATGAGAAGAATTAGAACAAAGTTACACGAACAAGTGAAGATCCATAGAAGTCTCCTTACCAAAATGTCATAAAGACAATTTAAGAAAATGCAAACAAAATTTATATAATTTTTTTTTAAAAAAAAAAAAAAAACCCCTCTCTTGTATCATCCAATTTCAAACATTGATCTTTCAAGACTTTTTTTGGGGGTGGTGGTGGAGGGATAAGTGGATTAAGTCACTTGAGTCGTCATCAAACTATCCCCTCTATAACCACCAAACAATAGTGGCCATCAAGATACTACATTCTTTTAAAAAAAAATCACATATTCTAAAATGACTTTATTATTTAGATTCATCGCAAGAGATCCGTGACAGAGCATTATAATCAGTAGCTTGTTTTAATACATAACAAGAGCATGTTGATCTATCATGTTGCTAACTAGTTTGGTACCTTGAAAAACTATACACACAAAAAGAACATAATGGCTATGCATCAGTTGAGAGCTAGACAAGAGATAGGTCACAAATTCAATTTTGTTATTTGATTCATTAGCATCAGCATGCTCTGGCTTCAGTGGTTTTACTTTGTTGATAAAATATGTGGCATTTATGTAATAATAAGATACTCTACTTTAACTTTAAGGTGAAGATATGAAACAAAGCTTCCTAACATAGATGCCAACATGAAAGTAGCAAAAATGAAATCTTCTCATCTAAACCAGACATAGATGCAAAAATGAAATCTTCTCATCTGCATGTAGCTCTCGACTTTAGGAGACGAGCGGGCCATCAAGCGAGATGCAAATGAGCTTCCCAACATAGATGCCAACATGAAAGTAGCAAAAATGAAACCATGTGGAATATCCTCCTCATTCGGACTCAAAGCAGGAGTCCAAAGGAACACAAAGGTATACATTGAACCTTCAAAGAGGGACTGTATCGCGCCCAGTAATGCAATCTTCTCATCTAAACCAGATAAGTTATTATATTAGGGGCTTAAGGAGTGAGGAAATTAAAATAAATAGATAAATAAAAGAAAGAAAACAACAGAAGCAGAAAAGAACAAAGAAAAGAAGAAACTCATGTTAACATATGGAAGAACCATGGAGAATGCATTAAGGTACCAAAGAATCTAAGTTTAGCCAAACACTGTTTGGAAAATGCTGCCTGGCAGATAAAGAAATTGCACGGTGTAAAATAATACATAAGAAAGGGATTGTTCTTATCCTTTTCTTTTTCTTTTTCCTTTTTTGAGAACCGTAAAGTTTCATCACTTAGAATTTTTGAAAGGGAAGTCCAGAATCACTGCATCCATCTCTTCATGCAGTCCTTAAATAAATATTGACAAACTACAGAAGGATTTTTCATCTTTGACTTTTGCGATGATGTAAAATGAACAATAAATAAAATGCTTATAGAACCAACAACATACTCAAAGCTTTATTTGTACTCATGATATTAGTACCTAACATAGCTGTGTACAAGCAATTGGATCAACAATTCTGGATCAACACAACACAGATGAAATCACAGTAAAAACAGTAAGAGTAGATAGAGATTGTTCCAAGAGGTTCAAACACCTCTATTGTTTTCAAGAACGAATTAAATTCAACAGAATATTGAAATCAACAGAATATTGAAATCAATAGAATATTGAAATTCAACAGAATAATGAAGAGGAGAGAACTAAAACCTCCCCAAAACCTCCAAATCGCAGAATATTGAAATCATTAAACACATCTAATAGATATAATAGAGAGAGAAAGTTGGATTCATTCATAGAAATTAGGCTTACCGACTATGAATCAATCGAAATCTTCAAATCTTCATCAACAATCGATCAAAACCTTCAAATCTTCATCAACAATTGATCAAAATCTTCAAATGAACAATAAAATTGTGATGGAGAGTCCAAAGAGAGAGTCAAACGAGAGAGAATGAAGAGTGAAGAGTGGAGAGAGAGAGAGAGAGAGAGAGAGAGAGTGCATACCGTTAGAGGTCAGTCTTCAACAAAGAGAGTGAAATCGATTTGGGAAATAAGGGATAGATAGGGCTGAAAGAGATAAGGGATCGATTTGGGAAATACGGGATAGATACCGTTGAAGGTCGGTCCTTAGGTTAAAGGATCGATTTGGGAAATTGAAAGAGAACCAAAATCCATTTTTTTCTTTTTTTTCTTTTTTTGTTCAAGTTAAGAACACGATTTGGGGGTTTAAATAGAATGACAATTGGGTGTAAAAAGAGATTTTTTGCGACGGTTAAATAATCCATCGCAAAATAATAGACGCAAAAAGTCTTATTTCTAGTAGTGGTATAAACAAATATGTAAATGTGATAGACAAATAACCGACACGTAGGCAAATAGGTGACAGGTGGAATAGTGAATAGATAGGCAAATAGGTAAGGACTATTGTTATTGTCCTTACAGCCCCCAAAAGGTTAGAGTTTATTGTACCAAAAGTTTTAAACTTAGATTTACGGCCCGTGCCTTACTATTTTAAAATGAAAAAATAACTAAACGGAAGAGAAGTCACAATTTGATCCAATATGTTGTAAAATTATATATTTTAATATTTATGAATTTTCAAATGAGTTATTTTGAATTTTTGTAGCCAGCTATGCTAGGATCCCATAATTTTTGTCCAAAAAATTAAAGTTGATATGCGGATTAGATTGATTTTACATGTGAACTCCATCAAGCAAGAGTTCATTTTTTGAGTAAATTTTTTAATAGAAATTCTAAATCCCTATTCTTTTTTGTTTTGCAGCCACTAATTAGAATAGAATCTTTAATCTCACAATTCTAAGTTTCGTAATTTCATATTTTAAAAAAAAAATTACAAAATTAATTTTTAATAGAAAATTCAATTCATAGATTTTTTTAGTCTTTTAATTTTTGAGGGACAAATTTAGGACTAGATCGGTTTACAAACACACGTGCTAGCATTCTAAATCCTTATTGTTGGTCATATACTCTTTTAATTTGAATTGTTAATTTTGTATGACCATTGTGTCAATAATTGGTGAAAAACTCATATTGATCGATTAATGATAGTCAAATAATTTAATAGTATTTTAAAAAATGTTGAACTAATTTAAATGGCTTATTTAAAATCTTTAGATAACTGTGTTTGGCAAGTGGGTTTGCAGGCTTTTTTGGCTATTTTAGCCACAAAAAAACAAAATATGCTATTTTAGCCATAACAAACAAAACATCACATCTAACCCATAATCATTACATTTTTCTCTCACAAAAAAACTCAAAAAAGCCAAAAAGCCCTTCCCAAACCAAGCTTTTAAGTCCAGGCTAAAATAGCCAAAAAAGTCAAAAAGCCAAAAAGCCAACCCACTTCCCAAACGGAGGCTAAATAGGTCGCTAGTTAAAGTTTTGTAAACATAACAATGGAATCCCTTGCATACAAACAAATATATAAATATGTATATATATATGCTTTTGGTATATAGCATTCCTGTAAACTAACTCTCATTAAACAATGGGAAAATATGTACATAAAAAAGGGACCGGCTAACAAATTTCAGCGATACTTTTAAAGGAAAACTAAATCTATGGAAGATATTATTCTATCAATCACAATTACAGAGTTTGTACTTTATTTATATAAAAGGATGCCTACTAGTTAACTATGATTACAACTAACCAAACTAATCTAACTCTAGTTATTACTACCTAACTAATTCTGTTGAGATGACTGGGCTCTCTTCTTGACTTTGGCTCAGCTCCTTTTCTTGGCTTCGGCTTGGCTCCTTATCATGCCCCCTCAAGCTTAGGGGAGTTTGAGAGACCATAAGCCTGTGTTGCAAATACTAAAATCGATCAGAAGAAAGTGGTTTGGTGAATATATCAGCAAGCTGATCCACAGAAGAGATGTGACAAATATGAAGCTTCTTTGCTGTAACTCTTTCTCTAACATAATGGTAGTCCACCTCAATGTGTTTGGACCATGCATGAAAGACAGGATTATTAGACAAAGAGATAGCAAACATATTATCACACCAAGGAGTGGGGACTGGAACTGAGATATGAAGATTAGATAAAAGCATACCAAGCCAGCTAAGTTCAGCAGTGGTGTGAGCAAAAGCTCGATATTCGGCCTCAGTGGAAGACCTGGATATAGTAGATTGCTTCTTAGGAGACCATAAATCAAGTTGGGACCTTAGAAGACACAATAACTAGTTGTAGATCTTCAATCAATAGAGTTGCCTACCCAATCAGGATCGGAGAAAGCATTTAAAGTGAGAGGTCCTGGTGTAAAATGTAAACCACGATGAAGAGTGAATTTGAGATATCTAAGTAATCTTTTGGCCAAAGCAAAATGACTAGTAAGAGGAGTTTGAAGGAACTAACAGGCATGATTGACAGCAAAAGCCAAGTCAGGTCATGTAATAGTAAGATACTGCAGGGCACCAATAAGACTTTGATAAAGAGAAGGCTAAGAAAAGGGCAAATCCTCAGTAGAAACAGTAGACTTGAGAGTCATAGGAGATGGGGTAGATTTGTAATTTGTCATACCAGTTTTGGCCAAAATCTCAGTAGCATACTTCTTTTGAGACAAGAAATAACCTAAGGTAGAGGAGGTAATAGATATACCAAAAAAATAGTCAAGAAGACCCAATTCCTTCATTGAAAAAGTAGAGTGCATCTTAGTGATAAGGGTGGAAATATGAGAAGGATTACTGCCTGTGAGAAGAATATCATCAACATATATTAAGAGAATAGTGATGGAGGTAAAAGTCTTCTTAACAAATAAAGATGAATTACAATAACTAGCCTAGAGGCCCTGTTTGAGAAGAAATGTAGAAAAAGTAGAGAACCAAGCTCTGGGAGCTTGCTTGAGCCCATAAAGAGCCTTTTGCAATTTGCAAACCATGGATGGATGCTCTTTATCAACAAAACCGAGAGGTTGATGCATATAAACCTCTTCATCTAAGACACCAAGAAGAAAAGCATTGAAGATATCAAGTTGATTGAGGGACCAGTTGAAGTGAAGAGCTAAACATAAGAGAAGTCTAATAGTAGGTTGCTTTGCTACTGGACTAAAGGTCTAAAAATATTCAATACCTTTAGATTAGAGAAATCCTTTGGCAACCAATCTGGTTTTGTATCGAACAATTGTACCATTTGAATTTTTTTTTTAGACAAAAAACTCATTTGCAACCAATAGCCTTTTTGGTAAAAGGAAGAGGGACCAAAGACCAAGTTCCTTGTTGCGTTAGAGCTATGTATTCATCAACCATGGCAACAGTCCAGGCAGCTAATTGAGCAGCTTCTTGATAAGATTGAGGCTCAACCAGATCAGAAGAAGGGAGATCAGTAGAAGTGAGGAAACAAGTAGAATGATGAGATTTAGACCGAGTAACCATGGGGTGAGTATTAGTAGAAGAAATAGACAGAGTTAGATAGGAGAGTAGGAAAATGAATAAAAATAGAAGAAATAGGGATATGAGAAGATGGTGGAAAAGAAATATAAAGAGAAGAAGGGACAACAGAAACTGGTAAAGCTGTTGTGTGTGAAACAGACTGAATTGGAGGCAAAGTAACAGTCGAAGCTGCAGATTGATGAGCGGCATGAGTTGGATGGTGAGTAGTAAGCTGAGCTGCAAGCAGAACAAATGCTACAGATGGGATAGCATGCTGAGAAACATAGAGGAAAACTAATTCTATATAAGATATTATTCAATCAATCACAATTACAGAGTTTGTACTTTATTTATTAAAAGGATGCCTACTAGTTAACTATGATTACAACTAACCAAACCAATCTAACTCTAGTTGTGATTGCCTAACTAATTCCGTTGAGATGATTGGGCTCTCTTCTTGACTTTGACTCAGCTCCTTTTTCTTGGCTTTGGCTCAGCTCTTTATGAACTTTTGTTTCTACATGAGAGTAATGGGTTCGATTATCACTGATAAGACTCGATTCTTTGCTTCAGAATCTGGAGATCCATGCCCATCTCCGTGTTGATACGTGCATTGGGAAATCCGAGCAAGGTTAATAGTGGTTTCGACAAATGATTTCTCAAATGGAGAATCAATTACTCGATCTTTGTTCATCTTCTTCCATGTTTCATCAATCAAATTGCTTATATGCTTCCGAGCAACTTGTTCAGAAACTCCATTCTCCTTCATGTAACACGAGATTGAATTTGCTGATTCACCTCTCTCCAACTCGTCCTATCACATAGACAAACAAGAATGTTAATGCTAAGTAACTAACGAAATGGAATTTTGCATTAACATTCTTTTGTAAGTACAGCGCTGACCCTTCCTTAAGGCCGTTTAAAAGTTCGCCTAATGTCCTCATTTATTTCAACCAATAAATAAATAAAGTCTAATATCTTGAATGTTAAAACATGGTAAAAACAACCTTAATTACAAGAATAAATATGTAAGAAAATGAAATTTAAATAAAATAATTTTAGTTAAAATATATAAAATCATTTTAAAATTTTGCCTGTGGCCCCAAAAATTATTGGGTTTCATCTCAATACATTCTTGATTGCATGATATGGTAAGAATCTCAAGTATAAAACTTTTGAGATACAATTGTGCGACTGAAGTGCATTAACACAGAGGCATAGAAATTTGGTTATAGAAGATCAATGCCCTAAACTAACAATGAAACTAACTTCTTGTAATTTCCATACCTTGGAAGTACCCAAATCATTGGTGAGTCTGAAAATAATGGATGAACATTCTAAGAGACTATGGTATGCCTGTAAGCTATCCAGTGCCTCTTTTGTAATAGTTTTAGTCATCAAAAAATAGGCATGAACTAGTATTACAACCCCTGATACTGAACGCCATGCATTCTCAAGGTATGCCTCGAATGTTGGAGTTTCTTTGTTGAAACACCACTTTGCTTCCACCAAGAATGCTTTGCATAAATCTGCCCACTGTGACACACAAAGGTAACAATAACAATATAAATTATTATTTTTTTTTTAAAGTAAAGTAATATAAACATAAAAATTGTATAGAATGTTAATTTAACACGATGTAGCAAATGTTAATCATATTACTTTAGAGAAAAGGAAAATGCTAGAGGCACTTTTTTGAGTAATTTTCTATGTTCCTAGTATTATTGTAAAGAAAGAGCTTATGATGACTTAATTTTCAAAAGAAAAATGGAAATCAGATCAACTTTCAATCTAAAACCAACGCATGCTAAAGGTCCTCATTATCAGTACCTAGACAATACCTAATCAGGTACTCTTACGTGGAATGTGTTGGTTTTAAATCGAAAGTTAACATGCATAGCATTTTATGTTTTTTATTTTTATTTTTAAATGTCACTGAAATATCATTTTAACAATTAATTTCTCTATAAAAATTCTTTAAGAATACTTTTTTTATTTTTATTTTATGCAACATGTAGATTTTCAAATCTAAAGTTTAATGCCCGATTAGGATGTACTATTAATGGGCTTCATCAGTGCCTAATCAAGTACTCCCACATGTGTTGGTTTTTAAATGTAAAGTTGGCTTGCACAACATTGTTCTTATTAAAAATGTCACTAACACATAATTCTTATTATTTTCTTTACAAAAATTCTTTAAAATATTTAAATTTATTTATTTATGTACCTTATGTAAGGGTTTGCCTTTTTTTAAATTGTCATCTCAATTTGAGAGAGCGTTTAGGTTTAGTAGGCCCATTTTAAAACCGATTTCAGTGATTAGAATCGTTCACTTTTTTGGACTCCTTGAGTAAAATATTCATGCAAAAAATAGGATAATTGGATCAGTATCTATATGTTTGAATCATATTTGTTTTAAAAAAATGGATGACAAATATAATTTCAAAAATATTCATCCATTTTTTGTAATACAAAATTGATTCAAACACATATAGCTACTGATATTCGATCATTTTGATTTTTTGTATGAATATTCTACTCAATAAGTCCTAAAAAGTAAACGGTTCGGGTTATCAAAACGGGACATGTGAGACTCCACGAGCCCCTCAAGTTCTCTCATATTGAAATGAAACGTAAAAGAGTCCTAATTCTTTATGTAACATATAGAGATTCAAACCTAAAGTTTAATGCCTGATCGGCACTTACTTTCAGTGGGTTCCATCAATGCCGAATCAAGTACTTATACATGAATTAATTTTAAATTGTATAAAGTCCGCCTGAATATCATTAATCTTTTTAAAAAAGTGGCTGACAAAACTTCTTAAAGAATAAAATTTTTGTAATACTTGTTATGCAATATCTAGATATTCAAAAATAAATATGAATGTCACATGTATGTGATGTGTGGATACCGCTGTAGTTAAATATGGGATGATGTTGACCCCATGCTGTTTAAGAGCGTCATAAGCCATTTCATTGACAGTGTTGTAAAGAGCTAGGAAGCATAACTTCATGTAGTCTGGAAGTGTTTCCACAACATTTGTATCCCATCTGTAAAGTAAACACCATTATAGAAATGAAATAAAATAAAAAGCAAAATAAAACATAATATAAATATAAGGAATTCTTTTCTTTCTTTTTTTTTTGGTGTGTGTAATTTACCTCTCAACAGCAGCTGTGAACAGTTCTAGTTCATCCAACGATCCATAAACATCGTAGACATCATCAATGGTGGTGATAAAAGTGGTCACTTTCGTCAGCCCCTTTCGGCAGGAACTGAATTGAGGTTCAAAAACCATACCGACAGTCCAAAAGAAGCATTCCATGAGTCTGTCCCTAGCAAAACTCAACTTGTTTGCCAAGCCTATATCCTCCCACCACCTGAAAAAACATTATCAACACTGATTGCTTTGCAACACTGTTAAGTTCAACAAGGGTTTTTTTTTTTTCTTTTTTGAGACAGGCGGCTCAATACTTTTGTGGGTCTTAGGCAAAATTTTGTAAGGATTTTTTTTTTTTTTTTTGTAAATAATAATCATTAACTTTTTATTTAAAATTTCCTTTTCTTGTATATTAATTTTTGTAATTAATATTGGTCTACCACCTCTATTATTCAGGGCTCTTTGATTGCATCAAATGCAAAGCAGAGTCTAATGGTATCTTCTCAGTAGCATAAAATCAACAGAATGGTTGAGGATTGGGATTTTGAACGGTCAACGGGAAGATCTATACATTTTTTGGGTAAGGGATATTGAATATACAAGCATATCCTTATTTGTGTGGAAGTTATGGTCCAAAATCATAAAGTGGTGGGGTATATGGTGTGGGTAGTATCAGGGTCTGTAAGTATATTGCTTGAATGGTGGCAGAGCTGGGGCTTTAAAAGAGCCAAAAAGGTTGTCTGGGATGTAATACTGTTTGTAGCCATGTGGTCAGTTTTGGGGGCTTAGAAGCTGTTGGTGATAATTACAAATAAAATGTCAGAAAATACAAATAATAAAAATTACAATAACTATTGTAAGGGTTAAGGCGCGGGAAAATCGCTCTCTTTAAGGAGATTCAAGCCTTTTGCGGTTAGGCAAAACCACACACCGGTGCAGCAGAAAAAACTTTGACTTGTCCCCAGGATACAACAGCCGAACTAAGTCGTATGGTTAACCAATACTGCACAATTGGTAGAACTCAAAACTTCATGACATACACCCTTTTTTATTTGTCTGATTATCTCACACAAGACATAATAAAGCAATCAAAACTTCTTCTTATGTATTCCAAGATAGGAGATTAGCTCAATTTATAGAAGATGAAACTTGGTGGACAAGTTTCTTGGAGGATCCTTCTTGGAAGTTGCTTGGAGGATAAGTATGAAAACTTGACTCTTGAAAGACTTGAAGGAGACTTGACTAGGCAAGGACTTGAATGATAAGAATAGGAAGGAAATTGGTAGGCAAATTCCTTGGAAAACTTGGAGACTTGTAGAGAAAGACAATGAAAACTTGAAGGGAAAGAAAACAAATCAAACCAATAACACATTATAATATTAAAATATCTGCTAACAGAAGCAAATTTGTATTTGAGAATTTGCAAACAAACTTGGAGGAACTTATTGAGTTAATTAAATATAGGGTGATTCTTTGGGCCTGGATGAGACCAGAGTTGAGAAGCATATATATAGCAATGACAAACTTACTATATTGCTTTGCAGGCAACAATTGTCAGTTTGCCTCTAGCTTTACATAAAGGTGCTGATGTTTTCAAGCAGGTTTGATACTCTACTGGAGGAGAAAGGTGCAATCTTAAGGTGTTTTTTGACTGATGGTGCTGCTGTTGCTGTTATCTTTTGCTTCTGTTTTGGCCATTTTTGCTTGTATTTGGTTGGATTCTCTCCAACCGATCCTAGTGTTTGGATGGTGCTAGCACATGATAGGACTTTCTTATCTATCCCTACCTAGTTGAGATAGATTTGTTTAGTTTTGATACTCTTTGCACTTTCCCTATGCCTTGTGTTTGATTAAAAAAAAAAAAAAAACACCAACTTTGGACAATCATGATTTTTGTTGGATAGTTCATAATAAGGCTTATTTTTATATTTTAATTTTGTGTATGTCTCTGATTTTTTATTTATTATGGTCACCGGAAATATTTTATTCAGTCTTACTATTGGGCCTTAAAAATAAGAAAAGTTTTATTTTGTGGATGTTTGGACAAGGAAGTCCTTTTCTTTTTGGATAGGCAATAAGATAGATTTGTTTTGTTGATTCTTTGAAGAATGAGATTTTTTAATATTTTTTCTTTTAGACAAGATAGATTTATTTATTTATTTTTAAACAATGATCATAAAGGCAAGAAATTTGTAACCGTATAAAAAAATGGGATCTTAGGTGAATGCCTAAATGACCTAAAGGGATGGCTGGCGTTGTTTGAGAACATAACACAAAAAATGTAAATTTTATTTATTTATTTCTTTACAAAAAAATAAAAATGACATTAAAAATGTTCTAAAAATTGCAATTGGATTTACCTTGACATTTGTTGGAGCTCTCGTTGGAGTTTAGATTGCACCATGTTGAAATCCAACTTAGCTAACACAAGCAACAAGTGATTTGCATCTCTTCTTTCACTATATGCTTGAATGTACCACCTAGCTTCTAGCCTCAACATCCTATGGTGGAAAGGAAGCTCCAAAGCATGTTTTATTTGTTGCATAAGGGTTGTGTCAATATTTCCCTTTATGCCCTTGAGATGTTTGGTTGTAAATACTTTGGCCTCATCCAAGATATTTTCTCCATCAAAAGCAAGATGAGAAGCTTCATACAAACTGAGCAATCCCTTCACATCCTCACATAGCCACTGTTTAAAGTTGCCATCATGGTCCTTGAATTTCTGAAAAACATCTGTGACAATGACCATTTCAAATTATATATATATATATATATATATGAAAAATGATATTAATTTTAGTGAACTTGCAAAATACGTAAAAATAGTTGGAGATGTATAAGAAATATTTGAAGAAATTTTTTTTAGGCGTTTTCCTCCGTTCAGTGATAATACTTATGCTATCATTAGCATGACCATATAAATATAAGATGCTCTTCTTTTTCGTCACACACATTGTTATATATGTTTGTTTTTATTTGTGAAAATGACTATTTAAATTAGAATAATTTAACATAGTTTTTTAAATTAGAATAATCTCACTTGCTCTGACCTGCATTTTCATAAAAATATAATTATTTTCAGTCAAATGTATTTTCTTTTTTAATTTTTACAAAATTTTTTTTTGGGAGTAATTACAGTCAAACTTTCTTTTAATCTCCCATGCTTGTCTTTAAAAGACAATAAATAAATAAATAAATAAATAAATAAGGAGACCTAGAAAATAAATGAGGGTAAATTACATTTTGCCACTTTTATATTTGGTTATTTTTCTATGTTGACCCTCAAAATTTATTTTTTCTTGTTTTGGCTCTTCATATTTCAAGTTTTTTTCAATTTACTCCTAAAACAAATTTCTGTTAAAAATTAGACAGAAAATGATACATGGACAATTATGTGGCATTAAAATTATTTATTATATATAACCCACACCTTTAATACAAACTTAAACCCTACTATAATAATATTATTTTTTATGTTATGCAACAGTTATTGTGGCATTTTCTGTTTAATTTTGAACAAAAATTAACTTTAACCTCTATCCCCGGGCCTCACTTTTGGCCGGCCGACCGCCGCCTTTGGCTATGGCGGTCGGCTGGCCCAGCTTTCTTTCATGTTTGTGTGCTGGTTTCTTCTTTCAATAAACTTGATTCCTACAATTTCTTCCCACTTTGGTGTCCTTTTTTTGTGTCTTCAGGGGGGCTTCGGCTTGTTTTTTTTTGTTGTCTGTTTCTGTCTCCTCCTTGGGGTTTAAGGGACAAAACAGAGTAAAAGGAGGTCGGGTTTGGACCGGTATAGAGGTTGGCCAGATCTGGATGGATCTTCATTCGGGGCGCTCTTTTGCGAGTGGGAGTTTGAGGGATGAGCTTGGTTTCGGATCTATGGAGTTGCTTCGGTGCTTTGTTTGGAGGGAACAAGGGTGTTGTAGTTGTTCTAGATCTGTCTAAGATTTCATTTGAGCGCTCCTTTTCGAGTGGGAGTTTGAGGGGTGAGCTTCATCCAGATGTATGGTGTTGTCTCGGCGGTTGTATGATGTTTTGGGTTGTCAACACCGAGGCTATTGCAATGGGCGTGTTCGGAGTTTGGAGCCGGAAAGCTGTGCCCGATCATGGAAGTGGAGATGGCAGTGGGTCTTGTTGTCATGAGTGTTGATCGGCCTTGGGTGTATTCGAAGTGCTCGGAGTTTTGAATCAGTAAAGAAGTTCAGACCGTGGAAGTGGGTTTTGGCTGTGTTCAGATGGGTGGCTATGAAGTTTTCCGGCCAGAGAAACTCCTCGGTAGGTGCAGAGGAGTGTGCAGTAGGTCGGTAATCAAGCTGGTAGCTATGGTGATCAAGCTGGTAGGAGCGTATAGCAGCAGGAGTTTTGAAAAGCTTTAGCAGTAGTAGCAAGTGGCTATGGAGTGGGTGTAGCAAGTTTTCAGTGGGGGTAGCTATGGTGATCAAGCTGTGTTCAGTGGGTGTAGCAGGTTTTCCAGCCATAGAGATGTTGGCTATGGAGTCTTTCGGCCAGAGGAGCGTGCAGTAGATAGGTGAAAAGATGTTACAGTAGGAGCAGGTGGGCGTTGGGCGTTGGAAGTTGTTAGGTGGGCATTGGGAGGTGAAGCAGGTGAAAAGTTTTAGATTAAAAAATTAGCTACTGTGCGGTAAAGATTTAGTTTTATAAATAGCAAGTGAGAGTTTAAATAGCAGAGGCATAGTGATTAAAAATTTTCAAAAGCTGTAGCAATAGCATAGGCGTTCGGGAGTTGCAGCAATAGCAGAGGCATGGTGATTAAAATATTGGGTTGTTGATATTGATGATTTAAAATCATGAGGTTTGCAGATTAGGTGATTAAAATATTGGGTTGATTTTGGGTTGATTAGAGGATTTGCAGGAACTGTTTGGGGGGTTTGGTTGGTTGATTTTGTGGGGTTTCATGTATTTTATTTTCTAGTTAAGTCCTTCTTAACTTTTTATTTAAAATTCGAGAGGTCAAGGGGTTGGTTGTATGGATGCGAGTAGCAGTAGTAGGGGTTTTTTGTACTTCCGAATCTCTCGCGATGCATGTCATCTTCCTATACCTTTAATTTCATGCTGTTAATGAAATTTTTTTTTGCTGATCAAAAAAAAAAAAAAAAATGAAAAAGATCAAAGTAAAAAAATATAAATAAATTTTAAGGACAAAGTGAGAAAGTCATCAAACTTAAAGGGACCAAGTATAATTTACCCAATAAATAGGCAAAGTTGATATTGGTAGGGGGGAAAAAAAAGGAAATAGAGTTTTGAGTCTTCATCTCTCTCTGGTTCCAACCAACATTCAATGTAAAAAACATCGACAATGCTACGTAGCTCAAATTTTGTGGCTTAAAAGTGGCTCAAATGGCCAAAACGACGTCGTTTTGAGTACAGAACAACATAAAAATGGCCAAAACGACGTCGTTTTGGCCATTTGAGCCACTTTTGAGTCACAAAATTTGAGCTACGAGACATTTTCCAAAAAACACCGACAATCCTATTGACTCTCTTTTGTGAAAATAGTACAAGTCTCAGAGTTGATGACACTTGTCATTGCATCATGGCACAATCTTTATGCAATAGTGACTACTCCCAAAATATTTTTTCTGGAAAAAAAAAGAAGAAAAGACTTACCTTGAGAGACCTCAAAACCATGTTGTCTACAGAGCCTGAAGTAGAGGGCAGTGGCATGAACACCCTTCTCTAATCTAACATTAGTTCCTTGGACAAACATTATTCTATTAAGTGCTCTTCTAATATCCTCCTCAAAGTGATAGCTCAACCCCAACCGTTGGATGTCATCTATGAGTTCAAGTGTTGTTGATGGATTAACATCTTCATCCCCAATCATAGCCCTTACCTCCTCCTTTAATTTCTTGGCCCTCTGCTTATGTATTTCATCCTATGAATACAAATATAGAGAGTGATGAGAAGTGGATTCATTAACATTAATAATGGTGACGTTACACACTAATTCATTACTATACTAATTAATGTACCAACACATGATATAACATTGTAATTTTAAAATTATTAACCCCATCCATTATACAAACTATAAATATTCAAAACTAATAAAACTAGCAGTGATTTAGATCCCCTCAAATTTCAACCCCCACCACCCTCCACACACACGTGGCGGGTGGTGATTGGAGGAGGAGAAAAAAAAGAAAAAGAAAAAGAAAAAGAAAAAGTGACCAATCAAAAAAGAAATGGGGTTAAAAGGGGTGGGGGAAAGGGGGTGCCAATCTTTATTCTAAAACTATACCATATCAACTATTAGCACACTAATTAGTATACCTATTGACGTGTATAGCTTTATTCAATTAATAATCAGTGATGATTTTACACAGAAAATAAATTTTATATGTTTGAATTATGTAGTAAAGATTGGCCACAAATGAAATGAGCTTTTGGAAACAGCAAAAGAAAAATTAAAGACTATAGAAGTTTAGGGTTAACTTTTTTAGTTGTTTTTAAAAAAAAAATAAAAAAAAATAGGGGTTTGTGGTTAGAAATGCTAGAATTTTTTTTTTTGTTTTTTTGTTTTTTTGAACGAAAAAGATTAATGTGACAGTCCAATTTGTTCACATACTTTGAGTGTAAAACAATATACATTTTGTAATTGGTAAAAAGTAAAGAGTCTACCCATTTAGATGGGTTTATTACAATTTTTGAATATGAAGCTTGATATTTTGTATAAGCAAAAAAAAAAAAAAAAAATTCACCACTTTTTTTGAATTTTTTTTTCTTTAGTGATTTTTTTTTAAAATTATGTCCAAAAAATTTATTTTTTGGACCTGCTTTGTCGAGACGAATTCAAAAAGTATATTTTTTTTGAAAATTTTCAAAAAAAAAAAAATTACTAAAAACGAAAATAAACAAAAAAAACTATTGCTCATTTTTATCTTTTTTAGATTTTTTTTTTTAAAAATTATAATTTTCTGATTTATCTTATCAAGCTGAATTTAGAAATCTAAAACTTTTTAAAAATAAACAAAAACCAAAAACTGCACTTTCCAAAACATCCCTAAATCAGAATCTACTCTCCAAAAATATGAGAATAAATTCATTCTCCATTTTACGTTATGTTTTGGCTAACAAAAAATCGTAAATGAGATTAAATAATATCTCATGTTTTCTTTTACAGCATTTTTTTTTATTGCAACTTGACATTATTAGTCAGTAATTTACCATCAACGTTTATTACATAATCGGTAGGTTCTTTAATAGTTTCAATTTTATAATTTTACTAATGTGTTTTATTGTCAAAAACAAGAAAAGAAAAAGAAAATCATTCCAAAATACTTTGGCAGAATACATTTATGGCCTTAATTTTTTTTAGAAAAAAATATTAAATCAGTAATTTTTTTAAAAAAATAATTATAAATAACTAATCAATTTTAATAATTAAAACTGACCCTTTCCATCAATAAATAAAAATGGCCATATTTGACTACTCATCACTCTTTTGTCTCCCCACTCCTAAATCCTTACGTCTCTCTCTCTCTCTCTAAATTTTTCAGGTGTGTTTAATTTGTATTTTGAGATAAATTTTTTTTAAAAAAAAAAATTAGAGAAGGAGTTTTGAAATTTTTTTGGGTTTGTTTGATTGTATATTTTAAAAATAATTTTGGAGTTTAGGAGTTTTAGATGATTTGATATTTTGTTATAATTAAGTAGATGTGCATGAGAAAAAAAAAATGATTGAGAATGAGAGATAAGAGAGAAAAACTGATTGATTGACGCGTAATAAAGAGAAGTAATTTTGAAAATTTTTTAAGAAAAGTTATAATCAAACATATTTTTTAATTTTTTTTTTCTAAAAACATGTTTCAAAACACAAAAAACACACCCGAGGGCTATATCTATTTCTCTCTCTTATCCACTCAATTTCTCTCTCTTTATATCTATTTCACACCCATTCTATAAATAAATGAAGGGTAAATTACACTTACCTCCCCTAAGATTTTTAACAATTACAAAAACCTCCCCTATAGTTTTAGTAATTACACTAAGGCTAAGTTTGGCATCCTAAAAAAAATTCAAAAAGTCAAAAAGTCACTATCCTATTTAAGTCACATTATCTTATGTAAGTCACATCACCTGTCTAACACATCACTTCAAACCCAACCCAAATCTAACCCATATTTCATAAAAACTCAAAAAGTGCACTTATTTAGTCTTCCCAAACTTGGCCTAAAGCTTCGTTTGATTTTAGATTTTTGGCTAAAAAAGCAAAGAAAAACAAAATTGACTACATAAGTCAATAAGACTAAATGTCACATCCAAAACATAATCATTATACTTTTTCTCTCACAAAAGTCAAAAAAATAAATAAAAAGTCAAATCAAATGAGGCTAAAAAAGTCTCAACACAAAAAAGTTAATGTCAAACAAAGACTAACTTCACTTACTTTTAAAATTATTATCAAGATTTCCCTACTATTATCCTCCACTAGGCTATTTGTTGATATTATATTGATGTCATGTTGATATCATACTAATAATGACGAAATTGCCCCTTAGATATCTTATATATTCAAATGACTAATTTCACTCATCTCTCTTAAGGTTTACATATATATTATCAAAGATTCATATATATATTTTAATAATATTTAATAAAATTCTTAAAATTCATGTAATATTACATAAAACTCTTAAATTGTTAAAATATTATTAAATCATTTAATAGAAGAAAAAAAAACTTAATTTTTATTGATAAAATACTTAAAAATAAATAATCTCTCTAAAATTAATGTTAGATAACATCCTAATAATTTAATATAAGACTTATTCCATACTACATAAACAAAGTAAAATTTATTATTTTAAGTAATACATTTATTAATTGAATTTTTTTAGAAAGTTGAAATAAATAGATTTATTTAATTTTTTTAGACAATTTGCATTATTTATTTATTCATATGTACAAACATTATTATTTTATCTTTTCTCAATCATATATTATTATCAAAATTTAATTTTTATCTTTAGGTCATTAAACTTCTAGTCGATGCATATTTTAAAAAACACAGGTTAATATTTTTACATGATTAAAAAAAATTTAAAAATAAATATAGAACTAAAAAAAAATATAATCACCTCATAATAAATTAAAATTAGTTGATAGGGAGTGAGGGATCATGAAATCTTAAAATTAATTTCTCACCCTCATTAATGGTTATATTTTATTTTATTTTTTCTATAAAAGTTCAAAAACTTGTGGAAAAAAATAGAGTCAAGAAATTACATTTATATTTTGAAAAAATTATGAAAAATAAATAATAATGTCATATATATTTAATAGGATAAATTAAATTTAGTGCATATAAGGTTAAGATTAATGTTGATAGCCTCAGAAGAGGTAAAATTTATTTTTTATTTCTATATTTATTTTTTATATTTTTTTATCATGTAAAAACTATTAACTTAGGTTTTTTTAAATATGCATCAACTAGAAGTTTAATGGCACAAAGATAAAAATTAAAATTTGAGAATAATATTGAGAAAAGATAAAATAATAATTTTTTTATATATGAATAAATAAATAATGCAAATTGCCAAGAAAGAAAATAAATGCATTTATTTCAACTGTAAAAAAAATTAAATAATAAATGCATTACTTAAAATGATAAATTTTATATTATTTATGTAGTGTGGAATAAGTCTTATATTAAGCTATTAGAAATTTATCTAATATTAATTTTAGATCTTAACAATTTAGAGATAAATAATTTTTTTACATATGAATAAATAAGTAGGACAAATTGCTGGGAAAAAGAAAATTAATCTATTTGTTTCAACTTAAAAAAAGAAAAGAAAAAAGAAATTGAAATAATAAATGCATTAATTAAAACTGATAAATTTTTCGTTGTTTATATAGTGTAAAATAAATCTTATATGTATTATATTATTAGGATCTTATATTAAATTATTAATGTATTGTGTTAAAATATGCATGGGTGTTTAATAATATATATGAAAAACTTCAAGGAGGTGAGTGAACAATTTCATTGAAATAGTTTATTGACTGATTTGACAATTTTCATCCTCCCGCTTAATTCAAATGAGTAATAAAGTTATTTTAGATAGTCAACTAATATCGTTTGTGCTAGATTGACGGAGTGAAATAATCTTGATATTGTTAGCAAAAAAATTTTAAAAAAAATTATACTTATTAAAACCACTGAAGAAGTTCTTATATTTGTTAAAAATTTCACCAGATGTAAGTATAATTTACTCATAAATTAAAAAAAAAAAAAAACATTTTCAAGTCCGAGAGTTGACCACTCACCAAATCATTTGTCTTCTCAATCCTTGCGCAATGTTTTAAAATTCGGACAAGACCGGTAGAACTGGGACCCGAGCTTAGTTCCGGTATGAAAAAACCCTAAAACTCAGACTAGGCTGAAAACCGGTCTAAATTGTCAAAACCGGAAGAACCGTCGGTTCAACCGAGAAAACCGGTGACCTGGTACCGATTTTGGAATGACCCAACGGTTGGAAAATTTCTATTTTTTTTTTTAATTTTCTTCTTTTCTTTTTTTCTTATATATATATATATATATTTCAAAATTTTAACTAGAAACTCTTGCTTCTAGAGTCTTCTTTCATGAAGAGGAGTCTCATTGGAAGCTTGGAGAGATTATGAAAATCTATTGGTATTTATAGAAAAAGATTTTTCAAAGAGAACCTATAAAATTCTATGTGAGATTCAATTAAATTATTTAAATCCTATTGATTGGAGGGAGAATTGAAAACTTCATTTCTCTCCAAAATTAAACTAGCATTAAATCAATTTGTTTGAAAGGAATGTTAAAAAAAATTTAATTTCTTAAAAATAAGTGACTTTTTCTTACAAATTATGATTTTATTAAATATTATTAATAAATACTATGTAATAATTTTTAGTTTTATTTGAGCATTTATATATATTTTTATTTATTTATAATTTATAATTATATTTTTTAATTATATAATATTAATTATAATGTCATGGTTCGACCACTTTGATTTGACGATTGAACTTGTGACTTGTCCACCCGATCTCTTTTCTGGTTCGCTCACTAATTCGATTTTTAAAATATTATCCTCACGTTTCTCTCTCTCTCTCTCTCTCTCTCCCTTAAACCATTCACCTAGTCTCAATACTCTCTCTGTCCTTATATCTCTGTCTCTCTTAATGCTTTCATCTCTCTTTTCTGTCAAACTTTCATTTCCCTATTCACCCACACTCGTATCCATCTCTCCCCCCCTGCTTTCATCTCTCTTTTCTGTCAAACTTTCATTTCCCTATTCACCCACACTCGTATCCATCTCTCTTTTCCCCCCCCCCTCCGGTCTCAATAGCTTATTTTTTTCTCTTATATCACATTTGAAGCAATTTGGAAAGTTAATTAAAAGTTAATTTTTAATTTTTAATTTTTAACTCATTTTAGATCACATCACTTCTCACATTTTTTATACATAAAAAATTAAAAAAAAATTTAAAAAATAAAAAAATCAACTTTTAACTAACTTTTCAAATCACTTCTTTATATCTCATAATTTGTATTCTCTCAATACTCCTTTACCTTCCTCACGATTAGACTGGCACTTCTCACTCTAAGCTTATGAGGGCAACCTGAGATTATGGGTGAGGGAGGCAACGTTGTAACAGCATGGCAGTTATATTCTTTCCGTCTTAGAAAATTTATTTATTTATTTTATTTTTATTATTTTAAAATATTAGTCTTTTTAAAAAAAATATTGAGAAATAAGATAATATGAATTTTCTATTTTGTTATTTTTTTTTTAAATTCATTAACACAAAAGTACAATTACGATAATTAATATTTAAAAAAAATACTATTAAAAAGTAATTTTGAAAATTAATATTTTTAAAATGTAATAATTATACTATCTTCCTAAAAAATTATTTTGGGAGAGAAAAAATTAAACTTTTTCTTGATTTTAGGCTGGTTTGGGGTGTCCTAAAAAGTGTACTTTTTGTCTTTTTGGACTAAAAAAGAAAAAAAAATATGGAGGTTTGGGTTAACTTTTTGACTTTTTATGGAAAAATGTGTATTAAAAAATTGTATAAAAAAAAGTGTGTAAGAGATGATTAGAGAGGAGTGGGCCCCAGCCGTACAACCGACTGTACAACCGGCTGAGTGAATTTGAGTTGGAAATTATTGGCTAATTTTTGTACAAAGCACTGGACGGTTTTGTTTGGCCCGTGAGGGTCATCACGGGTCCCATTTTAATAATCTAAACCGTTCAATGTGTGTAACTCGTCGAACACTATATACCTATAAAAAATCACGTTAATCGGATAGCGATAGCTATCTGATCAGATTTATTTATTTTTCAATCATTAATTATAACACCATCCATTTGTTGTACATAACTGATTTGATCATATAGTTATCGATATCCGATTAATGTGATTTTTTGCAGACATATAGTACTCGACGATTTCTACACATTGAACGGTTCAGATTATCAAAATGGGACCCGTGATGGCCCCCATGGGACGAACAACGGTGTGTGTAAAAATCACACCCAATCATTTCTTTTGGAGCCACTGCCGCACACAGCAGCTGCACACCCAATCAATTCGGTGTGTCCTTTTTTTGAAAAAAAATGATTTTTAAATTTTTTTTTTTGGTGAATAGTGATATCTTTTTAGATTTTGGAGTAACTTTTTGACTTTTTGGCTTATATAGGATAAGCCAAACCAGCCCTTTGTAAGGGTTGGTTTGGGATGTTCTAAAAAAGTACAATTTTTGACTCATTGGCTTATGTGGGTTAGGTTTGGGTTGGGTTTGATGTGATGTGGTAGAGAGGAGATGCGATTTAAATAAGATGATGTGACTTAAATAGGATAGTGACTTTTTAAATTTTTGTATTATTTAGTAGATGTTAAACTTGGCCTAACTATTTTTTTTTTTTTTTTGTTTAAAAAAAAGAAGGGGAGAACTGAATGTAATTTCTTTTATTGTTTTATTCATTGAGTTTGATGGAGTCCACCCTGTAGTCTGACACCGGGATGGGATTTGCTCAAACACCTGATCCATGTGTGTTTGATATTTTTGTTAAGGTAATGATAATTATTGATTTTGATGGAGTCCACACTGTAGTCTGACACCGGGATGGGATTTGCTCAGACACCTGACTTCCATGTGTGTTTGATATTTTTATTAAGGTAATGATACTGCGGTGTTTTGACCAGATGGTTAAAAAGTTATTTTTTGATTTTTTTTTTACTTTTTTATGAGAGAGGGAAGTGGGTTAAAAGTTGAGAAGTGATTTTTAACTCCAATTGTATATACACTTGTGGAAATGGAAAAAACAAACAAACAAACATACCGGTACATGTATGGCATCATAAGTGGACTCTATCCATTTAGGCTCCGTTTGGCAAGAGTTTTTTTTTGACTATTTTAGCCACAAAAGATAAAATAGGCCATTTTAACCGCAACAAATAAAACATCACATCCAACTCATAATCATTACACTCTTCTCTCACAAAAAAAGTCAAAAAAGTTAAAAAATCAAAAAGCCATTCTCAAACCAAGTTTTTTAGCCCAGTCTAAAATAGTCAAAAAAACTAAAAAGTCAAAAAGTCAACCAACTTCCCAAACGGAGGCTTAGAACTTCTTTGGAATTTTCAATCATTTTTCTTTTTATTATTAGTTAATTATATCACATGTTATTAATGATATAATATCACTATTGTATTGTATTAAATTTTTATTGGTCTTTTTAGCTCAAATCAAATTTCTCATGAAAGCTAGTTGAAAGCTATTAAAATTTTGAAAAAATTTCATTTCAACATAAATTTTTTTTAAAAAAATATTATTGATGTATGATAAATTTTATAAATATTAATAATTAAAGTTATAAATTTTTTCAATAATCTGTCACAACTTTCTAATAGTACCACTAATTGGTAACTTTTCTTAAAAAAATTTAAGATTCAATCATGCATTGCAACCAAAATTATAAAAATTCAAATTATAGGATTATAATTTGTAAAACATAGTCTACCTTTACATAATTATTGGGAAAAAAAAACTATATTCTATTAATTTTTTGTTACAGTTTATTTTAACTCTTATTTGAATATGAATACTTTATTTTAAAATTGTAATAAAAAAACATTGAAGGAGAATTTCTTATTTATTAAAAAAAAGTATGAAAATTAGGTGGACAGACAAATAATTGATATTTGAACAGATAGGTGACATTTAGACAAATAGGTGACAATTGAACAGATAGGGATATATGATATTTCACAATGTTATTACCCTTATGGCATCAAAAGATTTAACTTTGAGCTTAAATGGCTCAACAAATCTAAAATGGACGTCCAGATCGAGTGTCCAAATTAAAATTTTGAACTTAAATATCAAGCGTTAATGTTGTATGAAGTTTACTAGAAGGAAAGTAGAATGGAATTCAATACTAAGGGCAGTGGCGACTCTATTTGGTTTTGAATTTTTTTTTTTAAAAAAAAATTGAGTTTTTTTTTTTTTTTGTTGTCTTTAGTGATTTTTTTATTTTATTTTATATTTTAGACATTTTTTTAGATGTACCTAAAAAATAAAAATATTTGTAAAAAATGTGTTAAAATTTTGTGTTTTTTCTATGTAATAATTTTTTTTTTAAAAATCACAAATAACTTATTTTTCAAATGTATCTAAATTAAATTAGGCGAATTTATTAGAAAATTCTCTTTCAAATACTTGTATTCCAATTAGTTCATAAGATATTCTTGTATTTCAATAAGTCTTATTATTTTGGATATTTGATCTATCAAATCTTAATTTCTCATATTTAACATATTTTATGGATTACAAATTTTTTTGAACTCTTAACAACTTGATGATGTGAACATTCACATTAAATAAATTTGATAATACGAATGTTCAAATTAACGTTATGAATATTCACATCATGTAACATTTACACTGTCAATGTAAACATTAATACGTACTACACTCTATTATTATTGTGGGTATTTTGATAACTATGTGAGTGTTTGGGAAGTTGTTATTTTAGTAGCCTATTTTAGTTTTCGACTATTTTAGTAGGCTAAAATTTTTGTATTTGGGAAGATAGTTGGATTTTTTTGTAGTTGGATGTGATATTTGCGAGAGAAAAAGTGAAATGATTATAAACTTGAAACCATCAATGGTTGAGATCCAAAAGAGATTGTGGGGTCCTCAAAAAAGGAGTCTCAATCATTATTGTTAAATTTATGATCTACTATAACTAAACAGAAATGATACAGATCCCTTTTTTTTTTTTTTTTTTTTTTGACCTCTACAACCTCCACAGACATATGTGTTGAGAGATAAGAGGGAAAAAAAAAAGAAAAATATAAAAATAAAAATAAAAAATTAACCAATCACAATACATTGGGTGGCACGGGTTCCCAAAAACAGATGTCCCAACCTTTTCCCTATGGAAAATGTCTCGTAGCTCAAATTTTGTACCTCAAAAGTGGCTCAAATGGCCAAAATGTTGTTCTGTACTCAAAACGACGTCGTTTTGGCCATTTGAGCCACTTTTGAGCCACAAAATTTGAGCTACGTAGCATTATCGTTTCCCTATAACTAAAATAGGAGGACTACATGTACACAAAAAGTAAGTGGGGATGACAAAATCAGACTAGCTAGATAATAATAATTGTCAAAGGATACAAAAATAAATAAATAAATAAAAGAGTTATCAAGTAAATGTAATTGGATTGGAGAAGGGAGGAAGGAAAGAGAGTCACCGAATTGTAATTGGTCAAGGATTTCACAAAATCAGAAGTCCAAGTAGTTGGCTGGTAATTGGCTGATCGTCTCTGAGCTGTACGCTGTGAATCTTGCTTGACTGAGGAGCAATGAAGGTACAAGCTGCTATGCAGAGCCCTTTGTGAAAGGCTCTGTTTTGAAGAGCAGTACAAAAGATGGGGAAGAAAGGAAATATGAAGTGCCATTTTCAGTGTTACTAACTTTGTTGCAAACTCATATGCCAAGCTTCAACTATTTATAGAGAGAGAGAGAGCATCGCCGATATACACAATCGGTGTTTTTCTCCCTCTTCTATTTTTTTAGTTTACTATTTTATTTTAAAATGTCTTAAAATGATAGTTTTATTCAAAAAATCATAGTAAAAAATATTTAATTTTTCAAAACTATTCCTTTTGAGTAATTATAAATATTAAAATTTTTAAAAGATAAGGACATTAGTGAAAAAATATTTTGAAATTTAAATTTAAATGCAATGATTGTATGTCTCCTTAAAAAGTTAGAATCCACAAAAGAGACTGACAAATTGGGACGAGAGAGAATATAAGATCATGAATACTCAATACAGTGATATTAGGCAATGGAATTACTAGTGTAGTGGTATTAGATTAAAAATGTAAGATAAATTGTATTGTTTGTATATTTCTTCATTACATAAAAAATGACTTTGTTATTTTTATAAAGTTGAGTAAAATGATATCTTCACCTCCAATCCTATGGAGTTCATTGAATTGCTAATTCAATCTCACTTCTTGTGGAGTTTAACAAACACGAACTTAGTGACTTGGGAGTCCTTTTAAAATCTCAACTTAGGCCTATTTAGGGGACATATTATGTTAGGTTAAAAGTTAAATAGTCATTATAAATGATCATATTATTCTTTCTTTTTTTTTTTTTTTTTTTTTGTATATTTTTTCATAAAAAATCAATTAAAATGGCCAATTCCAAAACCACTCCTAAATTGCTAACTACTCAAAATGATGTGGGAGCCTCACATTTATATGAGTATTAGGCAACATCTTATTATGAATAATTGATAATTTTATATAAAATTAATTAAAAATCTGTAACATTTTTATGTACAATGTTAGTTTGGATTCTGAATGATTCTATAAAAAATAAAGTGGGCTCACATTTATATGAGTATTAGGCAACATCTTATTATGAATAGTTGATAATTTAAGATAAAAATAATTAAAAATCTGTAACATTTTTATTTAGAATGTTAATTTGGATTATTAATCAATTCTGAATGATTCTATAAAAATAAAGAGGACTTTATTTAGTGATATTTTTTTAAAAAATTATATTAAATTTTTTTACTATTCAAATCCGTCTTACATAAACATAAATGAATCTAAAATACAAAAGAATAAAAATTCACTAAAAGAAAAAAAAAAAAAAATCAACTTTTGAGGCTTTACTTTTTTCCTTTCTGGATCTTTTTTGAAATTTTTTAAAAAAATTTAATTCACAAATCCATCTAACTAGAACTCAAAAATGTATTTTTTTTTTAAAAGAAAAAAAAAAGTTCACCAAAAAAAAAATAATAAAAAAATCTAAACACCCAATAAGCTGCTTTTGGTTTGTGAATTTTTTATTTAAAAAGTCAAAACATAGCATCATATGCATTTATCTATTGTATTTTCCCTTCCAACTTTCTATTTAACTAATATACTTATTGTAAACATATTGACTTTTTTTTCTCTTCATAAAAAAATTTAAAAAATTACTTAGAAAATCAAATCACTAAACAGACACCAAGTAGAATTGACGTGTCACTTTGTCTAGATCATCTTTTCGAAAATGTGAAAATGTGGCCATGTTCCTTAACCTTTTCAGTTTTTAGTTTACAAAAAATAAGAAATAGGTTTTCATTTATTTTTGTAAAAATCAAAAATAGAAAACTTGTTTAGTATACAAAATTATTTTAAAACAAATGAAAATGAAAATAGAGAAATATATTTGACGAGTTACCGAATTTTGTGTTCGCAGATGAAGGGTGGACATATGTGGTGACCAGTAGTAGTAGGCAGCCGAGAGTGTCTGCCATCGAAATTAGTGGTCGGATGTTATCGGAGGATACAAGGTGGCCAAAAGGTGGCCTAAGATCATGATGGTGACCGCCCACCAACCGAAGAGTCGCTAGAGGTTGGTTGGAGCTGACCACCGATTGGCGGCGGTTGGTGGTCGTGTTTGGTGGCCAGAGGTGGCGGTGATTGTGGCCGAAGGTGGTGGGTGAGAGAAGAAAGTGAAAACTCATTTTAGAAACAAGTGAAAATATTTTTTTTAATTTTTATTTTCAAAATTTTTGAAAACTTTGAAATCAATTTCAGTTTTTTGAAAACCAAAACAATATACCAAATAAGTTTTTATTTTTAGTTTTAAAAAAAAAACGAAAAACGAAAATAAGAAACAAAAATGTTAACAAACAACCCCTAAGATACCATATTTCACTAACTGATTTGAATAAAATCTAATTAATATAATATTTTGGGACTACAAAATTACTTTTTTGGTTGGGTTTCTTTTAAAATTTAGAGAATTTATAAGGTTATGGTTAGCAAATCCAACTATTTTTTTTATTGTTGATAATATATATATATATATATATATATATATATATTTAGGGTGTTATAAAATGAATGGTTTGAATCATTAAAATGAGATTCATGGTGAATTCTATGAACTTTCAAGTTCTCTCAAATTAAAATACGAATATAAAAATAGTCCAACCCTTACTATTTCTCTACTAAGGCGGTCCAAGAGGGTCACGTGATCCATATAATACAACACATTTTTCATTTGGGTCCAACTCTCAGACTAGATGGTGTTGTTAGCCTACAACAAGCCTGATTCTGAGCCCATCTTGATGATCCAAACTGTATAGAGCTCATTGAGTATATCATCCTGGAAAAAAATTATATTAATCGGACATCATTAGGCACTTGATCATCTTGCATTTGTGTCTGCGATTTATTTTAAAAATCATAATTGCCATTGAAACAAATGCAAACTAATCAAATGGCTATCGATGTCAAATCAACGTGCTTTTTTATAGGGATGATGTACTTGACGAGCTCGTCACATTCAATGGTTTGAATCATCAAAATGGGCCTAGAATTGGACCCACCACGGCCCAACAATACTGTCTAATCCGATTTCAGATTGCAGAGAAGCTGTGGCTTTTTTTGTTTTATTTTTACAATAAGGCTCACAACTAAAACACAAGAAGAACATATGCCAAACAAGTGTGTCTCGTTTGGAAATTGATTATTTTAATTAATTTTTTTATAATTTTTTTTATCAAAAGAGATATATAAAAAAATGATGTAATAACTTACAATAATATTTTGACTTTTTAAATAACAAATTCAAGTCCCAAACGGGCCTGAGTATCACATCTAATCTATGGTAACGTTTGTTAGGCTCTATAGGATGAAAGGGATTAGGAGCACAGTGAAATTGAATGAGGAGATTATTAATATAGTGGTATTAGGATGGAGATGTATGATATAATGTGTTTGTTTGTGTACTAGTGTGGTGGTGTTAGTTTGTTGGGATTAAATGTACAAGTTATGTAAAACCCTTATTAAGTAGAAGATAACTTTATTAATTTTATAAAATGAGGGGCAAATGGTCTTTTAGCCATTAATATATGGGAGTGGACTAACAATCCCACCTCTCCCATGGGTATGCTAATCGCACCATGGGAGGGGATTGATAGTCCCATGGAATTAGAAATCCTATGTCATTCCTCTGCAAACAAACATGGCATAGGTGAAGTCCACGAATTACTAATCCAATCCCCTCCCTAAACCTCCAAACAAACATGACCTAAGTGTCCTAGAGCATGGATTTATTATAGTTCACTTATGAATTGACATCAGATTTGGATAGCTCAGCACAACCAACAATTGCATAATGATATATAAATAAATAAAAAGACATAGGCTTCTCTCTAATCCAAAATTGGATTTGAGTATTTTATTGGGCTGTGGGCTCACTATAGAGCCCACATTGATAGTCTAAATCATTCAATGTGTAAAAATCGTCGAGTACTTTATGCTTGTAAAAAATCATGCTAATTGGATATCAATAGTCACTTGATCAGATCAAATTTATGTCAACAGTTATTATGATTTTAAAAATAAATTATTGACACATGTGTACTAATCAAAAAGCTATTGATATCTGATCAAAGTGATTTTTGACAAGGATGAAATACTCAACAAGATCTACACTTTCAATGATTAGGATTATCAATGTGGGTTTTGTGGTGGGCCCACGGAGGCCTAACAACACGATCCAATTGGGAAGCTCATCCCAAATAAAAATTATAAATAAATGTAGAAGATTAAAAATAATAATAAAATATAAAAAGGCACTGGATCCATAAATCCAATTCTGGATTTTCTTTGTCTAAAGGACTACTCTCTAAAATATTTCGACCATAAGGGCAAGCTTCCACAAAATGACCAAACTACTTAGGTGTATGTATATATATTGTTTCTAAACCAAACCAAACCCTAGCCATTTCTCACTCTTTTCCACCCGTCTATCTCTTTCCCTTATTCATTTTCTCTGCTCTTTCTTGCTTACCAAACCCTAACTAGTCATCGCTCTTGCTTTCTCTCTCTCTCTCTCTCTCTCTCTCTCTCTCTCTCTCTCTCTCTCTCTCTCTCTCATTTTGTCGCCAGATCGACGCAACAACGCTGTAAGGAGGCAGTGCGTGGTGGCTATCACTACCGGCATTGAAGGATGGCTTCACTGCGAAAACACAATCAACATGGCATCCCAGTCACAATTGTGGCAGAGTAGAAGATTATTTTTGACTCACTAGGCCGAGACGAGTTTTGAGATTAGATGGCCATTGATGCCTGATTTCGATCACATCTGGCCAGATATACCATGAAGTTGAAAAAAGCCTTCGGAGTTGGAATCATTGGATATGGACAAGGATGAGTCATTGTCATAGTCGAATCCATCGATGGCCATATTCATAGACATAATAGTAGAAGATTAAGCATATTGTCATTGTTGTTTATTTTTATTTTTTAATGTAATTTTAGATTTGTTGTTGTTGTTGTTGAACACAAATACATTAAACCTCATCTATACAACAGATAGATCTATAGTGATATACATGATGAAACAGATTGCAATAACTATATGTAGTCTCCTATCTCTCTCTGTAGCTTTCCTTTTCTCTTGTATCTGTAATTTTTTTTAATGTAAGTTTAGATCTATTGTTGTTGTTGAAGAAAAATATATTAAACATCATCTATATCATAGATAGATCTATAGTGATATAGAAAGATTTGAACAGATAGAAAAAAAATTGAACAGATTATCAAATTTGGTCAGATATTTGAACAAATAAGGGAAAACATTAAATAGATAGCTAAAAAATTTGAACAGATAACAAATTTGGACAGATAGAATTTTATTTGGACAAAATATTTAAACAGATAAGGGAATTATGAATTGAAAATATTAAAAAATTAAACAAGTAAGGTAAAAAAATTGAACGGATAGGAAAATTTTTGGGTATATAGGAAAAAAAATTTGAATAGATAGTTAACAAAAGTCAACATATAAATTAAGAGATAAAATTGGAATTAAAATGTCACTCGAAACAAACAAGGGGACTTCTCACTAAATTATTTAACAAATTGTGGATTTCTTACCAACAAAAAACATCCACCGGACCTAATGCTGCATATCTTTGTTAGCTTGGATTTATCACTAATTACTCTATAAAAAATATGTAATATTTTTTTGTACAAAGTAATCAGAGCAAAAATTGTATCTTCTACCTGTTGACAAATAATTTTTCTAAAAGTGTCACATATAAAAAAATAAGGTAGATTACAGTCATCTTTTCTTGAGGTTTGAAAAAAAAATATAGTTAGCTCAATAATTTTGATACAATTACTTTGGTCTCTGTTGTTGTTTAATTCATTAATAATTATATCATTTTTCATTAGTAATTCGTTAGCGATATGAATAAAAAATAATACTTTCATCTCCTTTTATACTAAAATGTATATTTATTTATTTTTATTTCAATATTTATCTAACATCTAAATTGTTTTCAAACACTTCAATCTCATTGAAAGGGAACTTAGTGAGCTAGTTAAAGTCATAATTGCTCAATTGATCAAATCTCATTATCTAAGTTTTCACTTATTCGGTACATGATTCAAATTCGGGTTTTATGTTTGAGGTTATGTGTGGCTTGTATTTCTTGTAGTTGATTTAAGTGTAAAAAGTGTAAAAGGTTTGCATCTTTGATACATCAACCTACCGAAGACCTAAATCCAATATCCCGTCCGTGGCCTTTTCCCTAATGGGGCATGGATTTAGTCGAACAATTGCCACAAGCAACTGGCCGGAGAAAGTTTCTTCTAGTAGTTACTGGTTATTTTACCAAGTGGATAGAGGCAGAACCATTAGTCAAAATTCGAGATGTGGATGTCAAGAACTTTATCTGGAGGAACATCACTACCAGATTTGGCATACCAAGGGCTATTGTAGGAGACAATGGCACTCAGTTTGATAGCAAATTGATCAAGAGCTTTTGTGTTAAGTACAAGATCAAAAACTACTATTCAACGCCTAGCTTTTCTCAAAGCAATTGGCAAATCGAGGTATCGAACAAGACCATTTTAAATGGAATCAAGAAGAGATTAGAAGCAGGGAAAGGCAAGTGGGTAGAAGAGATGTCTAATGTACTATGGGCATATCGAACTATGTTGAGAAAATCAACTAGTTAAACCCTCTTTGCTATAGCCTATGACACAGAAGCAATGATACCTCTAGAGATCGTCATTTCAGGTATCAGAACACAACCAGTGGAGAATGGGCAGAATGAAAAATTCTTAGCCTGAGATCTTGCCTTAATTGAAGAACGAAGACGCAGAGCAACATTTCAGTTGGGAGTATACTAGTAAGGGCTTGCTAGTGCTTATAATAAAAAGGTCAAGGTTGGATACCTCGTCTTGAGGAAAATAGTCGATAACAATAAGGACCTCAGGGAAGGCAAAGTTTGCCCAAATTGGGAAGGACCGTGAAGATGACCTCGGTAGCCGACATAGGAGCATATCGACTAGAAGACATCAATGGCAAGTATCAGCCAAGACTTTGGAATACTAGCAATTTGAAGTTCGTTTATCATTAGTAGCTTAGCCTTATGCAACCTAAAAGTTTGATTAGAAGTTTTCTACCCGATGTTTCATTAATAAAAGTTTAGTTCGATTTGTTTGTCACAACTATTGGTAGAACTTGTACGATTTTCACGTATAACTTTGGTAGAAAGTCAGGATATGTTTAGGCCAATGTGATATTTCAACGAAAAACTAGACATTTGGCTTAGACTTACCAAGAAAGTAGATTGGAACTAAGTCAAAGAGATGTTTCAATGAAAAACAATGTGAAACTAACTGAGTTTCTACAAATAGGTAGTAATGTTGAATCGCTGACCTAGTTAGATAGGTACACATAAAGCCAAGGTAACGAGTACCATGAAAATCGGTGTACCAAGGTAAAGCCTTAAGTGTTTTGTTTAGATGAGCTAAATAGATGACATTGGTCAAGGATGCTTAGGTTAGAAGAATCTTTGCTAGTATACAATGTTGGCTGTATAATGTGAGAGTTAATGAAATTTGCTCTCACATTAGAGGGCAGGCCGTTGAGATGAGTTAGCTAAAAGCATTGGCGTTGTTATGATCTGAGTTATGACTTCAAAGCAACACTTTATAAAATTTTCAAGAATTTGTGAACAAAGTAGAAGTGAATCCTATCTGAGGTAGTACCAGTACCCGAGATGATATTAGTTGAAATCTAGCTCCAGCAAGTTATCAATCATGATCAAGGATGTTACACTTGCAAAAATATTTGAATAGCAAAGAATATGTAAAAGTAAAGAAGACATGCAACAACAGAAGCAAATCTTTGAGTCAAGACTTAGACAAAAACAAAAAGATTGCACTCATAGAAAGAATTGTAGTTGCATCAATCGGTACGTCAACCATTAGAAAGGGCTTATCATTGTTCAGAAACAGATAATACTCAAAACAAAAGACAAGAAGAGAAGTAAAATCCTAAGTCTATGCTTCAGAATCAACTTCAGTGTTGACCTCAGTTTGGCCAACTTCAGTGACAGTAGTGGCTTGGACCTCAACGGTCTTGGGAGTGGAAGTGTCGGCCTCAATATCGAGGGTAATTTCTTCGTCTATCTCCTTGAGGGTCTCCTCAACAGTCTTGTTGGCTTGTTTGGTGGCAAAAAAAGTTCTCTTGTTGATCTCGTCATCATCTTATGTGAGGTTAAGGATGTTGTCGTTCAGAGTTGGGGACTTGGCGTCAATAATAGGGCCTTTTTCCTCTTTTTCTTCATCTCCTTCCTCTGAGCCATCAGTTTCTTCAGCCGAAGGATCCTTGGTGGGAAGAGGAAGGAAATGTAGAAAAAGCTTGGTCAAATCCTGCCGTTGTAAGTCCTTGGTGACAGTTGTAGCATCCAGGGGAACAACCCATCCAAAAACATAGCCTCTATTGCATGTAATGTTGACTTATTTCTTATATCCATCTCGGATAGAGTTCTGCCCCTCCTTATAGGCCTTAGCATCTGCCTCCTTGATTTCTTGGGCCTTGGTTGTCAGAGCCTCGACCAACATCTTCTCAGCTTCGACAACCCTCTATTTAGTAGCCATGGCAAGGGCTTCAGCTTTCTAGGCTTTGTCCTTGGCGGCGGTGACTACTACCCGTTGTTTTTCACACTTCTTCTTCGAATCGTTGAGTTGACAAAGTTATTTTGGTGACTTCTAAGTTTGCTTTGTTGGATCTTTCTTCATTATTTTGGCCTTAAGTGCAGAAGAGTAAATATGTTGGACATACTCCAAAGGAAATAAATTAGTAAGTAAAATATTCTATGTGTTACTTAAAAAACAGAAGTTATGGAGTTTACTAGCGCAAAGTATTGCATTGTGTAGTTGGTTTTTCGTGCTCCTCGGAGGGGTTTAGTCTCCTCGGATATGATAGACCTATAGTTCGGACTTCCTTGTTCAAGTCTGACAAATCTTAGAAAGTCCATTTATCATCAGAGATGTCAAAAATTGACTACATTGCCAGATTACAGAGTCGCTACTTAAATATTTTTGAAAATTTTTGAAAATCCGTGACTCGTGCCGAAGGCCACTTGTCCGTCATAATCAAAGTGTCTCGGCTTAGGAACTTAGGTATAAGAGGGAAAGGTCATGAATTAACCACCCCACTCACCCAATCAAGGATTGGCCTCTACTAATCATGATACTATTTTTATGTACATTATATGTTCTTATTCTGATTTATTAATTCTAACTTTACTATATGAGGCACACGAGTATAGACTATTTCACCCACTTTGGAACGCTTTGAGTTTATGTTTGTTTGAAAAGAGTTTTGAATGTGCTGTTTTTTCTTTTTCTTTTTCTTTTTTTTTAAAAAAAAAAAGCGAGCTCATATGTACATTAATCAAATCATCCCAATTTAAGTGAAATAGCCTTCATCCACAAGCATTCAAAGAGGTATATCAAATAAGCACTTAGTCTCATGGTAAATATGCTTGATATGGCAACACAAATATTCATGCAATATACTAAAGCAAGAAATGCTCACCTAGTACTCAACCAAGGCAAGTCTAATAGAAGATAATAGTTAGAAAAATGCATGCTCTAATATGCAAATGACTAATACAACACATACAAAATGCAACTACTAGGTTCGATTTATTAACATGACATATGGCTCAACTCAAAGCATGTGATAGCATAAATATTCAAGTAAGTAGGAAATGACAAGGTTGTTAGAATGATGAACCGAACCCGATGTATGCAAAAACGGATATTTACACATGGTAATGATATGAAACCAAAATATGATATTACATGCAACCATCGCAGACAAGTAAATAAAAGCGAGAAAGAATGGAGGTTGGAAGACATACACAATATTACAAGCGTGCTATTATACAAGAGGGTCTGAATGAATGTCCTAATTAAACTAAATATTACAACACCAAAATTAACTAAACTAACTAATCATTACAAATTCGAATGGAGCCAACTAGTTAATTGCATCACATTAATATTAAATTATGAAATTAATGGGATGTGAGGCGAGGAGCCACAAGCGCACAACCGAGAACATCCTATCGGAAACCTCTCTATTTGCTGCAAGATTTTGTTTTGTTCGCAGGCAAAAAATTATTATATTTTGGCCTCAGTTTCTGCTCTTTTTTGCCACAAAAATGCCACTACCTGTATAGAAAAATGTGGTTGGCCGACCTTAGAAAGTGGTCACTTGGACAGAAAGGTGGCTGGCCAACCACTCGTGAAAAGAAGATACTTTTGGTTAAGCAAACCACAAAGTGAACACTCTCAAGAGCTGAAATTTAGGGTCAAGAATCTCAACAAGACGCCTCAAGTTTTTGGTGTAAGAAGTGTATAGATAGTGTATGTGTAATGCAAGGGAGAGAGGAAGTGTGTTGGACAAGTTTTTGGTTTTGGCCAAAAGTTTCTAACCCCAAACCATGAGGGGTGGTCATCTATTTATAGAAAAACACTATCTCACGTCGAAAATATCTGTAATAAGCCAGCTGGTGCGAGACATGCACATAGGGGCACAACTGGTTGCAAAATATATGTCTGCCGTTAAACGTGGCTGGCCGACTGTAAGGTCCCGGTGTCCAACATCGAGAATGGAGGGGGCGTTCCTGGGTTATAAAAGTAAAAATCTGGACCCTTATATAGCATCGAGGCCTTTTCCCAAGTGGTGAAATCCCTAGCAGAACTCCCCAGTTAAGCGTGCTAAGATTGGAGTAGTTCTGGGATAGGTAACCCACTGGGAAGAACAAATCCGTGAAGGTGTGGCGCAAAGCGGATAATATCGATGACATATGAAGGGTTGGAGTGTTACACCGGCCATCGAGAAGGATGACCAGCCAACCAAAAATGGCCTATCGGCCACTTGTTGGCCAACAAGTCTCTGGGTGGTCAGGTTAGAAAAAAAAAAGGTTTTGGTTCAAAGGGGTGTAAGATTTAGGTTCTGAAGCTTGAAAACTGAAGCCTTTTGCTGAAGAAATTGAACGATTGTACAGCGTGATAATTTATCATCGAGTGTTTAACATGAGGCACCCAAGTCTTAAGGGCGGTCAAAATAACGTGTCTATACATCATTTGAGCGAAGTGCTCATACTCATTGTGGTCCCTAATTGCATCCACGTTAGATGGCAATAGTAACCCAGTAGAGAAGGCGACAACAACTTCAAGATTCTTTGAGGTGCTATGTCCGACTTTCAATAGTCAGTTGTTGACGTGGATCTCGGAGAACCAAGTGTCATCAAGAATGACATCCTTTGATTAGTCAGACCCAATAAACTTTAGGCACTTGCCACTGGGAGTTTTAGCCAATCCTAAAGCTGGCCTTTTCTCAGCAGCCATCTAGGAGATAGGCTTGTTGTCTTTTGGATCCTCGGCCTAGGAGGTCGGTGTTTTAGTGGGTTTGTCCTTTGACTTGGCTATCTTTGTTCTCTTGGGTTTTTGGGGAATAGAGAAAGCGAGAGAAATGCAATGATTCAAAATTTTGGGACGTGTGAGGTCGGCATGTGTCAAAGGTAAAAAGACATGCTCATTGAAGCGACATGGATTTGACCCATTACTAGGTGCCACATAGTGGTGGTAGTTTGGGTAACAGCTAAGTGTTTGGCGGTTTGAAGTGCTTAGATCTTGGTTCTTGATAGAGGGAAAACGTTTAAGTTCTTGGGTTTTGAAAGCCGACAAGTCATGATTTCGGTCGGAGGAGCACCTCTCCAACATGTAGTACAAGCCAACATGTTGAAAGGACATATGATTTCATCACCTCAATATAACCGAGGTAATAAAACCAAGGGTGTAGTTGCGGGGACATAATTTTTGCGTTGTCCACATGGCCAAGGTTGTTAGCTGAGGTTATACATGGGAAATCTTGATTAGCCGAGATGTGATGTGATCCCGCACCTGAATTTGAGATAGTCAAATAAGGGACAAGAGTCCTTGATAATGATATGCTTTCTATTTGCATAAATGTGAGAATCTTGAGTAAGTTCATCCTAATTCAAATAAGAAGAGTCCTAGGTAGTTATTATTCTTGTAAAGGATAGAATCATACGAAGTAAGACTTCTATGGGACAAGGGCACTGATGCTTATAAAAGGTAGGCACCCCCATGGGTCTAAGGTATACTTTGATTGAGAATTGATTACTTGTGTTGATATCTTGTGAGATTTGTTGACTGACTTGATCTTCAGAGTATTCTCAGATGGACGAACCACCGGTCTTGTATATAGGTGTTGGGCTTCTTTATGCCTGCCCGTGATTTATGGCTTAGTTTCCAGGATCCTGGCGAAGAGATCCAATTTGGTTGTGAGGTCAAAATTCAACATCCATATATATATATATATATATATATATATATTTATATATATATATATTTATACTTCTTGCATTTAATTTTATGTGTTTAGCTTTATTATTGATAATACAAAGAATAATAATAAAAATAAATACATTTAAATTTCCGTGAGTAATACATGTGACTCAATATAATCTTTTACTTGAAAGTAAAATGCCTTTAAAAATTATTTTTATTTAAAAAAACTAATATTACAACATTAATCTTGTAGAGTGTTTTTTGAAAGAACTACATGTAGGTGGGAGAAAGGAAAAAAAATTACCAACACATGGGGTGTGCAAATGTATTTGTAGTAGGGTATAAATGAAAAAATGTGGAAGTGCAAGTGTCATTTGCACCTCTCATGTATTGATAATTTTTTCTTCTACTCTCACTTGAATATAGTTTCCCTTATTTTTTCAATGTGTGCCCTAATACAAAGAATAATAATATAAAGAAATACATATAAATTTTCCGTGCATAATACATGTGACTCAATATAATCTTCTACTTGAAAGTAAAATACCTTTAAAAATGATTTTTATTTAAAAAAACTAATATTACAATATTAATTTGTAGAGTATTTTTTATATTATTATTTTTTGGAAGAACTAAATGTAGGTAGACGTAGACACCCCATTTTTGACCGCCCTTAAGACTTGGGCGCTTTATTCCGAACACCCGATGATGAAAGTTACACTTTGCAATCTTTTGAATTCTCAGCGAAGAAATTTGGATTCAAGCTCTAATCCCAAACCCTGCACCCCATTTTGACCAAACTATTTTAAACCTTAAAACCCTCCTTTCAAAATATTTTTCCAAATGATTCTACGATGTTTCGAGGCTCACATTTCGTTTAAAACATTGCACTTTTCGGTAAACCGAGTAAGGACAAAGTGGAAATAAATGGAAGAGAGGTGAACTCTTTGAAAAATATTTAAAACATCTTATTTATAGGTTTGGAGTTGAAGAAAATAGGAGGGGAGGGAAGAAAACTAGTTTAGGAAGAAGTTGAGTATCAAATCGCTGAGAAATAATAAGCAGCCTTCAGTAAATTAGGCATATCTCTCTGCACTCTTAGAATTTAGATATGAGGCCACTACCATTGGAAAGTAGACTTCCGGGGTTTCAATTTAGACTCAAGAATCACCTAAAATCGAGTCCTGATGAGAGAGATATGCCCGTTTGAAATTGGTTCTAAAATACAGATTTTTGGAGCCGACTGGCTCCATTTAGATCCGGTCATGGCTCATTTAGTGCTGGCCAACTCTCAATCGCACCAAACAGACAGCTGGCGGGAATTGGATAGCTGGCTTTGTTTGACGATATTTTCAACCAAATTGGCTCAAATTCTATAAATAGACCCCCTGCATCCAGAATTGAAGGTTAGCAAAAATTTCCAAAAGCTTTGAAGAGCTAAAAAGGCCCCCTTTCATCTTTAACACTTTTCTTCATCCTCAAACCTTCTTTAGCTATACATACACAATACATACACCATTAGAGCTTATTCTCGAAGCTTTTTGTTAAAGTTTCAAACCATATTTCATAAACTTGAGGGTGTTTGAAATCAAGTTTGATCAATAACCATACATACTCTTTAAAGAAGTATACTTCTTACCCATCTTTTTCCTTTGTTTTTTACTAATCATCTTCTTCGTTTTCCTTGAGTTTGTGCACTGCTGGAGGTTACTAAAAAGGTCTGAAATATGTGATTTAATTCACAAAAAGTGGAGAGGTTAGACACCCCTCCTTAAGCTTGCTTGTCTAGTTTGTTCTCTCTTATTTTGGTTCATTTTCTTTACATTTTTGAAGTAGTTTTAGCCACTGTTTTAGGACTATTTTTGGACTGTTTTGGGGCTGAAATATGTGATTAAAGATTGAAAAAAGTTGAGAGGTTAGGCTTTGTTTCATAGCTTTTTCTCTATTCTTTTTACTTACTTTCTCTTGCTTTTACCACTATTTTCTTGGCTTACAAAACTGATCTTCAGAGTTTAAAAAGGCTAAATAACATGGTTTAGAAGTCCAAAATGTGTGTGTGTGTGTGTGTGTTTTTTTTTTTGTTGGGGGGGGAGGGGGGGGGGGGGTTGCCATCCCCTCCTTAGTCTTGCTTACTAGTTTGATGTCTCCTTGTTCTTACCTATCTTTTATGCGCTTTAAACATACTTTAGCTACTGTTTATTGTATATCAGGAGTTGTTTAGGGGCTGTCCTAATTTATTAAATTAGTTTATGGTTTGAATATTTGCTTTGTTGTATTGTACGTTCTCATGGCTCCGGTTGTTTAGGCCTGATGCTGAGTTGTTTGAGCTGATAGCTTTATTTTTTTTTTAATTTCTATGTTGAAGAGTCTCATTCTAACAATTGATCCCGCAATCATTTTGGCACCCTCCCTTATTTCTTTTCTTTTTTTTTTCTTTTCGAGAGCTATTTCAAACAAGTGCTTGTTGTTCAAGGCATGAGAAAGAGATCTATGCTCAATGGCTTAAATCTCTACGGAGGTTCATCGTCAATATATAGTCTCTTTTTCATGTTATAGATCACTTCTCGTTTAACATATCTCTTCATTTAGTGGACTTAAATATCACCTCAGACAAATTGATTAAGTAATGGAAAGGACTAATAAAAATTGACCTAAAATCAATGAAACCAACATAAAGAAGATGAATAAAATTGGTTGGATTCGGCCGGACGTTATGCTGAGTCCATCGCTTCGAGAATTGTCACTTATCAATCTATGATATTTTGATGAAACTTGAAGCGTGTCTACCTCCCTTTCTGAGCTTCCATGACGAAAGGGAGGGCTGGTCATCTTCATTGCATTTATTAATGATTTGTTCGAATCATGTTCAAAATCACCATGCCATCAACATGTGCTTGTTGATGGTTTTAGACTCGAATTTGTTCTTCTCTTGAGTTTCCATGACAGAGAAGAGCAGAATGGACAAACATGGCCTAGAAAGGCTCTGTTTGCATTGACCTCACCTCAAAGCACAAAACATGTTTTGACATAAAATTAGGGTACGATCGACACTCTTTTGACCCGGTCGGATTTCATTTGGGGTCGGCTGGCTCCCAATGTTTGGCAAGCAGTGAGTTTTTTTCCAGAAACAGAGGGCAGTGGTTGAGGGTGAGACAGAGCAATCTGGGCAGACAAATCAGCTTCTGGACATTGTGCATGCGATCATTGTGCCTCATTGTTGCTTATACTTTGTAATTATTATTGTTATAAATAATTATTGTTGTAATTAATTATTATTGTTATAATTAGTTATTGTTGTTGTTATTATTGCTGTTTATTTGTAATTGCATAGCTAGTTAACTTAGATTGCTAGTTTATTACTCATTCTAATATCCTTGTTGTAATAAATTAGATAGGTAGCTTAGTGTTCCTTGAATTCATAATAAGTAGTTAATTAATCTAGCTAATTAGTATTCATTTCGAATTTGTAATAGTTAGTTTAATCCGGATATTACACTCATTCGGACCCTCTTGTACGAGGACAAAATATATAATAATTGTGTATGTCTTCCAACCCCCATTTCTTTCTCCCTTTTATTTACCCGCTTATAATAGTAGCATCATATTTACTTAGCATTTTCCATGACTTGCATCAATTCGTCTTACTCACATAAGGGTTCGGCTCATCATTCTAACCAATATCAATTTCAAAATTCTTTGCTCGAATACGTGCTTCATCGCATGCTTTGAATTGGTTCATATGCCATGCTAGTAGCCGAACTTGTTATTTACATAATATGTGTGTCGCATTAGTCATTTTGCATTGTTTTGGAGTATGCATTTTTTCAAATTATTTTGCTTTATTTGGCTTGTCTTGGAGTACTAGGTGAGTATTTATTACTTTAGCATATTGCATTGCGTGTTAGTGTTGTCATATCGAGCATATTCTATGAGGCTAAGTGCTTAAGTGATATACCTGTTTGAATGCCTGTGGATGAAGGCCTTTTGCTTAAAATAAGATAAATTGATTAATGTACAAAACGAGCTCTCTTTTTCCAACTGACATGTATTCAAAACACTTTTTCAAAACAAACATAAAATCAATGCGTTCAAATTTTGCAAATTGGTCTATACTTGTGTGCATCACCTAGTAAAAATAGTATAATAACCGGATCAAGAGCATATAATGTAAATAAAAATCACATCATGATTAGTAGAGGTCGATCTTTGATCGAGCGAGTGGAGTGCTCAATTCATGACCTTCCCCTCTCGTATCTAAGTTTCCGAGCCAAGACACTTTGGTGATGACGGACTAATGACCTTTGGCACGAGTCACGAGTTTCCTAAATTTTTCAAAAATATTTAGGTGACAACTCTATAATCTGGTAAAGCAGTCCATTTTGGCATTTGATTCAAACATCGATTTTTCAAAAGATTTACCGGATTTGGACTCATTTGTGTTTCTCTATTTGACATTGCAGTTGTGAAATCAGATGCAGAACTATGGGAGTCCGAACTGTAGGGTTAGTCATATTCGAAAGGAGCACGAAAAGCAAGCTACAGTAGCAGAAGGAGAAAAAAATTACCAACATAATTGGTGTGCAAGTGTGTCTATAGTGGGGTATAAATGAAAGACTGTGGGAGTACAAGTGTTACTTGCACCCCTCGTGTGTATAATTTTTTTTTCCCTTCTTTCACTTGAATGTAAGAGGAACTACATCATTTTTTTTAGCTAAGCCCAACTTCCAATCTTTACATTTGTTCGAGTCCGACCCAAAAAATAATTATAAATCCCAAACTCATCATCGGGCTATATGTTTAAAAAAAAATAAAAACTTTTATAATAAATTCAATTACATATTATATTTATTAAATAAATATATTGACATCATTATAAATTAAAAGATTTGTATATAAATTGAAAGATTTCTTAAATAAATTCAATTAACATAACAACAAATGTGAATTAATAAAATCAACAAAGTTAAAGTCTAGACCCATCAAAAAATATATATATTAATATACATAATTAATTAATTTAATAGCAGGCCAGGCCGGTTGGGTTGAAAATATAAATTCCAACCCTAGTCCGTTAATATATCGGGCTGAAAATATTGATACTGTTTGACCCTATGGGCTAAAATAAACTTCTGAAGCCTACAAAATAGGACTGGATCGAGCGGACTGAGCGAGCCAACAGGTTGATGCCCATCCCTAGCTACAGGTACAATTGGAGTTAAAGTCTAGACCCATCAAAAAAATATATATATTAATATACATAATTAATTAATTTAATAGCAGGCCAGGCCGGTTGGGTTGAAAATATAAATTCCAACCCTAGTCCGTTAATATATCGGGCTGAAAATATTGATACTGTTTGACCCTATGGGCTAAAATAAACTTCTGAAGCCTACAAAAATAGGACTGGATCGAGCAGACTGAGCGAGCCAACAGGTTGATGCCCATCCCTAGCTACAGGTACAATTGGAGTAAGTTTGGATGGGTTGTTTAAATGTAACTCAAGTTATGCTGAAAGCTGCCCAAGTTTGCCCATATCCAAATTGTAACTCGATGTTATCTGTACATGCCCGACTTGAATTAAATCCAAATTGTACATAAATTTTGAATTTTTTTTATAGTACAACTAAATTAATTAATTTGTTAAAAATAGATTCTATTCATGCAAAAATGCATCCTTGGAAGGATACATGCATTAGGATTTCTTACAAAGTAAAAGGCCAAAATTGTAATTTCATTTAAAATTTCATGTCTCCTCTTAGGTCTCATTTTGAAACTCAACTATTTTTGTTGATTTTTTTTTTAATATTTTTTTAGTTTCACTAAAAAAGTTGTGTTTGGCATGGTAGTTGGCTTTTTTTTTTTTTTTTTTTTTCCCAATGTTTTTATTTTTATAATTGATTTAATGATTGTGAGAGAAAAAAAAATAATTACGATTTAAGTGTGAAATTTTATTTTATTAACTATTTTAATTTATTTTTTATTTATTGAATATTTTAACCCCAGCCTTACATCCAAACACCCCTTTAATTGTCCCAAAGATCTGACCCACAATAACTAAAAACTAGAGAGTTGAAGTGTATTATAAGCAAAAGTGACAAAATGGAAGGCATATATGAACGGTAAAAACATTATTCAAAATGGCTCAATTCTTTTATATTACAGTATTAGTTTATGCTCATATCTAAGGTACGGTGTGAATAAAAATAAGTGAATAAAAAGGAAAAAATAAAAAAAATAAACAAATAGAGAGAAAAACAAAAATGGGAGTAAATAAAAAAAAATAAAAAGAAAAGAGGAAGGAAGGTGGGATCATGAGATCATGGAAGGATAGATGAGAAATGGAAAAAGTAAGAGAAAGAAGCGAGAAAGTAGAAAATATACAGGTAGGACATTTTTTGAAAAATATATCTCAGTCATTATTTTATAATTTGAACAAATCTGAGCCATCTAAATGTCCTAATAGGACAAAAATATGTTGAAGATTTAAAAATCCTTCTTCTTTATTTTATATATGTATATGTATATGTATATATATTCTGTAAATTATAATAAATCTTTTTAAACTATAACTCATATGTGTTTTGCCTTCTTCAGCTTCGAAATGCAACAAGTAATCACTTCAAAATATTATCTTATTACAATTAATCCATTATGTTAGGTATTTAACACAAAATCAGATTATATGTAAATCACATGACATATTTATTAAATCTTATAAGTAATAATGTCATTATTTGGTGATCTTGTTTTATTTTTACCATGAAGATAAGGCAGACAGTAAAAATAGAAGATTATCGGGTAATAGTATTATTATCTTAAAAAAAATCAATAGCGAGTATTATTGTCCTAAAAAATAATCAATTTGTCACGTGTTTCACACTTTACCTGATTTTATATAAATCCAGAATTCTATTGGAAGGCGTTTTGTATAATAAGATAATACTTCAACATAGTTATACCACAATAGTTCATAATCAAAGATCACAAATGTCATAATTGTGTAGGGTTATAAATGAATCGAGCTGTTTATGAATTCGGCTCGGCTTGTTAAGGACTCGATTTGGTTTGGCCCGATTTATTAAATAAATAAAAGAGCTCGAGCCTGATTTTAGGCTCATTTAGTAAACAAGCTGAATTCGAACTTAAATAAGCTTGGTTAGTTTATATTTATTTAAAGGGTAAATTATAAATACATCTCCTTACTTAAACTATAAATTGTTCCCTTTGATTTTACAAATTACATCTCACCACTTGAAATATCTAATTTAATTATTATGAGAATAAAGAAATTGAGAGAGAGAGAGAGAGAGAGAGAGAGAGAGAGAATATAACTCTGTATATTTCAATAAATTAAATATGAGTGAATACAAGACTCCTTTATATAGGAGAAGGAGAAGGAGAAGGAGAAGCTAATATGGTAATGCACAATATGGTAATGCCTAATATGGTAATACAGATATGTGGCAAGTATGATAAATAGAATATAGTTACTATATTTAACACCTCCCCCTCAAACTCAATTAAGGATACAAACTTGAGTTTAGAGAGAGAAACTAAAACATGAAATAAAACTAAAAAAATAAAATGAAAGGTAAATAGATTGCAAAGTCTGAACAGGAGCGCAATGGTGCTTGAGATAGATTGGAGGCTGGAGCTAATGTCCGGAGACAGTTTAAGGGGTTATGTCTATGTTGGACCGTTGTAGAGACTGGATGTTGAACCAGCAAGCGTGATACACACATAACTTATGATGTGGTGTTGAACGATGATGGCAACAGATGATTGAGTGCACCAGGAGGCGACTTGGATGGTGCGCTAGGGGGCGGCTTTGGTGGTGCGACAGGGGGCGGCTTTGGTGGTGCGCCAAGAAGACGGCTTAAAGAGTGCGCCAAAAGGAGACGGCTTAGAGAGTGTGCCAGGGGGCGGCTTAGAGAGTGCGCCAAAAGGAGGCGGCTTAGAGAATGCGTCAATGGGGCGGCTTAGAGAGTGCGCCAAAAGGAGGCGGCTTAGATAATGCGCCAGGGGGCGGCTTAGAGAGTACGCTGGGAGGTGACTTAGAGAGTACGTCAGGGGGGGCGACTTGGGTGGTACACATGGTATATCATCATGCTCACCATGATATAGGGCTTAGGTGGTTCACATGGTATATCACTATGCTCACCATGATATAGGGATAATACCTCCCCTTAAACTCAAATAGGGTGGAAGATAGAAACCTATTTGAGGTTGAAGCAGAGGGAAAGACATAGTGGAGCTCTCTCAAAATAAAAAATAAAAAAATATGATAGAGATATTTGGGATAGGAATAAACCAGCGGACAAAGGAAGAGATCACCATGAAGAGATACTGACAAGAAAATATGACAACGGAATAGGTTGAGGTCCGGCAGACGGCCAAGCAAGGCTGCCGCCCGCCGGTAAAGCAAAATTACTAAGTACTTAACCTAACTCTAATGTCATGTTATGATAATAGAGAGAAACTGCGAGAGAGAGAGAGAGAGAGAGAGAGTATAATTCTGTATATTTCAATAAATTAAATATGAGTGAATACAAAACTCCTTTATATAGGAGAAGGAGAAGCTAATAAGGTAATGCATAATATGGTAATGTCTAATATGGTAAGTATGATAAATAAAATATATAGTTACTATATTCAACTTTAATAACAAATAGTCCATTTTATTAATAAATTATCAAATTAATTAATAATTTTTAATGATATCAAAAATTTATTTCAATTAATAATTCAAATAATTTTATTTATTAATTTCATTTTTCATTTCTTTCACATGTTTAGTGGCTCTTCTTGTAGTACCGTACTAGCGTTTATCACAATTTTGATACGTCCAAAATGTGAAGTAAATTTTGATGCGTCTTAAGTATCACGAGTAGAAGTGGGACGTAAAAATGGACGGTGACAACGAATTTGAAAGTGAAGTATGTACGTGTGGGGAGCATACTGATTGATACCTTAAAAAAGTAGGAGTGCATTAGTTGGACCGGTGGATGATGCCAAAACACAAAGAGAGATATTTATGTGAAACCATGTACGGTGGTAAGTCTGTCCAGATCACTCGGCTAATTATTGAATAATTTTATTGATACTACGTCTTTTTTTATTAAAAATTTTACTAAAAATAAATATGTTAAATTACACTGAATTTTGTTTTAAAAAGGTTAAATAGACCAAAATTAATATAGATGATATGAAAAAATTAAAGACAAAGTAAAATATATATTTTAATGTAAAAGTGATAACAATATCATTTTTTTATTCATACGATTAACAATTTTTTGATGAAAAGAGTCCAAAAGTTACATAAATTAAAATTTTAAAGTCTAGTGTAATTATGTCAAACTTATAGTGCTTATTGTATTTTTTCAAACCTTTGGAGTGTTAGGCCTATCGAATACCAGAAATCAATCACACACAAGAACACAACAATATTTACGTGGTTCGGCAATTGCCTACGTCCACGGAGAGCTATCACTATAGAAATTTCTTCCCGGAGGGAGATTACACTCTCACACCTCACAACCTCTCTATAGAACTCTCACTCTTCTCCCACAGATTACACTGTGTGTTTTGTATTCTGATTGTTGTTCTGATGATCCAACCCCTCCTCCTCACCTCAATTTATACACAATTGAGGGAGGAGGTGATTGGTTGCCACCAACCCCATACCACTCTCTAGTCTCTAATGGGGTGGGTGAAGTGGAGCAAATGGGAGAGCCACTATCCAGTGGTGTCTCCATTACATGGGAGTGGAACACTAACAATTCTCCCCCTCCACACCCATATGGAGAACTGACTTCTCACTTGAAGTCCATCCCGGTCAGATTCTTGCAAACTTCCAGTTTGTCTCTGGTGACACCCTTGGTCATCATGTCAGAAGGATTCTTGTCTGTGTGAATCTTCACTAGTTTCATCAGCTGCTTTTCCATCACTTCTCGTATCCAATGATACCGGACATCAATGTGTTTTGTACGCGAATGGTACATGGAATTTTTGCTCAAGTCAATTGCACTTTGACTATCACAATGTACCTTGTAATCTTCTTGCTGTAGACCCAATTCTTGGAGAAACCGCTTTAACCACAACATTTCCTTTCCAGCATCGGCGGCAGCAATGTACTCTGCCTCTGTTGTAGATAAAGCAACACACTTTTGTAGTTTGGACTGCCATGAAACAGCTCCCCCTGCAAAGGTGAATAAAAATCCTGATGTAGACTTTCTACCATCAAGATCACCTGCCATATCAGCATCTGTAAAACCCTCCAAAATTGGTTCAGCTCCCCCGAAACATAAACACATCCTTGAAGTTCCCTTCAAGTACCGAAGAATCCATTTGACCGCCTCCCAATGCTCCTTTCCTGGATTGGCGAGGAATCTGCTCACAACGCCAACTGCGTGAGCTATATCTGGCCGGGTACACACCATTGCATACATCAAACTTCCTACTGCGGAAGAATAAGGGATTGCCTCCATTTCTTTCCTTTCAGAGCTGGTTGTGGGACACAAACGCTTTGACACATTGAAATGGTTGGCCAGTGGTGTGCTGACTGGCTTGGCATCTTTCATGTTGAACCTTTCAATCACCCGTTCAACATATTTCTCCTGTGACAGCCATATCTTCTTGGCTTTCCTGTCACGAACAATCTTCATGCCCAAAATTTGCTGTGCTGGGCCTAAATTCTTCATATCAAAATACTGCGACAAGTCCTTTTTCAACTTGTTGATCATAGTAGTATCCTGTCCGATGATCAGCATATCATCGACATACAACAGTAGGATAATGAAGTTTCCATCCGAAAACCTGCGGAAATATACACATTGGTCTGCCACCGTTCTTGTGTACTCGTGATCCACCATAAAGAATCAAACTTCTTGTACCATTGTCTCGGCGCCTGTTTCAGGCCGTAGAGACTCTTCTTCAGTTTGCAGACGAGTTTCTGTTTTCCTTGAACTTCAAATCCTTCTGGTTGCTCCATGTAGATCTCTTCCTCCAACTCACCATGGAGAAAGGCAGTCTTGACATCCATTTGTTCTACTTCCAGATTCAAGCTAGCTGCTAATCCCAGAGCTACTCGAATAGAAGTCATCTTCACAACTGGGGAGAAGATCTCATCAAAATCAATTCCTTTCTTCTGCCCAAAACCTTTGACTACTAAACGAGCTTTATGCTGCAATAGTTTACCATTTCCATCTTTCTTCAACTTATACACCCATTTGTTCTTCAAAGCTCTCCTGTCTCTTGGAAGTGGAACAAGCTCATAAGTGTGGTTCTTCTGCAAAGAACTCATCTCCTCCTTCATGGCTTGCATCCAACAGTCTTTCTCTGTATGACTCTTGGCTTCTGAAAAACTCTCGGGCTCCCCCTCATCAGTAATCAGAATATACTGAGAAGCGGGATATTTGGTTGATGGTACGGCAGCTCTTCCAGATCTCCGCAACTGAGGCCCAGTTGCCTCTGTTTGAGGGGGTTGCTCCCCCTGCTCAATACCCTCCTCATCCGGGTCTTCATCTCTTTCCTCCTGATCCTCAATTTCTGGCATAGGATCCTGCAACTCTGGCACTTCTTGTTGCACATCATCACATCTAGCATTTTGTGGTGGCTGGGGAGATGGAAACAAGTCTGGAGTGATGACATCTCTAGACTTTGCAGATTTCTCAAAATCTACTCCTGTCTGGTCTTCTTGGAACACAACATCTCTGCTTCTGAATATCTTCTTATTCACTGGGTCCCACATCCTGTACCCAAACGCTGCATCTGAATAGCCCACAAATATGCATGGAGTGGACTTGTCATCAAGCTTCTGTCTGTTTTCCTTGGAGATGTGTGCAAAGGCCTTACACCCGAAGACTCTCAAGTGAGAATATGATACCTTTCTTCTGGACCAGACTTCCTGAGGTATCGCAAAATTCAACGGGACTGAAGGCGACCTGTTGATGAGGTAACAGGCTGTACTGGCGGCTTCAGCCCAAAATGACTTTGGCAACTTTGCCATTTTGAGCATACATCTGACTCTTTTCTATAATAGTGCGGTTCATCCTTTCTGCCACACCATTGTGTTGTGGGGTGCCGGGAACTGTTGTCTCGTGCCGGATGCCTCTGCTGGCACAGTATGCTGCAAAAGCGTTGGAAGTGTACTCGCCTCCATTGTCTGTGCGAAGACACTTCAACTTCTTCCCGGTCTCTCTTTCCACCATTGCATGGAACTCCTGAAAGTGCTGAAATACCTCATCCTTTGTCTTCAGGAAATACACCCACAACTTCCTTGATGCATCATCAATGAAAGTCAGAAAATACTTGCGGCCGCCATATGACTCCACTTCGATTGGGCCACAAACATCCGAGTATACCATATCGAGCACTTCTGTTTTCCTCCTGCTCGTTGAACTGAATGATACTCGATGTTGCTTGCCATAAAGGCAATGATCACAGGGCTTCAAGACACTCCCTTTGGGTAAGGGTATCCTGGATTGCTTTGCCAATAGGTGCAATCCCTTCTCACTCATGTGAGCCAGTCTTCTGTGCCATAAGTCCGGTGACTCCTTGTCTTCTGCTGCATTAAGACTTTCCAGACAGATCTTCGTTTGAGTCTTATACAGTGTTGAAGACATCTCTCCTCTGGCGATTGTCAAAGCTCCTCCTGTCAGCTTCCAACGGCCATTTCCGAATGTACTTGTATAGCCCTGTCGGTCCAGGGCGCTTCCGGAGATAAGATTGAGGCGCAAATCTGGAACATGCCTCACATCTTTGAGAACCAGCTTGTTCCCGACATTAGTTTGAATACTAATGTCTCCAATACCCACGATCTTCGAATAGCTAGAATTCCCCATTCGAACAGTGCCAAAATCTCCAGCGTTGTACGAGCTGAAGAGTTCTCTGTGGGAAGTGGCGTGATAGGATGCAGCTGTGTCTATCACCCATTCTGTGTAGCTGTGATCAACCACGTGAAGGCAATCTTCCTCTTCACCAACTGCAAGAAGTATTTCTTCAGTTGTTGTGGCTGTTGTGTTCTCATCTCCTTTTGACCTACTGCTTTGGCCTTTATCTTTCCGGCTTGGGCAGTTTCTCTTTATGTGACCCTCCTGGCCACAGTGATAGCAAGTGAAGCTGGAGTTACCTCGTCCTTTGTTGTCTCTGGATTTACTCCTGTTGTTCCATCTGCCTCTACTCTTGCTTCTTCCTCTACCTCTTCCTTTACCACTGTCTCTGCCTCTATCTTCTGTGACAAGAGCATGGGACTGATTATGGGACTGGTTACCTCCCATGTCTTTCCTTCTTGTCTCTTCATTGTACATGGCGTCTGTGACCATACTCATGGTCAGTTTCCCTTCTGGTGCAGAGGTGCTGAGAGAAACCACCAACGTCTCCCAGCTGTCCGGTAAAGAACTGAGCAGTAGAACGGCTTGCATTTCATCATCCAACCGCATCTTGACGGTTGCAAGCTGATTCACCAGATTTTTGAATTCACTGGTGTGCTCAGCAATAGACACGCCATTCCTCAACTTCAGATTAACTAGCCTTCTCATCACCAAGGCTTTGTTTCGGGCGGTCTTTGACTGGTACATGTCGCTTAACATTGTCCAAAGAGTATAGGCATCTGTCTCTTCGGCAATATGATGAAACACACTGTGGTCTATCCATTGTCTGATACAAGCGATAGTCTTGCGGTTCATCTTTATCCAGTCATCATCTTTTACTCCTTCAGGTTTAACCCCTTTTATAAAAATGGGATCATGCAAATCTTTTAAAAATAGGATGTCCTCCATCCGTGGCCTCCAAATTGCATAATTGGAAGGAGTTAACTTGAACATAGAATCTGAAGTGGATGTGGAAGCCTCCATCGTGTTCTGTCTTTTTATAGAAAATTTCAAATGCAAAATCTGACCGTACGGATGTGTCCGGAATACTCCAAATAGTCGAAAAACACTATTGGATCGTCAAAAACGGACTCAGGATGGCTCAGATCGGGCCAAAACAGTTTCAATGGTTCAGATCTGCGGAATCAGGTACGCCTGCGAAGCACCGGATAATTCCCGGTCAACGGCTTGGTCAATCGGCGCAGTCAACGGCACTGGCGGCGCGGTCAACGACGGCTCGGCGGCTTGGTCAACGGAAGCTCGGCTTGGTCAACGGCGCGGCGAGTTGGCTCGGCGTCGGCTCGGTCAACGGCTCAGTCAACGAGCCGATGACGTGTCTGCCACGCGGAGGATGACGTGTCGAGGACGTGGCGCACACGTGTCTCGTCTTCTTCCTGCAGACGCGCGTGTAGGCGCGTTAGTGCTCTGGAACTGACGCGCCGGCGGCTTATCGGCGCGTGAAGGCGCGTGCTGCGCGTGGTTCCGACGCGCTTTATTTGGGCGGCGCGTGGAAGCGCGTTGGGGCTCTTCTGGAGCTCGGCTTTGCAGTTCTGGACTCCCCTCCTCGAGCCCTTCCTCCTGGTATGCTCAAAACTGAATTTCGAGCAAATTGATTTCTGGGCAGTTTCGAATTTTTGTTCCGAAACGCAACCGAAATGGCTCTGATACCACTTGTTAGGCCTATCGAATACCAGAAATCAATCACACACAAGAACACAACAATATTTACGTGGTTCGGCAATTGCCTACGTCCACGGAGAGCTATCACTATAGAAATTTCTTCCCGGAGGGAGATTACACTCTCACACCTCACAACCTCTCTATAGAACTCTCACTCTTCTCCCACAGATTACACTGTGTTGTTTTGTATTCTGATTGTTGTTCTGATGATCCAACCCCTCCTCCTCACCTCAATTTATACACAATTGAGGGAGGAGGTGATTGGTTGCCACCAATCCCATACCACTCTCTAGTCTCTAATGGGGTGGGTGAAGTGGAGCAAATGGGAGAGCCACTATCCAGTGGTGTCTCCATTACATGGGAGTGGAACACTAACATGGAGTGGTCAGTGTAATTTACCCAGATAAATATGATTAGTTATCAAAAAATCAATAATACATGAACATGCAATCTGTTTGATGTTTAGTTTTCAAATACAATTTTTGAGTTTTTAAATATAATTTTTGAGTGTTTTTTTTTTTTTTTTTTTTTTTTGGGGGGGGGGGGGCATTTTAGTGAACTTTTTAAAAAAATTCAATACACCTAAAAAGTTAAATTTTTGCAAAATTTTTTTAAAAAAAAAATGAATAAATACAAAAATGTGCTAAACTTTTATATATTTTTAATATTTAATATATATCTTTACACATAAAATCGACTCGACAAGAATGATACTATTAACTATATAGATTATAAAATAACTGGAGATCATCTCATAAAATATTTGTACAATTCTGATCAAATAGAAAATTAATAAGTAATTTTTATAAAATTATGAAATCATTTTATTACATTTTTATAAATATACATAAAATATAGAGGTACTATTTTAGAAAAATTAGTAAAACATCTCTCTCTAATTTTGGGTACGTAATAAGAGAGATCTAATATGTTTTTTTTTATTTTTTTTTATTTTTTATTTATTAGATAAGGTCCCTTGATGAAATTTCTCTGTGATCATACCTGAGAAATTTCAAAATTTCTCTGTGTCGAGGTGAAATTTCTCTGTGAAAATGTTAAGAGACCCCAACTAGTATGAAAATATTATATATTCTTTATCTTAATCTTAATATTGGGACCTTAAAAAAATTCTCTTACTAAATGTAACCCAGTCCCTCTATGCTTCCACCAATGCATATGTGGTATAATTAAATGTAAAACATTCTATTCGTCTCAAAATATTAGTCTCTTATTTGATTTTTTATTGTTTTAAAATATTATACACTTTTCAAAAATCAATGACTAAAATAACATGAATTTCATATTTTGCCATTCTTTTGAATTCATTAATTAATAATTTTGAACTGTAATAATTGTACTACCAAAGGGTAATTTTGAAAAGTTAATTTTTTTAAAATGTAATAATTGTAAGATAGAGAGAGTAATAGTATAATATTTTAACCATATTACTAATAATATGATTGTTGATAAAGTGTGTAAGGAGGTAGGGTAATATACCATTTTTTACTATAATGAAGTTAAATAAATTAAATTCACATTGAATTTGAAAATCAATATATTATTACGAAGTAACTTTCAAAATGAGAGGCAAAGATCACAAACAAATAGAAGATAAACAAATCTCTCACATAGAGGAAAAATTTGAATCCCTATTCTCCTACAAAACTGGAAAGATTTTGATCAACAAACTATCCCGATTCTCCCTTTTTTTTTTTTCACATAGATTTTATTTATTTATTTATTTAATTTTTGTCATTCATTAGAACCTACATTAGCCTATTTTAAAGGATGGGTATAATGCTTCGACTAATGCGTATACTTTAACGAGGTCACATGGTCTACATAATACAACACATTTTTTATTTGGATCCAGCTCTCGAATTGTAACGATCCCATCACGTATAATGATTAGCACTTAATTAATTAAGAAGATTTGGATTTTAAGTGCCAATTATTCTAATTTAATCTGAGATCTATGAAAATTATGGAGACTGATTCGTATGTGATTCTGTTGAGGATTTATTTTGAAATTAGAAATTTAAAGCCTAAATGACTCAAGAAAGTACAAATAGTGAATTGAATTATTTAAATTTTGAGTATCGGACCATATGAGAGGTTAATTAAATATTGAATTCAGATTTATAAAATTGAGATTTAATTAATTGGGTCCGAATTAGAGTTAATTAAGTTAAGAGGATTGAGAATTTAAATTATTACGAATTAAATTCATTTATGTGGTGCCTAATTCGAATATGTAATTTAATGACGAAATTTTGAGTCTGATCAGAAATTGAAGGCTTAAATGATTTAAGAAACCAAAAATTGATGACGATAATAAGTTCAATTTAATATTTGGAACCTCCTTGTTTTATTTTGGGACATTGATCGAAGTGGTAACATAATAGTAAAGTAGGAGTGAACCAAGAATTTAATTTGGATAAATTTTTCTACAAATAGCCGTCACTCTTTTGCCCTTTTCTTTTTCCACACTTTGAATTTGGGTGTGAGGCTTGAACCATTGGAAATCCTATTTCCGGGGCTTCGATTTAGACACAAGAACGACCTAGGACGGAGTCCGGATGAGAGAGTTATGCCCGTTTGAAGTTTTGGAATCTATGCTGGAAGCAGGTACGCTCGAGCAGGAAAAGCGACGCTCGAGCGGACTGCGCAAATTCAGCAAGTTTAAAGGCACTTTTCTAGATCATTCTTCACACTTTCATCTCCTCTCTTCATCTCTCTCACCCTAGGTCCGAAAACGCTAGGTTTTTGACCTCAAATACCTTCCATTTCCCTAAGAATTGACCAAGATCTCTTACCAAAAAGTGAAGAAGGCTTGAAGCTCAATATTTTCAACCGATTGGAATTCGGATTTGCAAAGGATTTTTTTTCTCAAAGCTTTGCTCTATTGTTTGATTCTTGAGGTAAGGGTCCTAGTTCTTCTTTAATACTTGCATTAATAGATAGATTTGTGGTATTTTGATTATATAAAAGCAAAATCTACATTTTTGAGCATATAGTGTTATATCACGGAAATTGGAGGTGTAGGGTTTGAAGTGTTAGGATTCAATTGTTGGGATAAGATTATGGATTATGAACCTTGGGTGTATAATCAATGGGAAAATTGGAATAAAAAGAAGTGGTGTGAGAAGTTTTAATTTTTCTTGAAAGTCTTGATTTTTCTTGAAAACCCTAAGTTGATTCATAATGATAATGAATGATTTCGCCTAAATTGAAAGTAGAATCATGAAATTGATAGGTTGAATTATATATACAAGTTTAATTGGATTTTGGAAGTGTTTGAAAATTATGTTAAAAATTAGCGATTGAACCTTTATCATGGGTATTGTAAATTTACATGCATCATAGATTTCTTGAGATTGAGAAGGATTTGGGATTAAATTCATGGAATTAAGAAGAAATTGGGTTTTGAACATAAAATGAGTTACATGCATGTTCATGATTATGGAAGCTAATTATTTTGGATTTGCTTTTGAATATCTTACATGAGTTTGAGTCTAGTTCCTACATGCATGAACAAATTCTACAAATTTTGATATTCTAATAGTACATTTGATTTTGAAAAAGAAGTTTAGAAAACCATGAGTTCATTGGTTTTGATTTTGAAATTAAGTAAAGTTTTGATTTAAATAAATTAATTTTATGTTTCAAGATTTTGAGCAAATAATTTATGAATAGATAAGTGTTTATATTTTCTAAGGCATTTTCATGGTTTTGATCAAGATATGCATAGATTTAAAAAGAATTGAAAATGCGTTTGGAAGCCATTTTTGAGAAGTTTGAAATTCTGGAATTTTACAGACCGCTCGAGCGGACTAATTGCCGCTCGAGCGCAAATTAAAGGCTCCCAGTACTTTTTATAGTCTTTTACAGATCGCTCGAGCGACTAAAGGCTCGCTTGAGCGAACAACTATTCTCAGCATATTTTGGAAAGTTGCATTTAGTTCATATTTTTATTCTCATCTCTTCCCAAAACATTCTAGACATGATTTATGACTCAATAAAGATTAACAAGCTACCAATCAACATAAATTAGTTGATTAAAGAATAAGTCATTAACTTAGTGATACTTGATTAAGAAGCCAAGTGAGGAATTGGTTTATTCAGAAAAGAACGATTTAGTAATAAAAGGGATTTGTGAAATGAGAACCCGATTCATTTGACTAAAGAAAGAATAAGCGTAATGGGCCTTCGAATTATTTAGACAAAAAACAAGAAAGTCAAGTTTGATCAAAGGAGTAATATTGTGCTTCAATGTGTATATGTTATGTGTTTATGTAGGTCATACGCTATTGTCTGCTTGATTTGTCTGATCTGCTTCTGCTACTATTTGTGAGTAATAACTTAGTAAAGTTATATTCAACTTTATTTATTTTCTATATGATAAATTCATATCTGTTTTCTGAAATGATATGTTCTGTACAATGAATGATTGTCCCATTTATGACATGTATTCGTGGCATCCTTAGCAACATGTGATATTTGTTAGCTGTTACCCAGTATCGGAGGTCCTATTATAGGACTTATTATGTCTGTCATCTGTTACCCGTACCGGAGGCTCCATCATGGAGCTCAGCATGTATATTCTCTATTACCCAGTATCGAAGGTTCCATTATGGAACTTATTATGTCTGTCATCTGTTACCCGTACCGGAGACTCCATCATGGAGCTCAGCATGTTTATTCTCTGTTACCCGGATCCAGAGGTTCCTTTATGGAACTGGTTATTCATAACCACCATATGTTCTGCATCTGTTTTGTATCTGTTCTGTTAGCGCTAATGGATGTACCACGTATGATTAAGCATGAACTCTGATTTCTATATTTGATTTGAACAAGAATATGAATATGAATCTGTTTATGAATCTGAATTATGATTTCTGAATCTGGTATGGACATCATTCATTAAAACCCTTTACTCTGTTATTATTCATTATGCTCTAGCTCATTGTATTATTTATGTATGTAGGTGATCAGGTGCGTGACCAGGCTTAGAGACATTTGTCTAGAATCTATTTTTGTTAGCTAACCTATGTGCCTCCCGTGGAGGTTCCATATATGTCAAGTAACTATGGCTATGTGATTTAAAGTTTAAGTTTTGTTTTCTCGTTTGGTTAACCAAGTCTTGTGTATTTTGTAAATAGGGCTAAGTCCCTTTTTATCTAATTTGTATATATATATAATGACTTAATGATGATGTGTATATATATAAAAAGTTTAAAATTTTTCTGTCTTATATAAGTCTGCACAACTCAATGGATGTTGTATATTTGTTATTTGCTTCCGCTAGCCCCTAATATTATGTTAATTTGTCCCAGAAGCCTTCGGTAATCCTAGGATTACTGGCCAGTTACGATGCTAAACCTATAGGGGCGGGTTTGGGTCGTGACACGAATTGGACAATGCTGTTAGGCTACGGTGGACCTGATTCTGAGCCTATCTCGATGATCAAAACCATATTGAGTTTGTCGAGTATATTGTCTCTATACAAAATTACGTTAATCGGATATCGATAACCACTTGATCAATTTGCATTTGTGTTTGTAATTTATTTTAAAAACCATAATTGCCATTGAAACAAATGCAAACTAATCAAATGGCTATCAATATCCAATCAACGCGGTTTTTTGTAAAAATGATGTACTTGACGAGCTCTACACATTCAACGGTTTTGATCATAAAAGGGACCTAGAATCAGACCCATCATGGCCTAACAATACTATCTAATCCGATTTCGGATTGCAGAGAAGTTATGGCCTTTTATTTTATTTTTACAATAAGGTTCACAACTAAAACACAAGAAGAACAGAGGCTAAAGAAGTGAGGTCTCATTTGGAAATTAATCGTTTTAATTAATTTTTCATATTTTTCATAAAAGAAGACATAAAAATAAAAAGAATGATATAATAATTTACAGTAACATTTTGATTTTTTAAATAACAAATTCAAGTCCCAAACAGACCTGAGTATGACATCTAATCTAAGTGTGCTAGAGCACGAAATTATTATAATTCACTCATGAACTGATATCAGACTTGTATAGCTCATCACAACCAACAATTGTGTAATGATATATAAATAAAAATGCACAGGCTTGTCTCTAATCCAAAATTGAATTCGAACATGTTATTGGGCTTTGTGGTCTCACTATGGAGCCTACATTGATGGCCTGAACTACTCACTATGTAAGGATCATCGAGTACTTTATGTCTGCAAAAAATATGTTAATTGGATATCAATAGTCTCTTGATTAGATCAAATTTGTGTTAATGGTTACTATGATTTTAAAAATAAATTATTGACACAAATGTATACAAATCAAGTGGCTATTGATATCTGATCAATGTGATTTTTTACAGAGATAAAGTACTCGACAAGTCCTACACTTTAAATAGTTCGAATTTTTGATGTGGGCTCCACAGTGGGCCCAACAACATGGTCCAGTTGGGACACCCAACTGGAGAGAAGCTTATCCCAAATAAAAATTATAAATCAATATATAAGATTGATAGTAATAATAAATATATAAAAGGGCATTCGATCCATAAATCCAATTCTGGAGTTTCTTTGTCTCAAGGTCAACTCTCTAAAAACCAAACCAAACCCTAACCATTCCTCTCTCTCCCTTTCGCGCTCGTCTCTCTCTCTCTCTCTCTCTCTCTCTCTCTTTTCTATCATGCTCACAAAACCCTTACTAATTGTCGCTCTCATCCTCTCGTCTCTTTCATCCTTCTCTCTTCCCTCTCTCTCTCTCTCATTCATTTTATCGCCAGATTGATGTAGCAGCACTATAATGCAACGGCGGGTAGTAGCCTCACTATTGGTGACTATAGCACTTGAGCCCTTTAAAGCTTCTGGTAAATGTATTTGAACCCTTTATTTTATTTTGGGAATCTTTGGTGTTGTTGCACCTTAGTTTTGGAGGTGTACAAACTGATTTAAACTTGTTAGGATTGCTCATTCACGCTCGTTCGTGTTGAAAAGTTTTTTGGAAACTTGAAAATCATGTTCTGGGGTCGACACCGGTCTTGGTGGTGTCGACACCTTCTCTTTTGTTTGCCACAAGGGTCGACACCAAAGCTGGGAAGGGTCGACCCTTGTTCTGAATTTGTTTACTGCATTTTGGTGTCAACACCAGACTTGGTGGTGTCGACACCTTCTCTTTTTGGTTGGCCGCAAGGGTCGACACCAATATGTGGAAGGGTCGACCCTTGTTTTGTAGTTATCCACTGCATTTTGGTGTCGACACCAGCCTAGGGAAGGGTCGACACCTGCAGTGCAGTCACACTTAGTGTTCCAGATTTCTTCTTAGGTGTCGACACTTGTGTTGTGAAGGGTCGACACCTGCGACTTTTTCCTAGATTTTTCTCACGGTTTGGACCTACTTTTTGGGAATATTTTGACTAGATATTTTGAGTTGACTTTGGGGCTTATATCTATTTTTGACCTAGTACTATATAAAGGCCCTCACTTGACATTTTCTCTCACTTTTTCTTCCCTTTCCTCTCTCTAAACCGTGAAACACCTTCTCTCTCTCTCAAAAGGCACTTTTTACTCAAAGATCCTTAGATCTACTTGTTTGAAGACCTCTACTCACCTTGCTCCTTTGAGATTAAGTGTATAGTTTGTCGAGGGCTTCATTTTGATCGGAGCAAAGTTTGGTTTCTCCTCCGTCGACTTTTGGATTTTTCTTCCTTCTTCCCCTTCTAAGCTTGAAGTAGGGATAACCACTCATCTCTATGGTCTTTGACTTAAACTTGTAGTCATTTTGGTTAAATGTTGAAGTTGGGAAAGTTTGGGAGTTAGGGTCTCAAATCTTGAAATTTTAAAAGAGGGTTTTGTTCCTTTGAATTATGTATGTGTATTTGGGTCTTAAAATGAGCCTATTGATGATTATTGTTAATATTTGGACCATTGAGTCAATATTGAGAAAGGTGGAAAATACCATAGTTGGGTATAGTTGGGTCATTTGTGTAAATAATGACATTTATTATGAGATAATGAAATTGGTTTAGAAATAATGAAATTGAGAAGTTATGAGAGTAAAAGGTGGAGTTAGATTGAAATTATTGATAATTTATCTATTGATGCATTTATTATCTGTTTAGAAATAATTACTTTGGGCTATCAGTGGAGGATAGTCTTGATTATTGTAGACACTGCATGATGATTAGGTGAATTAAAACTAATCAATTGAATATGTCATTGAATATGACGGTTGGAATAATACATCGAATTTGTGTATTGATTGAACATGTATATGATAAAGGTTTATATACATTGTATTGTGTGGAAGGAGATAGGGGATGTACTCCACGGTTTAGGAGGAGATAGGGGATGGACTCCTAAACCGGATGTTGTTTGGGAGGAGATAGGGGATGGACTCCATTGATACAGCAAATATGTGTATCTATTGTGAAGTATGGAAGTGTTATAATATGAGATTGATACAGTAAATATGTGTATCTATTGTGAAGTAAGGAAGTGTTTTGATATGAGTGATATCTCATTTGGAAATGAATTGTGGATAAAGGAAATGTTCTAACATGAGATGTAATCTCATTTAAAATTTGTCTGGCCAGGTTTGAGCCATGTTTATTAATTGAAACAGTATAAGTAAAGAAAAGTAGAATGACACATAGATTATTTGTCATGGAGCTGGATTGTTTGCATGTTGGGTTTATATGAGTTAAACATTTATCAAATGCTAATGTTTTAGTTATTGCTCATATTATGTTTAGCATATCTCTACTGGGCGTTGGTTCACCCTATATGGGACATCATTTTCAGGTGCAGGTGACATGCCACCTCCAAGAACGTAACTTGAGAAGCGTGAGGCTGTTAGACCTTTTTGTTGATTCTTTTGTATTACATGTATATCAAGCCAAGGGCTTATTTGTGTAAAGAGTTATAACTCTATTTTTGTTGAACCCAAGTGTTGACTTGGAAAGTTGTAAGCTCGCAGGGCATTTCTTTTGTTGTCAACATGTAATACTTTTGGACTAAATACTCTGATGAATGGAAAAATGTTTATTTTCTCTTATGTTTATGGATGTCTTGAATGTATGATTTATGGGTTTATTTTGAGGGCGTTACAACTTGGTATCAGAGCGTACCGGGTTTGAATACTTGGGTACATGGAAAGTGATTAGTATCACAATGTGTTTGTCTCGCTTGTTAGAGACTTATGCACGATGTTATATGTCTATTTGATAACATGTTTATATGACTATGTGGGTATGAGATTTAGTTTCTAGGATGTTGATTGGATCCTTGGGTTTCTGGGAGTCCTGTTGGAAAGGCACTTGATCAATGCTGTTTCTAACTAGAACTCTAGCGACGCCTCGGGACTGTCATTATCCGGAAATGAAATTCGTAAGTGCTTATGTGATTATGTGCTTACGTGGAGTGAATTACAGTTATCCATGCATAAGGACGCGAGTGTTATAGCTTCGGCACGTTTATGAATGTGCTAATGTTCTTCGTTACCTTTATTAGGATGTCAGGATGAGGACGTGGTGGTAGGCTAGGTAGGCCTAGGAGGCAAGAGGTGCCTATACCGGATGAAATTCCAGAGCAGCAGGAGGGTGTTGGTCAGGCCAATGTGGCCGAGCTAGTTGGTCAGCAGGCCATGGGCGCCTTAGCCCGCGAAATGGTAGGAGCTTTGAGGGAATCCGTGGACATTCTCAGAGCTGAGAATCAGGTCCAGGCCCATGTTGCTAAGGCAGGGCCTTCTTTTCTGAAGAGGGAGTTCTTCCGGTCTAACCTAGACGAGTTTGTGGGTGATCCGAAAGAGCCACTTAAGGCTGATGAATGGCTCGAACAGATGATGAAGACATTTGAGATGCTAGGCATCGAAGACGGGGCTTTGAAGGTGACCTTGGCGTCTTTCCAGCTGAAGGGAGACGCGGGTCAGTGGTGGAAGTTTGTCCGGGGCCGTATTGGTGGCACGTGGGAGGCCTTTGTAGATGCTTTCCAGGAGAAGTTTTTATCTCCAGCTGTCAAGGAGAAGTTGAGAGACCAGTTCTGTCAACTTAAGCAGCTGAGTATGCCAGTGGCCGAGTTTGAGGCCGCATTTACCAGTTTATCCAGGTTTCCACCTGAGCTTGTGGCGTTTGAGGGACGCCGTTGTCTTGAGTTTGAGAAGAAGTTGAGGCACGGGCCTAAGACTAGGGTTGCTGGGTCCATGACTAGTGAGTATGGACGCCTTGTGGATGCGGCGGCGCATATTGAGATTATCATACAGGAGGAGGAGGGGATGAGGGGCTCCAAGAGGAGTCAGGATGGCCAGGGGGACGGTAGGAGGCAGAGGGGTTCTAACCCTCAGCAGTCCCAGGGTGCATTTGCTAGATCGACCTTTCCAGTGCCGAGTGCAGGCCCTGGAAGAGGCAGTCAGGGAGACGTTACTTGTTATAAATGTGGTCAGCTGGGCCACAAGTCTCCAGCTTGCCCGCAGAAGGGAGGAGGGCAGAGAGCAGCTTCATCTTCGGCTCGACCTTAGAGCTAGAGTCAGGGCAGAGGCCAGCCGCTCTCTTGTTACCAGTGTGGTCAGGCGGGGCACCTGAAGAGGTTTTGCCCGCAGTTGAGTGGCACATCTGGTGTATCTGGGCCGAGGCAGAGTTTTCAGCCAGCTCAGTCAGTTCATGCCTCAAGGGCCAATCAGAGGGCTTCATCGTCCCAGTCTGTGCAGCAGTCTTTTGCTGCAAGAGGTGAGCAGATAGATCAGAGACCTTCTGAGCGCATGTATGCTGTTACCGCGCAGGATCTTGTACCGGCTCCATCTGTTGTGAAAGGTACCTTTTTGTTTTGCAACTCGGTTGCCAATGTGTTAATTGATACGGGTGCATCACATTCCTTTATATCTGCTGCATTTGCATCTGTTTTGGGGTTGGAGTTGGCACAGTTAGCATCTCCTATTTGTGTTGTATCACCTGTTGGGGGTGAATTGATTTTGAAACAAGGATGTAGAGGTTGTGATATTGAGGTCGCCGACCGCTGTAGACACCCCATTTTTGACCGACCTTAAGACTCAGACGTCACCAATTGAGCGCTCGGTGATGTTGCATGTTGTGCTCGTTCTGAGGTTGCGGAGTCTCAGCTGCGAGCCTTGCCTCCGGACTTCCGGACTCTTTTGTACCTTGCCTCGGTTTGCGAACCAGGTCCCGTTTTCTTCATTTTCTCTTCCCGAAGGGAGGGAGAGGTCTCGTAGATCATCTCTTAGTGGCCGTAGGCTACGTTTCGTGATCGTAGGCCATTTTTCTCATTTGGAGCCCGGTTTTCGATTTTTCGGAGCCGTCGGCCGTGTGCCTCGGTTCGGGACCACTTAACCACCTCCGTTTGCTCCAGTTTTTGGCATACAACTTATTTCCTCCATTTTGAGGGACACTGTGGTCTGAGAGACCAACTTCGTGGTCGAACGCCACTTCTGGTGCCTAACAGCCTGTTTTCGGGGCCCCGAACTGCGTGTTTCAGCCCCCGAACCTCCGTTTTGCATCCGTCTTGGTTCATTTTTGGTGAAGACCTTATTTTCATTGTTAGAAAGGTTGTAGGAGAGTGGGAGGCCAGCAATTTTTCTGAAAAACCAGTTTTTTTGGTCAAAAGTGATTCAGCATGAATCCGGGAAGGAGGAAAACATTTGCGCGGCTTCACCGAAACGGGCATAACTCTTTGCACAAAAGGAATTAAGATATGAGGCCACTACCGTTGGAAAGCTTACTTCCGGGGATTCATTTTACACTCAAGAATCTCCTAAGGACAAGTCCGGGCGGGGGAGATATGATTGGTTGAAATAGGGGATCAATCCGGTTGGACCGAATCTGCGCGGCTTCACCAAAACTGGCATAACTTTTTCCACAGGAGGAATTTTTATGCAACGTTTGCGGCATTGGAAAGCTAACTTCTGGGGCTTCATCCTAGAGGGTGGCCGGCCACCTTTGACCTTTTTGACCTGGTCGGCCGACCAGGTAAAGTGGCCGGCCGGCCACCTGAACCTTTTGCACCTGGCCGGCCATTTTTGTCTCCGTGAGTGTATTCCAGCTGTGCCAGCTATTTTCCACTTGACCCACTGTCCGAGGGTCTCCCTTTTTGGGGGAAAATTTGAATTGGTTTTTCCCCCCCTTTTCTTTGCCTCTCTCCCTCTATAAAACCAGCACTCAAGCTTCATTTTCAAGGGTTAAAAAATTGTTTAGAGCTTTTGTATACAATCCTCCCTCTCTCTCTCATCCAAGCTCCAAAACCTTAAGCTTCTTCACCATTTACACACCAACCCATAGCACAACACCTTCATCACTCATTCCAGCACCTTGGAGGACATTTGAAGAGGTTGGAAGCTCAGAAATTTGGTCTAAAAGCTGCTGGTTTGCTGCTCTTCAAGGGTGAGTCTCCTTTTGCCCTTTTCTAGTCTTTTCTTGCTTCATCTATAAGCCATATTTTCTTGCATTTTCGGGCTCCGACCTAAACTGTAAATAGTCATATTTTGAGCTCATCTCCATGTTTGATCAAGGGTCTTTCTCTGTTTGAGGTCTCCTCCTCACCCTTTGTGTTTAAACTCTCTTTTAGGCCTATTTTTGCATGATATTTTAGGCTTATTTTTGAGCTGTTTTGGACTTGATCATAAACTGTGAAATGTCTTTTTTTGAGCCCCTCTTCAACTTTGTTGAAGGGCTCTCCTCTGTTTGAGGTCAGCTGCTACCACTTGCCTCTTTATCCCTCTTTTAGGCCTTTTTCTTGCATGTTGATTTAGCCTCACTTTTGTTCATTTTTGAGACTTGATGTAAACTGTAAAGTACCTTTTTTTTAGCCCCTCTTCAATTTTGTTGAAGGGCTCTTTGCTATTTGGGGCCAGCTTCTGTCCCTTGTCTCTATTCTCTCTTTTAGGACCATTTTTGCATGATAGATTAGCCCTATTTATGTTCATTTTTGAGACTTGTTATAAACTGGAAAAAGGATTTTTTTGACATCATCTTCATGTTTTATTAAGGGAATTTTCTTATTTGAGGTCACATGCTCCCTTGTATGCTTGATTGTCCCTTGTTTTGAGCCTTACACCTAAGCTCCAATTGCATGCTTTGTTTGGCCTTCTAGCCACTGAAATCTAGTGGATTTTCAGTGGCTAGAACACTGTTTTGAGCCTCCAAATCAGAGGGGGGTGACCCCCTCTCACCTTGACTTGTTTGGTGGTCATTTTGGCCTTCCAAAGGGACCCCTCTTTGCATGCTTCTTAGCTACTTTTTAGGCCAAATTTGGTGAGTTTTAGGACTACCATATTTGATTTCCAGAGTTGTTTTGGTCATGCTTCATGTCTATCTTGTATGTGCCTAATAACTCCTTGCATGGCCCTCTAAAGGAGCTCCTCATTTTTGGACATGTTGGCTGCATTTCAGTGATTATTTGGTCATATTTCCACATGTTTTGTTCACTTATTTTTGTTGGTTTAGTGAGATTCCATGTGCTTCATATACTTGCCATGTAAATCATGTTTGCTAGTCAAAATTGCATGCTACTTTAGCCTATCTTGCTAGCACCTTTTGGCCATGCTTTGAACTAAGAAAGTTCATGTTTTGGGACTTCCTTGACTCTGTATTCATGCTTCATGATCAAATAATGCATGCTTTGTATAGCTATAGGTCATTGCGTATGCCTAGTTTTGAGTTTCGGGGTTCATCTCATGCATCAGGTGCCATATTGCCATGTTTCGAGGTTGTTTAGCATCATATTTTAGTGCTGAAATTCGCATGTTTATATGCCATATTCCATGCCTTGCCATGCTTTGGTAGAGTGGCATTCGTGCCTTAGGGTCGGTCCTCGGTTCGCGTGCACGTGTGCACGCATCTCGAGTGTCTCATTTCCATCTAATGGCCACTGATGTGAGTGCGGCTGAGGTCCACTTATGTTGGTGTAAGTCCATTATGCATTGCGTATGCCATTTCATTTCATAGCATTGCGTATGCTAGGTTGCATGTTAGAGCATCGTGCATGTCGTGTTACATCGAGCATTGTGTATGCCATTTCATAGCATTGTGTATGCTAGGTTGTATATTAGTTGCATTCATGCATGTCATGTATATTGCATTGTGTTTGGGATAGGAGTTAGCCCGAGCACGGGAAACGAGGGACGTTTCGTACCTTGAGTGACGGAACGTGTCTCAATTCCCTGTCGCCGACACTCCGGATTATCCATGATGGAGTCTAGTCCTTGTTATGTTTTCATGTGCATTCATTTCATATTGAGTCATGCAAATCGACTCTTCGGCCATCATGCATCGAGATGCGCGATTGGTGGCACGAGGATCGAGGACTACGCTCCCTGAAGAGTAGCCAAGCATACATATGTGAAAATACATTGCCATGCCCCTTTTCCTGCTCTCTGTTGCAGCAAATCAAAAACCGGCAATCTCTTGGAACTTCGCGCAATATTCCGGGCTCAATTGTAAACAGAGGCTAATCGGGGCATCGCGATGGATTTCCGCGCCAAGCAACCCGAACATGCATCATTCATCATCCGGAGCAGAGTTGAGGCAGTCCCTAGCTTGCATGCTAATTTACTGCTTTCCTAGATTAATTTATTAATTAATTAGGGTTTTGTACTTATTCGGGACTATATTATTTATTCGGGACTGTATTATTTATTCGGACCCTCTGCGGGCAATGTTGTAATAAGTGTGCGTGCGTGTGATGTATGTCTTCCAACCCCACGTCTTTCTTCCTTTTATTTACCAGCTTATGATGGTTAGATTAGGGCATGTTTCAATTAGCATACAGTATGATAGCATTTTTGCATTCATTCATCTGTTTTGCATGCACTTGGCTCGGCGCATCATAACTCACTGCATTGTATTTCAATTCCAAGTTGAATACATGTTAGCTGTAGCATTCCATATGCCATGTTTAGAATAGCCGAGCCTATCTTAGTTGCATTTTGCATGTGTTGCATTAGGCATTTCTGTATAGTTAAGATCATGCATAGATTTCTAACATAGCTTCTGTTTTGGCTTGGAGTACTCGGTAAGTTTTTACGCTTTAGCATCCTTGCATGTGTGTGAGTGACTGCCATGATAGCATGCTTACCATGAGGCTATTTGCTTATGTGATATAACTACCTAAATGCCTGTGGGTGAAGGTTGGGTTATTTGGATTGGGACAAATCATCAACTGTGAGTTTTAAGCCCACTAGATAGTGGCAAAACCATGTTTTCTAAAGCCCACCTGAGGGTGGCAAAATCTGCATTTTAAGCCTACTTGCGAGTAGCAAACCATCTTTCAAAAAACCAACATGAAATGTTTTGTTCCAATTCAGGCAATCCAGTCTATACTTGTATGATGTGCGCATCACATAGTAAATCAAGGCTAATAACCGGAATAAGAATGCATAAGGTTTTCAAAACTCGATATCATAGTTAGTAGAGGCCGATCTTTGATCGGGGGAGCGGGGGTGCTCACGAAGTGACCTTCCCCAATCGTACCCAAGTTCCCGAGCCGAGGCAACTTTGGTGATGATGGACACGTGGCCTTTGGCAAACGAGTCAGGGTTTCCTAAATTTCCCAAAAATAAAATATTTAGGTGGCGACTTTGTATCTGGCAAAGCAGTCCATGTTTGGCACTTCTTTCAAAAAATTTGTTTTCTCAAAACGATTTGCCGGATTTGGACTCTTTGGTTCAGATTAAGAACCGTGACATTTGAGTCCTGAACTCTAGTGAGCCCAAGATGAACAGAACGGGGGACTCAACCCTCCCGGGGCGTTCGGGGACGTCTACAACCGACGGCTTCCATTTTCTTTTGTAGTTATGGCTATGTCAGGTTTTGATGTGATTTTGGGTATGGACTGGCTATTGTCATACCGGGCTATTATTGATTGTTATCGCCAGAGGGTCACAGTATGTACCTTGAGCGGGGATTGTTTCCATTTCTTGGGGGATCGGGTTGGTAGTGTTTTGCCACCAGTGTATAATCCGCGAGGGCGGAGTGAGCTTAGTGGTCTTCTCGCTAGCTTTATGAGTAGTGAGTGTGATGAGACCCAGACTGTATTGCTGAGAGTGGTTTGTGAGTATTCGGATGTTTTTCCCGAGGACCTTGTTAGCTTACCACCTCATTGAGAGATTGAGTTCTCTATTGATTTAGTGCCCGGCACGGCGCCGATTTCCATAGCATCTTATCGTTTTGCCCAACCGAGTTGAGTGAGTTAAAGATTCAACTCCAGGAGTTGCTAGATAAGGGTTTTGTCCGTCCTAGTACTTCGCCGTGGGGAGCACTAGCCCTCTTTGCTAAAAAGAAAGATGGGGCTTTGAGACTTTGTATTGATTACCAGAAATTGAATCGGGCTACGGTTAAGAACAAGTACCCTATGCCCCGTATAGATGATTTGTTTGACCAGTTGAAAGGGTCCTGTTGTTTCTCTAAGGTAGATTTGAGATCGGGTTACCATCAGTTGAGGGTCAGGGAGGAGGATATTCCGAAGACGGCATTCCGTACGCGGTATGGCCATTATGAGTTTCTGGTGATGCCGTTTGGGCTCAGCAATGCACCGGCAGTATTTATGGACTTGATGAACCGGATCTTCCGAGAATTCTTAGATCGTTTTGTGGTCGTTTTCGTGGACGACATTCTAGTTTATTCACCTTCTGAGGAGGTGCACGAGGAACACTTGAGAGTGGTGCTTGAGTTGCTTAGAGCCCATAAGCTATATGCTAAGTTTGGGAAGTGTGAGTTCTGGCTAAGAGAGGTTAAATTCTTAGGCCATGTAGTCTCCGGGGAAGGGGTATCTATTGATACATCCAAGATTGAGGCAGTGCAAGACTGGGCACAGCCTAAGAGTGTTTTTGAGATTCACAGTTTTCTGGGATTAGCTGGGTATTACCGTCAGTTTGTGAAAAATTTCTCCAGGCTAGCTTCGCCGTTAACTAGATTGACGCGGAAAGGGGTCAAATTTGTATGGAGTGAGACTTGTAAAAAGTCATTCCAAGAGCTAAAGGTTACACTTACCACCACTCCAGTTTTGATTATTCCGAAGAGAGGCTTAGGTTATGTGGTTTATTGTGATGCCTCACGAGAGGGTTTGGGTTGTGTGTTGATGCAAGAGGGAAAAGTAGTAGCCTATGGCTCACGTCAGTTGAAAATACACGAGAGGAATTACCCTACTCATGACCTAGAGTTAGCAGTTGTGATTTTTGCCTTGAAAATTTGGAGGCACTACCTTTATAGTGAGAGATTCGAGGTGTTCTTGGATCATAAGAGTCTGAAGTATCTGTTTACACAGAAAGACTTGAACTTGAGGCAGAGGATGTGGATGGAGTTCATTGAGGATTATGACTTTGAGTTACACTATCACCCGGGAAAGGCTAATGTGGTGGCCGATGCCCTTAGTAGGAAATCCATTAGTGATGTAGCTTGTATAGCCATTCGGGAGTGGGAGATGTTGGGTGCACTTGGCGAGTTTGATTTGCTTCTGGGCGAATCTGTTGAGGCTGCGACCTTGTTTTCTGTTGTTGCGCAGGCTACACTTGTGACTCGAGTGTTAGAGGCACAGAGAGGTGACCTTAAGGTAGAATCCCTCCGAGAGAAGATCTCCAGTGGGAAGGTTGAGAAGGGTTTGACTGTGTATCCCGACTTGAGTGTGAGATACCGAGACCGTCTATTTGTGCCGGAGTCTTGCCGAGAGGAAGTACTCCAAGAGTTTCACCATTCACGCCTTGCGGTGCATCCGGGAGGCACTAAGATGTATCGTGATTTGGGTCGCCAGTTTTGGTGGCGGGGTATGAAGAAAGATGTGGCGGTTTTTGTGTCTAAGTGCCTTACTTGCCAGCAAGTGAAAGCCGAGCATCAGAGGCTAGCGGGTTTGTTACAACCCTTGCCTATAGCCGAGTGGAAATGGGAGCATGTCACGATGGATTTTGTCGTGGGTCTTCCGAGGACTCAACGGGGTAGTGATGCCATTTGGGTGGTAGTAGACCGGTTGACTAAGTCGGCGCACTTCATTCCTATGCACGTGAGCGATTTGGTAGATCATCTTGCCGACTTGTATATTCAGGACATAGTGAGGTTGCACGGGGTCGTAGTGTCGATCGTCTCAGATAGAGATCCATGTTTTACTGCTAGATTGTGGCAGAGTTTGCAAAGTGCTTCGAGCACTAGATTGACCTTTAGCACAGCTTACCATCCTCAGACTGACGGACAGTCCGAGCGTATTATTCAGACCCTTGAGGATATGCTTCGAGGTTGTGTCCTTGACTTTAGTGGGTCGTGGGAAAGGCACTTGCCCTTGGTAGAGTTTGCCTACAACAACAGTTTCCAGTCGAGTATCGGTATGGCACCGTTTGAGGCCTTGTATGGTCGACCGTGTAGGTCTCCAGTTTGTTGGACCGAGGTGGGTGATGCATCTTTCTTGGGCCCGGAGTTGGTTCGGGAGACGACAGAGAAAGTTGAGCTTATTCGTAAGAGACTTGTTATAGCCCAGAGTCGTCAAAAGTGTTATGCCGACTGTAGGAGAAGGCCTTTGGTATTTGAAGTGGGTGATCACGTCTTTTTGAAAATATCACCTAGGCAGGGTTTGATGAGGTTTGGTAAGAGTAGGAAGTTGTCCCCTCGATTTATTGGCCCTTTTGAGATCCTTGAGAGGATTGGCAAGGTTGCCTACCGTTTAGCTTTGCCGCCACTGTTGTCCGGAGTGTATGACGTGTTTCATGTTAGTATGCTTCGGAAATACGAGCCGGATCCATTGCATGTATTGGATTGGACCGACTTAGAGGTTGATGAGGATATCTCGTACGAGGAGAGACTGGTGAGGGTCTTGGATAGGCGGGATCAAGTCTTGCAAGGCAAGACGATACCCTTGGTAAAAGTTTTGTGGAAACATCATGGGGTTGAGGAAGCTACTTGGGAACGTGAGTTGGATGTCCGTGAGAAATATTCGGACTTGTTTGTTAATGTTTAACCATGTATTGGGAATTTTGTTGTATTGATAAACTTTAAGAATATTGGACATGTCTTAAGTTGTAAAACATTGTATATGTTTTGGTTTATGGTAATATTGTGAAGGTTGAGTATGCCTTGAGAATGGGAGTTTATTTTAACATTGTGTATGTTAAATATGTTGTAGAAATGCAAGTATGTCATTAACGTTGCATATGTTATGGAATTATGGATTATGATATCGAAACTTGTTGAAATTCAAAGGAATGCATGTTAATAATGCATGTTGAGCTATATTCGTAATGTTGTTCTCTTGAGAAGAGATGGAATGCCCGGTAGATGGGTCATGATGATGAAATTAACTGATTATTATTGTTGGGATTGGTTTAATTGTGACTTTAAATACTTGCTTTAAAATTTCGGGAACTAAATTTCCGAAGGTGGGGAGGTTGTAGCACTTGAGCCCTTTAAAGCTTTTGGTAAATGTATTTGAACCCTTTATTTTATTTTGGGAATCTTTGGTGTTGTTGTACCTTAGTTTTGGAGGTGTACAAACTGATTTAAACTTGTTGGGATTGCTCGTTCACGCTCGTTCGCGTTGAAAAGTTGTTTGGAAACTTGAAAATCATGTTCTGGGGTCGACACCGGTCTTGGTGGTGTCGACACCTTCTCTTTTGTTTGCCACAAGGGTCGACACCAAAGCTGGGAAGGGTCGACCCTTGTTCTGAATTTGTTCACCGCATTTTGGTGTCAACACTAGACTTGGTGGTGTCGACACCTTCTCTTTTTGGTTGGCCGCAAGGGTCGACACCAATCTGTGGAAGGGTCGACCCTTGTTTTGTAGTTACCCACTGCATTTTGGTGTCGACACCAGCCTAGGGAAGGGTCGACACCTGCAGTGCAGTCACACTTAGTGTTCCAGATTTCTTCTTGGGTGTCGACACCTGTGTTGTGAAGGGTCGACACTTGCGACTTTTTCTCCGATTTTTCTCACGGTTTGGACCTACTTTTTGGGAATATTTTGACTAGATATTTTGAGTTGACTTTGGGGCTTATATCTATTTTTGACCTAGTACTATATAAAGGCCCTCACTTGACATTTTCTCTCACTTTTTCTTCCATTTCCTCTCTTTAAACCGTGAAACACCTTTTCTCACTCTCAAAAGGCACTTTTTACTCAAAGATCCTTAGATCTACTTGTTTGAAGACCTCTACTCACCTTGCTCCTTTGAGATTAAGTGTAGAGCTTGTTGAGGGCTTCATTTTGATCGGAGCAAAGCTTGGTTTCTCCTCCGTTGACTTTTGGATTTTTCTTCCTTTTTCCCCTTCTAAGCTTGAGGTAGGGATAACTACTCATCTCTATGGTCTTTGACTTAAACTTGTAGTCATTTTGGTTAAATGTTGAAGTTGGGAAAGTTTGGGAGTTAGGGTTTCAAATCTTGAAATTTTAAAACTGGGTTTTGTTCCTTTGAATTATGTATGTGTATTTGGGTCTTAAAATGAGCCTATTGATGATTATTGTTAATATTTGGACCATTGGGTCAATATTGAGAAAGGGGGAAAATACCATAGTTGGGTATAGTTGGGTCATTTGTGTAAATAATGACATTTATTATGAGATAATGAAATTGGTTTGGAAATAATGAAATTGAGAAGTTATGAGAGTAAAGGTGGAGTTAGATTGATTAATCACCCACTTTGAAATTGTTGATAATTTATCTGTTGATGCATTTATTATCTGTTTAGAAATAATTACTTTGGGCTATCGGTGGAAGATAGTCTTGATTGTTGTAGACACTGCATGATGATTAGGTGAATTAAAACTAATCAATTGAATATGTCATTGAATATGACGATTGGAATAATACATCGAATTTGTGTATTGATTGAACATGTATATGATAAACGTTTATATACATTGTATTGTGTGGGAGGAGATAGGGGATGTACTCTACGGTTTAGGAGGAGATAGGGGATGGACTCCTAAACTGGATGTTGTTTGGGAGGAGATAGGGGATGGACTCCATTGATACAGCAAATATGTGTATCTATTGTGAAGTATGGAAGTGTTATAATATGAGATTGATACAGCAAATATGTGTATCTATTGTGAAGTAAGGAAGTGTTTTGATATGAGTGATATCTCATTTGGAAATGAATTGTGGATAAAGGAAATGTTCTAACATGAGATGCAATCTCATTTAAAGTTTGTCTGGCCAGGTTCTGAGCCATGTTTATTAATTGAAACAGTATAAGTAAAGGAAAGTGGAACGACACATAGATTATTTGTCATGGAGCTGGATTGTTTGCATGTTGGGTTTATATGAGTTAAACATTTATCAAATACTAATGTTTTAGTTATTGCTCATATTATGTTTAGCATATTTCTACTAGGCATTGGCTCACCCTATATGGGACATCATTTTCAGGTGTAGGTGACACGCCACCTCCAAGAACGTAGCTTGGGAGGCGTGAGGCTGTTAGACCCTTTTGTTGATTCTTTTGTATTACATGTATATCAAGCCAAGGGTTTATTTGTGTAAAGAGTTAGAACTCTATTTTTGTTGAACCCAAGTGTTGACTTGGAAAGTTGTAAGCCCGCAGGGCATTTCTTTTGTTGTCAACATGTAATACTTTTGGACTAAATACTCTGATGAATGGAAAAATGTATATTTTCTCTTATGGTTATGGATGTCTCGAATGTATGATTTATGGGTTTATTTTGAGGGCTTTATAGTGACGAAGGATGGCTTTACCGCAAAGTCGTAACCGACATGGGCATTTCAGTCACAGTTGTAGTTAAGTAGAATATTGTCGGTGGCACACCAGACCAAAACGGGTTCTAAGATCGAATGGCCGTTAATGCCTAATTTCGATCAGATCTGGCTAGATCTATCGTGAAATCAAAAAGAGCCTTTGGAGTTAGAGTCATTGGATTTGGACAATGTTGAGTCATTGTCGGAGTCTGATCCATCGATGGCCATTTGTTGAAGATGAAGCACATTGTTATTGCCATTGTTATTGTTATTTATTTATTATTTTTTTAATGTAATTTTAGATCTATTGTTGTTGTTGAACATAGATTGATTAAACCTTATCTATATCACAGATAGATATATAGTAATATATATGATGAAACAAATTGCAATAACTATGTGTAATCTTCCGTCTCTCTGCAGTTCTCTCTCTCTCTCTCTCTCTCTCTCTCTCTTTGATCTGTTTTTTTTTTAATTATTTATGTAAATTTAGATCTATTATTGTTGTTGAAGATGAATAGATTAAACCTTATCTATATCACAGATAGATCTATAGTGATATAGTGATCTAGAAAGATTTGAACAGATAGAAAAAAAAATTGAATAGATAATCAAATTTGGTCAAATAAGTGAACAGATAAGGGGAAAAAATTAAATAAATAGTCAAAATTTTTGAATAGATAATAAATTTGGACAAATAAAATTTTATTTAGACAAAGTATTTAAACAGATAAGTGAAATTTGAATTGAAAATTTTAAAAAATTGAACAGATAGGAAAAAAAAATTGAACAAATAGGGAAAAAAATTGAGCATACAGGAAATATTTTTTGAATAGATAGTCAACAAAAGTCAACAGATAAATTAAGAGGTAAAATTGAAAACAAAATATCTTTCAAAACAAACAAATGGAATTCTCACTAAACTATTTCACAAAGGTGGATTGTTTTAAAAACAAAAATTATCCATTGGACCTAATATCTTATACCCTCCATAGCGTGAATTTATCACTAATTTACTTTACATAAAATTTGTAATATTTTTTTTGTATAAAGAAATCATAGAAAAAATTGTATCTCCTACCTATTGACAAACAAATTCTCTAAAAACGTCACATATAAAAAATAAAATAAATTGCAATAAACTTTCTTGAGGGTTGAAAATAATATAATTAGCTCAATAATTTTGATACAATTACTCTAGTCTCTCTTGTTTTAATTTATGTAACAATTATATCATTTTTCATTAGTAATTCGTTAGCAATATGAATGAAAAAAATAATACTCTCATCCCTTTATATACTAAAATGTATATTTATTTATGTTTATTTCAATATTTAGCTATCATCTAAATTGTTTTCAGTCACTTCAATCTTATTGAAAGGGCACTTAGTGAGCTAGTTAAAGTCAGAACTGCTCTATCAATCAAATCTCATTCATCTAAGTTTTCACTTATTTGGTACATGATTCAAATTCGGGTTTTACGTTTGAGGTTATGTATGGCTTGTATTTCTTGTTGGTTGATTTAAGTGTGAAAAGTGTAAAAGGTTTGCACCTTTAATGCATTAGACATTGAAAACCTAAATTCAGTATGCAATCCATGGCCTTACCCTTAATGGGACATGAATTTAGTTGAACAATTGCCACAAGTAACTGGCCAGAGAAAGTTTCTCCTAGTAGTTACCGATTATTTCACCAAGATAGATGCCAAACCATTAGCCAAAATTCGAGATGTGGATGTCAACAACTTTAACTGGAAGAACATTATTACCAGATTTGGCATACCAAAGGCCATTGTAGCAAACAGTGACACTCAGTTTGATAGCAAGTAGATCAAGAGCTTTTGTGCTAAGTTCAAGATCAAAAACTACTATTCAACGCCTAGCTTTCCTCAAAGCAATGGCCAAATCAAGGCATCGAACAAGACCATCTTAAATGAAATCAAGTAGAGATTGGAAGCAGCGAAAGCCAAGTGGGTAAAAGAGTTGCCTAATGTACTTCAGGCATATCAGACTATGCCGAGAAGATCAACTAGAGAAACTACCTTTGCCATGGCCTATCGTACAGAAACAGTGATACCTATAGAGATTTGCATTCTAGGTATAAGAACACAAGTAGTAGAGGGTGGGTAGAATGAAGCATTCTTAGCCCGAGATCTTGACTTGATTGAAGAAAGAAGAGATAGAGCAACACTTCAGCTAGGAGAATACCGGCAAGGACTTGCTAGAGCTTATGATAAAAATGTCAATCCCAGAGAATTCAAGGTTGGAGACCTCATTTTAAGGAAAGTAGTCGGCAACAAGAAAGACCCCGGGATAGGCAAACTTTGCCCAAATTGGGAAGGATCATGCAAGATCACCTCGATAGCCAGCGCATGAGCATAACGGCTAAAAGACAGCGATGATAAGTAATCTGAGTCGAAATGTTACACTTTGAGGCTCATTATCTTATGTTTTTAGTCTTTTAGCTTATGATATTTGATACACTAAAGTGTTTTTCATCATTTTCAAGTTAATATCACTCTGGAGACAAAAAGAGCAAAAAATCTGTGATTGAGTGAATTCGTATGAGCGGATTTCCCTGCCAAAATTTCCCTCTGACTGAATCCGCATGAGCAAAATTTCCAATCCACATGAGCAGATTTGCCTCGATATTTGTACTCATGTTTTTGACTCAGAGTTGACTGGAGGCCATAAAAAGAAATTTTGGGGGACCTATTTTGGTATCTGAAACCTTGAAGAAGACGGCTAGAAGCTAGAGTAGAAGAGCAAATCATTAATCCATGGCCTCCTCTTCAACATTCAAAGTATTCAACCTCTCCATGAGTGACTAAGCTTTCTTTTTAGGATTGAGGTGAAACGGTAATCAAGTATCATGTAATTTTGTATCTTAATTATAGTTTTTCTATGGAATTGAATAATTGTTGTATGATCATTTTTAGATCTTTTATTCAAATAATCTTTTTATTCGTGAGACGAGTCATGCTTAGGGGAGACGAATCGTGCTGCAACCTTAGTTTAGTGTAGACGATTCTTGTCGATCGAAGATGATTCATGCCTACATTTTGCATATACTCATCTTTTTGGCGATGATATTGGGGCTTGTAGCCACGATACATCATTATTATTCGAGCCATTGATTTACTAGAATTTGATATTTTTATTTAAATTCTCTTTAGTAAAAATCAAATCATCCTCTTTTCTTCAAATTAAATTAAAAATTACCATTTGAATTGATACAACTCAGCCCAAAGTCCTCGTGGTATAATACCTGGACAATCCACTATTCTATTGAATTAGTGTTTTGTTTAGTTCTTCATTTTTTATTGAAAAACAACCTATCAATTTTTGGCACCGTTGCCAGGGACTTTGGCATGGTTGTTTAATTTAATAGTTGTTTTTATTTTAATTTATAATTTATGATTTTTTTTATTTGTATTCTTGGTTTACTTCTCTCTCTCTCTCTTGCTAGTGTCTACTTGTGTAGGGATTTCACTTGTTTACACAACAAGTGAACAGTCCACAAGCGCTTAAAAATATATATATATATATCTTTTTCCTGAAGATGACTTTCTTTGGAAGTGATTTTTCTGGTCATGAGTTTTCAATTAATGAGGAATATTGGGTAAATAAGTCGGCTTATTTTAAATGGAAAGAATCACAACCTCCATTCGAGCTCACTATTCTCAAAACAAAACTATTAAATTTTAATCAAGAAGCGGATGAGTTATTTTATCATTGTTGAGAACAATACAGGAGCTATGTAGATGTTTGTCCACAACATGGCTACAAAATGACTAAACTCATTAATTTCTTTTACAATGGGTTGAACTCTCAAACAAGTCAATTTGTAGATACAATGTGGGCAACTGAATATTTTGAGATGTTCCCAATTGAGCTGTGGATTTCTTTGGACCAACTTGTTCATGACTTTCATAAGAGTGCATGTTGTGAGATTTTTAAAAAAGAATTGCAAATTGAACCTAGTGAAGCCATAACATATCCATCTAGTGATCCAATAACTGATATGGAGTTAGTATTTTTGTCAGTTGAGCCTACCTTTGCACCCATAGATTTAACAAAAACTCTCTCTATAGTTACAACCTCCCATGTGGAAGGAATTGAAAAGGATTTAACTAAAGAAAAATGTAGTGATAAAATAAATCAGTATGGGTGGGATTTTATTTTTGGTCTTGATCTTATTGTTTCCGCCCATAAGATTTCTATACACACTATACTTTTCACACACATATTTCTCCACTCCGTTAATCATCTTCTAACAAGTCGTTTACAACCTAGTCCTGCACTATTGGACGAGTTGATTTATTTTCGTTATAGGGACCCATATCTCAAAAAATTGGAAGAAAAGTAAAAAATAAGTTTGTGTTGACATCTGGCGGAAAAAAATATATCAAGTTTTTCTCGGAAGGAAACCTGAGCATTTTATTTTTATTTCTTTATTTATTATTTTGTGTGTTTTCAGTGTGATGTGTCAGAGCCAAATAGACAAGTACACCTTTGAAGGGAACCGCTGAGTACGACCTAACAAATTTGGTTTGAGATAGATTACTTAAAGGAAGATCAATATGAAGCCTTGGATCCGAAAAATAATTTAAAAAAAATTGTATATATGTGTTTATTTTCTAACCCCTTTTGCAGGTTCTCTATTGCCCGTCAGTGTACTCATACTTTGGGGTGTACTCATACTTTGGGGTGTTCTCTTGCCTTTTTTTCTATCGCGGATGGCTTTTCTGGTGTTATTCTTCCCCTCTCTTATTTTTACCTGGCTACTTCATTTCTTTACATTTTCCAGTGAGGGCACTGCCATGTTTAGTTGGGGTAGGGGGGGGGGGGGGGATTTTGATTTATTGCCATATTTCTGCATTCTAGCTTGATTAATGGATTTTCTACTTGGTATAGAGTTTATATGTGAATATCGTTATGCTACACTCTTTATCATGCTGACCATCCTAGTTTGCTTATGTCTTGAGTTGAGAGTGTGTGAGTTAGATATTTTTAGATTATTCATGACTTATGAAATATGAATTCATTTCGGTATTATTGCAAGAGGATTGTTGGTATCACTTGTTACTTTGTGCACTTACATGTTCATGTTTGGTTGTGGTAGTTAAAGTTGATAGTTCTGATCATGTGTTCCTTCCAACTGCTTAAGATGAATTGGGGTTTGAGATATGAGCATGGGTTCTTGAAAAAAAGAAAAAAAAAAAAGAAAAAAAAGGGACTAGTTTGAGTTTGTAGTATTTTTAACTCGAGTTATTATGCCCGTTGGGGTGTCTCTACACCTAGTACCCGAAGTCCGTATGGATTGGGAGTCATTGGCCTAACTCGCTATATCAGTTAATTAGAACACTTAAGGCACTTAAACATTGCATATTCACAAAAATAAATAAATAAATAAAATGTTTGGTCTGTAGCCTTTTTAACTCGAGTTATTAAACCCGTTGGGGTGTCTCTACACCTAGTTCCCTAAGTCCACCTGGATTGGGAGTCACTGTCCTAATGCATGTTATATGAGTTAATTAGAAAGCTTAAAAGATCCATTCATAAAAATAAAAATAAAAAGTCCGAACCAATGTTTGATTTCAAAGATTCGAGGCAGTTAATTGTTGAAAGTTAATATATGAGTATGAGATGTTGTCTTTCCTACCACACCGAATCTCACTTTACACGGAAGCATCATGTGATACCTTCCATCCGATTATGATTTGATGCTGTTTGTTTTCATATTTATGGGCTCATGGATAGTTTGAAGATTTTTCTGACTTGCTTACTCGAAATTTTTCATAAGTGAGAGAGGATGGTTTTGATGAAAATGGGTGGTACTGAGTGTTTGTACATAAATCTGTCCTAAGTTTCAATTCCTTTGATCAAGTTAATGTTTGTGCGTATCATCTCTGGAAACCCTTATGAGACTTTACTCGTCCACTTGGGTAACGTTGTGGTTTAAAAGGCTTGTTGCATATGCTAAATGCAATCGTCATCCTTATGAAAGTGGCTTAGATTTTGCTTTGTTTTGTTTTACTCAAGGACTAGTAAAGTGTAAGTTGGGGGATACGATTGAGCTGAAATGTTATACTTTGAGACTCCTTGTCTTACGTTTTTCGTCTTTTGGCTTATGATATTTGATACACTAAAGTGTTTTTCATCCTTTTCAGGTTAATATCACTCCAGAGACAAAATGATCGCTAAAAGAGTGAAAAATCCGTGATTGAGTGAATCCGCAAGAGTGAAATTCAAAAATCCATACGAACGGATTTGCCTCGATATTTGTGTGCGTGTTTTTGACTCAGAATTGACTGGAGGCTATAAAAAGAGATTTTGGGGACCTATTTTGGTATCTGAAACCCTAGAATCTAGAGAAGAAGAGCAAATCATCAATCCATGGCTTCCTTTTCAATATTCGAAGTGTTCAACCTCTCCATGAGTGGCTAAGCTTTCTTCTTAGGATTGAGATGAAACTCTAATCAAGTATCATGTAATTTTGTATTTTAATTCTAGTTTTTCTTTTGAATTGAATAATTGTTGTGTGATCATTTTTAGATCTTTTATTCAAATAATCTTTTCATTTTATTTATGTATTCAATTTTCGTGGTTGACAATGCATGATCATACAACTGTTTTACTTTCTTATATATGCAAATTGTGAGACGAGTCATGCTTAAGGGAGACGAATCGTGTTGCAACCTTAGTTTAGTGTAGACGATTCGTGTTGACCGAAGATGATTCGTGCCTACGTTTTGCATATACTCATTTTCTTAGTGATGATATTGGAGCTTGTAGCCACGATACATCATTATTATCCGGGCCATTGATTTACTAGAATTGGATATTTTAATTACATGATATGAGATTAATAGTGGATTCGAAATTCTAAGTCTCTCTCCATAATCAGATTACTCTCTTTGTTTGCACAATTATTTTAGTTTTAATTTAAATGCTCTTTAGTAAAAATCAAATCATCCTCTCTTCTTCAAATTAAATTAAAAATTACCATTCGAATTGATACAACTCAGCGCAAAGTCCTTATGGTACAATACATAGACAATCCATTGTTCTACTGAATTAGTGTTTTGTTTAGTTCTTTATTTTTGATAGAAAAACAATCGATCAGCAAGCAGCAGCCAAGATCTTGGATTTTAAGCAATTTGAAGTTTGTTTATCATTAATAGCTTAGCTTGATGTAACCTAAAAGGTTGATTAGAAGTTTTTTACCCGATGATTCATTAATAAAAGTTTAGTTTGATCTGTTTGTTACAACTGTTGTTAGAACTTGTATGATTTTGATACATAACTTTGGTAGAAAGTTATGATAAGTTTAGGACAATGTGATGTTTCAACGAACAAGTAGGCGTTTGTAGACACCCCATTTTGACCGGCCCTAAGACTTGGGCGCTTTCTTTTAATTACTCGATGATGACAATTAGAATGTGTTTCTCACAGAATCCTCAGTAAAAGAGATGGATTTTGAACTTTAATTCCAACCTTTACACATTTTTTTGGCCAAACTATTTTAGACTTGAGAAATATTTAAAAACATCTTGTTTATAGGTTTGGAGTTGAAGGAAATAGGAGGGGATGAAAGAAAACTAGTTTAGGAAAAGAATGAGCATCAAATCATTAAGAGGGAAATGAACAGCCTTCACTAAATTAGGCATATCTCTTTGTACAGTTGGAATTTAAATGTGAGGCTACCACCATTGGAAAGTAGACTTCTGGAGCTTCAATTTAGACCCAAGAACCACCTAAGTCCAAGTCTAGATGAGGGAGATATGCCCATTTGAAGTTGGGCTTAATAGCAGATTTTGTTGACTCGGCCAAAAATAGCAGCAGCCCCATTTTTCTTTGTTTTGGTTCGGTTGGGACACCCCATGTACCTATTTTCTGATCCATTCAAGTGCACCCACTCATCCTCCATTATCCCTACTCATCCCCCATTATCAAAAAAAGGTTTTGTTTGCATCCATAAAGGAGTATCCCATGTAACCACTTTGAAAATTCACCCCTCCTATCACATTCTTGTCTCCCACCTTCTTTTTGACCTTCATTCTCCTTCATTGCCTATATAGAATGATCATATTGTAAGAGAGGGAGAGACCACGAAATTGAAGAGAAAAGAGTGAGAAAAGGGTGAAAAAAGAGAGAAAAATTGAGTTTTTGAGTAAAAAATATTCATATCTTCTATATACACCCCATACCTTCCATAGCTGCTGAAATTCCTCATTTCCATACACCAAAACCACTCTAAAAATTCTGATATAGCCAAAGGTCAATTGCCTTGATCATAAGGAAGAGTGTTTAGTGATTGAAAGTGAGAAAAACTAGAGAGTTAGTCACTTTCTATACCATAAACTCCATAATTTCGAATTGAGGATTTGAGAACACACTTCCTACACTCGAGGGTGATCAAGAGAAAGTTTGGAAATCAAGAAGTTCAATCTTTCTTTGAAAGGTGAATTTTAGTCTTTCATTTTCTTATATTTATATCTCATATTTATTTTCTTGCTTCTTATTTCATAGTGTTCTGTTATAATCCAAGCGGTTTGTTTATCTCATATTTATTTTCTTACTTTATATTTCATAGTGTGTTGTTATGTCTCACGAGTGCAATGTGAAACATAGATGAGAGTCCAGATTTGGCAACTTTTAGAAAATCCATTTTATTGCAAAAACCTTTTGCCAGAAATGGATTGCGTCTTCAGATCTCAGAGTCACCACCTAATATTTATTTTGAGAAAATTAGGAAACTCGTGACTCGTGCCAAGGTCACTGTTCGTCGTAACCAAAGTTGTCTCAGTTCGGAACCTTAGGTATGAGAGGGGAAGGTCATTAATTGAGCACTCCCGCTCACCCGATCAAGAGATTGGGCTTTACTAATTATGATATGAATTTTATTTTCTTTATATGTTTATGTTCTGATTATTTAATAAATCCTACAATTTAGTAGGTGAAGCATACAAGTATAGACTATGTCACCCACTTTGGAACAACTTGTTTTCATATATTTGAAGATGTATAACCCAAATAAATTGAGTTTACAAACATGAAAATCAACATCATTCCAAATTAAGCGACATAACCTCCATCCACTGGCATTCATAGAGTTATATCACATAAGCAAATAGCTTCATGGTAGAATACTAAACATAGTAAGAAAAACACACACAAACGGGATGCTAAAGTAAAAAAACTTATATGTTTGACGTCCTGCGAACAAGCTACAAAACAAAGTTAGTAAAACATGCATTATCTTATATACAAAAATCCTAATGCAATTCACTCATAGATGCAACTAAAGATTCGGCTTCTAAGGTATGACATGTGAATCATCTCAAGAATATGAGGTAGTGCGCATAATCACATAGGAATTTGATTAAATCCACAAATGCAAACTTAGCCAAATTAAGATGCATGAAACATATATGCAAAACATGGATATAATGAAAGACAAAATATGATGCATATTCACAGATAAAGAAAGCAAGTAAAAGAACGGGATTAAAAGAAGCGGGGCGGGGAATTATTACAACACTTGAAAGAATAATTACAAACCAAATTAGAGAGGGATGAGGAGAATATTACATCAAAATAAAAACCTCGCAAAACACTCAAAATAAAAATAAATAAAATAAAAGTTTCATGTTCTTCGGAACCGCCGGCGAAAATTGGTCAACATTGGGAGATTACGCCATATTGTCCAGAAGAAGCTAACCGACTGGCCAAATAGGCCGGCTGGCCAACTAGGCCAAGCAAAACCTGTCTTGTTGCGAAACTAAGAAAAAGAAAAAACAAAAAATATGTAGGTGGCTCAACTAACCACTACCAGTTAGATTAAAAAAAAATAAGAAAACAAATATAAAATAAAATAAAAAGTGCAAACTTACAACATGAACCTAAAATAATAAAACAAATATAAGATAGAACATGCAAGATACAACAAAACTAATATGAGACTAATACAAGAAAAAAAAAATATGAAGTAGAACATGCAAGATTACAACAAAACTAATATGAAATTAGAGCATGCGAATAAAAATAAATAAATAAATAACTAATTATGAGCTAAACAAACCACTAGGATCAAAGAGATCTCGGGAGTCCGAACTGTTTAACGCACGCGGGTACCCCCCGGGCATGTTACAGCGTTTGACTTAGACTTACCAAGAAGGTAGACTGGAATTAAGTCAAAGAGATATTTCAATGAGAAACAAGATGAAACTAACTGATTTTCTGCCAATAGGTAGTAATGTTGAACCGCTAACCTAGATAGTTAGGTACACGCAATGCCATGTAACGAGTACTATGAAAATTGGTGTATTCAGGTAAAGCCTCAAGTGTTTTGTTTAGATGAGCTAAATAGATGACACTGGTCAAAGATGCCTAGGTCAAAAGGATCTAGACAAGTATACAATGTCGGCTCTATAATGTGGGAGTTGGTAAAATTTACTCTCACATTGGGGGGTAGGGAGTTTAGATGAGTTAGTTAAGAGCATGGCCCTGTTATGATCTGAGTTATGACTTGAAAACAATAATTGATATAATTTTCAAGAATTTGTGAACAAAGTAGAAGTGAAGCCTATCTGAGGTAGTACCAGTACTCGAGATGATACTGTCACGACCCGCTCCCCGTACCCAAGGGTTAAGCATCATGATGGCCAGTAACTAAAGTTCTGGCCAATTCTTAAACAAATTAATTAATGTAAGCGGAAGTAATATTTGAATGAGGGTACCAAAATAATCATTGGAGCTTCTATTTTTATTACAAAAATGAATTGACCAAAATGGTCGATATTTACATAGAAAAAAATGTCATAAAAGTGCTGTGTGGTCTATTCCGCAGCCCCGCATCTAAGAATTTTCAAAAGCTTTCTAGATTGCATTATTATTTCCTAAAAAATTGGTAAACAAACTATAAAACATGGCAGAGTGAGAAAATATATACCAAGAAGGGACACGAAATAACCATGGATAGTTAATTAGGCCAAAACATTTACATAATTCAGTTTGGTAAACAAATCATTTAAGTAGCAGAACTGAAATACAGAAATTTATGTAAATATATAACCATAACCACGGTACAAAATAGAACAGAACAGAACAGAGAGGTCACAGAAGTGACAGTAGAACAGAGGTACGGATTCAATAGGTGGCTCGTACAGATTCTAGAGGTGGCTCCCACAATAGTGTAGCACTTAGCTCCGCACATCACTTTGGTCCGCACAGAACAGAGGTCAATGCATCCATGACAGACAGAGGACCACAAAGTGGTCAAATAGAGGCCAATGGTTATTTAAGTCCCCTAAGGTATGGGACTCCCGTGGTGGTACTTACAAAACATAATTGTGTATAAGGTCATAGTCAAATATTCTGTAAAATATAAACAAACATATCCATGGATTTCCTTTTAGGCAAATAGGATTCAGAAATAAAACTACGTAACAGAAACCTTTATAAAATATAACTTTTATTAATATACTAATAAAACATAACTTGTGTAAAACAGATTTTTGTAAGTCAAAATATACGTAAAATATATTTTGGTGACTCAAGGTATAATATAACTCACCTTAACTTTAATACCTTACTCTTTCTTGTCACTATAAAAAATCCTTTTAACTTCGACCATTTTTTCTTTCTTCCTCTCTTTCTGTCTTTCTTTCTTTCTTTCTTTCTTCCTTTCTTTCCTTTCTTTCTTTCTTTCCTTTCTTTCTTTATTTCTTTCTTTCTTTCTTTCTTTCTCCTGACCATCTCCTTCCCATAATAGGGAGGTAAAAGGCATACCTGGCCAACACGTGGCCAGGCCGAATCCTTCATCAGATTCGATTAGATTTAATATAGATTGATCTTAATCTTAAATAAATAATTAAGATAATGACATTTTTAACCCGATTTTTAATATAATTATTAAATAAATTAATCTCTAATTAAATTATATTTTATCAGATACCCACAAAAATTCAATTATTTATTTTACTATTACACTCATTATTATTATTATTATTATTATTATTATTATTATTAGTATTATTATTATTATATTATTTTTGACCCCTAAATTTTAATAATTATATTATTTTATAAAATTACACATAATAATATAAATAAATCGTATATTTTTTCAACTGTAATTAAATAATTAGTATATAAAGTTTATAGAATAATTAAAAATCTGGGTTGTTACAATCTTCCCTCTTTGTTAAAATTTCGTCCTCGAAATTTGTCATATGTGCAAGCTATCCACTGCGCACTCTGATAAATATATATTAGGATGATTATCTGATATGAAAATAGTATATATAAAAAAAAAATTTACCAAAAATAACTCACTGTCTAGTTGACAAAAATTGATTAGGCCAAAATGAGAAATAATGAGCGACTTTAAAAACTTTTCACTCGTTTTGTTTACGATAAAAATAAATAAAAAAAATAATAAAATGAGAACACAAGACAGAATCATATGTAGGAGTTTTGAAAAAATTTGAGATGAACTTTTCATTGATGAGAAATAGTTTCAAAAATTAGTATCTTTATAATTTGAAACCACTTTTAAAAGTAGAAATAATTTTTTAAAATACTGAACTGAAAATATATGTATTTAATTATATTATAATTTGGTGGGTGTTTAAGGCAACATCCTTTGTTTCTTTTCCTTCTTTTACTGTAATAAAATAAATTATATCTAATATCCTTCACAAATTAGGCAAACTAAAATTTTTTTTTATTATATATATTAATCACATAAAATTATAATATAATTAAATCGACTAACAAAATATAAATTTAGGTACTAATACGCCGCCTATCCTACTTCTAAATGTGTGTGTGTCCTATGCTCCAAGATATTTTTTTTTATATATTTTTATAAACCATTGCTCTGATACCATTTGTCACGACCCGCTCCCCATACCCAAGGGTTAAGCATCATGATGGCCAGTAACTGAAGTTACCTCCGGCCAATTCTTAAACAAATTAATAAACGCAAGCGGAAGTAATATTTGAATGAGGGTACCAAAATAATCATGGGAGCTTCTATTTTTATTACAAAAATGAATTGACCAAAATGGTCGATATTTACATAGAAAAATGTCATAAAAGTGCTGTGTGTGTCTATTCCGTAGCTCCGTATCTAAGACTTTCCAAAAGCTATTTCTGGATTGCATTATTTCCTAAAAATTGGTAAACAACTATAAAGACATGGCAGAGTGTGAAATATTATACCAAAAGTATAAGGGATACGAAATAACCATGGATAGTTAATTAGGCCAAAACATTTACATAATTCAGTTTGGTAAACAAATCATTTAAGTAGCAGAACTGAAATACAGAAATTTATGTAAATATATAACCATAACCACGGTACAGAACAGAACAGAACAGAACAGAGGTCACAGAAGTGACAGTCAGAACAGAGGTACGGATTCAATAGGTGGCTCGTACAGATTCTAGAGGTGGCTCCCACAATAGTGTAACACTTAGCTCCGCACAGCACTTTGGTCCGCACAGAACAGAGGTACGGATTCAAGAGGTGGGTTATACGGATTCTAGAGGTACGGATTCAAGAGGTGGGTTATACGGATTCTAGAGGTGGCTCCCACAATAGTGTAGCACTTAGCTCCACACATCACTTTGGTCCGCACAGAACAGAGGCCAATGGATCCATGACAGATAGAGGACCACAAAGTGGTCAAACAGAGGTCAATAGTTATTTAAGTCCCCTAAGGCATGGGACTCCCGTGGTGGTACTTACAAAACATAATTATGTATAAGGTCATAGTTAAATATTTTTTAAAATATAAACAAACATATCCATGGGTTTCCTTTTAGGCAAAATATAAACAAAAATAGAGAGATTGCACTCATGGAAAGAATTGTAGTTACATCAATTGGTACGCCGGCCATTAGAAGGGGTTATCATTGTTCCAAAAATAATTATAAATTCCATGTCCACCAATTGGGCTATATGTCTAAAAAAATTAAAAAATTTCATCATTAAATTCAATCACACATTATAATTATTAAATAAATATACTAACATCATTATAAATTGAAAGATTTTATATATAAATTAAAAGATTTCTTAAATAAATTCAATCAACATAATCACTAATGTGAATTTTAAATAAAATCAACAAAGATAAAGTTTGGATCCCAACATAAAATATATATTTTAATACAATTAATTAATTAATTTAATAGCGGGTTGGGCCAGTCTTGGTTGCAAATATAAATCCTAAACCCAACCCATTAATATACCGGGATAAAAATATTGACCCAGCCCGACCCTATGTTCTAAAATAAACTTTCCAAGTTCTAAAAAAATATGGCTAGGTTAGGTAGACTGGGCGGGCCAACGGGCCGATGCCAACCCCTAGATATGGGTGCAACTGGAGTGGGTTTGACTGGGTTGTTCAAGCCCAACTCAAGTTGTACTGAAAGTTGCCCAAGTCTGCCCATGCCCAAACTGTAACCTGATGTTATCTATCCATGCCAGACTTAAGTTAAACCCGAATTGTATATAAATTTTAGTTTTTTTTTGGTGCAATTAAGTTTTATATTTTTTTTTATAAAATCTTTAATATTATGAAAACAAATAATTTATATAATGCGGGAGAGATGTCGCTATGATGGTCTTTCCAATTTATGAGTGAGAAAAAAAATAAGAATTTGTGTTTTTTTTTTTTTTTTTTTGAGCGGCAAAAATTAATGGATAATTGTTTAGATTAATACTACTCAGGAGAGTTAAAGCTTACACTTATATACCTTGAAAGAAAATGTTGCCCTCCTTTCGCTTCTAAGAGTGGAACCCAAAACCTTCTTCTTAGGGAAGATATTTGGAGGCCAAAGGACTAGCCAACTAAGTTAAGAGCACCTTGGTGTTGCATTGAGTTACTTGTGTATATAATATATTTGATATGATCTAAAGATCTAAATTACTTTAATATCATCTAATGACTAATAATTTATATGTATATTTAATATTTTTATATTTATATATATAATTCAGACTTTGAGTTGTTTGATGTATTTACTCAAATCCTTCCAAATTTAATTCGGGTTTTTAAATTTTTGTCCAAATCCATATCGAAATCAAAATTATTTTGCCCAAGCCCTAAAAATATTTAAACTAAGTTCAAATTGCTTAGATTAAGTCCGTCCAAGTTGCACCCTATATCTCGGCAACAAAAGAGTTAATAACTGAGAAAATTATGAAAGTAGACATAAAAGTGAGAAATAAAGAAAAACTTGATTTCAACATATACAAAATTAGAAAAATACTAAGGTACACACATTTTAATAGTGTGTATCATATGCACCTTATTATATATTTTTGTAGTGTATTACATATTTTTATGATAAATGTTACATATTGTTTTGGTAGAAGTTATGACAATTTGTAGTTGAAATTTACTCAATTCTTAATGTTATGTATTTTATGCTATTGTTACACATTTTGTGGTTAGAAAATATTTGGATAAAAAAAAGTGTAGCATTACCACAAAATGCATAACTTCACTTCTCAATTATAAATTGTCATAACTTTTACCAAAAAGAGTATGTAACATTTATTACAAAAATACATAACACACTACAAAAACACATAATAAAGTGCATATAATATGCACCCTTAGAAAGGTGCATACATAGGATTTCCTACAAAGTAAAAGGCCAAAAATGTAATTTCATTTAAAATTTCAGGTCTCCTCTTCTATGTTAGGTCTCCTTTTGTAACTTAACTATTTTAGTTAAATTTTTTTGACATTTTAGCTTGGTTAAAAAAGTTATATTTTAGTATGATAGCTGAATTTTTTTTAAAATTAATTTAATGATTGTAAGAAAAATAAAAAAATAATTATAATTTAAATATAACATTTTACCTTATTAACAATTAAATTTTTTTTTCCCCTTCCATTGAATATTTTAACCCCAGCTTTAGATCCCAAACACCCGCTTAATTGCCCAAAAGATCTGACCCACAATAACTAGTTGAAGGGCATTATAAGCATAAAGTGGCGAAATAGAAACCATATATGAACGGTAAAAATGCTGTTCAAAATGGCTCAATTCTCTTATATTATAGTATGTATATGTACATGTAAATCAAAAGGCATTAAAAAACGCAGCGGATTAAATGTTTAGATCATACCTTTTAGCGAAGAACCTCGTGGGTAAATCACGTGCTTCCTGAATCTGGTCAATCAACTCAGCAATGGGGTGATATTACACTAGTGAATATCACCCACACAAATCACAGTGCAATAGGCTTGATCGTTGTTTATGGGAGAGAGTCAGAGAGAGGAGAGTCTGGGAAAAAGGTTATGGGTAAAAACCCCATAACATATCTGATATACGTATCTGATTCAATATATTAGATTAACCATATAATCTGATATATAACCAATATCTATCTATCTATCCATATCTATTGATATGATAGATATAGATATCCTGAATGGTTATCCAAATAAGTTTGAATTAAAATTCAAACTTACATGGATAAGGTTCAAGAGGTTCAGGCTCAAAAAGCTCAAAGGGCTATGCCACATGGGCGCCCAATTTCTAACATCTCCCACTCGCACATGAGTTGGCATGACACTGCCACATCTCTATCTCAATCTCCCAAAAAATGAACAATCTCATACTAGCCAATGCACCGTGCGACTGCTGAGAACACCTGCATGTGGGAGCTCTATACTAGAAACTCAAAATGAGCCAGCATAGAGACATCAACCCAAAAGGAACAAAAATAGTGTCTCATATACCCCAGACCCATCTAATTACACCGGTCCAAAAAACATCTCTAATCCTCTCAAAAAGAGCATGTTTGACCCTCTCAATCTTGCAATATATTCACACTCAATCCGCTTCTCATACAGAGCGATGTGAGTTGCGGCAGTGAATATACATCAGTGGTGTAATACTAGATGATCTTCCCTTTGCCCTCATGCCATTTAGTTTAGGATTGACCGCTTTCCCAGTGATGTCCCTTAAGGCCGAATCATACATGACCGCAGGCAACATACCAAAGTAGCAGAACATCAACCCCTTACCTTATGACATAGTCAAAAGTCACAAAAGGGTACAAAAATGAAAGTCATATCAATAATGACACGTAAGACTCACACGGTGAGGAAACAGGGATCCATTCTCTCACCTCATTACTCAGTCGCCAAGCACATATAGTATGAATACATGTTACGGTGGAGTAACTCTTCCAAAAGAGTGACGTCATACTCGATACACCGTACAGATATTAGTCTAGTCGCTTTCTAGCGCCTAACCCGAATTCTCTATCTGCTCGCCTTCTAGGCGCCAAATGAGATCTTGCATCTGGCTAATCATAACAAGCACAACATGGAAAGTGGGTACTAACATCCATGTTTGGTCCTTAACACGACCTCATCTTGGTTGTAACCAAGGCGACATGCATAGTGGATAATTTTAAGCCTCTCTTGGCTTCAAATAAAAATAAACCACTAGTCTCATCCTCGCTCGCTCTCAAGCGCCAAGGGCGATTGCTCGTGTGAGTGAGCCAATCTTGCCTGCTGACATCATCATCTGCTAATCATTATGACACAAACCATAATAGTGTCAACATCCCATCATCTCAAAATAAGTGATCGATTTTCAAAAAATTTGATACAGCTTGCGCAATTCTAGATTCCAAACATAAGCCTTATCAGCACCTCTTGCGATAAGTATATACAACGGAATCCACCATGTGCGCCTCACATGAAGTGATTTAAGATCACTACCTCTTGCGCAATTACCTCTCTAAAGATATTTTGGTGACCAATTTGCGTTCATTCTAGATGCGCCCAACTAGCGCAGATGCGCCCAACTAGCGCATTGAATCTTACAATGAGCAAATTAATATACCACTAGTAAAGTATTTTATCCTCAGTCTAATGAGCAAGGTCAATGTCTAAACAACTCAGTTGACCATTTACCAAAGATAACACTTATCATGCCGAATACGCCCACATAGCGTACTTTAGGCTCCCACAACAAAGAAAAGATCAAGGAATATAGGTCATCTGTTTCTCCAAAAGATAATCCGAGGATTCACTCAATAGCTAAGGCTCTGGCTTTTACCGATAAGTAAGTCAATGGGTTTGCAATTTTGCATCTAGAATCATTCTAGGATATTCCTTATGTAAGTCATTGAAGACAAACCGAGAATTTTTCCAAAACAATCCCTAAGGATCGTTCATCCGAGCATATAAATTACATCACCCATGTCCATCATATCTAAAATAGAGGACTGCCCACCCTAGGTGGCGACATCCTTATAAATTCCTGGCTCATAATGACTAAGTAAGGAAAGACTTCTTTTGGACCATTGATCATGCCTCAGTGGTCTTCAACGATCATCGTTTGCCTATCATGGCTTGACGAAATCTAAGAACCACTATTTGGATAACTGTTTTAGGCTGTAAAAGATTTATTGGAACTAGCAACCTTTTTGCGCTCCTAACTTTTCACCATAAAAACATAAGGTAAATCCCTACGGATCTACTTATCCAATTCTCTAACGAGAAAGTTGGGTCACAATGTCCACAAATCAATGTTCCGAACTTATGTCAATCATAGCCTAAGTCACAATAACCTCACTCCCCAGGAGGAAGTCTTCTCATAGTCTACACTTTCCTCAATGGTGTGACTTTTCGGTATCTAGCGAGCCTTATGCCTCAACAATGACTATCCAAATTACGCATAACTTTAGAACAATTTCGCGTCATAATGGAAAGTCAACCAATTTTATAGAAATGGTTAATCCTCAAAGACTTTATCTTAAACTGCGCAACATTAATCCACTTTCTAAAAACAGGAGACTAGAGCCTTTGGCATTATCCTAGGCTCTTTATCATCTTGCGGAGCAATCATGAATGTTTCATTCTCAATCACCCAGTGATGACGTGGAAAATTTTCATACTTGCTACCACACAACTAAGAATGTAGAGTATTTTCTCTAATGGAGTAATCCATTAGTAGGCACATCGCTCCCACCGTCCCTAGGATATTGGAAATTTCTTTCCATTCTCAACTAGGCTACATAAAAGCGCTATGCTTAGAATTCTCTATCTTATAGAGTTCCAAAACTCTATACACGTCACCTTTACTAAGAAAACTTTATGTGACTTAGTTACACTACCACAAAGCTGCTTACCTATATGTATATGACCCGGAGGGTTTACATGACCGCATACAATAATGCGCCACACAACCCTATGTGTTTACAAGACAGCATATAATAATGCGCTATAGAACCCTAGGTCTTAACTTCGCAACCTTATGAGAAGTAAAATAAAGATAAGCTGCTTAATGGTTACAGATCGCCCATAGATGGCTCTCCGTTAACCCATTACTCAAATGGAGTGTAAAATCTGATATGGAGGGCACTGAGTTAGGGATATAGGCAACAAACTAGTGCAATTCCCAATTGGGAAACATTTTGCGCCATTATCCACCTAACATTAACAATATTTAATTCCTTATCTCTACTACACCATTGTGTTGTTGAGTATTAGGAATAATCAATTTTCTAAGCATCCATTTCTCTTCACAGAGTTTTCTAAAATAACTCAAATAGATACTCGCCACCTTGATCAAAACTAAAAACACAAAAGCTGTCATTTAATTGATCTCAACCTCATATGTGCAATGTCAAAAAATCATCTCAAAACTTTTGACTTATGGGAGATCAAATAGTCTTGACTCAGATGCGTATCGTAATCTATAAATGTGTCGAGATTGAGGCCTAGCTATCATACCCTTACACATATCTAGTCACAAAAAACATAGTGGACTAAATGCGCCAATACAAATGACCTTCTACGGCTTTCCTACTTACTTGTGCGCACCCATTGCGAACAAAGTTACACATTTATATGAGAGCAGGATGTCACAAACGAGTGGGCCCGAGAAGGCCTACTCAAACCATCGTGTCATCATCTCATTAATGTGATTAAGTATAATAAGCCACCGGTTTATGACCAATGTCATAAACTAATTCCAATCATCTTAATGTGTGAGTTCTCGAAGATAAGTTTAAAAGGTTTAGACCCAACTAGGTAATGACTCAGGACTAATTCATATTCACTAGATCATAAAAGGATGTCATGGAGATATCAAGTGCGCCTAAGTCGCAAATTTAACTAGTAAATGCTAATCCCCTGCACCTTCAAGTCAATTATATTCTCCATACACTTTAATGCATCTAGTTGAAAGATGACGATACTCCTCTTGCCATATCTATTTTTTCGCTTCATAGTTACTTGCAATTAATTCTACTATCCACAAGAAGGAGAGAATAAGCTATCAATCTGTGACAGCACTTGAAGTAACTCAAGCGGGAATTAGGCTAAAGAGTCTAATTCAACACAATGCTCTCACAAGCGATGCGTCAAATTCTTAGAGTCATAACAACCTTGTCGGCCTTGACCTTTTCATTACTATGCTGCAACGTTTGCGCTTAGTGGTAAACGTTATTCAAAAACGTTAGCCTAGCTAAGGAATCATACAAAGAAGCCCCTCCTCATGTTTCACACTCAAGTGTGGAAACAATAAGTGTCCAGATTTAGACAAGTTGACAATGCTAATAGATTTTACAGCCACTAAGCGCTAATCTTTTCGCCTAGTGTTAATAGATTTTTGCAGCTTCTAAGCGCTAATCTTTTCACTTAGCGTGATATTTCAACGCACACTATTATAGTGCATGAAATTTTGCTCCATCCACTCCTAATAATTGGGTAGAGAGCAAAACACTGCTTATACTGGCTACTCGTCTTACACTTAATGACTAATTTATTTAAGCTCGCATTTCTTGGATGACGTGACTCTTGAATGTTACTTCATCCAATGATGTAACATTATTTACAAGTCAAATTTACAAAGTCAATCCACGCAGCTCAATAGTCAAGATCATATACAGATCTATTGAGGGCTTACTAATTTCATAACTCCAAAACTCGCCAACCAAAACTACATAGCATGCCGCTAACCATAGCGCAGACATTAGTTTTTATTGTGCCAAACAAGGCAACAAAAACACGGCGACTTTGAGTCATGTTTCCTTACTTTGGCTCAATTAAGGTTTGACCTAAAGTCTCCAAGACTTTTGCTCATCTAAAGAATGGGATTACATTGTTCACATTTGAACATCTCTACTAAGTCTAGGTCAACCAAATTAACTTCCATAAGCTAAATCAATTTAGTGAGAAATTCGCATTGGGATTAATTTGATTAGCATAATATAATTTTGCCGCAAAAATCTAAATTAAATAGTGACAATATTACACAAGTCGCAAGATCGAAAATCCGCTATGCTCGTAATCATCTCTTGCGCCACAGGTGACAATTATCCAAAATTTAATTTAATTTATGCGCAAAATATTGGTTTTCGGGAGTTAATCTACAAAGATTTCTCTCAACCGAATAACCTCCCACTGATTATGGCATGTCTAAAAGCATGATAAAAAATTCTAATTCCATACAACAGCATCATAATGTAGATTCACAATCAATACATGCTATGTTACATTGAATAACAGAATTAAAATAAAAAACAATTAATCATGCTATTCTAATTACAACATATTATAAACTCTAGGCAAATAAACAACAACATGCTGTATTTAATATTCAAATTATGCCATAACAGAAAGTATATCACTTCTGGAATTTTCTGGAATTTTTTTTTGGTATTTTTCTGGAATTTTAAATAACTAATAAACACACATAAAATTAGAAATAAAAAATCCAGAAACTGATACACTGAAACAATTATACTAGTAAATAATAAAATATTTCAGAAGTCCACAATAAAAATTTCAACCCCAGAAAATTATTTATGCAATACCAGAATCATTTTAAAGCATAAAAAATGAATTATTAACACAGAAAAAATATTTTTTATTTTCGTAAAATTTTCAAAATTTTACAGAAGATACAAAATTTAATTCTGAGTCTAACGGTACCAACCATGCTTAAAACAAAGCTATAACGAATAAATTATGGCCAATTAACGCGATTCATAATTAAAAAAAAACAAACAGAGCCTTAGAGCCAAGCCAGCGCGGAAAAACGGCTCGGCTCGGCTCGCCGCTCATCGCAGCGCAGCTCAGCGCGAGGCGGCTCAACGCGGCGCGGATCGAAGCGGCGCGGCTAACGCGCGCGCGTGGAAGGGAGGGGACGGCTCGCGCGTGGGCGCGCGTGGAAAGCGCGCCTAGCGCGTGACAGCGCGTGAGGGCGCGTGGCGCTGCTGGGCGGCGTCATACAGCGCGTGAATCACACGCGCCACCTTCCCAGGTGTTTTCTGGTCCGATTTTTTTTACTGTCGGACTCCATTTTTCACAATAAAAATATTTATGGCATTAAAAATGACATTTAAAGAATATAAAAATGAGGTATATCATTCTCTCAATCTAATGGAGTTAAAATGCAAAAAACCGTACACTTCATCTTCCTCCTCCATTAATATTCATACATATATCATGTATATATATATATATATATAAAATATACACATATTTTAATGCATAAAAATAAGCACGAAAATACCCATATTTAAGGCTCTGATACCAATGTAAATCAAAAGGCATTAAAAAACGCAGCGGATTAAATGTTTAGATCATACCTTTTAGCGAAGAACCTCGTGGGTAAATCACGTGCTTCCTGAATCTGGTCAATCAACTCAGCAATGGGGTGATATTACACTAGTGAATATCACCCACACAAATCACAGTGCAATAGGCTTGATCGTTGTTTATGGGAGAGAGTCAGAGAGAGGAGAGTCTGGGAAAAAGGTTATGGGTAAAAACCCCATAACATATCTGATATACGTATCTGATTCAATATATTAGATTAACCATATAATCTGATATATAACCAATATCTATCTATCTATCCATATCTATTGATATGATAGATATAGATATCCTGAATGGTTATCCAAATAAGTTTGAATTAAAATTCAAACTTACATGGATAAGGTTCAAGAGGTTCAGGCTCAAAAAGCTCAAAGGGCTATGCCACATGGGCGCCCAATTTCTAACAGTACATATATACGGTAAATTATAATTTTTTTAAACTATAATTCATTTGTATTTGTATTTGTATTTTGCCTTCTTTAACTTCAAAATATAATAATTAATCACCTTAAAATATTATCTTATTACAATTAATCCATTATATTAGGGATATTTAATACAAAATTGGATTATATGTAAAGCAGATGACATATTTATTAAATTTTTTAGGTAATAATATTCTTATTTGGTGATCTTGTTTTATCTTTACCATGAAGATAAGAGAGACAAAGTAAAAATAACATTACCGGATAATGGTATTATTATCTTTAAAAAAAATCAATAACATGTATAATTATCCTAAAAAATAATAAGTTTGTCACATGTTTTACACATAACTTGATTTCATATAAATCCCTAATAGAATTCTAATGAAAGGCATTTAGTATAACAAGATAATACTTCAACATAGTTACACCACAATAATTGATAATCAAAGACCACAAATATCATAACTGTGTAAGATTACAAATGAATTGAATTGTTCATGAGCTCGACTCGGCTTGTTAAGAGCTCTGTTCGGTTTGGCTCGATTTGTTAAGTAAATAAAAGAGATCGAGACTAATTTTTAGGCTCGTTTAATAAAGGAGCCGAACTCGAACTCAAATAAGTTTTGGCTAGTTTATATTTATTTTAAGGGTAAATTGTAAATATACCTCTTGATATTTATTTAAATTACAAATTATTTTATGTGAATTTACAAATTACATCCCACTACTTGAAATATCTAATTTAATAACAAATGACCATTTTATTAATAAATTAATTAATAATTTCTAATAATATTAAAATTTATTTCAATTAATAATTTAAATAATTTTGTTTATTAATTTCATTTTTCATTTCTTTCACATATTTGGTGGCTTTTCGTGTAGTACCGTACTGATGCTTGTCACAATTTTGATACGTGCGTGTAGTACCGTACTGATGCTTGTCACAATTTTGATACGTGCGAAAGGTAAAGTAAATTTTGATACGTCTTAACCATTCATCATTATTCAGCAAAAACAAGTATCATGACTGGACGTGGGACTTATGAAAGTGAAGTATGTATGTGTGGGGGGAAATACTGATTGATGCCTTGAAAAAGGTCGAGGTGCATTAGTTGGAACTGGTAGATGATGTCAAAAAAAGAAAGAGACACTATCTAAAAATAAATATGATAAATTACACTGAATTTTATTTTAAAAATATTAAATAGATCAAAATTAATGTAGATGATATGAAAAAATCAAAGATATAAAGTAAAATATCTATTTTAATATAAAAGTGATAACAATATCATTGTTTTTTATTTATACTATTAACGATTTTCTGATAAAATGAGCTGAAAGCTGAAAGAGAGTCTAGTGTAATTATGTCAAACTTGTGGTGTTTACTGTATTTTTTTCAAACCTTCGTGGTGGTCAGTGTAATTTACCCAAATAAATATGCTTAGTTATAAAAAAAAAAAATCAATAATACATGAACATTCAATCTGTTTGATTTTCAGTTTTTAAATATAATTTTTGAGTTTTTTCTGTTTTGTGCGTTTTATTGCCTTTAGTAAACTTTTTTAAATTTTTCAATACACCTAAAAACTTAAGGTTGCGTTTGGTAGAGTTTTGTAAATATGATTTGAGAGTATGAGTTGTATTTTGAGTTTGTGAGTTGTGGAATTATGATTTGAGTGTAGAAAATTTGTTTGGTTATGATTTTTGAATAAAGTGTTGAATTGTATGTGGAATTGAGTTTTGAAAGTTTGATTTGACATGTGAAGTAAGAAAATTTGTTTGGTTATGAGTTTTGGAAAGAGTTTTCAAAACTTAATTCAAATTGTTATAACTCATAACAAAACACACTACTTTCACACTATTGAAAATTCTGATCAACACTCATAACCAAACTCTTTTTAAAATTCAATTAAAAAAAATTATTATTAACAGAAAATAACATTAATCAATTTTTTAATTGAAAATACTACAAAGGAAATAATTTTTTTTCAAAATAAATATTCAAAAAATTTAAATCATAAATATTTAAATAATTTAAATAATCTAAAAAATTTAATAAGTAAAAAATTAAAATAAATATTCAAAAAGTCTAAATCGTAAAAATTTAAATAATTTAAAATTTTAATATTTTAAATTTAAAAACAACTCTACACTCAAATCGTAACCAAACACATAAAACAAAACTCAATTAAGAAATTATTTTTAAAACTCATAACCAAACACATAACTCGAAACTCCATATTACTTTCACAACTCTACACTCAAATCGTAACCAAATACATAACAAAAAAATTAAAATATTTAAAAATATTTTTATAAAATAGAGTTTGAATTTATTTTTATAAAATATTTTAAAATTTAAAAAATTAAAATCGTAATATTTAAAAATTAAAATATTTAAAAATATTCAAAAAATTAAAAAAATTAAAAAATCGTAACATATTTAAATATTAAAATATTTAAAATCTTAACAAAATTAAAATATTTAAAAAATTAAAATATTGATTTGAATTGAGTTTTGAAAAGAGTTTTGAATTATGTGTTTGGTTAGGAGTTTTGAAAAGTAATGATTATGTTTTGAATTGAGTTTTGAGAAATGGGTGTAGAATTATGATTTGAAAGCTCAAAACAAACACCACACTCAAATCAATGGGTGGAACTATAATTTGAGAGGCTTACCAAACAGAGCCTAAATTTTTGCGAACAAATCTTAAAAAAAAAAAAAAATGAAAAATACAAAAGAAATACGAAAATGCACTACAAGAAATTGCACTTTTGGCGACTACTTTTGGCGACGACGTCAATTTTTCATAGCTAAAAGTATATTTTTGGCAACACAGTGATGAATTTCGTTGGTAAAAGTAGTCCTTTAGCGACGCAATTTACTACCGTCGCTAAAAAGCCATAACATTCACTAAGCGCCAAAATTATTAGTTGGCGCCAAAATTTCAAAAATTTTAGCTACGAGGCTTATTTTTTAGCAACACAATGAGCGTTGCTATTAGTGTGCTTACTTTTGGCGACAACAAGTTGGCGTGGGCAAAGAGTTAAACATTTAGCGACGATAACGCTATTCGTTGGTAAAAGTTTTGCTAGTAAAATAAAGTGATTTAGTGGTTTGTGTTTTTATTATAACTTTTGAAAGAATTTTAAATATTGTAGTTAAAATTAAAGTGATTATTGAATTAGATCACAAAATGAACCCATCAAACCCAATTATATTCTTAAGTTGAGATGGCTAATTCGAGATAATTTAAACTTTTTCAAAGAATGTGGTTAGATTATCAATTTCAATATATTTGGTTTTATTTTCAGAAACTAGTTTCAAATTTTCTTTTTCTAAAAAACTAAAAAAAAAAATTGAGTGAAAAAATAAAAAAAATACTTATTATTTTTGAATAATTTTATCTTTTTGGAGGTCATAAAGAATTTTTAAAAATATAAAACATTTCACGACACATAAAAAGTCAGCCGTTAAATATTACACTTTTCATAATGCACAAAAAACCAGCCGTTTAAAATATTACACTCTTCACAACATGTAATTTCTGTCGTGAAAGGTATAACCCAAAAAAAAAAAAAAAAATAGCACCAAAATAAAAATTTGGGAGCCAAACACCAAAATAAAAATTTCGGGAGCCAAACACCAAATAAATAAATAAAAAATCAAAGCCTTAAGTCCCTAATTCATTCTCACACCCAACCCTGTTCTCTGTCTCTCTGTCTCTCGCAGTGGCGATAACACCGAAGTGTGCAGTTCCCCCTCCGGTAACAACACCAGTGTAGGCAGTACCTCCTTCGGCGTCTAGGTAACCCTCCTCTTCTCATATCCTCTCATTCTCTTCTATCGCTCTCACAGACACTCACAATCTCTCTCTCGTAGACCGGCGTTTGCAGATCTCCCAACCCTCTCACTCTCTCGTAGACATATATTGAGGTCGAAGATCCTTCTAGATTATTTGGATCTGCCAGAGTTTGATCGGCCTCCGGTGGGACATTTGTTGGATGAGAAAGTTATCATCTCGGAAATACGATGAAATGGGTTACATTGTTTAAAGATTTCAAAGAATAAGTCGGGTCTTTCTCAACCTCCTTACTCTCCTTCTTCATCTTCCTCGTCTATTAACCAAGACAACAATGTCACTTCAACAACGCAAGACTCATCTGCATCTTCATCGTCTTCAAGGTTTGTTTTATCATACTATCTAATTATTAATGGGTTTTATGTTCTTTTGTAATGCCCTAAATTCAATTTTACTGAATGATTTTTACTGGGTTTTGTATAGTAGTGATTAGTTGTTGTTGGGAGATGTTTGAATCTGCAAGTGTTTGATTAATTTACTCACTGATTAGAACAAAGCTATCACTTGAAAAGTGTTAGGGGTTTCTAATAGATGAAAAGGCATGAAAAGGGGGAATAAAGCGAAAATGAGGGTGTTTGGGTTTCCAACTTTAATTATCCACTAAAGTTAGTGAGGACTTTTAATTAACTTGAGTTTATAAATTTCATTATCAAGTAGTGGTTTCTTATTAAGTAAAAATTCGTGATTTATGAAGTAGTGGTTTCTAATTATGAAATATTGGTTCATTTTAATTATGATTTTGTGGGTGGTTTCCATTCTATTGTGTTAATTGGGACATTGGTTCAGTCTTTTATTTGTTTCGTTATTGTTATTATTTTTGGCGAAGTTCTGTTGTGAATGTAGTTGTTATTGAGGACCTGCGTGTTACCATCCTGAGACAAGCAAGCGTTCTTTGCGGTCATTTGGATTTGACAATATCTCTATTGAACATGTATTTTGGAACAATGTTTTGGTTTCCTTTTGTTTTGATTAGCCCCATACTTGAAAAATGCCTTTGCATGATTAAGAATGCAAAAGGTATAGGTGTGAATGGGCTAAGATGAGGTGCCATCCTCTTAGAGCACCCAACTAGACTTGAGGCACATGCATATGAATTTTTCTAGTCTTATAAACATTTCCAAGCCTGAGCCCTTATAAGTAGCCTAACTAAGCTGGTTTGTGACTTTTGGGCTTAAGCCAAAGTTGTATTCCAATTTCCGTCCAATTATGCAAGTTTGAACCTTTATAATGTAACTTATTGTAGGCACTTGACAACCTACCACATGTCCATTAACATTTGACACGACATTGCCACGTGTACACATCACCACATGTCAGCCTCATGATACACATATTTGTTTACACTAGATGAGCCCTTGGTGTCACCACTCATTGAACAACTTGATGAGCAATAATTTAGTGTGTGCTTTAATCCCTTATACTTCTAAGTTGTGACGACGAGGCACTTCTAGGATTCTAGAGTCATGTAACACCTTGGTCTCTTAGCCTAGGCTGGGAACAAGGCTAAGAGACGAAAGCTCATCACAACATTTCCTTGCGCTTGGGTTTACCTATTTTAGGTCCATCAAATTGAAACTTCACTGCTCTCTCTCTCTCTCTCTCTCTCTCTCTCTCTATAGACTATTTTGTTTCTTACCCAATCACATCTAGAGCCTCCAGGCCTTTGACGCGCTTTGTCATCTTTTCACTGAACCTACACTGTACTGTACTATCCATATTTAGAAATCATTATTCAGTGGTTATGGTACATTCCATGAAATTAGACACTCTTATTTATCTTCCTAGTGTTGTAATATCATAATTCATGAAAAACATGCTCCTTGGTACCACCTGAGAAACCTATTATGAATTATTTTTCAGTTTGTGCTTTGAGGTGGAATGACTGCAATTTAATGTACTTTTACCGGACTGCCAGTGCCTTGAATTAATTGGAATCTTGAAGTATTACTATTACCTTTTGCGTGCAGATATGGCATAGCAACATGCCACACAATATGTTAGCTAACAAGAAAGGCCATCAATGATGGATTAAAAAGGAAGGCCCATACTTCATTTTTCCTGGTGGTGGCACAATGTTCCCAGAAACTTAAACAGTATATTTCCATAGCTGGTGGAGTTCTAAGGACAGCCCTTGATATGGGATGTGGGGTAGGAACTGTGATCTTTTGTTTCGTTGAGCTCTAATTGATTCTTGATCCTTTTTTAGCCATTTAATTCAATGCCCTTACAAGTTGCTAGTTTTGGTGAATACCTTTTGGTTGAAGACATTTTAACCCTCTCCTTTGCTCCAAAAGATTCACACGAAGCACAAATACAATTTGCATTAGAATGAGGAATACCAGCATTCCAGCATTTGTTGCCATGCTTGGTACTCCCCGACTTCCATTTCCCGCTTCCTCATTTGACTTGGTGCACTGCTCTCGATATTTGATCCCTTTTACAACACATAGTGAGATCTCTGTAACTCGTGTGCCTCTCACATTGTACACTTCATTTATTGCTTCGGTTCTTATTATAAACAATGTCATACTTTGCAGATGCAACATATTTTATTGAAGTTGGTAGGTTACTTCGCCCAGGAGGGTACATAGTCATTTCTGGCCCCCTATACAGTAGCCTAAACAAGATAAGGAATGGGCAGATCTCAGGCAGTGGCTAGAGCGTTGTGTTATGAGCTGATTGTTGTAGACGGGAACACTGTCATCTGGAAAAAGCCTAATGGGGATTCATGTCTCCCAAATCAAAATGAATTTGGGCTTGAATTGTGTGATGAATCTGATGACCCAAATTGTGCATTGTAGTTGTCCTTTCAAGGCCTCCGTTCTTCTTTCTTTTTTTTTGATCTCTCCTTTTATTTTCTTTTTAGTTTACTAATAGAATGCTGGTTCATGGAAACACCGTTATTTTGTTCCTTTTTTGATTATATGTTGTAGCTGCTTTAAAAGGATTTAAATGATTGTGGTCTTAGTTTCTAATCTCAGCATTGTAGCACTGATCAACAATATTGACTAAAGCTCATCTAAAGAACTTGTTGGATTTGGAATCTGAGCTCAAGTCTTTTACAGGTACTTCAAGTTAAAGAAATGTGTTAGCAGGAAATTTTAAACTTGGTGTTGTAGGCTCATACCTTAGTAAATCTAAATCATTTATGTAAAATTCTAAATATTTTCTAGGTCTTTGTGTCTGGGATTGTAGTATTGTTGTACTTGGGAAATGTACATACTCATAATTTTTGTTAAATTTTTTAGGAGAAATTACCCAACAGTGGGATTTTCAAAAAAATTATTACATATGCATGAAAAACTTTATAAATTTAATTATTAATATGTTTCCTCATTCTCACACATGTTGGGTATGGATCCACTAGTTCATTGGTTTACAGCAGCTGCGACCCACATTGAGACGAAGCACCTCTTTTCTCTTCAACTCTTCCTTCACAGCTGTTGTTGATTCCTTCACCTCAGGTTCTTCTTCTTTTTTCTCATGCTTTTTTTTTTCCCCTTCTATAGATTTGCATTTTTATTTGATTTGTTCATTAGCATGTGATTTGATTTTTTTTTTTTTTTTTAAGATAAGAAACTCCTTATTTGTTATCTGTTGTGTGCTTGTTGTGGCTACTGTTATATTTGTTGTATATTGATTTGAAGTTGTGGGTATTGTTATAGGGCATGTTATGGTTTGTTTTTGGATTGTGCTTACTTCTAATTGGGTAAGGGTGCTTACTTCTAATTGGGTAAGGGTTTATGATCATTGTTATCTTTCAGATCACAATATTATTTTCTTAGTAACTTCTATCAAGTCATTTAGTTTTGATTTTTTTACATCTTAACATCAAGTAGTATTGTGTGTCAGTATGGCCTCTGTTTGTGGTGGATGATTAGCCTTGCAAGATGCTAGTGTCCTAGTGAAGCGCTCTTTTACTGATATAGCAATGGGTTTGGTTTTGGACACTAAGGAATTTGGGGAGGATGGAACCCCACTTATTCTTTATGACATAACTGGATCTGAAGATGCATTTGGGGATATGGATTTTAAGGTATTGCCTTTTGGAATTTCTTTTATATTTACCATTACAATGTGTTCAGTTGGTTTTCAATTTAATTTTCTTGTTACATGTGAAAAAATCTCGAGGAGCTACACAAGTAGAAGTATGCCATAATGCAGAATCCGAAGGCATGGTAAATAATTAGATTAGTGATTTTAATGGTGCAGGTTGCTGGAAATGAAGATCGTATAACTGCGTTTCAAATGGACATAAAGGTCATACATCACTTACATTTCAGTAGTATGAGTTCCTTTAATATGAGTAATGTGTGTGTGCTCTCATCTTCTTGTCTTTCTTTTCTCCAAAATGACTGCGTTGTTTTCATTGAAGATAGTTTACTGTTTTGTGTTTCTTGGCCACTTGTCTGCTATTTCATGACTTCCACAATGACTTTCATGGTTTCATTGAAGGCAGCTTACTGTTTAGTGTTTCTTGGCCATCTGTCAGATATACAATGGGTAACTACACTCAACTTAACACATTCTTCAATGACAGGTAGTAGGAATTACTTTGCCAATTATGAAGGAGGCACTCCTACAAGCAAAAGATGGTTGAACGCACATTCTTGGCAGCTACATTTGTTAATGCATTTGTTAATGCTGGCTTTGGTCAGGTAAAAGGGTGGTTCATTTGTGTAAAAAATTTTGGAGGCAAATATTTTAGGGATGGCCTCATGTAACATTTGCTGCTTATATTGTGGCAGGATAAGCTAATGACAGTCCCATCAGAGGCTTCAAGTGGTGGTTCTTCAGGAAACTGGCTCTTTAAGAATAAAGAACAACGTGTTTAATTAAAGTTGATGTTGATTAATTTATTCCATTCTTGCTCAATTGATACAAACACACAGCCTCTCTATTTATGCACCTGCCAATTCCACCTCAGTACGTTCCTAACTAACTACTGTTACAAACACACAGCTGACAAACCTCACTCACTAACATGCTCAACACCCTGTATAACTGACCTACAAACTACCCTGTATGTCGAACTTAACTATCTTTCTCAACCTTCTCTCTTACACAGTGAAGTGGTCTACCATCAGTTTCTAATCCCTCTATGTTTTCCATGTTGGAGTATTTTACTGTAACAAACTTTATCATGTTCTAGTTGGCCAATAAAAAAGTAATGTAATGTGTTGGACTCAAGTCATTACTATAAGGTCATTTCCTCTTCTTGCAATTTTTGCTTCCTGGGGAACTATATATTTTGCACAATAAAAGTTAAGGTAGCTCATACTAGTTACTTGATTTAGTAAGCATAACACTTATTGCATAAACTGTTATTGAAGAAGTATCTAGCTTTGCTTGAGTTAGGCCTGATACTCTTTAACATTTTGTTGTAATCCCTTATAATATAGAATCAGTAGAGTGAAATTTGAGCATGTCCAGTTGATGGTCAATAACAGGTCATGAGATCTGCAGTGAAGTACACAAATGAGTAGGAAAAAAGGTTACTTAGGAGTAATAATGACAGTAAACACAAGTGCACTGCTTCACCACACGTCCCCCCTGCACCCCTAAAAAATGCTAGTGACTCCCCCTTACTCATGCTTTTCCTCGTTTACATAGGATGCTTGGGAGGGGTTGACTGGGCACATACCTAATGAAGAGATCACCGCAAATCCCAGCTTCTCTTTATTGATTGAAATCATCCCTGTTAAGGTTTTATCTAACTGATAAAGGGTGAAACTGGAAACTCTTATGACCTGTCACCCCCATGCAGATGTGAATTATAGTGCAACAGTATAAATAGCCACCCTTTGTCAATCACCCACCCTCCAAACTTTGGATAAATGAGATGTCAAAGAAATTATTGTTGTGGTTGGCCTTGAATCTTTTTGACTTATATTTTGAAAATTTTCCGGTGAGTATTTACAGTGAATGAAATTGCCTTCTGTTTATCAAGCATAGGTAAATACTTCACTGTTGTATAAGTTATGTTGAAGAATGCATTTGAGAAAATAATTCTTGATAAACTAAATGATGTCTTTTATTTTTCCATGGCAATCAGATAGTCCGTTGATGTAATTGTCAAAGAATCAAGCTCAGCTGGTTTGCAACATGGAAGTGACCTTATGGTGCAAAAGAAAAGGTTGGGCTGCTCTGCTTCAGAGCCTATCATAAAGGAGGAAGTTGAAGAGGCCAATATTATTCTCGCACAAAGACATGTGATCTTCAATTCATCTTTGAAGTCAGAGAATGCCCACCCTTTGAGGTTTTTTTCCTTTTTTTTGGTTTTGTGTGGTGTGTGTGTGGTAACAATACCAGTGTATTGTCTGTTTGAACACAGGGCAGACTGTTTCAGAATAATATGCGTTGCATATTGTTCTTGACCAGTTTGTTCACCATTCAAACTCAGTAACTGATTGTTTGAACACATATCTTGGTGATTTTATATTCTTTAGTTACTTAGGTTTCTATCTTTTATAGTCCTAAGAGGACTTGCTAGATCTATTATGAGTGTGAGTTTTGGAATAGGTTTGTTTGGTATAGCTCATATTGCATATAGATTTAGGTCGTGTGCATTGATCACCGTTTGGAGCATGATGAGGTTCATGTGGTGGATGCAAATAGTGAATGTGCAAAGATTTTCCATGGAATTGCTCTTAGTGTCACAGTAGGTAGGATCTTGGCATCTAATGTTTTAAGTTGTACTTGAACTTTGGATACTAGTGGATGCCCTAGGTTCATGGTTTTTTACTGAGTTTGAATTTTCCGTATTAAAACCTTGTCTCTTTTGTGATCGCTCTATGTTATTCTACATATATTTTTTTAAGTATCTTATTCTACATAGTTAGATTGGTTAATCGACATTGATATATATGATTTCATCTGCTTGGATTAAAACATTCACGTTCAATTGATTTAACTGAAGAATTACATAAGCTATTTGCACTACTCTGACCGGAAATTTATTTTTCAAAACCTGCCTCAGCTGTAAAAACCTAACTCAATTTTGAAAAATTCCTATTTTTACTTGGATTTGATAGCAATTATGACCAATTTATACTCCTTAATTTTCACGTTGGGCTCCATTGCATACTTATTATTATTATTATTATTTATTTTTTGGTTCAATGCGGGACTCACAAAAACATTGTCGAGAGAAGGTCAAGCATCTGTTGTTTTTGGCTAAAGTGTGGGTATGATAGAATCTGGGGTAAAATTCAGGAGGTGGAGGTCTCTCTTGGTTTTAACTTTGACTCCTTCAAAGACACTTTAGTGTTAGTTTTACAGAAAGTTTGAGATGGAATGAGGTAATGTAAATTACACTTGCAAAAAATTAAGTTAATTTGGTAATTTGAGATTAAAAAACTTTCAGGTGATTGCTCTTCTCTAAATTCTGACTTCTGTTTAAGTGGGAGGATGCTATGTTCAGCAACCAATGCTAAAAAAGATAAAAACAAAAACAAAAACAAAAAACAAATAATCAAAAGACAAAATAAAAATGAAAAGAGAAGATTAGAAAAACTAATGAAACCTTATGTATTTTGTGCATAAAGGTTATAGTGTGCAGAAATATATATAAATTTCTTCTGTTACCACATTCTTGCTGTTGTATGAGCACTTTTTCCATATCTGTTGGTGATACTAGAACACAAATAAGTGTTTAGAGTTGAGGTCATCTCTTTGCTTTATATATGAAAAATTCGTCCTTTCTGCATGTTTCTAGGGTGTACCTCCAGAAAAATAGAAACGCACTTTGTTACTTGATTTAATTTCTTTTGTAATAAACAGCATGCAAATTCTTTCATCAAAACTTCTAGCCTAGATTCTCCAGCAACTGCAGCTCGCCTCACCAATGGGAAGAAAATATTGAACAAATTGGATTCAGTAAGCAATACAAAATTGGAAGCGAGTAAATATGATATGACTGCGGCAGACTACTGCATGACCCAGAAGTCATCTCCAAAGACTGTAGTGAAGAGAAGAAATCAAGAACCAGTTAAGTATCAGGCAGCTCATTATTGCTTTTTTCTGATAGTAATTCATTTTGCAAGTTGAAATTAACAGCTCAAAAATGGAAAAGCTGTCTTGGGCATGAGCCTTGCACTTGAGTGATTGTCTCTTCCTATGGTATGGAGTATCCAAATTTTGTATTCGATGACTCAGTTTTGATTGAGAGCCCTTGAGTAATCTAAGAACTGAAAAAGGAAAAAATACTAACTTTGAATCTCTTCAATATGCACATGCATATAATTGATTATAATTTATTGAAAGGAGTGTTTCTTTGAGATTTGATACATTTGAATTTTTTTTGTTTTTTTTTTTTGTTTTTTGACAAGTAATACAATTGATGATTTTATTGCCCGGCACTCATTTCTTTTCTAGTTTGAACTTGTACTGAATTTTTTCTTCCTTCAAGGCATATGCAGTTACAGCACTTATGAAAATATACGCCTTTGAGATAGCAGCTGGGAGAAAAGCCGATGTGCTACCTGAGGTAGGTCTTTTTGGCATTTTCAGCACACGTCTCATACCTTAGCCATCTAAATCAGTTTTGTACTTAGGTGGCTGAGTATTTGTGGTGGTACTTGCTGTTAAATGGGATCGCTATAAATGATAAGCCAAAGTTTCCTCTTTCTCTACGACTCTGCCTCAACCCCATCCTTCTGGGTCTATACCATATCCTTAAATTATGTTGAACCTAAATCATGTGTCTCTAGGGTATGCATTCGCTCTTTGGAGTTGATACTTGCGATGCGATTTGAGCCTGATTTATTTGATTCATTTATGTTCTCAGGTTTCCCTGCTAGTGGCATTCTTCCATTTACTGCTTCCCTGCTTTTCTATATGCACTGCTTGCTATATTAATTATTATTATTTTGGTTTTGTATGTGTATATCATCACCAAAATATATGTAGGCATCATAGACAAGAAAGTATATGCTTTTCTGTGTCAACATCATTAGAATTCAATTCCGCTTTTATGTGTTGACTATACATTCTTAATTTCTTTCCTTGTTGCAGTGTCAATCTTTGATTGAAGAATTATCAGCATCCCACTCAACAGAGTTGCAGCAACGTGCATATGAGCTCCAAGCAGTCATCAGCTTAGATGCTCATGCTATTGAAAGCATTATGCCACTGGATGCAAGTTGTGAAGACATTGAGGTTTTTTTTGATATCTTAAATATAGTATATTTTGTTTTTAATTTATTGTTGGGGTTCTTAGCTTGTTAATTAGCTTTTGCATACTTCTGACATGGATAAATTAGTCTGCATTCCCTATGCACTTTTCACAAAATGATTAGAAGCTTTTCTTGTTGTCTATTTGTTTGCTCTCTTGGATGCATCCTATTGTTTTATTGGGGAGTTCTTCCAGTATCTCATAAATTATTGTTGCTATAACTTCTTCTATTATCCTATATGTTTTGACAGTACATATTTAATTTTTCACTTTGTTTGGTGCTCAAGTTACTTGCCAATTAGTACCTTATTTTTCCATGTATTCGATATGGTGTGATGGCAAGTGCTGTCCACCATCGCCGGCATTGTGGCACGGGTTTAAATCATCGGAGTCAGCCTCTTCAAATGCACAAAAAAAAAAAGAGAAAAGAATAAATAAATAGAAGTTGAGGTACAGCTACCTGTATCTTATAAAAGAAGTGGGGTAAGCGAGAGACTTGCGCAGTGGGAACAACCTTTTTTCTTTTAATCAGATATTATGATTGTTTCACTTCGTAAAGATTTCTTTGGTTATCAATTCAGATGCCAGTTTCCTAGGAAGAGAGAGTAATCTAACAAAACTATTGGATAGGTGTTTAACCCAATTTAACAGGGATTGGCACAGGGGAATGGCCCTTTTTCTTTCTTTATTTATGTTAGGTGTTCTAATATCATATTAGATGATGTTATTGTTAATGTCTACTTTTCTTTTTTAAATTGCAGCAAAATTAAAATCTGGTGCTGATTGGCTCTGTTCTGTGTGCTCTGCTTCTGATGCAGCTTTTGATTGATGTGATCTGTTTGTCCTGATTTCTGATTTGGTTGAGTTGTTTTGTTGCTGGTTTTGTTTGATTTGTTTTCTGACTGTTCTAGTAAATGAGGTAAACTGCTGCGTTAATTCTGATTTGGTTATATGATTTTGTTTGGGTTGCCGAGTTGAAATGGTTTTCTGAACTGGCGATGATCTGTGTTGAATCAGTTTGCTGATCTGCTATTTTTCTGGTGTTGCTGTGATGTTGCTGCTGTTGCTGAGATGCTGTGGTGATGCTGCTGTGATGCTGTTTGTTACTATGAGGTGCTGTTGTGTTGTTGTTGGATGTTTGCTGGTGTTGTTGATGTTTGGAAGGGTGCAAGACTTTTTGTCCAATCTGTAATAGATCAGGTTTTCATTAACGGGGGTTTTCATTAGGTGTAAGTTCGGGCAACTGTTGGTGTTTTGGCTGGAAGGGTATGGAGAGGGTATGGAGGGGGTATTTTGTGTGATTTCATATCCATGTTATTAGTTTGTTATAGTGGTGCCTGAGGGATGCCTCTTGTAAATCTGTAAATCTTTTAAAAAATTATAAATGAGTTTCAATTATTTTTGCCGTTGCAAATTTGTCGTTGTTAAAAAGTGAAGCTTTCTCGACAAATAACTTGTCGGTAAATGTGTAGCTAAAAGTTTATTTTTGCCCACTCATATTGTGTTGCTAAAAGTGTATTTTTTGCCAATGTCAATTTGTCGTTGCCAAAACTAAAGCTTTATCGACAACCAAATCGTTGGCAAATGGCAACATTTACCGATGTAAATGTGTCGCTAAAAGTTACTTTTCCCCACTCATATTGTGTTGGTAGAAGTGTATTTTTTGCCAATGTCAATTTGTCGTTGCCAAAAGTAAAGCTTTAGCGACAAACAAATCGTCGGCAGATGGCAACATTTACCTACGTAAATGTGTCGCCAAAAGTTTACTTTTGCCGACGCATATGTTGTTGCCAAAAGTATATTTTTTGCCCATGCAAATTTGTGTTGCAAAAAGTGCCACACAATCATCATATTTGAATGACTTTTACCAACGCAAGGTAAATTACCGACGATGGATGGAGGCTTTTAGCGACGACTATGTTCGTCGCTAAAGGCAATACTTTTACCAACGCATTCATAATTTCGTCGGCAAAAACTTTTGCCAACTCACTTTTGCCTACGGGTTGCCAACGTAGCTTTGTGTGTCGGCAAAACTCTTTGCCAACGAATTTTCCCTTTTAGCAACATATTTTGTTGCGTTGCGAAAAATGCAATTTCTTGTAGTGATGTACTAATTTTTTTTATTTTTAATATTTAGTATATATCTTTTATATATACAATCGACTCGACAAAATTGATACGATTAACTATATAGATTATAAAATAACTGGAGATTGTCTCATTAAATATTTGTAAAATTATGATGAAATAGAAAATTAATAAGTGATTTTTAGAAAATTATGAAATCATTTTATTACATTTTGATAAATATACATAAAATATAAAGGTACTATTTTAGAAAAATTAATAAAATATCATTCTCCAACTCTTGATAGTAGGAGAAGTGCAATATGCTTTTTTTTCTTTTAAATTTTTTATTAGCTAAGGTCCATCGATAAAATTTCTTTGTGATCATTCTCAAGAAATTTCAAAATTTCTTTGTGAAATTAGAGAAATTTCTCTGTAAAAATTAAAATTTCTCTGTGTCGAGGCAAAATTTCTCTATGAAAACGTTGAGGGACCCTAACTAATATAAAAATATTATATATTTTTTATCTTATAAAATCTTAATATCAAGAACCTTAAAAAAATTCCCTTACCATTTCAATATAAACCAGTCCCCCTATGCTTCCGCCAATACATGTGTGGTATAATTAAATGTAAAATAATTACTCCGTCCCAAAATATTAGTTCCTTATTCTATTTTTTATTCCTCCAAAATATTAGTCACTTATAAAAAAATCAATGACTAAAATAACATGAATTTCATATTTTGGACTTCTTTTGAATTCATTAATTAATAATTTTGAACTATAATAATTTTACTACCAAAGGGTAGTTTTGAAAAGTTAATATTTTTGAAATATAATAATTATACTATAAAAAAAATTGGATTTCCCTAAAGGGACTAATATTTTAGGACAGAAGAAATATATTTTTTAATGTAAAAAAATAAGAGTTTTTTTTTTATTGATAAATCCCATTTAGAGGTGTTCTAACCCAATAAGTCCACCAAGAAAAATTATAATTTAGTTAATCCCATGTATTTATACTTTTATTCTATTAGGTACTTTTTTTCCTAATTTATATTGTTTGTGAACTATTATACCCTTATGTCTATTGTTGATATGTATTATATTGTTTGTGGACTATTATACCCTTATATCTATTGTTGCTACTTCTATTTTGGTACTTACAATTATTCACGTTTTTTTTTTTTGGGATTAGTTTCCTTCACATTTGTGGTATTGGTTCATTATGCTAGGGTTTCAAAACTCTCTATTTGGTAGGATTTAGAAACTCTAGTTTATACATGGTTGTGAAATAATATTATGTACCTTTATTGTTGCAGTGAAATTTTGTATTCCTTCATTATCACTTTGTGTTCGAAGTTCTGTGTTAGTCTATTGTTGCTCTATATTCGAAACTTTATGTTTCTCCATTATTATAAGTCGAAACTATATTTATGTCTAGTCAATTTTGTTATAAACATATTCTTCAAAGGTGGGTTTGGTTTGATTTGGATCGGTGGAATGTTGAAATTACATAAATTGTTAATTATAGTGATAATGATAAAGATGCTGATGAAGATGAGGATGTGGGTGTTATTTATTTATTTATTTTTGTTTTTAGAGTGATTGTTTTTTTTTTTTTTTTATTATTATTATTTTTTTTTATCAATCAGTGTGAATGTTCACATTTCACATTATTTGAAAGTCTAAGAAATAAGTGTTGAAATATAGATATGGACATAATTATATATTTTGCAAGATATGAATATTCACATATTATTGATTTTTTGTTCCTATACTTGTTATTTGAACAATTATTTTTTGTTACCATTAAACAATTGAAATAGTCATTTTTTTTCCTTTCAATTTTGTTTCATGTTGCAATGTAATTGTTCACATTGATATGAATTTAATTTTTCTATGGTTAGTTGCATGTTAATTGTAAATTGTGAACATTCGCATTATATTTTGATATGATTTTTTTTTTTTTGAAAGTTAGTTGCATTTTGTTATTTTTTTAGGGAGATTGATCAGTAAGTCCCATATTTTGGACTTGTAATCCGTATAGTACTATATTTTTTCTTGTGATCCATTTAGTAATTTTGGATGTGTAATGACTTATTTGCCTACTACATTGGAGTGTCACATTTAAAAAAAATACATTGAAGAATTTTTTAGTATCATATTATACCTGCCACGTTAGTGTCACATTTGGAAAAAAAAAGTGTACACTAAAGAGTTTTTAATTTTTTTAGAGTGTCATATCATACCCACTACGTTGGAGTGCCACATGTCACGTTTGAGAAAAGTATACTAATGAGTTTTTAATATTTTGTAGAGTGTCACATTATACTCGCCATGTTATTACGTTTGAGAAAAGTACACTAAGGAGTTTTTATTTTTTTGAAGTGTCACATCATACCTGCCATGTTGTCACATTTAGGAAAAGTTTATTAATGAGTTTTTATTTTTTTGAAGTGTCACATCATACTTGTCACGTTGTCACATTTAGGAAAACTATACTAATGAGTTTTTATTTTTTTGAAGTGTCACATCATGCTTGCCATGTTGTCACATTTGAAAAAAGTACATTAAGGAGTTTTTATTTTTTATTTTTGGAGTAAAAGTTTTGGAATGTCACGTCATACCCGCTACGTTGTCATATTTAGGAGTTTTTAATTTTTTTTGAGTGTCACAATTTATCTGCCACATTATCACGTTTGAGAAAAGTATACTAAGAAGTTTTTTTTTTTTTTTTTGAAGTATCACATCATACTTGTCACATTGTGACATTTGGGAAAAGTACACTAAGGAGTTTTTATTATTTTTGGAGTAAAAATTTTGGAGTGTCACATCATATCCGCCACGTTGTCACATTTAGGAAAAGTACACTAAGGAGAGTTTAATTTTTTTGGAATGTCACATCGTTAGAGTGTCATATTAATACCTACTATATTGGAGTATCACATCATACCTGTGACATTAATAAAAAGGGTATAGCTGTCCACCAAAACACTTCCAAAATCAAAAATAGGATCACGCGAAAAGAAACTCTCCATTAATAGGACTTAACAGATTAATAGAAAAAACTTAGGACTAATTGGAGAACTTATTTGTGAGATGAGATTTATTGGTAAATATCTATTTTTTTTTACTATGCTTGTTGGTTGAACAATTACTTTTGTTACCATTAAACAATCGAAATAGTTGATTTTTACTTTTTTCAATTTTATTTTATATTTTCATGTTGCAGTATGAATGTTCACATTGGTATGAGTTTATTTTTTTAAAAGAAATTAGCTGTGTATTAATTGTAAATTGTGAACATTCACATTGTAATTCGGTATAAGTTTTATTTTTTCGAAAGTAAATTATATGTTTGTTGTTTTTGTTATTATGCTTGTTAGTTGAACAATCATTTTTGTTACCATTGAACATTTGAAATAATTGATTTTCACTTTTTTCAATTTTATTTTATGTTTTCACATTATAGTGTAAATGTTTGCATTGATATAAGTTATTTTTTTAAGACTAGTTGTATGTTAATTATAAATTGTAAATATTCACATTGTATTTTGGTATAAATTTCATTTTTTCGAAGGTTAGTGGTATGTTTGTTGTTTATTGTGAACATTCACATCATATTTTAATATATGTTTTGTTTTTTCAAAAGTTAGTTGGATGTTTGTTATTTACTATGAACATTCCCATTATATTTTGATTTTCATTTAGATTTTTTGTTGCGTTATTTTTAAAAATTTTAAATTATAAAAATCTTCAAAGTTCATAATTTGAAATTTTCTCTTTGGAATGCGGGAGAGATTTTCTCTATAGAATAAGGGAAAGATTTTCTCTTTAGAATGAGAGAGATTTTTTTTTCCATAGAAGGAGAGACTATTATTATGTATCAATTTCAAAATAGAAACATGTGCAAAAAATTAGAAATGATGATTTGGTCATATTACATTAAACAGAACTTAATGGAATACTCAAAAAAAAATATGAGTTAGATGGAATAAAACACTTGAAAAAGAGAATTTATCAAAAAATAACCCAAATAATAATAGTATTATATTTTAACCATATTACTAATAATATGATTGATGACGAGGGTGTACAGGAAGTAGTCACTACAACAAAATGCACCTTTGGCAACCAAATTTGGCGACTAAAACATTTTTGGTCGCCAAAAGTCAAACCTTTAGCGACTAATTTTTCTATTGGTCGGCAATGTTGTGAATTTTAGCTACTAAAATTTTTTAGTAGCCATATAATAGCTATTGGCAACTAAAAAAAAATTTAGTCGCTAAAAATATTCAAAATAGGCGACCAAAAAGTATTTTAGTAGCCATATAATAGTCATTGGTGACTAAAAAGCTTTTAGTCAACGTGTGTCAAAATTTTAGGCTACTAACTCCGCTTTTAGTCGGCGTACGCTGCCTTTTGCCGACCAAAAAATTTTCATCGCTAAAAAAAAGAGTTATTTTTTTGGGAACTCTTTGCCGACTAAGTAATTTAGTCGTTGATTAATTAGTTTTTGCTGACAAAAAAAATATTTAGTCGCTAAAGGCAGGAAATTTGTTTCGGAGGGAAGCGTAAATATTGGCGCCCTCCCCTTTGTTTCACACACACACACACACACAAAGACCACTCACAAACACACAGACCACTCACTCACAAACCTGACACCGACTCCACCGTCGCACGTCGCTGGCCACCGTCGCTCCCCACTATCTCAGGTCACTACTGTCACCACTGGAAATCACCAACGCCACTGCTGCAAATCATAGGTTTTTGTCTCTCTCTCTCTCTCTCTCTCTCTCTCTGTCGCTGTCAGTCTTCTCCCTCTCTATCAATCTGGGTCTTCTCCCTCTCGAGCCATCTCTCTATTTCTCTCTCTCCTGCTCTTCCTGTATTTCCCCATCTCTCACACTTCATCTAGGGTTTATTTTTTGTGTTGACTTCGTAAATGGGCTTGGTTGAAGTTTTTGATTTGTACAACATTAATTAAATCTTCATGTCCAAAATGGGTTTAATTTTAGTTTTGTGGGTTTGATTTTGTTCTTATGAAATTATGGGTTTATTGTGTTTGAATTGAAATTATGGATTTTAGTTTTATGGGTTTATTGGGTTTTTTTGTGGGTTTAATGTTGTGACTACACACACTCTCTCTCACCCTCTTACAGTTCCAATGACTTCTTCCATGTCCACTGCCTTGCTAGTCAAATGAAGACTTTGTTTCTTAACCTCTCTCTGATTTGGTAGATTTATTTGAAGAATGAGGTATTAAGGAGAGGGAAACTAAAACTTTATTGGTTTATTACTAGTAGGATGTAGAAGATGTTTAATGTTTGACAAGGATCATTTGAAGGGGCTAAATTTGCAGTTTTAATACAGCGAAAAAAATTATTGTTGTTGTATGCTAGGAAACAACTAGTTCCAAAGGACTATTGTCATTAGCCATGTAAAAGATATAAAAATTTGTAACTCTTTATGTAATGTTGTTACTTGAAGTTTTTCACTTAACTTGAAAATGAAGATTTATGTGCCAGTGCCATAGTATAGCGCAATTGGTTGACTAATTGCATGGAAATTGGGTTCCAGGCTCAGCTTCAGCTAGTAATGACTTGGAACCGTATTTAGTTTTCATTATTTGTTAAATTGTGGTGCTTGTATTGAATTCTAAGTTTCACTTAAAATTTAGTTATACTTTGTTTGTACTGTTAAGACAGATTTCACTCTAAGATCCTTGATGGGTTTTGATTAATTGATCTCTCTCTCACTCGCACATGTTAACAGAGGCTTCAAGGGTTTGCCATATGCTTCGTTGCTGGTTTAACTTTTACACCCTTGGTATGTTCAAACGTTGAATACTTAAACCACTCTTTTATGTTAATTGTAGTTAACATGAATTTTTTCTCTACAATTCTCTTTGTGCTCTGCCTAAATGCTACACAGGAGTTACCTTGGGTTCCTAGATTGAATATTGAATTATCTCTTTGGTAGTATAGAAAATCTCTTTCTGCTGAGCACATGAAACCCCAATATTATAGCTTAGAAGTGGATGAGGGTTTTGTTGTTTGAATGTCCATTCTTATTTTTATAGTTTGAGTTGACCTTGGTGTAACTAGTGATGGTATTAAACTCAACCACTACTAACCAGTCACTTAGATTACTAAATCAAAGAACAGGCAAATCTGAACATCAAGTGATCAATTAGTTAAGTGGGAGTTTGAGCGCCCATTTGTAAAAATATCTTGAGAGCAAGAGTTCCATAAAAGTGTCAATATACATATATAAGTAGAGACATTTATCAAGTGATTTTATGCATTAATCATGTGCAAAACTAATTATATCTACTTAAAAATCAACTGAATGCATTTCAAATAATGTTTTTATTAATAGTTCATAACACCAAAAAGACTTTAGGGAGAAGGGGGCCCACAATTGCATAATAAATGAAATTAGCACTCAATTACAATGATTGTTGAGTGTTCTACCATCTCTATACACTCTAGATCACATCATACAGAGGTTTCCCACCTTTTGTGTGTGTGTGTTTTATTGTGTGACCTTCAACACTTGGTTTGACTTAATCTTTGAGTTATTGTCTAGTGGAAGGTATAATTTCTCATTCTATCACACACCTATACTCTAGGCACACACAGAGACACAATAGGAGCTCTAGATGAGCATCCCTGTTGAAGTGTTTAGGATTGTGTTTAGTGGTTGTCTGTTTTAGGTGAGTTGAGAAAACCTTGTTTATTGTTATATTTGAGAGAGTAGTAATTGTGGAAAAGGTCGGTAGGTGATCCTACTAAAAACCCTTTGCAAAGTAAGTGGTTGTAAAGATTTTGGGTGACCTTAGTGAAAGCCCATTTTATAATATTGGAGCCGTGCCAGCGAGGAATCATGAGTGGACATAGGTACAAGGGTTGTGTCAAACCACTATAAATGTTGGTATTAATCTCTTGTACCTTATTTTACTTAAAGGTTGGGTCCGTTACATTTGCAACTTCTTTTCTTTTGTGATTTACTTGAAACTGTAGCTCTTGATTTCAATTTTTTGGGCTTGTAGCATTTAATATGTCCTATTTCATGATAGAAGAGGTCTTACATGGTTATGTTATTGTATGCCTACGATGGAAACTAATCTAATTTTTTTCTCGATATTTTGTAGTCTATGCTTGTTTTCTTGAATCCAATCAAGTTTGGAATAACCTTTACTTTCGGCGATTTGCTCTCACTTGAGAGGTTTGTGCTTAGATTTGTATATTAGTATGCTTCTTATCATTATTCCCTATAAAGAGATTTAGTTTTTAGTTATTTAGATTTCTATTGAATTTTTGGGATTCTTTATTGTCACGACCCAAACCCGCCCCTGAGGGTTTAGCATCGTAACCGGCCAGTAATCCGTGATTACCAAAGGCCTGCTTAACAGTAATGACAATAATATAGAGTAAGGGGCTGACGGAAGCCAATTAGTAAATAAAAGATGTCCAATAAGCTGTGAAAATCTGAATAGAAAAGGACTTTTATGGACTACTCCACATTCATAACCATAAACATATATACATATCGGATACACATAACATACAGGATAGGGATCCAATCCCTTTACCATAACTGTACAGTCAAAAGTCTTGAACATTCATTACAAGACAGGAACAAAAGGGTGAATCTGAAACACCCAAAAACAGCCTTGGCTTGAACGGACTTGGAACCTCGAAGTGAGGCACAATGGTTGGCTTGACAAAACATGAGCTTAACTTGACGCTTCTAGCTTCGGTCCGGTGCCTGGCCACCTACATACATGTATAAACTGTGAGTTAAAGCCCAGTGAATAACAACTGTGTAAAGGGGTTAAGAATGAATGTCCTTTCAGTAGTTAAAACAGTTATTTGCATCAGTAGATCAGTTATTCAATCAGTGGCTCATATTTCATGCCATATCAGTCGATTAGAAATCATAGCAATCATACGTGGTACATTCGATAGCAAAACAGTATAGTAGGTCTTAATAGACCAAACAGTCAGTTGATGGCCATCAAATAGTAAACAGTAGTAGTTCCAAACATTGGAACTGACAGAGATCTCTGTAACAGTAGCAGTAACAGTAACAGTAACAGTAAGTTGCTATGGATGCCACGAGTACAGTTCATAAAATAGGACAAACATTCATTCAGTAAACAATGTCACTTTAGAAAGCGGTACAGTCGATCATTCAGAAAATAATCATAATTGAACATATCTTTACAACATTGTTACTCACAGATTACTGGGCTATAGACAGGCTAATCAGCATCCTCGGGTGCCAACCCTACACAGTTGCAGAACGAACACACACTAAGTTACACACTTGGGATTAATAACTCAGCCCCTAACTTGACTTGGTGTGGTTCTATAACATTATCCTCATTAGATGCCTTAAACATGGCCTAGGAATGCCTAGGATGGGATGAGCATGCAAAAATGTACTTTAAAACACTTTTCAAAATTTGTTGAAAACAGGGGTCTCGCTCGAGCGTGGCTTTCTCCGCTCGAGCGAGCTTACCAAAACAGAGGGGTCGCTCGAGCGTAGACTCCCTCGCTTGAGCGGTCTGTAAAAATGCAAAAAGTACTGGTTGTTGAAATTCTCCGCTCGATGCTCTCTCGAGCGTGAGACACGGTTCTTCGCTCGAGCGTAGGTTTTGTCGCTCGAGCGTGCGTCTGCACACGCAAAAACCTGAGAGCTTGCAATCTACGCTCGAGCTAGCATTCCGTCGCTCGAGCGGAGCTCTGAACACAAAGGTGGTCGCTCGAGCGTGGAATCCTTCACTCGAGCGTGGAAGCCAAAATCTGGGTTTTCCAGATTTGCTTCCAAAGCTCAAACCAAGAATCAAACGTGCCAAAACTCAAACTTTTGGGCCAATTTTCTAGAAAACACCTAGAAACTCATAATACAGCATGTTTCAAAGATCATTTTATAAAATCAAGCCCAAAGGTGTGACAATTGAACACAATTTTGAATGAAACTTGAAGAACAATGCAAGAACATAACATGCATGAGTTCCCATGAACTCTAATGCTCGGAAGCATGATCAAATGCAAGCTTGAACTAAAAACATGGTGAATTTCTAGAGTACAACCACAATATGGACATGCATGTAAGGATTTCATGAAACAACCTCAAAATTCCATGATATGGACATGCATGCATGAATTCACTCTCAAATCAACACTTTGAGCTAATTCTTGACTCTAATCTCCAATTTTCATGAACCATGCATGTAACAACGTAAATTCATAATCAAGAGAATGAATTTCCTACCTTAAGTCTTGAATTCCAAATGTAGAAGCCTAATTCCTCAAGTCTCCTTCAAATTCTTCTAAATTTCAAGCCAAACTCTTGTTGAATCAATTTTTTCTTCCAATTCTCTCCCTCTCACGTTTTGGTCAAGAAGATGGATAAAAAGTGGTGCCAAACAAGTATAAGGTCAAGCAAATGGCCTTGAAAAGGCCTACTAGTGACAAGAGTGTAAATAACTCTAGCTAATGTGATTTAACATTATTTATTCTAATTTAATCATTCCAAATCAAATTTTAATTAAATCTACTATAAAATCCTATAAATCCTAATCAGCATATAACACTCATCAATTTCTGATTCGGTCGTTGATAAGGCTTTCAATTCGCAGTTTGAAATTAAAACATGAACAGATCATTCAGTAACAAACAGATAGAAATGCATTTAAGACAACACACTCATGTAATCAATTTAGGATTTCATCATAATCAATTACTTATCATGCTAAATTACGAATTAACGCTAATCAGAGGTGAGGGTTGTCACATTTATTGAAGTTTGGATTCATTTATTCATCCTTATATGTTCATATTGTTCAACAGGTAAATATCTTATGCTTTCTCACAGCCTTGACTTGTTTTTCTATTTGTCTTGATATTTTCCTGGCCAAGTTGTAGTGCTTTTAATTTGTACTCATGGTAAACATGTCCTCATTTTCTTCATTTTTCTCAATACTTGAATGTTTATATCAAATTAATTATATGAATTTGTGACTTTACTTTTGGTTGTCGAACATTAAAGGGGCAAAAAAGGGCATTAAGAGGATGAAAATGCAAATCAGCCCCTGAACCACCGTACGGATGTCACGGCCACCTTTCCCATGACAAATAGGACCGGTGACGATAGACGAAATGTAATTAGCATGTGTAGGTTGGGAGTTAGAGCCAAAAACGCCTTAAACTTAACCGAAAAAGGGCGTTAAGGGGGAGAAAATGCGAAACAGCTTCCGAACTAGCGTATAGATGTCACGGCCACCTTCCCCATAGCAAATAGGACCTGTGACAACAGATAGAATGTAATTAGCACGTTTAGGTTGGGATTTAGAGCCGAAAACGCCTTAAACTTAACCGAAAAAGGGCGTTAAGGGGGCGAAAATGCGAATCAGCCCCCGAACCACCGTACGGATGTCACGATCACCTTCCCCGTGACAAATAGGGCCTATGACAATAGACGGAATGTAATTAGCACGTGTAGATTGGGAGTTAGAGCCAAAAACGCCTTAAGCTTAACCGAAAAAGGGCGTTAAGGGAGCGTAAAAGTGAAACAGCCCGGAACCACCGTTGGGATGTCATGCCCAGCTTCCCCATAACATATAGGACTTGTGACAACAGATGGAATGTCATTAGCACACGTAGTTTGGGAGTTAGAGTCAGAAACGACTTAAACTTATTTGAAAAAGGGAGAGTTTGACATCCAATAAATGTTCAACATTTTCATTGTAAATGATGCCATTGTTTCATAATACACGGTGGTCATTTGGGTGGTGAATGTATGAAGAAAGCATGATATGGTTATGGAGATAACCTCGTAGATTACTCAATCATTTTACTTTGACTAGGAAAATGAGAATGAAGAAGAATTAAAATAAATTTACCACCAAAACATTCTACTCATAAAAATTTATTTTATGAAGTTGTATGCTCCTAAAAATTGTATTATTTGTAAATTGAAATCAAGTTTGGAATAAATCTTTCATGATACATACATATGATTGTATTTCGAGAAAGGTTTTTTATAGATTGTTCTACCTTAAATGCATGTTATTACAACCTTTTTCCTATTTCTGAAAGAACTGATTTTTGGTAATGTGTGCAATTGTTTTTTTATTTTTTGTAAATGGCTTTTGGCTTGGACTTGTGGATAGTCTACATTTTTATTTATGGAGGACACTTGACACTTTTGTATAATCCTGCTAACTATGTCTTCCTCTGCTTTTGTGAATATTAGCATTACTGATGCATACAACTTTTGTAATCCAAACTGATAGTTACTTGCGTGGCATATAGATCACCTTTTGTCATGGTACAGACTACGATGGTCAGTTGTACCACGCCAAATGGCCATATTGCATGGTAGTAAACATATTTTTTGTATATGGCGGGTTGGATTTTTGTATGGAAATATAATTTTAGTTTGGACAATAGTTGGTTTGTATGGAATATATACATTTAAAGTTATTCATTTTTGGATGTTTAGAAGTAATAGGGACTGTAGCATGATTGATAATTTTACGTTATAAAATGATGGATAGTATATGTATTGTTTTGTTTATATACGTATTACAAGTTGCATGGAATATAGGCAGGTTGTGAATAAATTATAATTTTGCGATGAAGCATAAGAGTATGTTTTTGGTGACTAAATAATTAGTAGCTAAAAAAAAAAAATCGGAAAATATTTTTGGCTACTAAAAGTTTAGTGGCCAAAAAAAAAAATCAAACATTTGGCGACTAAAATATTTTGTATCAAAAAACAATCAAACATATGGCGACTAAAATATGTCATAGCTAAAAAAATAAGTTGAAGAAATAAAAAAAACTTTTGGCGACTAAAACTTTAGTAGCAAAAAAATGTGAGACTTTAGACGACCAAATGTTTAGTAGCCAAAACACAAAATGTTTGCCGACTAAAATCTTAGTAGCTAAAAACATAAGACTTTAAGTGACTAAACCTTTAGTAGGCAAATTTTTTTTTGACTTTAGGCGACTAAAATCTTAGTAGCCAAAACATTGTTATTTACTTTAGGCCACTAATATATTTAGTAGCTAAAACTCTTTTCTGCGACTAAATGATTAGTCGTTAAAAATAACTGAACTTTTAGCGACAAAAAAATTGGTCGCCAAAAATATGATATGTAATTTATTTCAAACCTTTTGGTGACTAAAAACTTAGTCGGCAATGTCGTACATTTCGCGACTAAAGTCGCCAATGATCTTTCCCGACTAAATCTATGATCAAATATTTTTGTCGCTAAAAGCCTTTGGCGACTAAAAATTTAGTCGCCAAAAGTGAAAATTCTTATAGTGAGTGTAATATACCATTTTTTATTACAATGAAGTCAAATAAATTAAATTCACATTTAATTTGAAAATCAATACATTATTACAAAGTAACTTTCAAAATGACAGGTAAAAATCACAAACAAATAGATGGGAAACATATCTTTCGCGTAGGGAAAAAATTTGAATCGCTATTCTCCTACAAAACTAGAAAGAATTTGATCAACAAACTATTCCGATTCTCCTCTTTTTTTTTTTCACATAGTTATTTATTTATTTTTTGTCACTCATTTGAACCTATATTAGCCCAATTTAAGGTGAAGGAAAAAGGGAAAGGATATAATGCTGCAACTAATGCGTATACTTTAAGGAGGTCATGTGGTCTACATAATACAACACATTTTTTTATTTGGGTCTAGCTCTCGGACTGGACGATGTCGTTAGGTCACGGTGGGCTTGATTTCGAGTCCATTTCGATGATTCAAACCATATAGAACTCATCGAGTATATTGTCCCTATAAAAAATTACGTTAATCGGATATCGATAGCCACTTGAACAGCTTACATTTGTGTCTACGATTTATTTTAAAAATAATAATTGTCATTGATATAAATGCAAACTGATCCAATGACTATCGATATCTAATCACATGTTTTTTTGCAAGAATAATGTACTCAACGATCTCTACACATTGAACGATTTGGATTGTGAAAATGAACCTAGAATCGGACCCATCAACAATACTCTGTGGCCTTTTGATTTTATTTTTACAGTAAGGCTCACAACTAAAACACAAGAAGAACATAGTCCAAACAAGTGAGGTCCCGTTTGGAAATAATTATTTTAATTAATTTTTCTTATTTTTTTTTATAAGAAAAGACATAAAAATAAATAAGAATAATGTAATAACTTAAATAACATTTTGACTTTTTAAATATCAAATTCAAGTCCAAACGAGCCTAAGTATGACATCAAATCTAAGTGTCCTAGAGCACGAAATTATTATAGTTCACTTATGAACTGACATCAGACTTGGATAACTCATCAGAACCAGGAATTGCGTAATGATATACCTACTATCTGCTATTATTATAAAAGTGTGAAGAGTATATATGTTTTTTACTTTAAAAGTGTGAAGAGTATACATATTTTCTACTTTTTTTTTTTTATTTTAAAAATTCCAATTTTATACTATGAAATTTACTATATTTTCTAAAAGTCATGAAAAGTCCTATATAAACTAATTGCCTCTTTATTTTTGGAGTTGAACACTAAAAAATAATATATCTACTTTCAAAAATCTTATATAAATATAAACAAGAACCACTTTTGCTGGTTTTATTTTTTAAATCTATTTTTTAGTTTTAAATTTTTATATTTTCACTGTTTTGAAATTTCTTCATATTTTATATTTAAATTATACTTTTACATGAAAATCTAATATGTTTTCTACTTTTTTTTTAAAAATTCCAATTTTGTCCTATGAAATTTACTATATTTTCTAAAAGTCATGAAAAGTCCTATATAAACTAATTATCTCTTTATTTTTGTAGTTGAACACTCAAAAATGATATATTTGCATCCAAAAATCCTATATAAATATAAACTAGAACCACTTTCGCTGGTTTTATTTTTTAAATCTATTTTTTAATTTTTAATTTTTCATATTTTCATTGTTTTGGTGATTGAAGATACTGCAATTTCTTCATATTTTATATTTAAATTATACCTTTACATGAAAATCTAATATCTAATAATCTAAATAGAACTTCAAAAAAATATTGGTAAATTTTTTTATAAATTTAAACATGTCTTGATTTTTTATTATGCATTTTTTTGTTATTATTATTATTATTATTATTATTATTATTATTATTATTATTATTATTATTATTTATAATAAAAAAATTCCAAAAACAATACGCAACAAATTATTTTCTAAATATATTTAGATTAACTGAATCTAAATCTAAAAATAGAATTAAAAAATAAAAAAGTATTAAATTACATGAATCTAAAAGGAAAATAAAAAATTTATTAAAAAAAAAAAATAGTGTCAAAAAAAAAAAAATAAAAACCAAAAAATTCAAAACAAAAGTTTGAAAAAAATAAAATAAAACCAAACACTATAAAATTCTATTTTTTAAAATCTTTCTTCACTAAACTCTAATTTTATACAAATTGCTTTTAATTTTTATGTGAATTTAATAATCTAATTAAAAATGGTGCATACACACAAAAATGCAACACTAAATATCTACATTATGACAAACAAACTATTTATGAATAATTAACTTCTCATTGTTACCTATATTATATTGTTACAAAAGATTTCACATATTACTTTGAGATATCTTATATATTTCAATGTCTACATATATAAATATATAAAAAATATAAATGTAAATTTATATATATTACTGTATTCATATATTGTCAATCTGTAATACTATATTATCTTCACATACTTTAATTTTCTAATATGTATTGCTTTAGTAATATAATTATATTTGTTAGAAAAAATTGCAAAATTGTGTATTATTCTCCTATCAACTTATGTTCAATATATATATATATACATACATGTCATACAAACAAATGTCCACAACCAACACTTTTAATAACAAATCAAGACTTTGTAAAATATTTCCATCACGACAATAATTGTATTTTTTTTTCTTTACAGAAAAAATCACATTATTGAGGAAAAATGAATTTTGAAATTCATAACAATAAGATATCTCCCTCAAACCCTTACTCATCAAAATATTTTTATTACAATGAGTTATAATGGTGAGTAAGAAGAAAAATAAGAAGATGGTGAAACAAAAATTACAGAAGATCTATTGAAACATACTCTCCAAACAAAATTAGACGAGCTGAAACAGGAATTATCATATTTGTTGTAAAGTTCAAGAAAAATAATGTACCTCATGCACACATTTTAGCTAAATTACAAGGAAAAATTCAAATAATGCCCACATATTATCGCAGCAACTCAATGATGTAGAAAGTAAGTACAGCAAATAAAAAGTTTCGATCAATTTTGTCATATGCTGATTACTTACTGATGACATAATAAATTATGTAACTTGACAATATCATGAAAGTGACCCTGCAAACACTTATAAATATGGATCTATAAACATTGTGAAAATGATTATGAAATTCTTATATCGATCAAAACATTAAGCTACAATAACAATCCATTTTCTTAAAAAAACTATTCCACATTTTCTACATAAATAAAAATATACTAATAACTAATGTTATATTTTTCATTATGTAAGATATTCGTAGCACAGGAAACGAGACTCAATACCTCTTGATGTATAAAAATATATTACACATTGATATTGATGCATTCTTACACCAATAATATGCAAATAATATGTAATAATGGGTTCAATGGATTTGTATTATGAGATGAACTATTAAACAAAATTGTGTAATTGTGCAATTAATTTTATACCTTCAATTCTTTAATAGGTACGGATTATGAAAAATTGAAGTTGGAAGTTGATAGAAAAAAATTTGTGTAATACTATATATTTAAAGGACCTGTTTATTATTTATTATTTAAAATAAGATTGTAAATATAAAATAAGTTATATTTATAAAAATTTATCATTTTTCATTTAAAATTTTCAAGCGACTATGTATTCATTTCTTACTTAGTAGTATTTGGATACAGATCAATTTACCCATACAAGTCTCCATACTTTATATACATATCGCATACTAATTTAAAAGACACGCATAATTACAGTACTAACAGCTGATGAAAAATCGTGTGATATGTGCAACGCATGTGCCCAACCACTAGTAAATAAAAAGGCACAAGCTTGTCTCTAATTTAAAATTGGATTGGAGCATGTTATTGGACTTTGTGGGCTCACTATGGAGCTCACATTGATAGTCTGAATTATTCAATGTATAGGAATCGTCCAGTATTTTATGCTTGCAAAAAATTATGTTAATTGGATATCAATAGTCACTTGACTAGATCAAATTTATGTCGACGGTCATTATGATTTTAAAAATAAATTATTGACACAAATGTATTTTCATCAAATGACTATTGATATCTGATCAAGATGATTTTTTATAGGGATGAAGCACTCGACGAGCCCTACACTTTGAACAGTTCAGATTTTTAATGTGGGCTCCATGGTGGGCTCACAGAGGCCCAACAATATGTTCCAGTTGAGAAACCTAACTGAAAGAAGCTTATCTCAAATAAAAATTATAAATCAATATAGAATATTAAAAATAATAATAAATATATAAAAGGACACTTGATCCATAAATCCAATCACAATTTTCATTGTCTAAAGGTATACTTTATAAAATACTTTAACCATAAGGACAAACTTTCACAAAATGACCAAACTATATTGGTAATATATATTGTTACCAAACCAAACCCTAACCATTCCTAATCTCTCACGCTTCTCTCTCTCTCTCTCTCTCTCTCTCTCTCTCTCTCTCTCTCTCTCTCTAATATAAGACAAGATTTTAACAATTTTTATATTTTCAGTTTTAATATTTTTGATATATTATTTTATTAATATTTTTGTAATTTAGTATAAATATTTTAGAATTATTAGGTTTCTTAATTTGTTTTGACTTTGTTTTTCTAATTTCTTAGGTTTCCTAATTTGTATTGATTTAAGTTTCCTAGTTTATTTTAGAATTACTTTTCCTACAAGTATTAGGTTTAGTTTATTATAAAAAAGCCTACAAGCATATGTAATGGATATTATTCAATCAATAATATTTTAAAGAGTTTTTTCTTCTATCTTCCTTGGGCTTCTCTTCTTTGAAAGAACTCGTCCTCGAGTTCATATTACAGATTTTCTATCGTCCATGCCAAATAAAAAGATATTTGGAATATTTCAGTTGTTTGTCCATATTCCAAAAATTATATGCACGAGAACACCCTTTAAAATATTATCACACAAGGCTAGATATCATTCTAGCAGATAAAATAGGGATTATATATCATTCTAGTAGACAAGAATTCTTAAATCTACAAGAACACTCTTGAATCCACAACGAAGATAGAAGAAAAAACTCTTTAAAATATTATTGATTGAATAATATCCATTACATATGCTTGTAGGCTTCTCTATAATAAACTAACCTAATACTTGGAAAAAAAAGTAATTCTAAAATAAATTACGAAACTTAAATCAACACAAATTAGAAAACCTAAGAAATTAGAAAAACAAAATCAAAATAAATTAAGAAACCTAATAATTCTAAAATATTTATACTAAATTACAAGAATCCTAATAAAATAATATATCAAAAATATTAAAACTAAAAATATAAAAATTCTTAAAATATTGTTTTCTAAGAATTAGGTTAGTTTAATGTTTCCTAATTTGAGTTTTCTTGGTGTCCAAGAATACTTGATCTCTAAGGTTTACATTATTATAAATAGCTATCTAAGCCTCATGGCAAAGACAACTTTTTATTCAATAATATTACGATATTTTCTTTTAAGGTTTTATTTTTTTTGTGAATTTAAGAGCCCCTTTCGTCTACTAGAACCATATCTAGTTCCCACGTATTTTGTTGAGTCAGTCTCTCTCTCACTCTTTATTTTATTGCTAGATCAATACAGCAGCGCTGTAAGGCAGCGACACATAGTGCTATCACTGCCGGTGATGAAGAATGGCTTCACCGCAAAGACCCAACTAGCATGGGTGTCCCAGTCGCAGTCATAGCTGAGTAGAAAATTGTCAGTAGCGCACCAGATCAAGACAGGGTTTGAGATCAACTGGCTGTTGATGCTTGATTTCGATCCAGATCTGGCCAGATCTGTCGTGAAATCGAAAAGAGCCTTCGGAGTTGGAGTCAACGGATTTGGACAAGTCTAAGTCATTGTGGGAGTCGAATCCATCGATAGCCATTTCCATAAACGTAGCAATAGAATATGAAACAAATTGTTATAGTTGTTTATTTTATTTTTTAACGTAATTTTAGATCTGTTGTTGTTGTTGTTGTTGTTTAACACAGATAGATTAAACCTTATCTATATAACAGATAGATCTTTTTTTTTTTTTGATCGGCAAAAGAAAAGCTTTATTGATGGAAAAACATAACAAGTATGATAACTTACATCAATAAAGAAAAGAGGGTGCAAAAAGCATCACAGTGAAACATTTAGATCCCAACTAGGTTGGTACCTAGATGAACACCAAATCATCTGCAAGCACACACTCGAGGCTCCAAGTTGGTGAAAAACCAACAAGCGGAGCGGACCAAAACAAAACAAAACAATAGAGCAACAAAAACACTCCTCGGCTGGTGAGAAACAATAGACAGAAACCCCATTCAAACTGCTTCAACCCCAAACCAAAGATAGTATCCACCAACAGACTAACATCAGACCAACAGCAGACCAAAGTCCACACCATACACCCTGCCAGATCTGGATATGGAGAACCAGGACAACATATTAGAAATCCAGCATAATCACCCACACCCCTCCAGGAAAGTCATATCAGCAGCAACATTATACAGCAGAGATCATATCAGTAGCAACCATATGCTCACATAGTACCAAAAGATTTCACCCCTCCAGCCATGCTCATTTATTTATTTGACAGCATATTCCTTGTTATCCAATGATTCCATGGTTTCATCTTCACATTTACACACACATAGCCTATTGGTGTGATGTTCCAGAACAAAAGCCAGCAAGACTGAATTCAGAACATCAACCCAATCCAGCCCAAAGATCAGAAGCAGCACAGAAGAATTCATAATCAGCACAAAGGCTATTTAATTTCTTGGATCTATTCACTCCTGTGTTCTCTTCAAAAGGCACCCAAAAAACCTTCAATCCTCACAGCAGCAGAAACTGAACAAAATAGTAGTGGGGAAGCCCACACTTTAACCCAAAAGTAACAGTGTAACTCCTCTTATCTTCACAGCTCCTCCATCTCAGCAAAGTAGGCCAGTGCAAGACAACCAGCATTATGAATTGTCATTTTGCTGCCATTTTAACCAACCTAAGTGCACAACAAAGCACATAATGCAGGACTTCACAAACCAGTTGCATCAGCAACCCAAGGTAAGCATGTATGCTGCCAAAATAGAGTGCCACCAAAATAGAATGCCACCAAAAAAAAGCCACCAACTAGAAAGCCAGCCAAAGCCCAAACCAGAACACCCATTACAATAAATCAAAATACTGCTGCATAGCCAACTGAAGCAGTAGACAGACCGAATCAGCAGCAGACAGAAACAGCAGACTGATGAGCACTATCTGAGTTGAAAACTCTAATGCTAAAACAGAGTACTTCACCACTAGGCAGACCTGAGCACATCTACAAGAGATGCTAATTTGCAGTTGTAACTCGCGTTATGTTTACCCTTCATTGAGACAGTACCTAGCAGCTGTGATGTTGTAGAGGAAGTCATTGATCGAAAATTGGAGCTTTGTGGACGTGGCTTTCAGCTAAATGGCAATTCTGGTGACAATGAGCTCTTGCAGCTCCTGCAGATTTGGCGAAGAAGCTTGAAAGAGACATTCATTCCTATGTTTCCAGATGGACCAAAAAGTTACTAGAGGGATGGCGTTCCAAATTCGACGTTCATACTTTCTGCAATCATGACCTGACCACCATAGCAGCAGATTTGGGACAGAATTTGGGACAACCCAAGTGGTCTCCCACCATTGTAACAGCCCGATGCAGACTTTCCACACCAGAGGGCAAGAGATTAGCACATGTTCTACTGTTTCCTGCTGCACTTGACAGAAGATGCAAAGAGTAGAGGCAGACCCATCCAAAATACCAATGCGCTGAAGGAAGACAGAGGTTTTTAATTTATATTACCATGCAAGCCAGTTGAAAAATTGCACTTTGGGCGGGAGTTGCTTGTTCCACACCAGACGAATAGAATTATCACAAGCACCATGGACAGTGCTAGTATGATTATAAAATACCGAGGCAAGAGACTGCCCTTCTGTAGCTTCTAACCACACTGTACTATGTGCAATCTCCCATCTCTCTCTATAGCTCTCTCTCTCTCTCTCTCTCTCTGTTCTATTTTTTTTTTTTAAATGTAATTTTAGATCTACTGTTGTTGTTGTTGAAGACAAATAGATTAAACTTTATCTATATCACAGATAGATCTATAATGATATAGTGATGTCCAAAGATTTGAACATATAATCAAATTTGGATAGATATTTGAACAGATAAGGGAAAAAAATTAAATAGATAGTCTAAAAATTTGAACATATAGAATTTTATGTAGACAAAATAATAGATAATTGAAACTTGGATTTAAAATCTTGAAAAACTAAACAAATAGGAAAAAAAATTGAACAAATAGGAAAAAATTGAATAGATAGGGAAACATTTTGAGCATGTAGGAAATTTTTTTTTTAAATAGATAGTCAACAAAAGTCAACAGATAAATTAAGGTGTAAAATCGGAGTTGTCCTTCAAAACAAACAAAGAGGCTTCTCATTAAACTCCTTCACAAATGGTGGACTTTTTACCAACAAAAAATATCCACTGGATCTAATACCTTATACTCTCATTGGTTTGGATTTATCACCAATTTACTTTATATAAAATGTGTAATATTTTTTGTACAAAGAAATCATAGCAAAAATTGTATCTCCTACCTGTTGACAAATAATTTTTCTAAGAATGTCACATATAAAAAATAAGATAAATTACAATCAATTTTCTTGACATTTGAAAAAAATATAGTTAGCTCAATAATTTTGATATAATTACTACAGTCTCTCTTTGTGACAACCCCGTCACGTATTATGCCTTTAATCCTTTAATTTTGCATGTGCTTATGTGCTTACTATGAATTTGAATGTCATTTATGTGTTTAATGTGATTTTTGGATTCATATCCGTTAACCATAGAGATATCTATTGTGATTTATGTTATAATCTGAAATTGAAGGTTTTAATGGCATTAGAAACCGAAATTGATTAGTTTATTGTGATTGGCATAATTTTTAAAATCTACTGAGAAGTTTGATTAAAATTTGATTCAGAATAAATTACTTAGATTAAATCAATTAAATTAAGTCTTGGATTAATTAACTTAAACTCTAATTACTTAGCTTAAACCTTGATTAGTTAATTAAGCCAACCTAGCCTATATATATATGTTAATTGGGGTGTTAACTCATAATTTTTGAACTAAAAAAAAAAAAAAACCTGAGAGAGGGCTTTAGAGAGAGAGAAAGAGAGGGCTTTAGCTTGGAGATTTAGCTTGGAGGTTGGAGAATTGAGTAGAAGAACTCAAGAATTGGCTAATACATGTGTAATTGAAGACCTTAGGTGAGCTTTTGAACTTTAATTCATGTGTTTAAGTTAACATATATGTGTATTCAAGAAATTATGAGATTAATGATAAGAGAATGGTATAACAAAGATGAATTTGGAGCTAGATCATGCACGCATGCATCAACATGAGGTGTTTCATCATTTTGAGTACATGTTTGTCATCCATGTTTGGAATTAAATGTTGAATTAGACATGCATTTTTAATTCATAGAATTTTGAAGTTGAATTTCAAGTTTTGAAGAGTTTGGACACAATTTTATACATGCATGGAAGTTTAGGTTTCAAATTTGGCAATTCATGATACTTTTGAGCTCATGATTTCAAGTTAAGTTCTTACACTTGTATTTCCATGTGTTTTCAAAGGTTTGACTCCAACATGCAAGCTTACACACTTTGAATACATGTTTTGAAGTTCTAAATCAGTTTTGAAAAACCCAGAATTCGACCACATTGCTCGAGCGAACAAGTTGTCACTCGAGCATACATCTCTTGCATCCAGTATTTTTGTAGACATTGACAGTTGGCTCGAGCAACCGACTTACCGCTAGAGCAACTGTTTTTTTATTTTTCACCTTGGCTCGAGTGACCATCGAGCCTAGATTTTGCAAACCATGTGGTATGCTCAGCGACCACTGTTGCGCTCAAGCGAAGTGTCTTGTTTCAGTATATTTTGAAAAGTCATATTCTGTTCATAATTTCGTTCTCATTCCTTCTTGAGCATTCTTAGGCATGAATTGAGTATTCTAATTGAATTAAAGAGTTAGAATGAAGTCTAAGAGAATTGAATAAGTTAGTATTGAACTGATTAAGCAATGTGATTCAATATGTGTGTTATGAATTGTGTAGGTTCATTCACGAAGCCAGATCAATAACCAAAATCGTTGTGAGTAATATTTTAGTAAAGATATTTTTATGTATCTTATTTTCTAAATGTTACTGATATAGTAAGTTTTTTGAACTTATGATTTTGTGCTATAAATAAGCCTTCTATCTGTCTGATTCGTAAAAGATCTGTAAGTATGAAAACAAGTATGAAAACATATGATGGGCCTAAGGTCATTCTGTACAACTGAAATGCACCCAAGGTCATTCTGTATATCTGATAAGATGGACCCAAGGTTGTTCCGATTATCTGATTGTCTGCACATCTGATAAGGCTGGGTATCTGTTACATGTTGACCTAATGGTCATTATATAGTTGTAATTAAATAGACTCGAGGGCATAATGGCCAAGGTCATTCTGGTAAGTATGATCCATTCAGCTCTATATCTCTGTATATGTTGGATCTGAGGTCGTTTTGTCATATATTAGACCTGAGCTCGTTCTGCTATGATACGAAACTATTATGAAAATGATTTTATATGTATATTAGAACTCATTCATATAACCTCTTTACTTTGATGTTATTCACTAGGCTTTTGCTTACTCCGTTATATATATATATATATATATATATGTATGTGGGTGAGCAGCGGGATATCCAGCCCCAGCCCTAGTGAACCTATGGAGGAATACCGAGTTTTTGTGGAGTCAACCAAGGATATCTCACGCACGAGGCTTTTGTCTTTTGTTTTTTCTGTTTTCTTTTGTTGGTCATGTTTGACCACATATGTATATAAGCTTTGGTATATATGTTAATGACATATGTATGATCTTGGACATGTGAGATTTCTTATGTATGTATGAGTGTGGGTTATTAATGTATAAGATGTTTTTGTTCATGCTAATTATGCACAAGCTCATTGGACAAATTTTATATTTATGTTTCTACTTCTGGCCCCATATAGTTAAATATGATTGATTTCTGTCTAAGGCCATAGGTAATCTCATGATTACTGGCCAATTATGATCCTAACCTCTAGGGACGGGTTCGGGTTGTGACACTCTTGTTGTTTTAATTCATGTTACAATTATATCATTTTTCATTAGTAATTCATTAGCAATATGAATGAAAAAAATAATACTCTCATCTTTTTTTTATACTAAAATGTATATTATTTATGTTTATTTCAATATTTACCTACCGTCTAAATTATTTTCAATCACTTCAACCTCATTGAAAGCGAACTTAGTGAGCTAGTTAAAGTTAGAATTGCTCTATCGATCAAATTCATCTATGTTTTGGCATATTTAGTGTATGATTCAAATTCGGGTTTAAAGTATGAGGTTATGTGTTGTTTGTATTTCTTGTTGGTTGATTTAAGTGTGAAAAGTGTAAAAGGTTTGCACCTTTGATACATGAGCTTGCCGAAGACCTAAATCCAATATCCAGTCAGTGGCCTTTCCCTTAATAGGGCATGGATTTAGTTAAACAACTGCCACAAGCAACTGGCCAGAGAATGTTTCTCCTAGTAGTTACCGATTATTTCAACAAGTGGATAGAGGCTAAACCATTAGCCAAAATCTTAGATGTGGATGTCAAGAACTTTATCTGGAGGAATATCATTACTAGATTTAGCATACCAAGTATAGCGACCCTGGTCTTTTTCCCATTTGATTATTGTATCCGGACTTACGTTCCGTGGATTCCGCTGTTATATTTGTTGTTGTGTCCTTTAATTCCTTATTCTTGGGTTATAGGATGTGTTTAGCAGGTTGGTTGCAGATTGGTTGGGTTTAGAAACCAAGTCTGCATGTTCAGTTTTTGGCTTGGTCGCTCGAGTGAGCTTCTCTTCGCTCGAGCGAGGTCTTTGTTTTTGTTTCTTCGCTCGAGCTAGGGTTCCTTCGCTCGAGCGAGCTTTGCGTCCAGTACTTAGACCTGAGAGATGTGTTTCTTGGCTCGAGCGAGAATTTCTTCGCTCGAGCGAGCGAGGTGTATGTTTTCGAGTTCATCGCTCGAGCGAGCATTTGGTCGCTCGAGCGAGCTTCTGGGTTGTAGACCTGAAGCATCGAGTTTTTGGCTCGAGCGAGCTTTTCTTCGCTCGAGCGTGGATTTTTGTGTCTGGTCGCTCGAGCGACCATGTCTTCGCTCGAGCGAGCCTATTAGGTTTAAATACGCAGCAGCGTGTTTTAAAACAGTTTTTCAGCCCCTTTCAGTTTATAAAACCCTAGGTTACGAGTTCTCTCTCTCCCAACTCATCTTCTCTCCTAGGTTTCATCTATTTAGAGTGAGTATCTAACCTAGTTCCTTCATTAAAAAGGTAGAGTGGGTCGAGGGCTTCCATTTAATCTGAACGGTTGTTGATTTGGAGCACTTTGGAGTTTGGGCTATCATCTCCGTCTTCTTCTTTTTGGGTTCTTGCTTCGAGGTAGGGAATTCCTACTCCATTTATACGCTTTAATCCTAAGTGTTGGTATTTTGGTATGTGGGGGTAGTTTAGTAATTTTGGGAGAAACCTTAGGGTTTTGGCTTAGATTAATCTGTATAATTAATTTAAGGGAAAAATGTGGAATTGGGTTTAATTCATGAAGTTGGGAAAATTATGAGATTAATGATATAGTTGGGTAGTTTAAATACTTACCTATGAGACTGTTGAATTTACATTCATTGTTGTATTTATTTCTTGTTTAGAAATAACTGTTTTGGGCTATCGGTGGATGATAGCCATTGATTGTTGTAGACCTTGCATGTGGCTTAGGTATAACTGGAATTATGTCACTTATGTTGACTGTTGAATTAATACAGAACATTACTTGTATTGATTATGTGTTGTATATGGCAATTGTGTGTTTCATTGCATATGCATTTTGTTTGGAGGAGATAGGGGATGAACTCCACGGTTTAGGGGAAGATAGGGGATGGACCTCTAAACCGGATTTGTTGGGAGGAGATAGGGGATGGACTCCAGTAGCATCACTCATATGTGTGCTTATTGCTATTTGTTGTGATATGATGCATCATTATAATGTGTATCAGTTGGAAGTATGGAAGTGTTGTGGTTTGAGCTTTAGTCTCATTTATTTTGTGACATTTGGATCACTATTATAGTTGGCCAGGTTCTGAGCCATAATGATATAATTGGAAAGTTGAATAAATATTGGAAAGTGAAAAGTGTCATAGGCAATATGTCATAGACAATGTAGACATTCGTGTCATGAAATTGGAAATAGATTATCTTGTGTTAACCATGTATCGAATGCTAATGCTTTAGTTAATTCTTATGCTTGGTTTAGTATTCTTCTACTGGGCTGTGGCTCACCCTATATGGGAACTTCATTTTTCAGGTTCAGGTGGTTCACTACCTCCAAGGACTTAGCTTGTGAGGATTTGGACTCGAAGACGTGCTTTATTTGTTTTAGTTGTTTTATTTGAATAACTTGTAAACTTTCAAGCCTAGGGCTTTATTTGTTTTTGAGTTAGAACTCATGGAATTGTGTCCAAGTGTTGGCTTGGCAAGATGTAAGCCCATAGGGCATTTTTTAAGATGCTTTTATTTCATGGTACTCTGATGAATGAAATAAAATACTTTATTTCCTTATAATTCCGCATGTTAATATTATGTATTATGGGTTTATTTTGAGGGCGTTACACCAAGGGCCATTGTATCAGACAATGGCACTTACTTTGATAGCAAGTTGATTAAGAGCTTTTGTGCTAAGTATAAGATTAAAAACTACTATTCAACATCTAGCTTTCCTCAAAGAAATGGCTAAATCGAGGCAACGAACAAGACCATCCTAGACGGAATTAAGAAGAAATTGGAAACAGCAAAAGGCAAGTGGGTAGAAGAGCTGCCTAATGTACTATAAGCATATCGGATTATGTCGAGAAGATTAACTGTAGAAACCTCCTTTGCCATGGCTTATCGCACATAAGTAATGATACCTCTAGAGATCGACATCCTAGGTATAAAAACATAAGTACTGGAGCATAGGCAAAATGAAGCATTTTTAGCCTGAGATCTTGACTTGATTGAAGAAAGAAGATACGGAGCAACACTTCAGCTAGGAGTATACCAGCAAGAACCTGTTAGAGCTTATAATAAAAAGGTCAATCCCAGAGAATTCAAGGTTGGAGACTTCATCTTGATGAAAGTAGTTGGCAATAAGAAGGACCCCAAGAAAGGCAAACTTTGCCCAAATTGGGAAAGACTATACAAGATCACCTCGATAGCCGGCACAGAAGTATATAGGCTAAAAGACAGCAATGGCAAGAAGCTGCCAAGACCTTGGAATACCAGCAATTTGAAGTTCGTTTATCACTAGTAGCTTAGTGTTATGTAACCTAAAAGTTTGATTAGAAGTTTTTTACCCAATGTTTCATTAATAAAAGTTTAGTTTGATCTGTTTATCACAACTATTGTTAGAACTTGTCACTACAAAAAAATTGGGTTTTCACGGCATCACATCAACGACATACAGTAAATGCAAGCCGTAATTTTTCACTTTTACGACTTTCTTTTTTTGCATGTCGTAAATAATATCCTAATCATGACATGTCAATCGCCTACGCCGTTAATGCTAATAATGATAATTTACTTAAATTACAAATTGTTCCCTGTGAATTTGCAAATTACATCCCACTACTTGAAATATCTAATTTAATAACAAATGACCATTTTATTAATAAATTAATTAATAATTTTTAATAATATTAAAATTTGTTTCAATTAATAATTCAAATAATTTTGTTTATTAATTTCATTTTTCATTTCTTTCACATATTTGGTGGCTTTTCGTGTAGTACCGTACTGATGCTTGTCACAATTTTGATACGTGCGTGTAGTACCGTACTGATGCTTGTCACAATTTTGATACGTGCGAAAGGTAAAGTAAATTTTGATACGTCTTAACCATTCATCATTATTCAGCAAAAACAAGTATCATGACTAGACGTGGGACTTATGAAAGTGAAGTATGTATGTGTGGGGGGCATACTGATTGATGCCTTGAAAAAGGTCGAGGTGCATTAGTTGGAACTGGTAGATGATGCCAAAAAAAGAAAGAGACACTATCTAAAAATAAATATGATAAATTACACTGAATTTTATTTTAAAAATATTAAATAGATCAAAATTAATGTAGATGATATGAAAAAATCAAAGATATAAAGTAAAATATCTATTTTAATATAAAAGTGATAACAATATCATTGTTTTTTATTTATACTATTAACGATTTTCTGATAAAAGGAGCTGAAAGCTGAAAGAGAGTCTAGTGTAATTATGTCAAATTTGTGGTATTTACTGTATTTTTTGCAAACCTTCGTGGTGGTCAGTGTAATTTACCCAAATAAATATGCTTAGTTATAAAAAAAAAAAAATCAATAATACATGAACATTCAATCTGTTTGATTTTCAGTTTTTAAATATAATTTTTGAGTTTTTTCTGTTTTGTGCGTTTTGTTGCCTTTAGTAAACTTTTTTAAAATTTTCCATACACCTAAAAACTTAAATTTTTGCGAACAAATCTTTAAAAAAAAAAAAAATGAAAAATACAAAAGAAATACGAAAATGTACTAATTTTTTTTATTTTTTAATATTTAGTATATATCTTTTATATATACAATCGACTCGACAAAATTGATACTATTAACTATATAGATTATAAAATAACTGGAGATCGTCTCATTAAATATTTGTAAAATTATGATGAAATAGAAAATTAATAAGTGATTTTTTGAAAATTATGAAATCATTTTATTACATTTTGATAAATATACATAAAATATAAAGGTACTATTTTAGAAAAATTAATAAAATATCATTCTCCAACTCTTGATAGTAGGAGAAGTGCAATATGCTTTTTTTTCTTTTAAATTTTTTATTAGCTAAGGTCCATCGATAAAATTTCTTTGTGATCATTCTCAAGAAATTTCAAAATTTCTTTGTGAAATTAGAGAAATTTCTCTGTAAAAATTAAAATTTCTCTGTGTCGAGGCAAAATTTCTCTATGAAAACGTTGAGGGACCCTAACTAATATAAAAATATTATATATTTTTTATCTTATAAAATCTTAATATCAAGAATCTTAAAAAAATTCCCTTACCATTTCAATATAAACCAGTCCCTCTATGCTTCCGCCAATACATGTGTGGTATAATTAAATGTAAAATAATTATTCCGTCCCAAAATATTAGTTCCTTATTCTATTTTTTATTCCTCCAAAATATTAGTCACTTATAAAAAAATCAATGACTAAAATAACATGAATTTCATATTTTGGACTTCTTTTGAATTCATTAATTAATAATTTTGAACTATAATAATTTTACTACCAAAGGGTAGTTTTGAAAAGTTAATATTTTTGAAATATAATATTTATACTATAAAAAAAATTGGATTTCCCTAAAGGGACTAATATTTTAGGACAGAAGAAATATATTTTTTAATGTAAAAAAATAAGAGTTTTTTTTTTTATTGATAAATCCCATTTAGAGGTGTTCTAACCCAATAAGTCTACCAAGAAAAATTATAATTTAGTTAGTCCCATGTATTTATACTTTTATTCTATTAGGTACTTTTTTTTCTAATTTATATTGTTTGTGAACTATTATACCCTTATGTCTATTGTTGATATGTATTATATTGTTTGTGGACTATTATACACTTATATCTATTGTTGCTACTTCTATTTTGGCACTTACAATTATTCACGTTTTTTTTTTTTTGGATCAGTTTCCTTCACATTTGTGGTATTGGTTCATTATGCTAGGGTTTCAAAACTCTCTATTTGGTAGGATTTAGAAACTCTAGTTTATACATGGTGGTGAAATAATATTATGTACTTTATTGTTGCAGTGAAATTTTGTATTCCTTCATTATCACTTTGTGTTCGAAGTTCTGTGTTAGTCCATTGTTGCTCTATATTCGAAACTTTATGTTTCTCCATTATTATAAGTCGAAACTATATTTATGTCTAGTCAATTTTATTACAAACATATTCTTCAAAGGTGGGTTTGGTTTGATTTGGATCGGTGGAATGTTGAAATTACATAAATTGTTAATTATAGTGATAATGATAAAGATGCTGATGAAGATGAGGATGTGGGTGTTATATATATATTTTTTTGTTTTTAGAGTGATTGGTTTTTTTTTAATTTTTTAATCAATCAGTGTGAATATTCACATTTCACATTATTTGAAAGTCTAAGAAATAAGTGGTGAAAATAGATATGAACATAATTATATATTTTGCAAGATGTGAATATTCACATATTATTGATTTTTTGTTCCTATACTTGTTATTTGAACAATTATTTTTTGTTACCATTAAACAATTGAAATAGTCATTTTTTTTCCTTTCAATTTTGTTTCATGTTGCAGTGTAAATGTTCACATTGGTATGAATTTAATTTTTCTATGGTTAGTTGCATGTTAATTGTAAATTGTGAACATTCACATTATATTTTGATATGAGTTTTTTTTTTTTTGAAAGTTAGTTGTATTTTGTTATTTTTTTAGGGAGATTGATCAATAAATCCCATATTTTGGACTTGTAATCCGTATAGTACTATATTTTTTCTTGTGATCCATTTAGTAATTTTGGATGTGTAATGACTCATTTGCCTACTACATTGGAGTGTCACATTTAAAAAAAATACACTGAAGAATTTTTTAGTATCATATTATACCTGCCACGTTAGTGTCACATTTGGAAAAAAAATGTACACTAAAGAGTTTTTAATTTTTTTAGAGTGTCATATCATACCCACTACGTTGGAGTGCCACATGTCACGTCTGAGAAAAGTATACTAATGAGTTTTTAATATTTTGTAGAGTGTCACATTATACTCGCCATGTTGTTACGTTTGAGAAAAGTACACTAAGGAGTTTTTATTTTTTTGAAGTGTCATATTATATCCGTCACGTTATCACATTTGAGAAAAGTACACTATATAGTTTTTATTTTTTTGAAGTGTCACATCATACCTGCCATGTTGTCACATTTAGGAAAAGTTTATTAATGAGTTTTTATTTTTTTGAAGTGTCACATCATACTTGTCACGTTGTCACATTTAGGAAAACTATACTAATGAGTTTTTATTTTTTTGAAGTGTCACATCATGCTTGCCATGTTGTCACATTTGAGAAAAGTACATTAAGGAGTTTTTATTTTTTATTTTTGGAGTAAAAGTTTTGGAATGTCACGTCATACCCGCTACGTTGTCTTATTTAGGAGTTTTTAATTTTTTTTGAGTGTCACAATTTATCCGCCACATTATCACGTTTGAGAAAAGTACACTAAGAAGTTTTTGTTCTTTTTGAAGTATCACGTCATACCTATCACATTGTCACATTTGGGTAAAGTACACTAAGGAGTTTTTATTATTTTTGGAGTAAAAATTTTGGAGTGTCACATCATATCTGCCATGTTGTCACATTTAGGAAAAGTACACTAAGGAGAGTTTAATTTTTTTGGAATGTCACATCGTTAGAGTGTCATATTAATACCTACTATATTGGAGTATCACATCATACCTGTGACATTAATAAAAAGGGTATAGCTGTCCACCAAAACACTTCCAAAATCAAAAATAGGATCATGCGAAAAGAAACTCTCCATTAATAGGACTTAACAGATCAATAGAAAAAACTTAGGACTAATTGGAGAACTTATTTGTGAGATGAGATTTATTGGTAAATATCTTTTTTTTTTTTACTATGCTTGTTGGTTGAACAATGACTTTTGTTACCATTAAACAATCGAAATAGTTGATTTTTACTTTTTTCAAACTTATTTTATATTTTCATGTTGCAGTATGAATGTTCACATTGGTATGAGTTTATTTTTTTAAAAGAAATTAGTTGTGTATTAATTGTAAATTGTGAACATTCACATTGTAATTCGGTATAAGTTTTATTTTTTCGAAAGTAAATTATATGTTTGTTGTTTTTGTTATTATGTTTGTTAGTTGAACAATCATTTGTTACCATTGAACATTTGAAATAATTGATTTTCACTTTTTTCAATTTTATTTTATGTTTTCACATTATAGTGTAAATGTTTACATTGATATAAGTTATTTTTTTAAGACTAGTTGTATGTTAATTATAAATTGTAAATATTCACATTGTATTTTGGTATAAATTTTATTTTTTCGAAGGTTGGTGGTATGTTTGTTGTTTATTGTGAACATTCACATCGTATTTTAATATGTGTTTTGTTTTTTCAAAAGTTAGTTGGATGTTTGTTATTTACTATGAACATTCCCATTATATTTTGATTTTCATTTAGATTTTTTGTTGCGTTATTTTTAAAAATTTTAAATTATAAAAATGTTCAAAGTTAATAATTTGAAATTTTCTCTTTGGAATGCGGGAGAGATTTTCTCTATAGAATAAGGGAAAGATTTTCTCTTTAGAATGAGAGAGAGATTTTTTTTTCCATAGAATGAGAGACTATTATTATGTATCAATTTCAAAATAGAAACATGTGCAAAAAATTAGAAATGATGATTTGGTCATATTACATTAAACAGAACTTAATGGAATACTCAAAAAAAATATGAGTTAGATAGAATAAAACACTTGAAAAAGAGAATTTATCAAAAAATAACCCAAATAATAATAGTATTATATTTTAACCATATTACTAATAATATGATTGATGACTAGGGTGTACAGGAAGTAGTCACTACAACAAAATGCACCTTTGGCAACCAAATTTGGCGACTAAAACATTTTTGGTCGCCAAAAGTCAGACCTTTAGCGACTAATTTTTCTATTGGTCGGCAATGTTGTGAATTTTAGCTACTAAAATTTTTTAGTAGCCATATAATAGCTATTGGCAACTAAAAAAAAATTTAGTCACTAAAAATATTCAAAATAGGCGACCAAAAAGTATTTTAGTAGCCATATAATAGTTATTGGTGACTAAAAAGCTTTTAGTCGGCGTGTGTCAAAATTTTAGGCTACTAACTCCGCTTTTAGTCGGCGTACGCTGCTTTTTGCCGACCAAAAAATTTTCATCGCTAAAAAAAAGAGTTATTTTTTTGGGAACTCTTTGCCGACTAAATAATTTAGTCGTTGATTAATTAGTTTTTGCCGACAAAAAAAATATTTAGTCGCTAAAGGCAGGAAATTTGTTTCGGAGGGAAGTGTAAATATTGGCGCCCTCCCCTTTGTTTCACACACACACACACACACAAAGACCACTCACAAACACACAGACCACTCACCAACAAACCTGACACCGACTCCACCGTCGCACGTCGTTGGCCACCGTCGCTCCCCACTATCTCAGGTCACTACCGTCATCGCTGGAAATCACCACCGCCACTGCTGCAAATCACAGGTTTTTGTCTCTCTCTCTCTCTCTGTCGCTGTCAGTCTTCTCCCTCTCTATCAATCTGGGTCTTCTCCCTCTCGAGCCATCTCTCTATTTCTCTCTCTCCCGCTCTTCCTGTATTTCCCCATCTCTCACACTTCATCTAGGGTTTATTTTTTGTGTTGATTTCGTAAATGGGCTTGGTTGAAGTTTTTGATTTGTACGAAATTAATTAAATCTTCATGTCCAAAATGGGTTTAATTTTAGTTTTGTGGGTTTGATTTTGTTCTTATGAAATTATGGGTTTATTGTGTTTGAATTGAAATTATGGATTTTAGTTTTATGGGTTTATTGGGTTTTTTTGTGGGTTTAATGTTGTGACTACACACACTCTCTCTCACCCTCTTACAGTTCCAATGACTTCTTCCATGTCCACTGCCTTGCTAGTCAAATGAAGACTTTGTTTCTTAACCTCTCTCTGATTTGGTAGATTCATTTGAAGAATGAGGTATTAAGGAGAGGGAAACTAAAACTTTATTGGTTTATTACTAGTAGGATGTAGAAGATGTTTAATGTTTGACAAGGGTCATTTGAAGGGGCTAAATTTGCAGTTTTAATACAGCGAAAAAAATTATTGTTGTTGTATGCTAGGAAACAACTAGTTCCAAAGGACTATTGTCATTAGCCATGTAAAAGATATAAAAATTTGTAACTCTTTATGTAATGTTGTTACTTGAAGTTTTTCACTCAACTTGAAAATGAAGATTTATGTGCCAGTGCCATAGTATAGCGCAATTGGTTGACTAATTGCATGGAAATTGGGTTCCAGGCTCAGCTTCAGCTAGTAATGACTTGGAACCGTATTTAGTTTTCATTATTTGTTAAATTGTGGTGCTTGTATTGAATTCTAAGTTTCACTTAAAATTTAGTTATACTTTGTTTGTACTGTTAAGACAGATTTCACTCTAAGATCCTTGATGGGTTTTGATTAATTGATCTCTCTCTCACTCGCACATGTTAACAGAGGCTTCAAGGGTTTGCCATATGCTTCGTTGCTGGTTTAACTTTTACACCCTTGGTATGTTCAAACGTTGAATACTTAAACCACTCTTTTATGTTAATTGTAGTTAACATGAATTTTTTCTCTACAATTCTCTTTGTGCTCTGCCTAAATGCTACACAGGAGTTACCTTGGGTTCCTAGATTGAATATTGAATTATCTCTTTGGTAGTATAGAAAATCTCTTTCTGCTGAGCACATGAAACCCCAATATTATAGCTTAGAAGTGGATGAGGGTTTTGTTGTTTGAATGTCCATTCTTATTTTTATAGTTTGAGTTGACGTTGGTGTAACTAGTGATGGTATTAAACTCAACCACTACTAACCAGTCACTTAGATTACTAAATCAAAGAACAGGCAAATCTGAACATCAAGTGATCAATTAGTTAAGTGGGAGTTTGAGAGCCCATTTGTAAAAATATCTTGAGAGCAAGAGTTCCATAAAAGTGTCAATATACATATATAAGTAGAGACATTTATCAAGTGATTTTATGCATTAATCATGTGCAAAACTAATTATATCTACTTAAAAATCAACTGAATGCATTTCAAATAATGTTTTTATTAATAGTTCATAACACCAAAAAGACTTTAGGGAGAAGGGGGCCCACAATTGCATAATAAATGAAATTAGCACTTAATTACAATGATTGTTGAGTGTTCTACCATCTCTATACACTCTAGATCACATCGTACAGAGGTTTCCCACCTTTTGTGTGTGTGTGTTTTGTTGTGTGACCTTCAACACTTGGTTTGACTTAATCTTTGAGTTCTTGTCTAGTGGAAGGTATAATTTCTCATTCTATCACACACCTATACTCTAGGCACACACAGAGACACAATAGGAGCTCTAGATGAGCATCCCTGTTGAAGTGTTTAGGATTGTGTTTAGTGGTTGTCTGTTTTAGGTGAGTTGAGAAAACCTTGTTTATTGTTATATTTAAGAGAGTAGTAATTGTGGAAAAGGTTGGTAGGTGATCCTACTAAAAACCCTTTGCAAAGTAAGTGGTTGTAAAGATTTTGGGTGACCTTAGTGAAAGCCCATTTTATAATATTGGAGCCGTGCCAGCGAGGAATCATGAGTGGACATAGGTACAAGGGTTGTGTCAAACCACTATAAATGTTGGTATTAATCTCTTGTACCTTATTTTACTTAAAGGTTGGGTCTGTTACATTTGCAACTTCTTTTCTTTTGTGATTTACATGAAACTGTAGTTCTTGATTTCAATTTTTTGGGCTTGTAGCATTTAATATGTCCTATTTCATGATAGAAGAGGCCTTACATGGTTATGTTATTGTATGCCTACGATGGAAACTAATCTAATTTTTTTCTCGATATTTTGTAGTCTATGCTTGTTTTCTTGAATCCAATCAAGTTTGGAATAACCTTTACTTTCGGCAATTTGCTCTCACTTGAGAGGTTTGTGCTTAGATTTGTATATTAGTATGCCTCTTATCATTATTCCCTGTAAAGAGATTTAGTTTTTAGTTATTTAGATTTCTATTGAATTTTTGGGATTCTTTATTGTCACGACCCAAACCCGCCCCTAAGGATTTAGCATCGTAACCGACCAGTAATCCGTGATTACCAAAGGCCTGCTTAACAGTAATGACAATAATACAGAGTAAGGGGCTGACGGAAGCCAATCAGTAAATAAAAGATGTCCAATGAGCTGTGAAAATCTGAATAGAAAAGGACTTTTATGGACTAGTTGTCACGACCCAAACCCACCTCTATGGGTTTAGCACCGTAACCGGCCAGTAATCTGTGATTACCGAAGGCCTGCTTAACAGTGGAACAGTAAAATAGAGTACAGGGGCATGGCGGAAGCCAATATAGTAAATAGACAATGTCCAATGAGCTGTGACAGTCTGTATGCAAAAAGACTTTTCATACATATATACAATCGGTGACCAAACAGTATGCACATCATAACAGGACAGTCTATACATACATGTACATTCAGAACAGGGATCTAATCCCTATTAAACAGGATAGTAACAGTCTATACAGTAAACAAAACAGTTACAGAGATAGACGGGGAATATTAAAACACCCCTAAGCCAAAGCTTGAACGGGCTTGGAACCTCATGGTGAGGCACAGTGGTTGACTGACAAAACAAAAGCTTGCCTGACGCTCCTAGCAGCGGCCCGGTGCCTGAACACCTACATATATATATGAGCAGTGAGCTAAAGCTCAGTGAATAACATAATGCGTAAAGAGGTTAGCAAAGAATGTCCCTTCAGTATTTTAACCAGTTGTTCGCCTTGGTAAATCAGTTATACGATCGGTGGCTTACATTTCATGCCATATCAGTCATTTAGAAATCATAGTAATCGTACGTGGCACATCCGTTAGCAGAACAGTACAGTAGTAGTAGTGTCAGTACAGTGACAGTATAGTAGCAGTAACGGTACAATGCAGTAACAGTACGGTAGCAGTACAGTAGCAGTAACAGTAACAGTGCAGTAACAGTAACAGTAACATTTCAGAAAACAGTACAGTTCTTATGGACTCAAGAGGTGTCTCGCACGGGTTCTAGAGGTGGCTCACACTGTAGCACTTAGTTCCGTACAGCACTTTGTTCCAGGTTTCACAAATTGGCTTTAAGCCCAGATTTTACATATGTATGGACTCAAGAGGTGTCTCGCACAGATTCTAGAGGTGGCTCACACTGTAGCACTTAGTTCCGTACAGCACTTTGTTCCATATCAGAAATACAGAATGGCCTCTGGCCTAACAGATCAAACAGTGAATGATGGCCATCATAACAGTAAACAGAAGTTCCAAGATAAGAACTGACAGAGATATCTATGACAGTAGCAGTACAGTACAGTAACAGTAAGTTGCTATGGATGCCACGAATACAGTCCATAATTAAGACATTCAGTTAATTCAGTAGACAGTATTTCCTTCAGAAGCAGTTTAGTTGGTCGTTCATAAAATAATCATAATTGAACACATCTTTACAACATTGTTACTCACAGAGTTCTGGGCTACAGATGAGCTAGAGCGTCTCCAGATGCCAACCCTACACAATTACAGATTGAACACACACTAAGCTACACAGTTGGGAAAATCAATAACTTAATCCCTAATTTGCCTCGGTGTGGTTCTACATCAATATCCTCCTTAAGATGCATGAAACATGCCCTAGGAATGCCTAGGATGGAAAGAGGATGCAAAGATGCACTCAGAAAACATTTTCAGAATTTTCAGAAAACAGGGGTCCCGCTCGAGCGTGACTAACTCCGCTCGAGCGGACATGCAATAAAAGGTTTCTGCTCGAGCGTACTTCAAAACAGTCAAAAGTACTGGGAGCACGAATTCCACGCTCGAGCGCCAGTCACCCCGCTCGAGCGTGAGTCCAAATTCTGGAAATTCCAGATTTGAACCTCCGGCTCAAATTCAACTTTTGAAACACCAATTTCGATCATCTTGGGCTAATTTTCTGGAAAACATTTGTAAATCCATAGAATAACATGATTCAAAGATTAATTTGAGAAATCAAAGCCCAAAGGTAGTTCAATTAAACATGATTTCAAACCAAAATTCAAGAACATGATGAACATGCAATATCCATGAATTCAATCAACTTCAAAGCTTCAAACACTTGCTCAAATGAGCCAATTCTTCTTAAAACATGATGAAACCATGGACTTAAACATAAACATGTACATGCATGCAAGATTTCTATGAAATCAAACCTCCAAACTCAACAATGTATACATGCATGCATGCTAGAAGCTACAATTCAACATTTTTGAACCAAAGCTTGACTTTAAACCTCAATATAACATGAATCATGTAAGAACTAACTTAAATGTAAGTTCAAGAAGATGGTTCCTCTACCTTATGCTTTCAATTTGAGGTATAAGGCTCAAGTTTGCAATTCTTCTATGATTCTTCAAATCTTCAAGCAATTCAAGATGAAATGTCGATATCAATATTTCTCCTAATTCTCTCTCTCTCTAATCGGCTATGAGCTCAAGAATGGGCTGATGAAATGTTATCTCTAGAGGCTCAAGTGATGTGTAAAGCAGGCCACTAACATGGCAAAGTTGTAATTAAGGCCAAAATCTTGTAATTACATTGTTTGATCTAATTTAACCATACCAAATAACATTTTAATTAAATATACCATTAAATCATATTAATTCCAATTGGCATAAAATACTAATCGATTTCAGATTCGGCCGCCGACAAGGCCTTCAATTTGCAATTCAATCGATAAAACATGAACAGATAGTTCAACAGTCAAACAGATAGACACGCATTTCAACAGATACAGTCAATCAATCAGTTTCGGAGTTTAGTCAGTCAGTTCGGTATTTCAATCAATTCAATTATCAATCATGGTCAGTCTCAGTTTAGCAGTAATCAGTGACAGTATCAGTAATCAGTGGTCAATCAGTGATCAGTGATGAGGGTTGTTACACTAGTCCACATTCATAACCATAAACATATATACATATCGGATACACATAACATACAGGATAGGGATCCAATCCCTTTACCATAACTGTACAGTCAAAAGTCTTAAACATTCATTACAAGACAGGAACAAAAGGGTGAATCTGAAACAGCCCAAAACAGCCTTGGCTTGAACGGACTTGGAACCTCGAAGTGAGGCACAATGGTTGGCTTGACAAAACATGAGCTTAACTTGACGCTTCTAGCTTCGGTCCGGTGCCTGGCCACCTACATACATGTATAAACTGTAAGTTAAAGCCCAGTGAATAACAACTGTGTAAAGGGGTTAAGAATGAATGTCCTTTCAGTAGTTAAAACAGTCATTTGCATCAGTAGATCAGTTATTCAATCAGTGGCTCATATTTCATGCCATATCAGTCGATTAGAAATCATAGCAGTCATACATGGTACATCCGATAGCAAAACAGTATAGTAGGTCTTAATAGACCAAATAGTCAGTTGATGGCCATCAAATAGTAAACAGTAGTAGTTCCAAACATTGGAACTGACAGAGATCTCTGTAACAGTAGCAGTAACAGTAACAGTACAGTACAGTACAGTAACAGTAACAGTAACAGTAAGTTGCTATGGATGCCACGAGTTGTAGACACCCCATTTTTGACCGACCTTAAGACTCAGATGTCACTGATTGAGCACTTGGTGATGTTGCATATTGTGCTCGTTCTGAGGTTGTGGAGTTTCGGCTGTGAGCCTTGCCTCCGGACTTCCGGACTCTTTTGTGCTTTGCCTCGGTTTGCGAACCAGGCCCTGTTTTCTTCGTTTTCGCTTCCCGAAGGGAGGGAGAGGTCTCGTAGACCATCTCTCAGTGGCCGTAGGCTACGTTTCGTGGTCATAGGCCATTTTTCCCATTTGGAGCCCAGTTCTCGGTTTTCGGAGCCGTCGGCCGTGCGCCTCGGTTCGGGACTGCTTAACTACCTCCGTTTGCTTTAGTTTTTGGCACACACCTTGTCTCCTCTCTTTTGAGAGACACTGTGGCCCGGGAGACCACCTTCGTGGTCGAACGCCACTTCCGGTGCCTAACAGCCTGTTTTCGGGGCCCTGAACTGCGCGTTTTGGCCCCCTAACCTTCGTTTTGCATCCGTCTTGGTCCATTTTTGGCAGAGACCTTATTTTGATTGTTAGAAAGCTTGTAGGAGGGTGGGAGACCAGCAATTTTTCTTAAAAAATAGCTTTTTTTGGTCAAAAGTGGTTCAACATGAATCCGGGAAGGAGGAAAACATCTGCGCGGCTTCACCGAAACAGGCATAACTCTTTGCACAGAAGGAATTAATATATGAGGCCACCACCGTTGGAAAGCTTACTTCTGGGGCTTCATTTTACACTCAAGAATCTCCTAAGAACAAGTTCGGGCGGGGGAGATATGGTTGGTTGAAGTAGGGGATTAATCCGGTTGGACCAAATCTGCGCGGCTTCACCAAAACTGGCATAACTTTTTCCACAGGAGGAATTTTAATGCAAGGTTTGTGGCATTGGAAAGCTAACTTCAAGGGCTACATGGATGACTAGCTTTAGGGCTTGAACCTTTTGACCCCTGGTCGGCCGACCACCTTGGCCCTTTTGAACTGGTCGGCCATTTTTGTCTCCGTGAGTGTATTCCAGCTGTGCCAGCTATTTTCCACTTGACCCACTATCCGAGGGGTTTGTCTTTGTTTTGGTCCTTTTAAGGTGGTTTTCACCCCTTTGCTTGGTTTCAAGGTGGAATTGGCCCCTTTGGTCAAGCTTCTTGAGGAAGCTTGACCCTTTTGGTCTAGCTTCCCCAAGAAGCTTGACCCCTTTGGTCAAGCTTCCTTTAGAAGCTTTGAGCCCCCCTTTTGGCTTCTCCAAGAAGCCATAGCCTTCTCCCCCTATATAATCAACCCTTCACCACCATTTGCAAGGGTTAGAAGATTTTGGCTGGTGCATATACATACAACCCTCTATATCTATACTTCAAGCCTCCAAACACCCATATTCTTGGCCATTTTACCCTACACCTCATAGCCTACCACCTCCATCATCCATTCCAGCACCTTGGAGGTCATTTTCAGAGGTTGAGAGCTCATTTTCTTGGACCAAAAGCTGCTGCATTGCTGTGCTACAAGGGTAAGTCATCTTCCCCCTCTTTGAAGCTTTATCTTGCTCTATACCTTAGCCCTTCTTTCTTGCATTTTTGGGCTTTGACCAAAACTGTAAAGTGTCTTATTTTGACCCCCTCTTCAACTTTGATTAAGGATACTTTGCTTTTTGAAGTCATCTATTTCCTTGTTTGTTCAATATCTCTTTTAGGGCTATTTTTGCATCATATTTTAGCCTTACTTGTGAACATTTTCGAGATTTTCTATAAACTGGAAAAAGTCTTGTTTTGACCTTCTCTTTAAGTTTGTTTGAGGTCACTTTTCTGTTTGGAGTCATCTCCTTCCTTGCATGCTTCATTTCTACATGCTTTAAGCCATACATTTGAGCATTTGCATTGGCCTTGTTTTGGCCTCTTAGCCACTGAAATCCAGTGGATTTTCAGTGGCTTTGATGAGGTTTTGAGCTTTGAAATCATAGAGGGGTGACCCTCTCACCCCTCATTCTCTTTACTAGCATGTTTGGCCTTCCAAAGGGACTCTATTTTGCATGCATTGAAGTCATGTTTCAGGCCTTATTCTGAGGGTTTTAAGGTCTGCCTAGGCTCTGTTAAGAGCCCATTTTGCCATATCTTATGTCTATTATGCATGTGTAGAGCAATTCCATTCAAGGCCTCTCAAAGAGGCCTTCCTTTGCATATTTCCTAGACTGATTTCATGGCCTATTTGGTGAGTTTTAGGGCTATCATAATCCATTTCCAGAGTTGGTTTGGTCTTGCTAAGTGTCTATCTTATATGTGCTTAACAACCCCTTGTATGGCCCTTTAAAGGAACTCATCATTTTTGCATGTGTTGGCTGCATTTCAGAGGTTATTTAGGAATATTTTGACATATTTTATTCACTGATTTTGGCTGGTTTGATGAGTTCTCTTGTGCTTCATATACATGCCATATAAACCATGTTTACTAGCCATTGTTGCATGTTGTTTTAGCCCATCATGTTAGCACTTTTTGGCCATGCTTTAAACTAGAAATGTGCATGTTTTGGGACTGCCCTAGCTCTGTCTTTGTGCTTCATATTCAAATAATGCTTGCTTTGCATAGCTATAAGTCAATACATGTGCCTAGTTTTGAGTTTCGGGGTTTACTTCATGCATCGGGTGCCATATTTCCATGTTTCGGGACCATTTAGCATCATGTTTCAGTGCTAGAATTTACATGTTCATATGCCATCTCTCATTCTTTGCCATGCCTTGTTAGAGTTGCATGTTGTGTCCTAGGATCGGTCCTCGGTTTACGTACATGTGTGCGCGCATTTCAGTTATCTCATTTTCATCTTATGGCCGCTGATGTGAGTGTGGCTGAGGTCCACTCATATTGGCGTAAGCCCATATTGCATTGTGTATGACATCTTAGTCCATAGCGTTATGTATGTTAGGTTGTATGTTAGAGCATTGTGTATGCCATATTAAATCGAGCATTGTGTATGCCATTTCATAGCATTGCGTATGCTAGGTTGTATGTTAGTCGCATTCATGCATGTCATGCATATTGTATTGTGTTTGGGATAGGAGTTAGCCCAAACACGGGAAACGAGGGACGTTTCGTACTCCAAGTGACGGAACGTGTCTCAATTCCCGGTCACCGACACTCCGGATTAACCATGATGGAGTCTAGGCCTTGTTGTGTTTATATGTGCATTCATTTCACATCGAGTCGTGCAATTTGACTCCTCGACCATCATGCATCGAGATGCGTGATTGGTGGCACGAGGATTGAGGCAAGCATACATATGTAAAAATATTTTGCCATGCCCCTTTCTCGTTCTCTGTTGCAGTAAATCAGAAACCGGCAGTCTTTTGGGGCTTCGCGCAATATTCCGGGCTTAATTGTAAACAGAGGCTAATCGGGGAATCGCAATGGATTTCCGCACAAGGCAACTCAAGCATGCATCATTCATCATTTGGAACAGAGCTGAGGCGGTCCATGAGCTTGCTTGCTAATTTACTGCTTTCCTAGTTAATTTGATTCATTAATTAGGGTTTTGTACTTATTCAGACTGTATTATTTACTTGGGACTGTATATTATTTATTCGGACCCTCCGAGCGAGGGCACAATTGTAATAAGTGTGCGTGTGTGCGATGTATGCCTTCCAACCCCACATCTTTCTCCCTTTTATTTACCAGCTTATGATGGTTAGATTAGGGCATGTTTCAATTAGCATACAGTATGATAGCATGTTTGCATTCATTCATCTGTTTTGCATGCACCGGGCTCGGCGCATCATACTAACTGCATTTGTATTTCAATTTCGAGTTGAATACTTGTTAGCGGTTGCATCTCATATGCCATGTTTAGAATAGCCGAGCCTGCTATAGTTGCATTTTCGCACGTGTTGCATTAGGCATTTCTGTATAGTTAGGATCATGCATGGATTTCTAACATAGCTTCTGTTTTGGCTTGGAGTACTCGGTAAGTTTTTATGTTTTAGCATCCTTGCATGCGTGAGAGTGACTGCCGTGATAGCATGCTTACCATGAGGCTATATGCTTATGTAAGATAACTGCCTGAGTGCCTGTGGGTGAAGGTTGGGTTATTTGGATTGGAACAAATCATCGACTGTGAGTTTTAAGCCCACTAGATAGTGGCAAAACCATCTTTTCTAAGCCCACTCGAGGGTGGCAAAATCTACATTTTAAGCCTACTTGCGAGTAGCAAACCATCTTCCAAAAATGAACATGAAATGCTTTGTTCCAATTCAGGCGATCCAGTCTATACTTGTATGCTGTGCGCATCACATAGTAAATCTAGGCTAATAACCGGAATAAGAACACATAATGTTTTCAAAACTAGATATCATGGTTAGTAGAGGCCGATCTTTGATCGGGCGAGCGGGGGTGCTCACGAAGTGACCTTCTCCAATCGTACCCAAGTTCCCGAGCCGAGGCAACTTTGGTGATGACGGACACGTGGCCTTAGGCAAACGAGTTAGGGTTTCCTAAATTTCCCCAAAAATAAAATATTTAGGTGGCGACTCTGTATCTGGCAAAGCAGTCCATGTTTGGCACTTCTTTCAAAAAAATCTGTTTTCAAAAACGATTTGCCGGATTTGGACTCTTTGATGATTCATCGGTCTTGCATTGCACTCTGCGAGATTAGACACAGGACCGTGACACAAATCGAGTCCGAACTGTAGTGAGGCCCAAGGGCGCATCTACACGAGTACAGTTCATAAAATAGGACAAACATTCATTCAGTAAACAATGTCACTTCAGAAAGCGGTACAGTCGATCATTCAGAAAATAATCATAATTGAACATATCTTTACAATATTGTTACTCACAGATTACTGGGCTATAGACAGGCTAATCAGCGTCCTCGGGTGCCAACCCTATACAGTTGCAGAACGAACACACACTAAGTTACACACTTGGGATTAATAACTCAGCCCCTAACTTGACTTGGTGTGGTCCTATAACATTATCCTCATTAGATGCCTTAAACATGGCCTAGGAATGCCTAGGATGGGATGAGCATGCAAAAATGTACTTTAAAACACTTTTCAAAATTTGCTGAAAACAGGGGTCTCGCTCGAGCGTGGCTTTCTCCGCTCGAGCGAGCTTACCAAAACAGAGGGGTCGCTCGAGCGCAGACTCCCTCGCTTGAGCAGTCTGTAAAAATGCAAAAAGTACTGGTCGTTGAAATTCTCCGCTCGATGCTCGCTCGATGCTCTCTCGAGCGTGAGACACGGTTCTTCGCTCGAGCGTAGGTTTTGTCGCTCGAGCGTGCGTCTGCACACGCAAAAACCTGAGAGCTTGCAATCTACGCTCGAGCTAGCATTCCGTCGCTCGAGCGGAGCTCTGAACACAAAGGTGGTCGCTCGAGCGTGGAATCCTTCGCTCGAGCATGGAATCCTTCGCTCGAGCGTGGAAACCAAAATCTGGGTTTTCCAGATTTGCTTCCAAAGCTCAAACCAAGAATCAAACATGCCAAAACTCAAACTTTTGGGCCAATTTTCTGGAAAACACCTAGAAACTCATAATACAACATGTTTCAAAGATCATTTTATAAAATCAAGCCCAAAGGTGTGACAATTGAACACAATTTTGAATGAAACTTGAAGAACAATGCAAGAACATAACATGCTTGAGTTCCCATGAACTCTAATGCTCCAAAGCATGATCAAATGCAAGCTTGAACTAAAAACATGGTGAATTTCTAGAGTACAACCACAATATGGACATGCATGTAAGGATTTCATGAAACAACCTCAAAATTCCATGCATGAATTCACTCTCAAATCAACACTTTGAGCTAATTCTTGACTCTAATCTCCAATTTTCATGAACCATGCATGTAACAACTTAAATTCGTAATCAAGAGAATGAATTTCCTACCTTAAGTCTTGAATTCCAAATGTAGAAGCCTAATTCCTTAAGTCTCCTTCAAATTCTTCTAAATTTCAAGCCAAACTCTTGTTGAATCAATTTTTTCTTCCAATTCTCTCCCTCTCACGTTTTGGTCAAGAAGATGGATGAAAAGTGGTGCCAAACAAGTATAAGGTCAAGCAAATGGCCTTCAAAAGGCCCACTAGTAACAATAGTGTAAATAACTCTAGCTAATGTAATTTAACATTATTTAACATTATTTATTTTAATTTAATCATTCCAAATCAAATTTTAATTAAATCTACCATAAAATCCTATAAATCCTAATCAGCATATAACACTCATCAATTTCTGATTCGGTCGCCGATAAGGCTTTCAATTCGCAGTTTGAAATTAAAACATGAACAGATCATTCAGTAACAAACAGATAGAAATGCATTTAAGGCAACACACTCATGTAATCAATGTAGGATTTCATCATAATCAATTACTTATCATGCTAAATTACGAATTAACGCTAATCAGAGGTGAGGGTTGTCACATTTATTGAAGTTTGGATTCATTTATTCATCCTTATATGTTCATATTGTTTAACAGGTAAATATCCTATGCTTTCTCACAGCCTTGACTTGTTTTTCTATTTGTCTTGATATTTTCCTGGCCAAGTTGTAGTGCCTTTAATTTGTACTCATGGTAAACATGTCCTCATTTTCTTCATTTTTCTCAATACTTGAATGTTTATATCAAATTAATTATATGAATTTGTGACTTTACTCTTGGTTGTCGAACATTAAAGGGGCGAAAAAGGGCATTAAGAGGGTGAAAATGCAAATCAGCCCCTGAACCACCGTACGGATGTCACGGCCACCTTTCCCATGACAAATAGGACTGGTGACGATAGACGAAATGTAATTAGCATGTGTAGGTTGGGAGTTAGAGCCAAAAACGCCTTAAACTTAACCGAAAAAGGGCGTTAAGGGGGCGAAAATGCGAAACAGCTTCCAAACTAGCGTATAGATGTCACGGCCACCTTCCCCATAGCAAATAGGACCTGTGACAATAGATAGAATGTGATTAGCAAGTTTAGGTTGGGATTTAGAGCCGAAAACGCCTTAAACTTAATCGAAAAAGGGTGTTAAGGGGGCGAAAATGTGAATCAGCCCCCGAACCACCGTACGGAAGTCACGGCCACCTTCCTCATGAAAAATAGGACCTGTGACAATAGACAGAATGTAATTAGCACGTGTAGGTTGAGAGTTAGAGCCAAAAATGCCTTAAGCTTAACCGAAAAAGGGCGTTAAGGGAGCGAAAAAGAGAAACAGCCTCGGAACCACCGTAGGGATGTCACGGCCAGCTTCCCCATGATATATAGGACTTGTGACAACAGATGGAATGTCATTAGCATACGTAGTTTGGGAGTTAGAGCCGGAAACGACTTAAACTTATTTGAAAAAGGGATAGTTTGACATCCAATAAATGTTCAACATTTTCATTGTAAATGATGCCATTGTTTCATCATACACGGTGGTCATTTGGGTGGTGAATGTATGAAGAAAGCATGATATGGTTATGGAGATAACCTCGTAGATTACTCAATCATTTTACTTTGACTAGGAAAATGAGAATGAAGAAGAATTAAAATAAATTTACCACCAAAACATTCTACTCATAAAAATTTATTTTATGAAGAGGTATGCTCCTAAAAATTGTATTATTTGTAAATTGAAATCAAGTTTGGAATAAATCTTTCGTGATACATACATATGATTGTATTTCAAAAAAAGGTTTTTATAGATTGTTCTACCTTAAATGCATGTTATTACAACCTTTTTCCTATGTCTGAAAGAACTGATATTTTGTAATGAGTGCAATTGTTTTTTTTATTTTTTGTAAATGGCTTTTGGCTTGGACTTGTGGATAGTCTACATTTTTATTTATGGAGGACACTTGACACTTTTGTATAATCCTGCTAACTATGTCTTCCTCTGCTTTTGTGAATATTAGCATTACTGATACATACAACTTTTGTAATCCAACTGATAGTTGTTGGCATGGCATATAGATCACCTTTTGTCATAGTACAGACTACGATGGTCAGTTGTACCACGCCAAATGGCCATATTGCATGGTAGTAAATATATTTTTTGTATATGGCGGGTTGGATTTTTGTATGGAAATATAATTTTAGTTTGGACAATAGTTGGTTTGTATGGAATATATACATTTAAAGTTATTCATTTTTGGATGTTTAGAAGTAATAGGGACTGTAGCATGATTGATAATTTTACGTTATGAAATGATGGATAGTATATGTATTGTTTTGTTTATATACGTATTACAAGTTGCATGGAATATAGGCAGATTGTGAATAAATTATAATTTTGCGATGAAGCATAAGAGTATGTTTTTGGTGACTAAATAATTAGTAGCTAAAAAAAAAAAAAAAATCGAAAAATAGTTTTGGCTACTAAAAGTTTAGTGGCCAAAAAAAAAATCAAACATTTGGCGACTAAAATATTTTGTAGCAAAAAACAATCAAACATATGGCGACTATAAAATATGTCATAGCTAAAAAAATAAGCTGAAGAAATAAAAAAAAAACTTTTGGCGACTAAAACTAGGATAGGTTGCTTACCCGATGTTAGGTTGTTTGAAATCGCTGCGTGCGTAGTGAAACCCTAGTTCCTGACAAAATAGGACAGGGAAACCCTACCCCAACATAGGGGTGTTTTGGCTCTCACTTATCTGTTATGTGCTTTTAGAGTGCGTCTCTACAGGGAATGCATGTATCAGTTCGCAAGTTTGGGTATCAGGCCTGCGGGCACCAGTTCAGTATTTTGGGAATCAGTTATCTGCGGGTATCCGATTCAGTTTTGGGGAAGCAGTGATTTTGGGGAACAGTGATCAGTAGTAGAGTACAGTTATTCAGCTATGCTTGTGTCTGTTCTGATTGGGCCGAAATGCTGCGTGTTTTCTCTTTCAAGGGGGGTTCAGAGATTTAGTACAGAATAGCCAGTGTTCTTCTTTGCTGAGGCACGATAGACATCTGATCCGTCAGTCACCATTCAGTTCAGCGGACTTATGATGACGCAAAGTTCAGAGGAAATCGTGGTTATGGCAGCCGCATTAGACCAAGGAATCATCTTGTAGGATGAGACCAATGTTGATGTACCGCATCCGCCCAGGTCGCCTGCCGTGCGCCCGGTCTGGACGCCACAGTTGTGTCAAGCTCGTGAGCCCACCACGTTTGAATTGATGGGAATGATCGGCGATCTTCAGCGATCTGTGGCTGATCTCGCCTACGGAATCTCGGCTTTGCCACCAACCACATCCTACGCTGGGAATTCTGTGCCACAAGAGCCCTCACTACTGGGGCGAATTGTGATCGAGCTCAACCAACCTGAGGCTGTCTCAAGCTATGGCCATGCCATGACAACAACAACCGGGTTTCGCTCTGATATAGCAACCCAAACCCTCGATCAAGCTGAGGCTAGAGGTAAGAACAAAGTAGGAACATGTGTTGATCCCGTTGAACAACTGCTGTGGGCAGTCGAGGCTTTGAAAGCCAGAGGATTGAGTAAACAGCAAATATTCGCAGTGGTGGCTAAAACTGTGGATGATGCTTTCCCCACTCCAACCGAGGGGAGTTCCAGCCAGACAGAAAATTAGGATAGGCCCCGTCATGCCAGAACAGTTCCCTCAAATTCTAACCCTGCACAGGGAAAAGATCAGAAAGCCAAGGCGGCACCTGCCGATCCTTTTGCCAATGTGTCCGGCAAAAGTCAGCAAACTTCGAAGTATCTGCCCCGAGGGCGCAGAGTCTTCCACGCCCTTTATATGCCTTTGTCCAAAGCTCTTCAAATCCTTGTTAGACAAGGCCATCTCAAACCCCTCGAGCCTCGGCCTCTCCCGAACCCTCTTCCGGCTACGCATGATGCTACCCAGTACTGCGCGTACCATCAGCAAACTAGCCATACTACCGACAACTGCTTCCGTCTTCGCCATGAAGTACAGGATCTATTTGACAACGGGGTCATCCTCCCGCCGAGCTCAGCAAAATCTATCGGCACTGGATCGGTGAACTTGGGGGATAATGTGATGTGATCGGGGGATGAACCACCTGCGGGCGGCACTCAGTTTACTCCGGATATGGTGTATGGCACGCACTGTTTTGAGCATTTGTGAATGCTGGTTTTTTTGTATTTTCTGACTTAGGTATTGAGTCAGTCTTGTTGCGTTGTATTAAGTCAGTCTTTTGCACAGAGTTAGTCTTTTCTTACTAAGTCAGTTAGGTCTGTCTTGTTGTACAGAGTCAGTCCTGTTTTGTTGGAGTTGGGTGATTTCGAGGGTGTTACCTCGAACATCACTTGCTTGTTTTGTGTTTGTCTTTTCGTTTTCTTTTGAGTCTGTTTCTGCCGGGGAGCCAGTTACGCCAGGAGATCTAATCGAAACAGCTGTGGCTGTCATGTTTTTGTGCTTGTTTCTGCTTTGAGCTTGTTGTGCCAGCAAACTTGAATGAAATGGCAGTGCATTTCACCTGCTCTTTTGTGCCTTGAATTTATTACATCGACCTAAGTTTTTCAAAAACTCTTTTTGAACACTGCAGTGAAAATGAAGAGGAATGAATTCATCGGGATTTGCAAAAATTTGATCAAATGAGAGAAAGAGAGGCATGCTGAGCCCTTAATGAATGAAATCATGCTTCATAATGTGAGTACTGAGAAGGATCCTGGCTTGATCCGGATTGGTTCCGCACTGTCTTCGACGCGAGCGATTTGTCGCTTTCTTAAAAGATTTCAAAAAATGTTTTTGCGCGGTCCCGTGAAGACCTGTGTGGAATCGCTCTTGAGATTGTGCAGCCTAGGATCGCTCTTAGCATCGAGACTTGACCCCTCACTTTCAAACCTTGAACTGGGATTCAGAATGTTCAACGGTCAACCACAACGTACGGCCTGTATGGCTAGATCAGAAGCAGCCCTTGAACTAGGGGCAAGAAAGTCAGATCAAGAAGGTCGGATATGATCAAAAGAAGCTTATAAAGTTGGATCAGAAGCACCCCTTGAACTAGGGGCAAAAATGTCAGACAGCTCGAAGAGCCAAAGGTGGATCATTTCGCAAGTTAATAAAGACTGGCAAGAATGCCAAATTCCAGAATGGAAGAAAAAAAAGAAGGTATCGCTGAAGGACAACTGAGTTCCTATCCACAACACTAGGGGCAAATTCAGCCCCCCCATTGGATGGACTTTTGCATCGTCAATGAACAGCAGCCATTCTCCTGGATTCAGATGAGTTCAAGATCTCAAAACCATTTGACATGGACAAAGCTACACTTTTACCCTTGAGAGGCTCGCTGGGCCGAAAACCCGGAAGGGCGACCCAGGCAAAAGTTAGAGCAAGAAAAGAAGAAAAAGAACAAAAGAAAAGAAAAGAACAAAAGAACAAAAAAAAGAAAAATGCAAAGAAAAGAACAAAAAAGAAAAACAAAAAAAGAAATGAAAAGAAAAGAAATGAAAAGAAAGGAAAAACAGAGCTCGCAAGGTTGAAAACCCGGAAGGGCGGCTTTGGCAAAAGTTAGAGCGCAAAAGGAGAGGTTAATACCCGAGTGTACCTTAACCCCCCGAACTACGTAAGGCTTGATTCCCATCTGTGGGATACGTAGGCAACTTCGTTCTGAAGTCCAGCCGTAAAACACTTCAAATTGATTGTGCCCATGTAATGGTTTTGATCATCTTCGCCTTCAAATTGATTGACACCCCATTTTTGACCGACCTTAAGACTCAGACGTCACCGATTGAGCACTTGGTGATGTTGCATATTGTGTTCGTTCTGAGGTTGCGGAGTTTCGGCTGCGAGCCTTGCCTCTGGACTTCCGGACTCTTTTGTGCTTTGCCTCGGTTTGCGAACCAGGCCCTGTTTTCGCTTCCCGAAGGGAGGGAGAGGTCTCGTAGACCATCTCTCAGTGGCCGTAGGTTTTATGAAGTCAAATAAAGTAAATTAATGGTTTTATGAAGTCAAATAAAGTAAATTCACATTTAATTTGAAAATCAATACATTATTACAAAGTAACTTTCAAAATGACATGTAAAAATCACAAACAAATAGATGGGAAACAAATCTTTCGCGCAGGGAAAAAATTTGAATCGCTATTCTCCTACAAAACTAGAAAGAATTTGATCAACAAACTATTCCGATTCTCCCCCTTTTTTTCACATAGTTATTTATTTATTTTTTGTCACTCATTTGAACCTATATTAGCCCAATTTAAGGTGAGGGAAAAAGGGAAAGGATATAATGCTGCAACTAATGCGTATACTTTAAGGAGGTCATGTGGTCTACATAATACAACACATTTTTTTATTTGGGTCCAGCTCTCGGACTGGACGATGTCGTTAGGTCACGGTGGGCTTGATTTCGAGTCCATTTCGATGATTCAAACCATATAGAACTCATCGAGTATATTGTCCCTATAAAAAATTACGTTAATCGGATATCGATAGCCACTTGAACAGCTTACATTTGTGTCTGTGATTTATTTTAAAAATAATAATTGTCATTGATATAAATGCAAACTGATCAATGACTATCGATATCTAATCACGTATTTTTTTGCAAGAATAATGTACTCAACGATCTCTACACATTGAACGATTTGGATTATGAAAATGAACCTAGAATCGGACCCATCAACAGTACTCTGTGGCCTTTTGATTTTATTTTTACAGTAAGGCTCACAACTAAAACACAAGAAGAACATAGTCCAAACAAGTGAGGTCCCGTTTGGAAATAATTATTTTAATTAATTTTTAATATTTTTTTTAATAAGAAAAGACATAAAAATAAATAAGAATAATGTAATAACTTAAATAACATTTTGACTTTTTAAATATCAAATTCAAGTCCAAACGAGCCTAAGTATGACATATAATCTAAGTGTCCTAGAGCACGAAATTATTATAGTTCACTTATAAACTGACATCAGACTTGGATAACTCATCACAACCAGAAATTGCGTAATGATATACCTACTATCTACTGTTATTATAAAAGTGTGAAGAGTATATATGTTTTTTTACTTTAAAAGTGTGAAGAGTATACATATTTTCTACTTTTTTTTTTTTATTTTAAAAATTCCAATTTTATACTATAAAATTTACTATATTTTCTAAAAGTCATGAAAAGTCCTATATAAACTAATTGCCTCTTTATTTTTGGAGTTGAACACTAAAAAATAATATATCTACTTTCAAAAATCTTATATAAATATAAACAAGAACCACTTTCGCTGGTTTTATTTTTTAAATCTATTTTTTAGTTTTTAATTTTTCATATTTTCACTGTTTTGAAATTTCTTCATATTTTATATTTAAATTATACTTTTACATGAAAATCTAATATGTTTTCTACTTTTTTTTTTTAAATTCCAATTTTGTCCTATGAAATTTACTATATTTTCTAAAAGTCATGAAAAGTCCTATATAAACTAATTATCTCTTTATTTTTGTAGTTGAACACTCAAAAATGATATATTTGCTTCCAAAAATCCTATATAAATATAAACAAGAACCACTTTCGCTGGTTTTATTTTTTAAATCTATTTTTCAATTTTTAATTTTTCATATTTTCATTGTTTTGGTGATTAAAGATACTGCAATTTCTTCATATTTTATATTTAAATTATACCTTTACATGAAAATCTAATATCTAATAATCTAAATAGAACTTCAAAAAAATATTGGTAAATTTTTTTTATAAATTTAAACATGTCTTGATTTTTTATTATGCATTTTTTTTGTTATTATTATTATTATTATTATTATTATTATTATTATTATTATTATTATTATTATTTTTATTAATAAAAAAAATTCCAAAAACAATACGCAACAAATTATTTTCTAAATATATTTAGATTAACTGAATCTAAATCTAAAAGTAGAATTAAAAAATAAAAAAGTATTAAATTACATGATTCTAAAAGGAAAATAAAAAAGTTATTAAAAAAAAAAACAGTGTCAAAGACAAAAATATAAAAAAAAAAAATTGAAAACCAAAAAATTCAAAACAAAAGTTTGAAAAAAATAAAATAAAACCAAACACTATAAACTTCTATTTTTTAAAATCTTTCTTCACTAAACTCTAATTTTATACAAATTGCTTTTAATTTTTATGTGAATTTAATAATCTAATTAAAAATGGTGCATACACACAAAAATGCAACACTAAATATCTACATTATGACAAACAAACTATTTATGAATAATTAACTTCTCATTGTTACCTATATTATATTGTTATAAAAGATTTCACATATTACTTTGAGATATCTTATATATTTCAATGTCTACATATATAAATATATAAAAAAATATAAATGTAAATTTATATATATTACTGTATTCATATATTGTCAATCTGTAATACTATATTATCTTCACATACTTTAATTTTCTAATATGTATTGCTTTAGTAATATAATTATATTTGTTAGAAAAAATTGCGAAATTCTGTATTATTCTCCTATCAACTTATGTTCAATATATATATATATATATACATGTCATACAAACAAATGTCCACAACCAACAATTTTAATAACAAATCAAGACTTTGTAAAACATTTCCATCACGACAATAATTGTATTTTTTTTCTTTACAGAAAAAATCACATTATTGAGGAAAAATGAATTTTGAAATTCATAACAATAAGATATCCCCTCAAACCCTTACTCATCCAAAATATTTTTATTACAATGTGTTATAATGGTGAGTAAGAAGAAAAATAAGAATATGGTGAAACAAAAATTACAGAAGATCTATTGAAACATACTCTCCAAACAAAATTAGACGAGCTGAAACAGGAATTATCATATTTGCTGTAAAGTTCAAGAAAAATAATGTACCTCATGCATACATTTTAGTCAAATTACAAGGAAAAATTCAAATAATGCCCACATATTATCGCAGCAACTCAATGATGTAGAAAGTAAGTATAGCAAATAAAAAGTTTCGATCAATTTTGTCATATGCTGATTACTTACTGATGACATAATAAATTATGTAACTTGACAATATCATGAAAGTGACCCTGTAAACACTTATAAATATGGATCTATAAACATTGTGAAAACGATTATGAAATTCTTATATCGATCAAAATATTAAGTTACAATATCAATCCATTTTCTTAAAAAAGCTATTCCACATTTTCTACATAAATAAAAATATACTAATAACTAATGTTATATTTTTCATTATGTAAGATATTCGTAGCACAGGAAACGAGACTCAATACCTCTTGATGTATAAAAATATATTACACATTGATATTGATGCATTCTTACACCAATAATATGCAAATAATATGTAATAATGGGTTCAATGGATTTGTATAATGAGATGAACTATTAAACAAAATTGTGTAATTGTGCAATTAATTTTATACCTTCAATTGTTTTATAGGTACGGATTATGAAAAATTGAAGTTGGAAGTTGATAGAAAAAAATTTGTGTAATACTATATATTTAAAGGATCTGTTTATTATTTATTATTTAAAATAAGATTGTAAATATAAAATAAGTTATATTTATAAAATTTATCATTTTTCATTTAAAATTTTCAAGCGACTATGTATTCATTTCTTACTTAGTTATATTTGGATATAGATCAATTTACCCATACAAGTCTCCATACTTTGTATACATATCGCATACTAATTTAAAAGACACGCATAATTACAGTACTAACAGCTGATGAAAAATCGTGTGATATGTGCAACGCATGTGCCCAACCACTAGTAAATAAAAAGGCACAAGCTTGTCTCTAATTTAAAATTGGATTGGAGCATGTTATTGGACTTTGTGGGCTCACTATGGAGCTCACATTGATAGTATGAATTATTCAATGTATAGAAATCGTCAAGTATTTTATGCTTGCAAAAAATTATGTTAATTGGATATCAATAGTCACTTGACCAGATCAAATTTATGTCGACGGTCATTATGATTTTAAAAATAAATTATTGACACAAATGTATTTTCATCAAATGACTATTGATATCTGATTAAGATGATTTTTATAGGGATGAAGCACTCGACGAGCCCTACACTTTGATCAGTTCAGATTTTTAATGTGGGCTCCATGGTGGGCTCACAGAGGCCCAACAATATGTTCCAGTTGAGAAACCTAACTGAAAGAAGCTTATCTCAAATAAAAATTATAAATCAATATAGAATATTAAAAATAATAATAAATATATAAAAGGACATTTGATCCATAAATCCAATCACAATTTTCATTGTCTAAAGGTATACTCTATAAAATACTTTAACCATAAGGACAAACTTCCACAAAATGACCAAACTATATTGGTATATATATTGTTTCCAAACCAAACCCTAACCATTCCTAATCTCTCACGCTTCTCTCTCTCTCTCTCTCTCCTGTTCACCGAACCCTATCCAATCGTCTCTCTCATCCTCTCGTCTCTTTCGCCCTTCTCTTTTCTTCTCTCTCTCTCTCTCTCTCTCTCTCTCTCTAATATAAGACAAGATTTTAACAATTTTTATATTTTCAGTTTTAATATTTTTGATATATTATTTTATTAAGATTTTTGTAATTTAGTATAAATATTTTAGAATTATTAGGTTTCTTAATTTGTTTTGACTTTGTTTTTCTAATTTTTTAGGTTTCCTAATTTGTATTGATTTAAGTTTCCTAGTTTATTTTAGAATTACTTTTCCTACAAGTATTAGGTTTAGTTTATTATAAAAAAGCCTACAAGCATATGTAATTGATATTATTCAATCAATAATATTTTAAAGAGTTTTTTCTTCTATCTTCCTTGGGCTTCTGTTCTCTGAAAGAACTCGTCCTCGAGTTCATATTACAGATTTTCTATCGTTCATGCCAAATAAAAAGATATTTGGAATATTTCAGTTGTTTGTCCATCTTCCAAAAATTATATGCACGAAAACACCCTTTAAAATATTATCACACAAGGCTAGATATCATTCTAACAGATAAAATAGGGATTATATATCATTCTAGTAGACAAGAATTCTTAAATCTACAAGAACACTCTTGAATCCACAACGAAGATAGAAGAAAAAACTCTTTAAAATATTATTGATTGAATAATATCTATTACATATTCTTGTAGGCTTCTCTATAATAAACTAACCTAATACTTGGAGAAAAAGTAATTCTAAAATAAATTAGGAAACTTAAATCAACACAAATTAGAAAACCTAAGAAATTAGAAAAACAAAATCAAAACAAATTAAGAAACCTAATAATTCTAAAAAATTTATACTAAATTACAAGAATCCTAATAAAATAATATATCAAAAATATTAAAACTAAAAATATAAAAATTCTTAAAATATTATTTTCTAAGAATTAGGTTAGTTTAATGTTTCCTAATTTGAGTTTTCTTGGTGTCCAAGAATACTTGATCTCTAAGGTTTACATTATTATAAATAGCTATGTAAGTCTCATGGCAAACACAACTTTTTATTCAATAATATTACGATATTTTCTCTTCCTTATGGATTTAAGGTTTTATTTTTTTTGTGAATTTAAGAGTCCCTTTCATCTACTAGAACCATATCTAGTTCCCATGTATCTTGTTGAGTCAGTCTCTCTCTCACTCTTTATTTTATTGCTAGATCAACACAGCAGCGCTGTAAGGCAGCGACACATAGTGCTATCACTGCCGGTGATGAAGGATGGCTTCACCGCAAAGACCCAACTAGCATGGGTGTCCCAGTCGCAGTCATAGCTGAGTAGAAAATTGTCGGTAGCGCACCAGATCAAGATAGGGTTTGAGATCAACTGGCTGTTGATGCTTGATTTCGATCCAGATTTGGCCAGATCTGTCGTGAAATCGAAAAGAGCCTTCGAAGTTGGAGTCAACAGATTTGGACAAGTCTAAGTCATTGTGGGAGTCGAATCCATCGATAGCCATTTCCATAAACGTAGCAATAGAATATGAAACAAATTGTTATAGTTTTTTATTTTATTTTTTAACGTAATTTTAGATCTGTTGTTGTTGTTGTTGTTGTTTAACACAGATAGATTAAACCTTATCTATATAACAGATAGATCTGTAGTGATATACATGATGAAACAGATTGCAATAACTATGTGCAATCTCTCATCTCTCTCTATAGCTCTCTCTCTCTCTCTGTTCTATTTTTTTTTTTAAATGTAATTTTAGATCTACTGTTGTTGTTGTTGAAGACAAATAGATTAAACTTTATCTATATCACAGATAGATCTATAATGATATAGTGATGTCCAAATATTTGAACATATAATCAAATTTGGACAGATATTTGAACAGATAAGGGAAAAAAATTAAATAGATAGTCTAAAAATTTAACATATAGAATTTTATGTAGACAAAATAATAGATAATTGAAACTTGGATTTAAAATTTTGAAAAACTAAACAAATAGGAAAAAAATTGAACAAATAGGAAAAAATTGAATAGATAGGGAAACATTTTGAGCATGTAGGAATTTTTTTTTTTTTTTTTTTGAATAGATAGTCAACAAAAGTCAACAGATAAATTAAGGTGTAAAATCGGAGTTGTCCTTCAAAACAAACAAAGAGGCTTCTCATTAAACTCCTTCACAAATGGTGAACTTTTCACCAACAAAAAATATCTACTGGATCTAATACCTTATACTCTCATTGGTTTGGATTTATCACCAATTTACTTTATATAAAATGTGTAATATTTTTTGTACAAAGAAATCATAGCAAAAATTGTATCTCCTACCTGTTGACAAATAATTTTTCTAAGAATGTCACATATAAAAAATAAGATAAATTACAATCAATTTTCTTGACGTTTGAAAAAAATATAGTTAGCTCAATAATTTTGATATAATTACTACAGTCTCTCTTTGTGACAACCTCGTCACGTATTATGCCTTTAATCCTTTAATTTTGCATGTGCTTATGTGCTTACTATGAATTTGAATGTCATTTATGTGTTTAATGTGATTTTTGGATTCATATCCGTTAACCATAGAGATATCTATTGTGATTTCTGTTATAATATGAAATTGAAGGTTTTAATGGCATCAGAAACCAAAATTGATTAGTTTATTGTGATTGGCATAATTTTTAGAGTCTACTGAGAAGTTTGATTAAAATTTGATTCAGAATAAATTAATTAGATTAAATCAATTAAATTAAGTCTTGGATTAATTAACTTAAACTCTAATTACTTAGCTTAAACCTTGATTAGTTAATTAAGCCAACCTAGCCTATGTTAATTGGGGTGTTAACTCATAATTTTTGAACTCAGAAAAAAAAAAAAAAAAAACCTGAGAGAGGGCTTTAGAGAGAGAGAAAGAGAGGGCTTTAGCTTGGAGGTTGGAGAATTGAGTAGAAGAACTCAAGAATTGGCTAATACATGTGTAATTGAAGACCTTAGGTGAGCTTTTGAACTTTAATTCATGTGTTTAAGTTAACATATATGTGTATTCAAGAAGTTATGAGATTAATGACAAGAGAATGGTATAACAAAGATGAATTTGGAGCTAGATCATGCACGCATGCATCAACATGAGGTGTTTCATCATTTTGAGTACATGTTTGTCATCCATGTTTGGAATTAAATGTTGAATTAGACATGCATTCTTAATTCATAGAATTTTGAAGTTGAATTTCAAGTTTTGAAGAGTTTGGACACAATTTTATACATGCATGGAAGTTTAGGTTTCAAAATTGGCAATTCATGATACTTTTGAGCTCATGATTTCAAGTTAAGTTCTTACACTTGTATTTCCATGTGTTTTCAAAGGTTTGACTCCAACATGCAAGCTTACACACTTTGAATACATGTTTTGAAGTTCTAAATCAGTTTTGAAAAATCCAGAATTCGACCACATCGCTCGAGCGAACAAGTTGTCACTCGAGCGTACATCTCTTGCATCCAGTATTTTTGTAGACATTGACAGTTGGCTCGAGCAACCGACTTACCGCTAGAGCAACTGCTTTTTTATTTTTCACCTTGGCTCGAGTGACCATCGAGCCTAGATTTTGCAGACCATGTGGTATGCTCAGCGACCAATGTTGCGCTCAAGCGAAGTGTCTTGTTTCAGTATATTTTGAAAAGTCATATTTTGTTCATAATTTCGTTCTCATTCCTTCTTGAGCATTCTTAGGCATGAATTGAATATTCTAATTGAATTAAAGAGTTAGAATGAAGTCTAAGAGAATTGAATAAGTTAGTAATGAACTGATTAAGCAATGTGATTCAATATGTGTGTTATGAATTGTGTAGGTTCATTCACGAAGCCGGATCAACAACCAAAATCGTTGTGAGTAATATTTTAGTAAAGATATTTTTATGTATCTTATTTTCTAAATGTTACTGATATGGTAAGTTTTCTGAACTTATGATTTTGTGTTATAAATAAGCCTTCTATCTGTCTGATTCGTAAAAGATTTGTAAGTATGAAAACATATGATGGGCCTAAGGTCGTTCTGTACAACTGAAATGCACCCAAGGTCATTCTGTATATCTGATAAGATGGACCCAAGGTTGTTTCGATTATCTGATTGTCTGCACATCTGATAAGGCTGGGTATCTGTTACATGTTGACCTAATGGTCATTATATAGTTGTAATTAAATAGACTCGAGGGCATAATGGCCAAGGTCATTCTGGTAAGTATGATCCATTCAGCTCTATATCTCTGTATATGTTGGATCCGAGGTCGTTTTGTCATATATTAGACCCGAGCTTGTTCTGCTATGATACGAAACTATTATGAAAATGATTTTATTTGTATATTAGAACTCATTCATATAACCTCTTTACTTTGATGTTATTCACTAGGCTTTTGCTTACTCCGTTATATATATATATATATATATATGTATGCGGGTGAGCAGCGGGATATCCAGCCCCAGCCCTAGTGAACCTATGGAGGAATACCGAGTTTTTGTGGAGTCAGCCAAGGATATCTCACGCACGAGGCTTTTGTCTTTTGTTTTTTCTGTTTTCTTTTGTTGGTCATGTTTGACCACATATGTATATAAGCTTTGGTATATATGTTAATGACATATGTATGATCTTGGACATGTGAGATTTCTTATGTATGTATGAGTGTGGGTTATTAATGTATAAGATGTTTTTGTTCATGCTAATTATGCACAAGCTCATTGGACAAATTTTATATTTATGTTTCTACTTCTGGCCCCATATAGTTAAATATGATTGATTTCTGTCTAAGGCCATAGGTAATCTCATGATTACTGGCCAATTATGATCCTAACCTCTAGGGACGGGTTCGGGTTGTGACACTCTTGTTGTTTTAATTCATGTAACAATTATATCATTTTTCATTAGTAATTCATTAGCAATATGAATGAACAAAATAATACTCTCATCTTTTTTTTATACTAAAATGTATATTATTTATGTTTATTTCAATATTTACCTACCGTCTAAATTATTTTCAATCACTTCAACCTCATTGAAAGCGAACTTAGTGAGCTAGTTAAAGTTAGAATTGCTCTATCGATCAAATTCATCTATGTTTTGGCATATTCAGTGTATGATTCAAATTCGGGTTTAAAGTATGAGGTTATGTGTTGTTTGTATTTCTTGTTGGTTGATTTAAGTGTGAAAAGTGTAAAAGGTTTGCACCTTTGATACATGAGCTTGCCGAAACCTAAATCCAATATCCAGTCCGTGGCCTTTTCCCTAATAGGGCATGGATTTAGTTAAACAACTGCCACAAGCAACTGGCCAGAGAATGTTTCTCCTAGTAGTTACCGATTATTTCAACAAGTGGATAGAGGCTAAACCATTAGCCAAAATCTTAGATGTGGATGTCAAGAACTTTATCTGGAGGAATATCATTACTAGATTTAGCATACCAAGGGCCATTGTATCAGACAATGGCACTTACTTTGATAGCAAGTTGATTAAGAGCTTTTGTGCTAAGTATAAGATTAAAAACTACTATTCAACATCTAGCTTTCCTCAAAGAAATGGCTAAATCGAGGCAACGAACAAGACCATCCTAGACGGAATTAAGAAGAAATTGGAAACAGCAAAAGGCAGGTGGGTAGAAGAGCTGCCTAATGTACTATAAGCATATCGGATTATGTCAAGAAGATTAACTGTAGAAACCTCCTTTGCCATGGCTTATCGCACATAAGTAATGATACCTGTAGAGATCGACATCCTAGGTATAAAAACATAAGTACTGGAGCATAGGCAAAATGAAGCATATTTAGCCTGAGATCTTGACTTGATTGAAGAAAGAAGATACGGAGCAACACTTCAGCTAGGAGTATACCAGCAAGAACCTGTTAGAGCTTATAATAAAAAGGTCAATCCCAGAGAATTCAAGGTTGGAGACTTCATCTTGAGGAAAGTAGTTGGCAATAAGAAGAACCCCAAGAAAGGCAAACTTTGCCCAAATTGGGAAAGACTATACAAGATCACCTCGATAGCCGGCACAGAAGTATATAGGCTAAAAGACAGCAATGGCAAGAAGCTGCCAAGACCTTGAAATACCAGCAATTTGAAGTTCGTTTATCACTAGTAGCTTAGTGTTATGTAACCTAAAAGTTTGATTAGAAGTTTTTTACCCAATGTTTCATTAATAAAAGTTTAGTTTGATCTGTTTATCACAACTATTGTTAGAACTTGTCACTACAAAAAAATTGGGTTTTCACGGCATCACATCAACGACATACAATAAATGCAAGCCGTAGTTTTTCACTTTTACGACTTTCTTTTTTTGCATGTCGTAAATAATATCCTAACCATGACATGTCAATCACCTACGCCGTTAATGCTAATAATGATAATTTTTTTTACGGCTTGCAATGTTAGTTGTAAATAGTTAAACATTTTATGACACGTGTAAGGCATGCTGTTAATACATTAAATAGACATGACACACGTATGCTTGCCGTTGAACATATTTCACTTTACACAACATAATTTTTGTCGTGAAATCTAACCAAAAAAAAGTAGTGCCAAAATAAAAAAAATAAAAAACTCTGGCACTAAACGCCGAAAAAAAAAAAAATTTAAAAATAAATAAATATATCAGACTACCTAACCCTAGCTCTTTGGCTTCCAAGGGTTTCATCAAAAGGCACAGAAGTTGTAATGGAGCAAATCTGAAGGAGCTCAGTCTCAATCTCTCTCAATTGTCTCACCGAAGAAGGGTATTTACTTGGTACACTGCTTTCTCCTCTCATTTCTCTGAATCGTCTTATCGAAGAAGCGATTCACCAAATGATTCCAGCTCTTTGCTGTTGCTTCTCTTTCTTATTTTGGGAAACTGTTGTTGATTCTCTTTCACTCACTCTCTCTCTTTCTCTCTCTCCCCTCTCTCTCTGTACGAAGCTAAGGTATGGAAATCACCACAGTCAAAAGATGTTGATTGGACGAAGGCAGATTAAGCTGCTTGTGAAACTCTGTCAAACCCTCACTGAGATAAGGTTGTTCTAACCCAGGGGTGGGTGGCATTGTGGTTAAGGCTTGGGGTTTAAGCCCCAAGGTCACAGGTTCAATTCCCTTCCCCCTAGGCCAATCTCCTGGGCGAAGCACAGTTGGTTAGGAGGTTGGACCTCAAGTTGTCTAATCAGCACTTGGTGTGGGTTCAATGCTCCCCCGCTGTGCGAGTCCTGACTTAAGCGGAGCTTGTCTTGGGAGGTCGGGGCAAGTTCCTAGGTTATAGTCTCCTCACTCGGAAGGGCTAACAGGACACCCTGGTAATCTCTGCAAGGGGCACTGCCTTGGACCTGCGGGAGGGTAGGGAGGATTTTCCTGTAACAAAAAAAAAAAGGTTGTTCCCTTTTAGAGTTAATTTCACCTTTTATCACTTAAACTATCACCATTTGTTCTATTTCATCTCTAAACTATCAATTTTATATAACTGTTTAGTTCCTACATTTTCTTTTTAGTCATTAGGCTTTTGGATTACTTGAAGAATGAGGATTGATGTCATTGATTATTATATTATAATCTTCATCAAAATTTATTCTTTTTTTATTTGGTCTCTTTATGTATATGTTTAAGGTTTTCTGCACAAATCTCTCTCTTTCTTTCTCTCCCTCTCTCTCTATTTACTTATACAAGTTTGTGTTCAAATGTTGATTACTCTTAATTAGCTTTTATGCAGTGGGTTTTTGATAAACATTGTGCTAATTGCTGAATTTGTGAGAAATTTATGTGTTTTTGTGTTGTTTAATTGTATCAAGTGTTCATCAACTTAGTAGTCAAGGCAATCTGGTTATCTATCCCAGCAATCTTTTGGGCAATGTTTTGGTTTTTATTTATTATTATCCTTTCCATGGCTTAGTTTTGATGATTTCTTGATGGACATGAAGCGATTCCACCATAATTTTTTTTGTTTTTGGTTATATAACTTTGAGATATATTTTGATAGATAAACATGTCCTGTTCAAAATAAAATGATTATTCATAATGTGGTTTTAATTCTAATCTCTTGTCTCTTTATAATATAGGCACATTATGTGCTATTGCTCTATTCTTTTAAAGAACAGCTGCAACAACATGTTCGTGTACACGCAATGGAAGTAGTAATGGCTTGCTGGGAGATTGAGTAGTCCCTACAAAGCTTAATAGGTATGTTTCATAATTTTAAGCTTTTTGCACTAGTTCATTTCTGCCAAAAATTGCACTTTCATTTTCTTGTCGTTGTTTAAAATGCTTTTTCCACATTTTGCTTGCTTCCTTGTTCCTGTTGATGTTGATCACCATACCTTTTTAAACAGTTTGAGACTAGGTGTGAGATTTTTTGCATACTTGTTATTTCTAAGTCATGTAATAGATCGATGTGCCATATACAATGTTTTAAATTGTCAATATTATTTTTTTAAAAAGATAATAGAGTTTGTGACTGGTTATAGCTCTATCATATATATTATAAATAAAATAAAAAAAAGAATTGTATCTTGTAATCCAAATCCAAATCCAAACATATCCTAAGGGCTATTATGTGACAGAGTGGTTTCTGTTTGTTACTGTTTTTTATTCTAATTCCTAGATAGTTTTATTTTAGCTCTTAAATTGTGATATGGAGTTAAATTGTGATAAGACTCTGACTACCCAATCATTCAATTGGGACCAACTTGACAAGCTTGAATAATAGAGATTAAATTCTTGGTAGAGAACTAAATGATAGAGAAGTGATTCAAACAGAACTGGTTAATGATTCTACATTAGTAGAACCTATTTTCTCAGTGGTTGGAGTTATCTTTTCAGCTGATTTTGTGCTGTACTCATATGAGAATTATAGTGTTCAAAAGCATGCAACTCATCTAGATTTGGACACATCCACATCTGGATTTGGTGTTTACGATGGCCATGGAGGTAACCAATTTTAATGACCTTTTTATTGTAAGGTTTTCTAAACATTATGATTATGTTCATCTAATTATGTTCTAAATCTTCTGAGGTCATCTTCTTCAATTTTGTCATTTGGATGTGTATTTCTGTGAATATTTGGAAGGATATCAAATATTATGATCAAGGTTTGAATTTATTAGGTTTGAATTTTGTCATAAAAGTGCATCATTGTCTAGACCTGTAAGATTGAGTTGCTCTTACATGGCTAATTAATCATTTTCCTCAGAATTAAAGTGGGCGGGTTTGATATGCGAGTGATTTGCATATGTAATGACTTATATGCACATGCCTTGAGACCATTACGCCAAGTGGCAAAGTAAGTTATTCTTTCTGTCAGTTAAAATGTCAAGCATGATATCAATTTAAATTTCTCTAGCTTCGATTGGTATGGTTCTCAATTATGACATGCTAGTACTGGATAAGTCCGAAAAAGGGACTACATTTTTTTTAAAATTGGAATTTTTAATTTAATTTAATGATAAGAACATGATATACTGATCTTATCTTCTTTTAAATAAGTTGAAACAAGAGCTTTGTGGTGGCCTTTGTAACTTTGTCTAGCTACGTGAAGCCTCTTATATCTACTGTAGTTCAGTCTTCACTCATTTCTGCTAGTGATGCAGCTGGCACTCAGAAAGCATGCAATTGGATTCCTTTTCAGTTGCAAGTGTAGTTAGTGTAATTTCTGCTTTTTGTGGGTTCAAAATTTTGTTTCTGATTTTTTTTTTCGTTCCCTGCTTAAAATTCAGTTACAAATTGCATTGAGTGCTTCATCTGTGTTGTACTCCTCTACTGGTTTTGTTCGTCCATCTCCAGCAATTACCTCCGCAAGTAATTTTCTATTTCTACTTAATATGCATCGATTTTTATTTTCTCTGTCATTTGTATGTGTGCACGTTTGTGCATTTGGATTTGTTTCCACCATACTCTTATGTCTTTAGTATACTTGTGCCAGTTTCGTGAGCATGTTTGGTTTATATTTATTTGCACAGGGTTTGGATCTGCCTTAAATATTGAAACACTTGTTGCTGTTGCGGAGAGAAGGGAACTAATCTAGTGGAAGAGTAAATCCTCTAGAGTGGCTCTGTCTAAATTTTTATCAATTTTTCTCTAGATGGTCATAGTGGTGGGTTTGGTCCATTGGAGGGCAACCTGCTCTCAAGGCTAGCTTCTCATGATTTTTCTGAATTTTTCTGAATGAATGTTAACTATTTTATTTACACCCCACTGCTGTTTGTAATGCAAGCAAATAACTAGGAATTTTTGTTTCTCTTGTCTTGAGCCTCATTTTGCTTCCCTTTTCAACGTGATTTTTCTTGGTTTAATTATGTTAACTAATTTGGAAACATTTACATAGGATTAGGAGGAGATTGATAGATAATAATATATAGTGTCTTTCTTGCTATGTGGCAAAGAGGCAACCTATGAAATTTTTGTAGAAGTTGGAATTAGAGCTATCCTAGGCAAAAGTTAGTGCTAAGTGCTAACTTTATAATTGTTATTATGAAGTAATCAAATTAGTTTAATTCATGCAGGTATGAGCCGCTATCTTATTTTCTTGGAAGGGAGTACTTTATCCATGCTTATGATCCAATATATGCTTTTTTTGATGTTGTTTCAAGCTTGGTTGCTCTAAGAAGGGAAGCTTTTGAAGATGAAATCCAAGCGGCTTGGAATTTTCTAATATAAAGATATGGAGGGCACAAGCTGAGTGTTGATGCAATTGAATCAACCCATGATCATGCACTCGTAAGAAGATATTTGGGTAAATTTTGTACTGCTTAGAACTTAAAGATAGTTTTTATTTTTTATTTTTTTATTTTTATTTTTATTTTTATTTTTTTTGGGGGGGGGGAGGGGGGATGATTTAGATATTTTTGGACATTTTGAAGTTGAGGACAATTTTTGATGTTTAGAAACATAGTTTTTGGATGGTTTGGAATGTGCAAACAATTTTTTGGATGTTTGAAACTTATGAATAGTTTTTTTGATGTTTAAAATAATATTTTGGTAGTTGATTGATACTTATATATATATATATATATATTTGTGAAACTTATTTCTAATGTTTTTTTAGGTTGTACAAAACAGGTGAAATAGAACCCACTGAATTAAAAATAAAAAAACTAAAACATATTCTACAACGGGTAGAATAGGCCGTTGTGTTAAATATTTATTGACTAGCAATAAGTGTTGTGATTTGTCCCTTGAATTAATGGCCGCACAAAGCAGTCGTAGAAAAATTAAACATGACATATACGATTAGCTATTAAAAGTTTTTTAAGGCATGCTAACTTTCCATGACTGGTCATAATACGATTTTACCTTGCGCGTCGTTGAATCGTATCCACGATGTGCATTTGGTGCTATAAAAACCCTTTTTTTTTGTTGTACCTTGTATGATTTTTATATATAACTTTGGTAGAAAGTTAGGATATGTTTAGGCCGATGTGATGTTTCAACGAAAAAGTAGACGTTTGACTTAGATTTACCAAGAAGAAATAGTGGAACTAAGTCAAAGAGATGTTTCAACGAGAAACTAATTGAGCTTCTACCACTAAGTAGTAATGTCGGACCGACAACCTAGTTAGTTAGGTACATGTAAAGCTGAGGTAACGAGGACCACAAAAATCGGTGCATTGAGGTAAAACCTCAAGTGTTTTGTTTAGATGAGTTAAATAGATGACACTAGTCAGGGATGCCTAGGTCAGAAGGATCTAGGCAAGTATACAACGTTGGCTCTATAATGTGGGTGTTAGTGAAACTTACTCTCACATTAGAAGGCATGGAGTTAAGATGAGTTTGTTAAGAGCATGGGCTTTATTATAATCTGAGTTATGACTTGAAAGTAACACTAGATAAAATTTTCAAGAATTTGTGAACAAAGTAGAAGTGAAGACTATCTAAGGTAGTACCAATACCCGACATGATATTGGCTGAAATTGAGTTCAAGCAAGTTATCAATCATGATCAAGGATGTTACACTTAAAAATATTTGAATGGCAAAGAAGATATAAAAGTAAAGAAGACGTGCAACAACAAACGCAAAGTTTCTAGTCAAGACTTAGACAAAAACAAAGAGATTGCACTCATAGAAAGAATTGTGGTTACATCAATCGGTACGTTGGCCATTAGAAAGGAGTTATCGTTGTTTAGAAATAGATAATACACATACGAAAAGACAAGAAGAGAAGAAAAATACTATGTTTGAGCTTCAGGATCAACTTTAGTGTTGAACTCAGTCTGGGCAGCTTCAGTAGCAGTAGTGGCTTGGGCTTCAGCGGTCTTAGAAGTGGAAGTGTTGGCCTTAGTATCGGCATCAATTTCTTCGTCTATCTCCTTGAGGGTCTCGTTAACAGTCTGGTCGGCCATAGTTTTGTCAACCTGTTTAGTGGCAGGCGACATGCTCTTGTTGATCTTGTCATCATCTCATGTGAGGTTAAGAATGTTGTTGTTCAAAGTTGGGGACTTGGTGTCAACAGTAGAGCCTTTTTCCTCTTTTTCTTCATCTCCTCCCTCAGAGCCATCAGTTTCTTCATCCGAAGGGTCCTCGGCAGGGGAAAATATGAAAGGTAGGGAAAACTTAGTCAAATCCTACAAATATAAGCCCTCGGAGATGGTTGTAGCATCTAGGGCAACAACCTATCCAAGAACATAGCCATTATTGCAGGCAATGTTGATTTGCTTCTTATATCTTGATGGGTCATTTCACACACCAAAAATAAACACAAAATTATACCAAATTCTTTAGAATAACGGTAAGTCCAAGTATCGATCCATAGAGACAAACGGGAATTGAACTAACTTATTTGTTAAATTCCAAAATTAATTTTGATAAAAAGATTGAGGGATATCATGACTAAACTAAACGAGAATTAAATGAAATGAAATTGAATTGACAAGTAAAAGTAAGGTTTGAGATACTAATTTTTGGGAAAATTCTAGGGCAAAGAATTCACCACTAATCACATAAATAAGATTTATCATCGGCCATCAATTGCAATCCGGTTTGAACTACCCAATATTTCACAACTACAAGTTTGAAACATTGATCAAGAGGATTGTTGCATTCAACGTACAAGCACGAATCGTCCCAAGTAGCACGAGTCATTTGCTCTAAACTATGATAACGACATGACCCGTCTCTCGTAGCATGACTCGTCTCATACTTTGAATGCAAACCGAAGGAAAACTAATGTATGGAAAGCATTAAACAATCATAGAGAATAAAATACTTGAAGAGATGAAAAGAAAAATTATTATAAACTTCTGAAATATCCATACATTTATTCAAACCATTTCACAATCAAAGCCTAAAAAAAATCTCTTTATATGGCTAGAGTTTTATCAAAACCCTAGAAATAGTAGCCTAGCCACTCATGGAGGAGGGGGAAGAGGTGGAGGGAAAAGAAGCCACCATGGGAGACATTCTTCAAACTTCAAGTTCTTTTCCTTCCAAACCCTAGTCTCTCTCTTTTCTTTGAAATATTTTCCAACCCCTAGAGTAGCCTCTTCTTCTTCTTTTTATTCTCAACAGAACAAACTTGAAATTTTGCACACACATCCCTAGGTGCGCCGCTCGAGCATCCACAATTTCTGCTCGAGTGGTGGTGGGCCGCAAGTGCCGTGGCAGGCCAGGAATTTTCGCTACTCGCATGGAGAATCTGTTTTTGCACCACTTTTAGCTTGAATTTGCGTGTTGTTTGCCAAGTCTATATAAGTGCACAAAACACATCATCTCCACCAAATAACCAAAATTCAAAGAGTATAAATGTAACTTAAGCGGCCTCAATGTGGTACCTTTCAGCCTACATCACATCTCCCAACTTACATTTTGCTAGTCCTTGAACAAAACAAAAGAAATAAGAAAAAATAAAATAACTCTAAACTACTTTCTTAGGAATCACGATTGCATTTAGCATATGCAACAAGCCTTTCAACCACATGGTTACCCCAAGTGGACGAGTATAGTCTCGTGAGGGTTTCTAGAAATGATACGTACAAACATCAACATATTCACATCTACCCATCAACAATTAATCACACTACACCACTCAAGAATTAACTTATGTGCTAGTACAGTGTAATATTAAGACATGATGAGTCATTGAAGGCACAATAGACAAGCATGAAGGAATCTATTGAGCAAAGATCGCAATTCAATATTACAAAAATTAAATTCCATGTACTTGTGAATGCTAGTAGACATATTATCAGTACTCTCGGTGTAAAGTGCAATCCCCATAACTAGTTAACTATCCACTATAATAGCCTAGTGTAACTCACAAGAACACCCAAAATATACAGAAAAACTAAACTTTTGCAAACAAGATTTTTTTTTTGTTTGTGAAAGACTGTGCAATGTCCTGATCCATTAAGCTTTCTAATCAATTCATATAACAAGCATTGAGCCAATGACTACCAAACCAGACGGTTTTAGGGCACTAGCTGTGAAGACACCCTGACGGGCTTAATAACTCAAGTTGAAAAGGCTATAAACCCGAACAAGTCTTTATTTTTTCTTAACTGTGCAATGTCTAGGTCCCTTAAGCTTTCTAATTAACCCATGTAGCAAGTATTGGACCAATAACTCCCAAACCAGACAGTTTTAGGGCACTAGGTGTAGAGACAACCCTACGGGCTTAATAATTTGAGTTAAAGAGGCTACGAACCCAAACAAGTCAAGTTTTTTATTTTTATTTATTTATTTATTTTTTTGTAAGAATTAAGGCTACTCATTTATTCTTTTCTGCAATACTAGCAATTATCAATGATGTACACTAAGGATTAGAATAGATAGCTCACTGCTATAAAAGTGTGTTCATGTGAATCAAGGCATACTCACGGCAAGTTTATTAATACCATAAACACAAACAATTCTCTTAGTGCAAACATCACATGCGAGTATTTATCCAATAAACCCTTTTTATACAACTCCACTATGTTCCCTAATGAACATATGCTTATATTACCACCATACTGGCAAAAAGTGAACATCAAGTGAAGTGGTGCAATCATGTGCAACAAGTACAAACATGAATTGTGTTTATAAATACCCTTACCCCCAACTAGAATACAACATTGTCCTCAATGTAAGCAACTGTAAAATATATAGTAAAATGAGAGAGAGAGAGAGAGAGAGAGAGAGAGAGAGGATCTTAGCATACGGCGTAGGCGCACATCCAGCGAGGCAGGATGAACCAAACACACACACACACACACATTTTTTATTTATTTATTTATTTTTTTGAATACTACCCTAAATTAACTTAGACTAAGTGAGCATGAAAAAAAAATTGACAAGCGAGAATATGAAATATAAGGAATAAATAAATAAGTTATCAGAAAAAGAGAAGAAAATAAAATAAAAGAAAATAAAAAAAGATAGAAAAATAAAAAAAAATAAAAAAATCCACTAATTTATTAAACTAACAATTAAATTCAAGTTAAACAAATAAGAACCACTAACTAAACAATTAAAACAAAAATAAAAACAATCCACTAACCAATTAAACTAACAATTAAATTGAAGTTAAAGAAATAAGAACCACTAACTAAACAATTAAACTAAACAACTACATTAAACAAAAATTGGCAACCACAAGCTAAATTATTATTATTATTATTATTATTTATTTTATTTTATTTTTGTGGGCACGTGCGGTGGTTCTTTGATGCTCATCAACTTTTTTTTTTAATATTTTTTTTATTTAAACTGTAGGGTGAGCCGTACGTGCGCCGGAGTTGGCAGAGCACGTGTGGTGGTCAGTTTTAGCTTCCAATAGTTTTTATTTTTTTTTTATATTTCATTTTTTTATTTTTATTTTTATGTATAGATGATGATGATGATGAACAAAGCTCAAAAATCACCATTAAACTACCAATGTACTAGTATTACAAGTGAAAACTAAGAAATCTAAACAAAAAGACGGTGATTACCTTGAAAAAGTAGAAAGTAAAGATAGGGAGAAGAGAAGACTTAAGATCCGCCAGAAAAAATGGCCGTTGAAAGGTTGCCGGTCGGAGAAGATGGTGATGCTCTGGTGGGAAGGTGGTGGTGAGAAAGAGATAGGGTGAAGGTGAAGGTTGACAGGTTGGTGAGGTGGGGTTTGATGGGTTTGTGAGTTAGAGAGAGAGAGAGAGAGAGCAAAGAAGGTATGAGAGGTAGAGAAAGAGTGTACTGGGAAGAGTGATGGTCAAAAGTGGGTCTAGGGTATGGCTTAAAGGAATTATTTATATATATATATATTTGAAAGAAATAAATAAGTCAATAAAAATAAATAAATAAATAAAAACTGCAGGATTTTTTTTTTGAAGAAATATAAAATAAGTAAGTAAAAATAAAAAAAAATCTGCATGATTTGTTTATTTATTTATTTTGAATGGATGGGTTGCTTGTGCGCCTATGTGAGCCGCACATGCGGTGAATTTTGGGCCACTTGTGCGGCGGAATTGGGCCGCTCCAGCGGCGCTTGCACATAATATTTTTGGGTTTGGGCCACTCATATAGTCTGGGACTCCGCTCGTGCGCCCAAGGCATGGACTCTCCGCTCGTGCGCCCATTTGGGCCGCACGTGCGATTTACTATTTGTTTTTGGTTTTTTTATTTTTTATTTTTTTATTTTACAAACCCAATTACAACCCAAAAAAATTCAAACCATTTCTACCTTCATTGTACATCTGAAATAAAAATAACACTTCAAAAACATCTAAATGCTCAATAAAGGTATAATCTTCATGCGAAAACCACGGGTACTACTTTTCTCCTTAACAATGTTTGTAACTTTCCCTATTCTCTAATAGGGTGACAGACTAACTCGACCTATAGGGCTTCCATACAGAGTTCAAACCAGGGTGGTTTTGAAGTAATCTCCACACCCTTGGGTATTTAAACCAGACTTTAGTCTCGGAAATTCCAAACCTTTGCATTCTAGGCTTTGCCATTCGAACTCTAGTTTCCACTATCTTAGTTGGTCTCTCTTAGGAACTCACTACAAACACAGTTAGGTGGCTATACCAAACCGTCAGATGCCATTCAAGCACGGCTAACACCAAAGAAATTACACCTTTAGAGGAGTTAAAGTCTCCTAGACTCAAAATAATTATGATGAAAGATATATTGGGTCCTTCAAGTGGACCACCTCAATCATCTCCTATTTCTCAATACCATCCACATAATGTTTCAATCGTTGGTCATTGACCTTGAAGGTCATACCATCTTGTGGATTTTTAATCTCAATCGCTCCATGCGAAAATACTTCAATAACCTCATACCGAGACCAGAGTTTACCTGGTAACAGCAGCAATTTTAACATTGAACAGCCACACATTTTGGTGAGGCTCGAAGGACTTACGAGAAATGTGTTTATCATGAAATGCCTTAGTCCTAGCCTTGTAAATTTTGGAGCTCTCATATGCATCATTGCGGAGCTCCTCTAGCTCATTCAGTTGGAGTTTCTGGTGGTCACCAGCTTTGGCCATATCAAAATTAAACTTCTTAATGGCCCACAAAGCCCAGTGTTCTAACTCAACAAGGAGATGACACAGTTTCCCGAACACAATCCTATATGGAGACATCCCGATGGGTGTCTTATATGCAGTGCGATAGGCCCAAAGTGTATCAACCAACCTAGTGGACCAATCTTTTCTATCGGGCCTCACAGTTTTCTTGAGGATGTGTTTAACCTCCCTATTAGAAACCTCTACTTGACCACTAGTCTGGGGATGATAAGGAGTTCTAACTTTATGAGTGATCATGTATTTGCATACTAATGCCTCGAAGAATCAATTGCAAAAATGTTTGCCCCTATTAAAAAAAATGGTTTCATGGAGGAATTTAACCACAACTTTGTGGTCATTCATTTTGGTGGCCACTGCTTCAACCCACTTGGAGACATGGTCCACAGCCACCAAAATGTATTCAAATCCAAAAGTTGGTAGAAAGGGAGCCATGAAGTTGATGCCCCAAACATAAAAAATCTTAAAAATCAAAATAGGGGTCATCAACGTCATATCTCGTCGTGACATAGAGCCCATTCGTTAACAATGCTCACAAGCTCTACAGAAGTTATGGGCATCTTTGAAGATAGAGGGCCAGTGGAACCCACATTGTAAAACCTTGGCGGCCGTTTTCTGCCCACTGAAATGGCCGCCACATGCATGAGAGTGACAAAATGTGAGAATGCTATGTGTTTCATTCTCAGGCACACAACACTAAATCACTTGATTTGGACAATACTTGAACAATTCCAGGTCTTCCCAAAAATAGTGCTTAACTTGTGAGAAAAATCGGTCTTTGTCTTGCTTAGACCAAGTTTTAGGAATTTGACCAACCGCCAAGTAATTCACTATGTGACCAAACCACAGGAGCGTCACTTGTGACACCGCAAAAAGTTGATTGTCCGGAAACAAGTCGTGCAAGGCTAAGGGATCACTCGTGTGCTCTATAAGGATTCAGGATAGATGATCCACAACGACATTCTCGGATCTCTTCTTGTCTTGGATTTCTAGGTCAAACTCCCGAAGGAGTAGAATCCACCTAATCAACCTAGGTTTTATCTCTTTTTTGGACAATAAGTAACGTAAAGCGGCGTGGTCAGTAAACACAATGACTTTAGACCCTAGGAGGTAAGACCGGAACTTATCAAGTGCAAAGACAATGGCTAGTAACTCTTTCTCAGCGGTAGTATAGTTTAATTAAGCATCAGAAAGGGTACAACTAGCATAGTATATAACTTGGGGCACTTTATTCACCATTTGGCCCAAGATGACGCCAAGGGCATCATACATAATCTCGAAAGGAATGGACCACTCAGGGGATTGCATGATGGGGGTAGTAGAAAGTGCAGCTCGAAGTGTTTCAAAAGCTGTCAAACATGCATCATCAAAGATAAAAGGTGCGTCCTTAGCAAGTAAACTACACAAATGATGGGATATTTTGCTAAAGTCTTTGATGAGTCGACAGTAAAAACTTGCATGCCTTAGGAGAGACCTAACTTGATGCACATAAGTGGGTGGAGGAAGGCCTGCAATGAGGTCAACCTTAGCTTTGTCTACCTCTATACCTTGAGGGGACACAATGTGTCCCAACATTATACCATTGTGAACCATAAAATGGCTCTTCTTCTAACTTAAAACAAGGTTTGTCTCTACATAACTAGTAAGGACTTTAGTTAAGTTCTGGAGACATTCCTCAAAAGACAACCTACACACGGTGACGTTATCTATGAAGACCTCTAAGAATTTCTCCACCATGTCAGAGAATATAGCCATCATGCATCGTTGAAAGGTCGTTGGTGCATTGCAAAGCCCAAAGGGCATTCGACAATAGGCAAAAGTGCCAAAAGGACATGTGAGTGTGGTCTTTTCCTGGTCATCAGGATACACAGAAGCTTGATTGTAACTAGAATAGCCATCAAGGAAACAATAGTAGCTCTACCCTGCTAACCGCTCTAGGAACTGATCAATAAAAGGTAAGGGAAAGTGATCCTTTCTAGCCATGGAATTGAGCCTACGATAATTAATGCACACTCGCCACCCAGTGGTGGTTCATGGGGACTAACTCTTTTTGCTCATTCTCAACAACAGTGATGCCCGATTTCTTGGACACCACTTGTATGGGACTTATCCACTTGCTATTCGAGATGGGATATATAATATCTACATCTAACAATTTCAAACCCTCCTTTTTTACTACCCCTGTTATGTTAGGATTGAGACTCCGTTGCATTTCATAAGAATGTTTGGTGTCCTCCTCTAAGTGTATATGATGCATGCACATGGAGGGATCTATCCCTCTTAAATCGGCCACCGACCACCCTATAGCACTCCGATGTGCCATGAGAACACTCATTAATTGATTCTCCTGCTCTGTAGTTAAGTCAGATGCAATGATGACCGGTAAAGTGTCCTGAGGCCCTAAATAGGTATACTTGAGTTTAGCTGGGAATGGCTTCAACTCAAGCGTAGGTGGTGTGACTAAAGATGGTATGGCAGGCTCCCTAGACAGAGGAGGAAAGGGCTCAAACCGGGCTTTCCAAGGAGAAAAATCTGGTGTAAGAGAAGAATCAAGTGAAGCATTCACTTCCTCAACTGACCTGTCAATATTAAAATTCGTAAACCCAAAATGAGCTAAACAAGCCTCTAAAGGGTCCTTTACAAGAATGGAGGGTAAAACTTCCTCTGCTCTCTCGCTCACAACATCCACAAATAAACACTCCTCTTTCTCTCATGGGGTTGTTGGGATGCCTGGAAAACATTGAGTTTCACTTGTTTATGCCCAAATGAAACATCCATAACCCCGACACGACAATTAGTACATGCATTAGCCGTAGCCAAAAAAGGTCGACCTAAGATCATCGGGATTTGTTTCCTAGAGCTGGGTACCAGTTCCATATCTAAAACCAAAAAATCAATAGGAAAATAAAACCTATCGACCTATCGTCAATCATGCCATGTGGCACGCTGAGGAATCGGTCAGCCAACTAGAGTGTGACAGTAGTGGGCTTCAACTCGCCAAGCCCGAATTCCTCGTACACAGAGTATAGCAACAAATTGACATTAGCCCCTAAATCTAACAAGGCCCTATCAATGAAATGGCCCCCTATAATGCATGCAATGGTTGGGGCACTCGGGTCTTTAAGCTTAAGGGGTGTGTCACTCAATAAGATGGAGCTTACTTGCTCCGTGAGTATGACCTTTTGGGACACGTGTGTCCTAGATTTATGCTTTTGCGTACAAAGGTCCTTCAGAAATTTAGCATAGGAGGTTACTTGCTTAATCACCTCCAACAGGGGGAGGTTGATTTTAACTTGTTTAAAAACCTCTATCATCGTTTCTATGGATGTCACCTTCTTATTAAAAGGGGACGGTGTATCAAGTCATTGGGGAAAGGGTGCCTTAGGCACATATGGTGCCTTAGACTCATGTGAAGTACTAGGGACTAAGTCATCCCCCTTATGTGTTTCTCCCTTGCCCTTGCTCTCATTGGGTATACCACCGTGGTCATCCTTTTAGCCCTAGTTGCATCAGACGCAACTGGTCGAGGCTCTAACTCCCTTCCATTTCTCAAAGTGATCACCGGTTGCACCTGTTCATGGTGCTTTCCATTCCTACTCAACCCCTTTGTCCCATATTAACCCTTAGGGTTGGCCACAGTTTAACCTCGATAATTTTCCTTCCTCTTTTCTATTTATGTTGTTAGCCATTTAACCTAATTGGGCCTCTAGCTTGGCAATATAATGAGTATGAGAGTGAACTACTGGAGCTAACCCCTTAAGTTCTGAGAGAACTTCCAACACCTAAGTCTCAAAAGTCGAGTTGCCTTGAGAAACAGGCAGGGATTATGGTTGCCGGTAAGGTTGTGGTGGTCTGTAGAAAGATTGGTTGGCAAAATTATTAAAATTCTGCCTTGGTGGTGGAGAATTGTAAGAAGTGCGTTGTGAAGGAGGTCTCCATGAAAAATTAGAGTGATTTTTCCATCTTGGATTATATGTGTTGGAATATGGGTCATTACTCGGGTTGGAGAATCCTTGAGCCGCATTCACATGCTGTTGGACTAATTCCGGAAATTGTGATACCAGAGGGCACTCACTCAAGTCATGAGCAGGGCTCGCACAAATAGCACATGCCTCATGAAATTGAAACTGGTCTTGCTCTGTAGGGGCATGTCCCGAAGTTAATAATTAGTCCATTTTGTGGGACACTACCTCTAATTATTGGGCTATCTCTAGGTTTTGCCCTACCTCATAAATGCCCCATCTTTTCGGGGTTCCAACTGCCAGTTACTGGACTTGTCGGGCTACGGAGGCATGGTGAAGGGAATTATCACTTAGGTTCTCAAATAATTGCCACGCCTCAGCGTCATTTTTGGACATGAATGTCCTACCACAAGAAGAATCCACCATTTGGCGGTGAGGCTTAGTTAAACCACAGTAAAAGGTTTGAACAAGTTGCCAATCAGGCACTTGGTGGTGGGGACACTGTTGGAGAAGGTCACGAAGTCTTTCCTGTGTTTCATGAAATTGCTCGCCATCAGTTTGAGCAAAATTGGTGATGGCTCACCTGAGTTGGTTGGTCTTTCCAATGGGAAAGTACTTCTCCAAAAACTTCTGCTGTAATTGGTCCCATGTTGTGACAGAATTAGCAGGTAAGGAGTTTAGCCAATGTTTGGCTTTGTGCTTCAGTGAAAATGGAATAGTCGCAACATTAAGGCCTCATTGGTGAAATTCTGGATCCTTACTGTAGAGCAAATTTCCAAAAATTCATGCAGATGTTTGTAAGGGTCATTATGAGCTAGTCCATGAAATGATGGGAGCATTTAGATGGTGTTGGACTTAATCTCATAATGAGCAGCGGTGGTGTCGGATAACTGAATGCATGATGGTAATGTATATGCAGTGGGCGTGAAATAATCCTTAAGGGTTCGGTTTGGCCCGTTTAGGCCATTCGAGTTCGCCATCTCTAATGGCTCGAAGTATGGATATGGATATTCAAGCCTAGGAACATAGGAAGAGGCTCTAAGTTTCCTAGAGTCCTTTTTAGTTCAAGGTCCAAACTCCACAATTCAGGGTGACAAGAATGACGCCCCTGTATATACCACTCACACTCACACACACACTAAGTTCCGACTCTAGTGCACTAAGTTTGGAAAGCAAAATATCACAGGAGAAAATACTTACAGTGGTTTAACTAAAATGCTTTACTCGTCTTACGGGTGCTTGACGTGTAGACCGTTGTCTCCAACTTCCACTTGAGCTGTTTCTTTTTTTTTTTTTTTTTTTTTTTAGCGCTTTGGTGCTTTGTTTGCAAGTATTTGATTTTTTTTTTTAAAGCACTTTAGGAATGTAACTTTAAATTAATTAGTTTCGTCAGAAGTCCCAGGTAACGGCGCCAAAATTTGATGGGTCATTTTACACACCAAAAATAAACACTAAACTATACCAAATTCTTTAGAATAACGGTAAGTCCAGGTATCGATCCACAGGGACAAACGGGAAATTAAACTAATTTAATTGTTAAATTCCTAAATTAATTTTGATAAAAAGATTGAGGGATATCATGACTAAACAAGAATTAAATGAAATTGAGAAATTGAATTGACAAGTAAAAGTAGGGTTTGAGATACTGACTTTTGGGAAAATCCTAGGGCAAAGAATTCACCACTAACCACATAAATAAGATTTAACATCGGCCATCAATTGCAATCCGGTTTGAACTATCCAATATTTCACAACTACAAGTTTGAAACATTGATCAAGAGGATTGTTGCATTCAACGTACAGGCACGAATCGTCCCAAGTAGCACGAGCCATTTGCTCTAAACTATGATAGCGACACGACCTGTCTCTCGTAGCATGACTCGTCTCATACTTTGAATGCAAACCAAAGGAAAACTAATGTATGGAAAGTATTAAACAATCATAGAGAATAAAATACTTGAAGAGATGAAAAGAAAAATTATTATAAACTTCTGAAACATCCATACATTTATTCAAACCGTTTCACAATCAAAGCCTAAGAAAAATCTATTTATATGGCTAGAGTTTCATCAAAACCCCAGAAATAATAGCCTAGCCACTCATGGAGGAGTGAGAAGAGGTGAAGGGAGAAGAAGCTACCATGGGAGACATTCTTCAAACTTCAGGTTCTTTTCCTTCTAAACCCTAGCCTCTCCCTTTTCTCTAAAATATTTTCCAACCCCTGCAGTATCCTCTTCTTTTTCTTTTTATTCGTAGCAGAACAAACTTGAAATTTCACACACGCATCCCTAGGTGGGTCGCACGAGTGCCCACAATTTTCACTCAAGCGATGGTGGGCCACATATGCGGCGGAGCTTGGTCGCACGTGCAGTGAGGTGCCAGGTCGGGAATTTTCACTGCTCGCACGGAAAATCTATTTTTGCACCACTTTTCGCTTGAATTTGCGTGTTGCCTGCCAAATCTGTACAACTGCACAAAACACACCAAATAACCAAAATTCAAAGACTGTAAATGTAACTTAAGCGGCCTCAATGTGGTATATTTTGGCCTACATCATATCCATCTCGGACGGAGTTCTTCCTCTCCTCATAAGCCTCAATATCTGCTTCCTTAATTTCTTGGGCCTTGGTTGCCAGAGCCTCGATCAACTTCATCTCGGCTTTGGCAACCCTCTCTTCAGTAGCCTTGGCAAGGGCTTCGGCTTGGACTTTGGCTTTCTAGGCTTTGGCCTTGGCCACGGTGACAGTTGCTTGTTGTTTTTAACATTTTTTTTTCGAATTGTTGAGTTGATGAAGGTATTCTACTGACTTTTAAGTTTGCTTAGTCAAATCTTTCTTTATCATCTCGGCCTTGAGTGTAAACGAATGACCATGTTGGACAGATTGCAAAGGAAATAAATTTGTAAGTAAAATATTCTAAGTTTTAATTAAAAACACAAGTTAAGGAGTTTACTAGCACAGAGTATTACATCATTCAAGCGAAGTTCTCATGCTCATTGTGGTCCTCGATTGCATCCGTGTTGGATGGCAATAGTAACCTAGTAGAGAGGTCGGCAACAACTTCAAGATTCTTTGAGGTGTTATTTCTGACTTGTAGTACTAGATTGCTGAATTGGATCTCGGAGAACCAGGTATCATTAGGAGTGGTGAACAAGATGAGTCTAAGTTGGGCAAATATAATTTGTTACTGTTATGTGACTTTACATATATTGTTAATCTAACTTTACTGGTCATGAAAATTTCTTGTAATATTTATGCTGTATTCCTTACATTTAGGCCTTGTAAAATGTAGAAGTCGTACGTAATTTGATTTGAGAAACCCTGGAATAAGACTTAAGATATGAGATATGAATTATGTAATCAATTTTGTTTGAAATATCCAAGAAAGATCTTTGTATTGATTTTTTTTTTTTTTTTATTACTTTGTCGCGGTGCATTTCAATGTGCTCAATCTATTCAAATTTAAAACTAACTATAATCTTGTTAGTCCTCAGTCTTGGTTTTTATGATGTCTATTAATTGTGTTTTATTGTTATATTTGCTTGACATTATTTGACACAAAAATAGTATGATGTATATGATAAGCATGTAGTTTGAATTGCTAATATCCTTTTATTTTAACTATATAATGACTTTATGTTGTATAGGGATTTAATAAATGTTTATCATTTGTATATCATGAGTATTTCATTAGAGAAGAGTTTATGGGTTGTGTGTATTTTACTCTCTAATGATTTAGATTCAGAACTCTAAGAACAATTTATTTGATATTTGTTTTATGCTCTAATGATCTTTATCTAATGATGTTTGGAGTTGATCTTGTGTTTTGATTGAAGCTTGAAAGGTTTGGAAATGTTTAGAAATGTTTTGGAAATGTTTTTCTTAATGAAGGGTTGATACCAGGAAGAACAAGGGATGACATCCTTTGCTAGAGTCGACACCAGGAGGAGCTAGGGTCAACATGAGAAAACAGATTCAAAAGAGAAAAATATAATTTTAGAGGGTCAACACCAAAACACTTAGGGTCGACACATTGGTTCAGAAATTCAAAATTCTGCACGTGATTTGAATGTTTCCAACATCTTTTTTTCCACTCCAATGGTTGTTTTTTTGCCCTCCAACAATCATATGAAGATGAGAGACTATAAATATAAGATCTACACTAATTTACAAAGAGGGTGGTCGGGGACAAGAGGTGATCAAAAGAGAATTAATAATACAAGAAATTTGTGCTTTATTGGTTTAAATCCACCTTTTTAGGAGTTTAATGTACTAAATGCTCCAAGCATTTTTCTCCACAAATCATGTATAAGGCGTTGTTATACCCATAGGCTTGATTGTGAGTGTTTGAGAGAGAAACACTGGAGGATTTTTATAACACCAAAACATTGAGGATTTTTATAACACTAAAACAAGGGCAGTTTTGGTGGGTGTTTGTTTTGGGGAATTTTTTGAACAAAATCCTCGTTATAAAGGTCTCGCAAGTACCTAATAAACTTGCTGGTGTAAAGCTATTTGAAGAATAGTGGAAATACTTGAGGTGGAGCTTTGAGGAGTGAATATAGGCTTGGGTTAAAGCCGAAACACTATAAATCTTGAATTTGCTTTCTTTTTTTCTATTCTCTTATATTGGTTTATTATATCTCTTACTTGATTTCTCACACACACATTAGTGATTATTTTGTATAGTTTTCAATATCTTATTTGTGTTGTGCATATTATTTTTATTAGGTTAATTATTTTAGCTTTTATTTGTTGACTCAATTCACCCCCTCTTAGGTTGCCTATCTGGAGTAACAATTCTTATGAGAGAAATGATATTTATGCTTCACTTTTTCCTAATTTCATTTGAATTTGGGTAATCCTATTAACTCATGTGGCATTTTGATTTTGAAAATTGAAGTTAAAGACAAATGGTGGTCATTTTATTTAGCAAAAAGTTATATGCAAAGTGATCTTTTTTTCTTTTCTTTTCTTTTCAACAACAACGTCATCTTATTATTGAGATAGAATCATCTAATGCTATTCAAAAGTACATAGAATCACACTAATTTCTCTACAATCCGTTTGGATTGGGTGATTTGAAGAGAAAATAAAACATAAAAAAATCATTTCTTATAGTTCATATCACTTGTTAGGGAAAATAGGGTGAAATGGAAACAAATTAAAAAAAAAAAAAACCAATTTTTCTCAAAATTTTCATTCTAAATCTCTAAAAGTGAAGAGAGAGAGAGAGAGAGAGAGAGAGAGAGAGAGAAAATCAATAAATTACTATTTTTTATAATACCAACACTATTTTTTTAGATATAAAATAAATAAAAATAAAAATAGACCTTATTCGGATAATATAATATGAACCAATTTGTTTTTTTTTTCCTTGTTTATCCAAGTAAGAAGAATAGAAAACACCACATTTCTCTTTCTTTCTTTTCTCTCCTCAGTTCCCTAATGAAGAGACTGACTTTGTTTTATAATACATTCAGCTAATAGAAGAACCAAAATCATCACAAAAGAAACATCAAAGAACATGGATTTAATTATCAATAATTCATTGATTTCAACTATAAAATTTTAATAACAATCAATTTATCCCCAATTGGATAAAGAATTATAATTAAACTCGAAAAATTAAATGATACCATTCTCTTCTAATGTTACACAATAACAAACAACAAATATACAAAGCCTTCTTTAGCTGATCAAAAAAAAAATAAAAAAATACAAAGCCTTCTTTAATGACAGACCTAGAATCTTTATTTGCTAAATGCATATGGAGATTTAATAAGACTACAATCAAGACAAAAAATTCAGTATAATTAGAAATATGTTGATAATTTGGTGACATTAGAGTCAAACAATCACAAACATGGTAGTTTTAAAATTGACAATAGAAAATTGCATGTTGAATAAATTGAAGCTTCTACTGCCCCAACAACTAATTCCCTTTTTGAATTTTCCACTTCCTCTAATTTGCATAACAAAGAAAATAGTAAAAGTTTAACACAATTCAAGGGGACTATTAACTTTCACAGTAAATCAAGGATATAACAGCAAAGTTGGGTACTCTAGAAAAAAAAAAATAAAGAAATAAGAAAAAAAATTGAAAGACATGGTCATTTTACATGAAATGATTCGATGGATAGTGAATGGAATAGAGATTGGAAAAAAATTGGCGGGTGCAAGTGCATGCTATGTGGGGGTGCAAATGTAGTTTGTGTAGGGTACAAATGCAGTCTTTGTAGGGTGACAATATTGGAGGACCCAATGATTTGGAAATTTCCACATCTTGGTTATGCATAGACATGTCAATGACAATAAATGAACAAATAATGGTAGTCCTAGTGAAATGAAAACATTTGATAAATATTGAATAGGAAAATGCACAATTAAGAATGACAATATAAATTGGTAAAGTGCACAAGTAAGAATGAATAAGTAAAGTGCAAGTCAAACATTGACATGATAGTAGCCGACATGAAAATTTAAAAAATAATGATTGGTTGAATGAAGTGATTGGACGGAAGTGGGAATGGAAAAGATTGAGGGGGGTGCAAGTGAAGTTTGTGTTGGGTGCAAATGCAGTTTGTGTGGAATGCAAGTGTTAGAGGACCCAATAATTTGAAAATTTCCATATCTTGGTTATGCATAGAAATGAAATTACAATAAAGGAACAAATACATGGTAGTCCCAGTGAAATGAAAACATTCGATAAACATTGAATAGACAAGTGCACAATTGAGAATGACAATGACAATAAATAGGTAAAGTGCACAAGTAAGCATGAATAGGTAAAGTGCAAATCAAACAATGACATGATAGTAGCGAACATGATTCTTTTTATTTTTTTATTTTTTTATTTTTTAAATGGCTGGATGAATGAAATGATTGGATGAAAAGTGAGAATGGAAAATATTGAGGGGTGCAAGGGAAGTCTGTATAGAGTGCAAATGTAATGTATGAGGGGGGGTTAAGTGTTAGAGGACCCAAAAATTTGTCAATTTTCACATTTGGGTTCATGAATATGGACCATGACAATAATAATAAAGGAACAAATACATATATACGGTAGTCCTAGGAAAATGTAAACATAACTCGGTGATTTGGTAAAAAACATCCTCAGGCAAGTATACCTGTAGGAATGGGTGCCATGTGCAAGTCCAACCTTGTCAACATGAAATTAATGTAAAAAATAGGTTTTTTTTGAATGAAATGATGGTATGGAAAGTGAGAATGGAAAAGAACGAGGGGGTACAAGTGAAGTCCGTGTGGGGTGCAAGTATAGTCTGTATGGGGAGCAAATGTGGTGTGTGAGAGGTGCAAGTGTTGAAGGGCCCAAAAATTTACCAATATCCATATTTGGGATCATAAATATAGACCATGAGAATGACAATAAAGGAATAAAAACATGGTAGTCCTAGTGAAATGAAAACATAACTCCCACTAGCGAAAATTCAAAAATATAACAAAAGGGAAATGAAAAAAAAAAAAAAAATGAATGTATATTCAGTGGGGATAGAAAGTAGGTGCAAGTAATATGTGAAGGGTTCAATGATTTTCCACTACTAATTTTTCGTTTAGGCATTTCATCAAACAACTGAAGGGCATAGAAAAATGATATAAACAACACAAAGGTTATCAATGCCAACAATGGTGAAGGTGAGAGAGATTGTGAGAGAGAGTGATGCATTACCTTCAAATTCAATGAGTGGCCTTGATTAATTTGGGCTTGCAATGTCAACTTGGAGCACTGAAGGAGAGTGAAAAGAGAGAGGTTGCCGGCGTAGGGTTAGCGTACCGAAAGAGAGTTGTGAATGGAGGCAGAGAGAATAGAGGGAGGGAGGAAATGTGTAGCAGAGTGAGACAGAGTTGCAGATCAGAGCAGAGGAGAGAGAGAGAGACCTAGAAATAGTGAACAGAGTACTATCCAAGGCTTTTGTAAATGAGTCAAGAGCCTCTCCTTGCAGGCTTGTGCTTGCAACCGTCCTTGCAGGCCTTCGGGTCTACTTTTAGGTCCAATTTTGATAATCCGAACTGTTCATATTTTATGATTTATTCAGTATATTATACCTGTAAAAAATCAAATTGATCGGATATCGGGAAGCATATGTTCAGAAAACTGTTTATTAAATTATTTAAAAAATAATTTTTAGTTCAATTTTTTGAACACATACTTCCCGATATCCGATCAACTTGATTTTTTACAGGTATGATATACTGAATAAATCATAAAATATGAACGGTTCAGATTATCAAAATTGGGCCTAAAAGTAGACCCGAAGGCCTGCAAGGACGGTTACAAGCACCAAGGCTGCAAGGAGAGGATCCTCTCTCTTTGTAAATTGCAGTCTTCTTCCACTGATTTAGGTTTCTGATCTACTACCCCCACTGGGCAGTAATTCCCTCTTATTTTATTAGCAGTTGATAGTACAATTATTTCAACATGATAGGAAAGTTACAATGATAGTTGCCAGTACATTTATTTAAACATGTGAATATGAATTTTAAAAAAGAGTAAATTAACACGAACAAGGCTGCATAATTCGAATTTGAGTTTGTGTGAATAGTTCAAGTTTTGACTTATCGATCGTTCGACAACAAGGTGATAGACAAGGTTGATAAGTGTGACAACCGCTGTAGACAAGTGTTGCACCGCTCGTTCAAGTGATCTTCCGGCATGCACAAATTTAAACAATTCAAGCAGACTCAAATTCTTTAAATTAACACCCCCTCTGTTTCTTCTTTAAAATCATTTTGTCATTCCCTTTATTCTTTGAATTATCACTTACCTCCCTTGTCAGTTAATATCGTTAATTAAATAATAAAATTACTATATTAATCCAGTTGCAAAAAAAAAAAAAAAAAAAAAAAAATCTGAAAAAAAAATTTAATTTGTCTTTCTTTTTTGGCAAATCTGGTCTATGTAAAGGGAATTAATGGTCTACTACCATCATCCTCTAACCCACCACAACTGCTCATCTTTTCTCCACCGTTGACACCCAAGGCTCCACCACCACCCCAAACATTAAGCCCCAAAATTCAATTGGGCAATGAGACTTGTGAATTGTTGGATCTAAATCAGAGCACTTAAACTTCCATGGAGAATATACCAATATTTACTTACAACCATAACCACCATTACAAAACCAAATCTAATAAAAAATGACTATATGATATTCAAATTTTATAGAGAGGTAAAGGGTTTCACACACACACACACAGAGGGAAATAACAAGGAGGCTGTGATTTTGGGCCAAATCCGTGTGATACAAAAGCTCTTTCTTTCTCTCTCTCTCTCTCTCTCTCTCTCTCTCTCTCTCTCTCTCTATATATATATTGTAGCAAAATCTACTTCACACAATTAAAATAAAAAACCACATAATAAGATGAAATCTAGTTTTAACAATTAAAAATTGAATATATACTGAGGGGAATTTGTGTTGAACAAATGAACCGAGCTAAACTTGCACTGGCCTTTGTATTGGATTGCACAATCGGACTAGCTCACCTCAAATGATGGGTTATGTTAAGCGGTGAACTTGGATCTTGGGTCTAGCCAAGGACACGCTGCGATAGTGGGCCGGGCTAAGCTAAATTTGGACTGCAACCATGGATTGGGCTGACCAAAGATGGGTTGTGGCCTAGAGCCAAGCTAGTAACTGGAGGGTTGTGTGGGGCTTCGACTGATCAAGGAGAGAATGCCCTTGTGGGATTGACCAAGCCCTAAAGCCAATCGAGAAACTGACTTGAATCAGCTTTGATGCAAGGTTGTCTTAAGCTAGCGCTTTGAGGATGACGCAACGCAAGTGATTTCTCGGTTAGGGCATTCCATATGGCCTAATGGCATAACCAGAGGAATTAGCTCCAAGTACGCCCCAATACTGTTTAGCGGTTTAGCCAATACTATTTGACAATATTGATGCGCACACATGTAAGGAAAAGGGCAGTACAACCACGCATCTAGCAATGGACAAAAGAAGTAGTGCGCGCACAATATTGGGTTCCAAGAGAGTAGCCTAGATAAAGGGCGCGAACTGACTCTGATAAAGGAATGCAAACTTTAACAGCTCTCTCTCTCTCTTTGAATTTCCTTCTTCTTCCTCAAGAAAGCTAACTTGACTGTCGGAGGAGTTTTCTGAAAAAAAAACTCACTGGGTAGCTCACATTTGTTCTGTGAGCAGTGAGTCAAACGTCGTTCAGAGCGAAACTAGCTTGGTAGAAAGGCGTCTGGGTGATGACGAATATTTCTCCCCTGTACATGTACAAAACCCAACAACAAAGCAACTCTAGTCTACTGGTACTATAATAAATGACAACAATCCACCATCTCATTCTACACCACAAACCACATAATAAGGAAAAATCCCATTTTTTGCAATTAACAAGTTTCGACAATCAATGAGAATTTCTTCTAAAAATCTTGTTTCAGCAAATATATGATATATACATACACAACATATACATATGCATATATTTATAGCAGCAACAACCCTCCGCCAATTTTACCCTTGCAGCCCTCGTCTTGACAGATCTTCCACAGTCCCTATCACTACCATCACGAGCTAGTGCCACTATAACAGAGAAGAAATGATTATTTTGGGTTTGGAGATATGAGGATTTGGATTGGTTATTGAGGGGATAGATTTTGGGTTTGGAATTGTCATGGGAGGTGTGAGGTGTATGAGCCTCATCTTCATCTTCTCTTTCACTCCATTCTCCATGTGATGTGTATGAGCCAGATAAGGAAGAGTGATTGATGTTGAAGACAAGGGAAAATTTGATATTTTTGAGTATATTTTTGTTGATGTCATAGTTTTCCGTTAGGTTAATGGATGGTGGACTAATAGGGTTAAACTGTTACAAAAACATTCAAAGGAAGGAAGATCAATGATATTTAAGGAAACAAGGGAGGTGACAATGTGATTTCAAATAAATAGGCGAGTGTCAATGTAATTTGCCCCTGAAAAAATTATTAAACAAAAATTATAGGATGTAACCTTTATAATAAAATAAATTTATAATTTTTTATTTATTTATTTTCAATATAAACCACAAGCCTATTTTCGTTAAGTAAAACTGATGAAAGAAAAAAAATTTAGTTACTAAAACTAACGAAAAATAATTGTTAAAACAATTTGTGTACATTTACATTGAGTTTAATGATTAAAATATATTTTTTTTCGTTAATTTTACTTAATGAAAATAGGCCGATAGTTTAAATTGAAAAAAAAAATAAATAAATAAATAAAGGTGTAAGGTGACAAAATTAAACATTTAAGATTTATTTTGTTACATGTGTCGAATTTTTTAGTTTCTTTTGTAATTTGATTTCTAGTAAGGTCAAGAAAAATATATAATATGTCACACAATTTTGATATAATTTAGGTTTTGTGTAGGATAAACATTTTTAGTTTAACTTTTTGACTTTTTTTTGGGACTATTTTAGCATGATTATAAAAGTTTTGTTTAGGATAAATTTTGGCTTTTTTGTACTTGATTTAATGGTTATGAAATAATTGTGGTTTAGATGTGAGATTTTATTTTATTGGCTAAATTAATGTATTTTATCTTTATTGGCTAATTTAGCCACTTTAACCTATGCCAAAGGAAGCTTTAGAGGTGGGAAACTTAGCCAAACCCATGAACCCACCCAATTATACCCATTTAAAACCCATAAAAACTTGTCTAAATCAATAAATGGGTTAAATGGGTTGATAATTCTCATAATTTTTTTTTGAAGTCTTAATTCTCATAATATTTATTCTATTTTTATTAATAATTTGTTAGTTATATGAACGAAAAAATAATCACTTTTATTTTAGGGGCAATTACACCCCAGTATAATTTTTTTTTTTAAATAATTACACATAGATGAAAATTTTTATAATTTTAATTATTAATATTTATAAAATTTAGTATTAATTTGTAATTATTTTTTTTTAAAGATCACTTATACTTAATATATCCCCTTTATTCTATTGAGTTGATAATCTAATCACACTTCTCGTGGAGTTTAACATAGCCTTGGCGGCTCGGAGTCTTTTTTTAGAATATATCAACTACAAATTAAATTACTAATTATTCAAAATATTGGGCAAGTCTCATCTATATGGACAATGTTTGAAATTTGGATCGTTTAGCGAAACAAAAAATGGATAAGGTCATAGGTTACTGGTTCAATCGTTAGGTGAATCAGAATCTGTGATGCCCCAAGTTGTTGACCTGACTTGAGCGAAATTTTTTTTTTATTTTTTTTATCGAATTTATAATTTTACCTTGGAATCTTGAGTGTCGTGCATTATGTTGGTGTTTGAGAAATTAACCTGGTTTAACCTTTGTGGCGATTGAACGAGTTAAAATTTTTGAATTTTTGGCGTAAGGATGAACCGAGCAAGGTGGGAATGCCTTAGATCAATTTCGACCTCCTGGGTAATCCCTCATGTGCAATGGAATGTAGGCCCTGTTTTGTTTTGTTGAGTTGGGGGTCACACGTGCAGTGGAATGGGCCCGCATATGCGACGGAGATGAGGCTGTGTGGGTTTGGGACTATAGAGATTCAAACATGCGGTGTAGGGTTCAACACGTGCGGCCAGTGGACCCGCCTGTGCGATAGGGTGTCCTTTATATCTTGATTTTCACACCAAACACCCACAAATCTGATTTCTCTCTCTCTTCTTTCACTTTCACACTTCTTTCTCTATCTGTGTCTTAAAAACCTCTCATTTCTCTCCACAACCACCAATTTTTCTTCCTTCTCTCTTCCATCTACCATCATCTATTTTTTTTTAGATACCAGTTCTTAAGGCCAAAATGGTGAGCGTGTCAAGGGATACGTTTTTGTAGTGGCCCGGGTCTAAAATTGATCCATTTTGACTTTCCAATTGGAGCAAGTATTTGTTTTGGTTGACTTTGACCATGCCTTGTTAAGTTGTGGCCCTAGAATACCTTGGAATGGATTTGGAACAACCAAACAACATTTTTTTCGTAACTTGATCGTGCCCGCGACCGTAAATACCTCCTAGTATCTCTTCATGCAAACCCTAGTGCCTACGAGCTTGCCCATGAATAGCTTGGTCACGCCCGTGATGTGTTTCATCGGGCTCACAATGGTACTTCTATAAAAACCTATATACACGCCAAAAAGTCATTTTTTCTGCATTTCTTCTCTCTCTTCTCTCTCAATATGTCATTTTCGACCTCTTAAGCTTTTGATGGTTTCATCTACATAGGGTCAAAATCTCACCCTAGTTTCTTATACCAAAATGTAGAGCGTAGCAAGGGCTTCCTTTTGATCTCGTTAGATCGTGTATTTGTCACCTGTGGATTTTCGAGTTTCTCCTCTTCGCTTCAAGAGGTAGGGATTTCGTTGATTTTTTTTCAATACTTTGTTATAAATAGATAAGTGGTAGTTTTTATAGCAATAAAAGCATGATTTTCTATAATGTCACGACCCCATTCCGCCCCTAGTAGAATGATGCCGTGATGGCCAGTAATCCGAGATTACTAAAGGCCAACTCACAAAAATTCACACAACAAAGTATACATATGGGGCAAACATGTGTGGAAGCAATACTATTAATTCTAATTAGTCTATAAGATTTGTGCATATATTAAATGAAATGACATACATCATAACATGTTTTACAATTTGACTACAAAAATAAGGTAAAGTGAATAATACATCCTCATCAAAAGGCTTCTCAAGCCGAAAAATACAAAAGAAATGAACCAAAAGCTAAGAAGCATAATCTTCAAGATGCTACAAAAATAAGAACCAAAACATCTTCCACATAAACCTTAGGTGACATTGCCTTCTTGCTCATCACCTACATATATATAAGGGAGATGGGTGAGCTGAAAACTCAGTGAATGATACAAGTAATAAAGGTTTGAATGAATGATATCCGAGATCTTTATCAAAACAACACATATCATAGCTTGTAACAAATCATGGGATGAACCTAGTTCATCAATCGAAGTCTTTTAAAGCTTCTTGGGATGTTTACTAACATCTACATACTACTAAGGATGACATTCATGACAAAACAAAGGAATAATTGACCCTGGAATTGATTAGACAAGGCCACCCGCTAAAGCCATCAGTGGCAAGGGAGATATCTCAAACGTGGGTACTACATGTATTAACGTTCCCTAGCACGAAAGGACCTTCCAAGAATGTCATCAAAACAAAGATAATACTTGATACAAGAGCTAAAGGATAATCATTCATACTTGATCAAATAGTTTTCCAAAACAAAGCAAAGTTTTTATCAAAACATTATAACATAGCTTTATTAAAAATACCACTCACAATAGCTCTTTGGATATAGGGCTTAAGGTAAGGATCCAAAACCTAGAAATACATGGCAAAGTCCACTGATTGCATTTCAAGAAGACAAGAAGAGATGCTCAAAGATGGGTATGCAATGCACTCTCAAAACAAGCTTCAAATGAGTGAAATAGTTCCCGACATTTCTTTCCAAAACCAAGTCAAGGCAAAGTAAAATATGTGTTGGGAGTCAAATTAATGTTTTTCTTCTTGAAAAAACATGCTAGGTACAAACTAGGTCTCAAAATGGATGCACAGAGATGAGTTGGGCCGAAATGGCCTTGCTGGGTGGACTCAGGAGGTCTTGGCCAAGGTGTGGTGTCCTTGGCCTAGGTGTGGGGCTGCCTGCCAAGATGTCACAAGTTGTCGGCAAAGGTGTACTATGGTCGGCCTAGGTGTGCATGCAAGATAGACTAAGGTGCAAGTGATCATGCAAGGTAGGCCAAGATGAGATGCAATGATTGGCCTAGGTGTGAAGTCTAGACAAGAGTGGGTCTCGGTGACCACACTTAGGGAAAAGTAAAGTCTGGAAATCTGGGTTTTCCCCTTGAAGAACATGAGCATGAACATGAAGGACATGAATACTAAAATCATAATTCCTTATTCAAAATCTAAGATTTCATGATGTGAGTTCAAAATCATGGACCTGGATACCCATACTTAAAGGTTTCATGAAAACAAACACAAAATCGTGGAACTTGATACAACTTTTCAGATCAAAACATGGTTTTCTTTCAAGATCACAAGAACATCACTTTCTCTCTCTAAAACAAAACTTTAAATCAATACATGGCTCATGAATAATGCTATATCATGCAATGTGATCAGATTGACACAAAGAACAACAAAAGTAGATCAAGAATCTAACCTCAAAATGCAAATCCAACTGTTCAAACTCTAATAATCAAGCTTGGAAATCTAGTTCTCACTCTAAGAACTTATTATTATTATTATTATTCTTCCTAGAGCTTCTCTCTCTACAAGGAAAAGATATGGAAAATGATATGGGTTCTTAGCTACCAAATGACTAATACCCACTGCTGGGACTCATGGCATCACCAGATTAAATCTCCTCAAAAGGTGCTAGAGTGAAAAGACAAGAGTAGGTCAAAGTGTGTAAAACAAGTAAGGTGGCAAGGGCACTTTGACAAGACAATGATCTCGGATCAAAACAAAGCTTCAGACAAGTAAGGTTTCCCTGATCTCGGCTAGCAAGAATAACACTTGGCCTAGGTGTGCCGCACCCTGGCCTAGATGTGCCACACCTCGACCTAGGTTGTACCAGTCCAGGAACAAGATTGCTAGATGATAAATATCTCGGCGTAGATGATACACATCTCAGCTAAGATACCAGGGTGAAGGTAGATGTCAACCAAGGTGGTTCCAAGATAGTCCTAGGTGTTGACGCTTAACGACCTAGGTATAAGAGATTCAAATGTGTGACCTAAGCGTGAGGTAGCAAAGATAGATAGCCTAGGTTCAACACACAAAGCAAGGAACAAAGCATGCATATAACACTTAGGAAAAACACAATAGCACAAAAACAAGACAGGAACCTTTACTTAGGAAAAATGAATCAAAGGCTGCTAATGCAAATCTAACAAACCGAAAATCATGTAGATTCATATGAGCATGACTAAGACAAGAATGAGGGTTGTTATAGTGTACCCCCCTTAAAGAAGTTTGGTCCCCAAACTTAAGTTACCTTGCCCCCAAAAACAACTCCGGATGTCAGATTTTCATCTCCTCTTCCATTTCTTATCTAGCATCCTTGCCATAATGCTCTTTCCATTCAATTTTCACTATTGGTTTTGACTTATTCCTCAACTGTTTCACTTGTCTATCAATAATCCGTATAGGTTTCTCCTCATAACCTAAATCTTGATTAACCACAATCCCGAATTGATCAATCACGTGCAATGGATCCCAAATATACTTCCTCAACATCAAAACATGAAGCACATTGTGGACTTAACTTAATTCCGGTGGAAAACAAGTCGGTAGGCAACGAGGTTAACTCTCTCAAGAATTTCAAATGGCTCGATGTAATGAGGCGCTAACTTACCTTTCTTCCTAAATCTTGAAACTCCTTTCATTGGTGAATCTTTCAGGAAAACATGATCCCCAACTTCAAACTCTAACTCTCTTCTTCTCTGGTCGGCATAACTCTTTTGTTGACTCTGAGCAGTTTTGATCCTTTGTTGAATGAGCTTAATCTTCTCGGTTGTCACTTGAACTATCTCGGGTCCGATCAATGCTTTATCTTTTACTTCGGTCCAACATATCGGTGATCTACACTTCTTCCCATACAAAGCTTCATATGGATCCATGCCAATAGTAGCTTGGAAACTATTGTTGTAAGCAAATTCCACTAATGGAAAATGTAATTCCTAACTTCCCTTGAAGTTGAATACACATAATCTGAGCATATCTTCAAGTGTTTGAATTGTTCTCTCTGTTTGCCCATCGGTCTGAGGATGAAAAACTGTGCTAAATCTCAACTCGATTCCCAAAGCTCTTTGTAAACTCTGCCAAAATCTAGAAACAAATTTCAAATCTTGGTCTGACACAATAGACATCGGCACCCCATGAAGTCTAACAATCTCATTCATATACAACAAAGCAAGTCGGTCGGCATTAAATGTAGTCTTAGGCCTCGTTTGGCAATTGAATTTTTTAACCAAAAATTTACTAAATTAGCCAAAAAGCCAACAACCCATACCAAAAAGTCAAAGATTCTCTTTCTCTCTATTTTTGCACATCTTTTCGTAAAAAGTCAAAAAGTCATCCCAAACATACTAGTTTTTTTAGCTCATATAGCCAAATAGCCAAAAAGTTACTAAATTAGCATGTTCCAAACGAGGCCTTAATAGGCAAAAAGTGTGCTGACTTAGTTAATCTATCAACTATGACCCAAATCGAATCCATAGCTTTTTGTGTCCTCAGCAAACCTTTAACAAAATCCATGGAGATGTATTCCCATTTTCACTCGGGAATTGACAAAGGTTGAAGAAGTCCAGCTGGTCTTTGATGTTCTGCTTTCACTTGTTGACAATACAAACACTGTAATACAAACTTGGTAATTTCTCTTTTCATATTCGGCCATCAAAAAGTTTGCTTCACATCATGGTACATCTTGGTATTTCCTGGATGAACAACAAATCTGGAACTATGGGCTTCTTGCAAAATTTTCCTTTTCAACTTTGGTATTAAGTGCCTGATTTTCAAAGGTGTATCCAGGCCTCGGCTTAGTGATAATCTCATCGACTACCTTCTTGAAGACTTCATCCTCCATCTGTCTTGTCTTTACTTCCTTAATAATAGTCGACTCCACCGAAATCATTGCTAAGATTTCCCTATCTTGGTGAAGTATAACATCAACACACAAGTCTTGCAAATCCCGAAGTATACTCTTCTGCTTGGTGAGTAAACATGCCAAATTTCCAACAAACTTTCTGCTCAACGCGTTGGCCACTGAGTTTGCTTTACCTGGGTGATACTGAATCTACGTGTCATAGTCTTTCAATAACTCAAGCCATCTTCTTTGTCTCATATTCAATTCTTTCTGAGTGAACAAATACTTCAGGCTCTTGTGATTTGTAAAAACTTGACAAGAAGCTCCATATAAGTAATGACACCAAATTTTCAAAGCAAATACCATGGCTGTTAATTCTAAATCATGGGTAAGATAATTCTATTTACGAGGTTTCAACTAACGAGATGCATATGCTATGACTTTACCCTCTTGCATTAATACACAACCCAAACCCTTATGTGAAGCATCACTATAAATCTGAAATTCCTCATTACTTGACGGTAGTACAAGAATCGTTGTTGTGACTAACCTTGCCTTTAGCTCTTGGAAAGCTGATTCTTTATCCTTAGTCCATTCATATGCCACTCCTTTTTGAGTTAACTGTGTCAATGGTACTGCAATCTTTGAGAAGTCTTTCACAAACTTTCTGTAATAACCTACCAAACCTAGAAAACTACGAACCTCGGACACATTAGCCAGCCTCGGCCAATCCATAATGGCTTCAGTTTTGCTAAGATCAACCAAAAGACCCTCTTCATTAATCACATGACCCAAAAATGAAATGCTGGAAAGCCAAAACTCACACTTGCTAAGCTTAGCATACAATTTTCTGTCTCTCAAATTTTGTAAGGCAAGTCTCAGATGATTCTCATGCTCAACTTTACTCTTGGAATAGATCAATATATCATCAATAAAAACAACTACAAACTCATCCAAGTATGGTTTAAAGACTCTGTTCATCAAATCTATAAGTGCTGCAGGAGCATTGGTCACTCCAAAAGGCATTACTAAAAACTTGTAGTGGCCATACTTTGTCCGAAAAATAGTCTTCTCAACATCCTCAGCTTTAACCTTGAGTTGATGGTAGCTTGACCTGAGATCAACTTTAGAAAAGACTCGTGCTCCCTGTAACTGATCAAACAAATCATCAATCCTTGGCAATGGATATTTATCCTTAATGGTTACCTTATTCAGTTCTTGGTAATCAATACAAAGATAAAAGGTGTCATCCTTTTTCTTAACAAATAAAACTCGTGCTCCCCAAGGTGAAGTGCTCGGCCTAATAAAACTCTTATCCAACAACTCTTGTAATTGCACTTTCAACTCGTTAAGCTCAGCTAGGGCCATCCTATAGGGTGTTTTGGAGATAGGCTGTGTTCCTGGTATAACATCAACAGTAAATTCTGTCTCCCTATCCACTAAATGGCTAGGAAAATCATTCGGAAAAACATCGGGGAATTCATTAACAACTGGGATATCATGTAATTTGACACTTCTATTCAAATTACATAGTACACTACACAAATAACCTTGATATCCTTTTTGGATCAACTTATAAGCTTTCATGGATGAAATCAAGTAAGGTGGGGATACTACCCCTTTACCCTGAAATGTAACCTCGGCTTGGTTTGGGGGTTTAAAAGTGGCACTTTTGGAAACACAATTAATGGATGCATGATTTGCTACTAACCAATACATTCCCAAAATAACATTGAAATGAGCTATGTTCAACATCATCAAATCAACTTATAATTCAACATTCTCAATCACAGCAACACATATTCTATAAATGGATGCAACAATCCTAGTTCTTCCAGATAGAGTAGACACAAATAACAAATAACCAAGGGGTTCTAGTTCTCTATCTAACTTCTTGGCAAACTTAGCAGATACAAATGAATGTGTAGAACCCGAATCAATCAATATATATGCATCTTGAGTGGAAATAGGAAGTATACCTGACACTACTGTCTCGGCGCTTTGAGTGTCTCCTGGTACTAATGCAAAGACTCTACCCTGCCTCGTCTGTCCTTTTTCAAAATTGCCTTTTTGTGCAAAACTCGAGGTACTCCAATTTTTCTTACCATCCTTAGTCTTTGCCCTGGGACAATCCTTAACACGATGACCCATCTCACCGCATTCAAAACATGCTCTAGATGCCCGATGACAAACCCCAAAATATTACTTTCCGTAACTGGTGCATGTCGGTTGAGTGCCACTTTCCTGATTTGAGTTGCTTGAATTGCCCACATTTACTTTCTTCTTGGCATCAAACAGTGATCGGCGATTGTCATATTTCTACCTCTTTCTTTGATTCTCTCCTGAACTCTGGTATCTATTCAACTTAGCTTCTGCCAAGATGGCTTTGTCTAATACTCCAGCATAAGTCGGCATATTGAGCATATTAACTCGATCTTGTATAGGCCCACGAAGCCCACTCTCAAACTTTCTAGCTTTTCTGTATTCGGTATTTATAGTGTGAGGTGCATACCTAGCCAACTCGGTGAAAACATGATTGTATTCGGCTATTGTTCTGTTACCCTATGTCAAAGTCTGGAATTCCGTGGTCTTGCGATCTCGAACACTAAGGGAAAAGTGCTTGTCATAAAATAACTCCAGAAATCTAGCCCAAGTTAAACCTGAATTACATTCTCGGATCATCATCCACCACCTACGAGCATCGTCGTCTGGTGTGAATGCTGCCAATGACACCTTCTGGGTTACAGTACTAGGAAAAATTTGAAACAACTTCTCCATTTCAAGAACCCATGCTTCTGCCTTCAACGACTCTTTACCTCTATGAAATCTCGGCAAATCCATCTTCTTAAATTCTTTGATCAAAGTTAACGTGTTGTCTCCATATAAAGTTGGCTATGGAGGCACTTGTGGTACTGGAGAAGGTAGAGGTGGACCTGTATTTCGGCCGTTTGTCTGCTCGATCTGAGTAGAGGTAGTACTAGTGTTCTGTTGCCTTGCTTGCCTTAACTCATGGGTCAAACCCTCTACCAACCTTTCTAATACGTCTAACCTATCCTCAGAATGATCTCGTCTAATTGAAGGTCTTTCCCTTCTCATGATGCTAGGAGTATGCAAAATACGACTTTAAAACAAGATGGACAAATAGACAAGTAAACAAGCAGCGTATAAACATGCCAAAATCATGCACACCTTGTCAAATAGCAAGCAATATAATGCAATCTTAACATCATTCTAAGGGAAATCATATGCTCCATAGGACCAAGTGTGTGTGAATAAACATACTACAAGGAACTTGTGCTGTGATACCAATCTGTCACGATCCTATTCCGCCCCTAGTAGAATGATGTCGTGATGGCCAATAATCTTAGATTACCAAAGGCCAACTTACAAAGATTCACACAACAGAGTATACATATGGGGACATACATGTGCAGAAGCAATAAATTTAAATCTAATTAGTCCATAAGAACTGTGCATAGATTAAATGAAATGACATAAATCTTAACATGGTTTTACAATTTGAATACAAAAATAAGGTAAAGTAAATAATACATCTTGATCATAAGGCTTCTCAAGTCGAAACATACAAAAGAAATGAACCAAAAGCTAAGAAGCATAATCTTCAAGATGCTACAAAAATAAGAACCAAAACATCTTCCACATAAAGCTTAGACAACACCACCTTCTTGCTCATCACCTACATATGTATAAGGGAGACGGGTGAGCTGAAAACTCAACGAATGATGTAAGTAATAAAGGTTTGAATGAAAATATCCGAGATCTTTATCAAAACAATACATATCATAGCTTGTAACAAATCATGGGATGAACCAAGTTCATCAATCAAAGTCTTTCAAAGCTTCTTGGGATGTTTACTAACATCTACATAATACAAAGGATGACATTCAGGACAAAACAAAGGAATAATTAACCCGGAATCGAGTAGACAAGCCCACTTGCCGAAACCGTCGGTGGCAAGGGAGATATCTCAAACGTGGGTGCTACATGTATTAACGTCCTCTAGCATGAAAGGACCTTCCAAGAATGTCATCAAAACAAAGATAATACTTGGTAAAAAGCTAATGGATAATCATTCATACTTGATCAAATACTTTTCTAAAACAAAGCAAAGTTTTTATCAAAACATTATAATATAGCTTTATGTAGACACCCCATTTTTTACTACCCTTATGACTTGGACGTCATCGCTTGCACACCCAATGATGAGTGTATATGCTTGTCAAGTGCTCGAAGTCCTCAGTGAAATGCCACAGCTTTGAGCCTTTCAAACCCAACACACATGTTGCCTTATTTTTGGACCAAAACCAGAGATTCTCAAGTCTGTAACCTTTTGTGGCCTGCTGGCCCCTTCTATTGGCTGCCGGCCATTGCTTCTGGTTGCCGGTCACCATTAGTAGGCTCTCAGGTACCAATGTATTTTGCAGATATTTTTCTACTAGCTGTGCCAGCTGTTGGCACAGATGCATGCACCTTCCTACACGTGTATGTCTTGATATTTCTAAGGGAGATGCTTGGTTTTTTGTATATAGGAGGCCTCCCCTTCCATTTTTAAGGTTGGAATTTTTAGAGCAAAAATTCTCTCTCTCTCTTGAAATTTCTTAACTTTTTGCAAGCTTTTGCCTATACACTTTTAACCAAACCTCTCCATCTTTGAGCTGAGGTACCTTTGAGCCTTGTTTGAGCTCTTGAGGGTGTGTTTGTCTTGATTTGTTGCCTAGAATTGGTTATTTTCTTCAAGAGGTATAAAGCTTTGGCTCTCTTCTTGCATTATTTACTCATTTTCTTACTATTTTTCAACTATTTTTGGGCTGTATAAACTCTGTATTTTTAGGTTGAAACTTGGGCTTTAAGGCCAATAAAGGTTGAAGGGTGATTCACCCTTCTTTACACCTTGCTCCCAAGGCCTTTACCCTTGTGTTTCCCACCTTTACACTATCTTTTTTTGAGCTTTTAAACACCGATTTTTAGAGTTATTTTAGTGGCTAAAATGTTGTTTTGAAGTCCAAAATTAGAGGGGTTAGCCTCCCCTCCTTGTATCTTGCTTACTAACCTAGCATGATCTATGTTTTAGCTTATTAGCTATTTTTGTCTTAATTCCAACATGTTTTAGGTCTTATTTAGCACTATTTTAGGACAGTTTTTATGTGTTCACTGCATTTGAGCCTTATATTGCATGCTTGTATTTTAATTGTCCTCATAAGTTTGGTGTTTTAGGCCTTAGACACCACCTTATTTGAGTTGATTGCATTTATTTAGTGCTTTTCTTACTTGTTCTCACCTTTAATCACCTTTGCAACATCCCTCCTTTCTTGACTTTTTTTTTTTTTTTGGCTTTGAAAGTGGTTTCAAACTATTTGTTTGTTTAAGCATGAGATTGAGGTGTCATGCTTAATGGTTTAATCCATTTGAGGATTCATTACCAACGGAATGATGTCTCTTTCATGCCCAAAGCAACACTTGGTTTGAGCCCTCTTTCCATTAGAGGACTTAAACTCTCTTTTGGACTTAATTGATTAAAGAATTGGGAGGTAACTAAAATGGAGTAATAAAATTGGTGAATAAAAAGGTGCAAGATATTAATTTGGTTAAGGTTTAATGGGACATTAATTGAACCCTTGAGTCTTAAGTCGTTTCATACTCATTAGTGATGAAAACGGTTCAAGATTCACTATCAACTACTTCCCTTGATCTTTCATGATAGGGAGGTGGTTTTGAGAGTCTTGTTTTGTTGCATTCATTGAACTTGCACACTTGATTCATAAGCTATCATGCAATGAAATTACATTCATTCCTAGTTTGTGAATCAAACTTACTACTCTGAGCTATTGATAATAAGGAGATATGAGTTGTGCATACAAGCCCTTGAGAATACCCTGTCCCTACTATGTTTGCTCTCTGTTGCAGCAGGACAATCCAGTCATCAATGGCTAGCAGGCCACCTTCTGTGGCCGGCAGACCATCATCAGTGGACGACAGGCCATCTGTCGGCCACCTGTGTAAAATCTAGCAGTGTACTTTTGAAGTGGAACAGAATTGGTCTCAAGGTGGAAAATAGTGCAAGTGTTCTACTGTGCAATAGAGGCATTTGGCACTTGAAACAGTGGCTTTTTCGGGTGGAAAGTCCGTGTATGCATGGGCATTCCTCGTTTCCCGATGAGGAGTAATTAGAGTAGTTAATTTGGTTACTTTGTTTTGTAAATTAATTAGTTAGCTAATTTTGTCCTGTAATAATTAGTTAACTAGAATAGTTAATTAATTCGGTTTGTAATAATTAGTTAAGTAGTTTAGCTAAATTATTCATTTGGATTTGTAATAGTTAATTAATTAGCTTAGCTTTAATTGATTAGATAGTTAGTTTATTCGAACCCTCCTACGTGAAGGCGCAAATGTTGTAATAATGTGCATGTTTTCTAACCCCACGTCTTTCTCTCTTTTATTTACTAGCTCATAGTGGTTAGATTAGAGCAGCATGTTTTTGATTGGCATGCTTCATGTTTGTATCCACTTGTATTGCATGCATTGGGCTCGATGCATCATTTTCATTGTCGTTTAAATACTTCTTTGAATATGTGCTTAAACCGCATGCTGTCAAATTGATTCATATGCCATATTAATAGCCGAGCCTAGTAATTGCATATCGCATGTGTTGCATTAGTCACATTGCATAGTTAGGACCATGTATTATTCTAACTTTTTCATCTTTTTTTTTTTGTCTTGGAGTACTAGGTGAGCTTTCATTTTTGCTTTAGCATAATTGCATGCGTGTGATTGTTGCCATGTCTAATATGCTTGCTATGAGGCTAATTGCTTAATTGATATATTTTCTTGAATGCTTGTAGATAAAGGATAATTGCTTGAATTGGAATAATTTGAGTAAATGTTCATATGCGATCACTTTTTCAAGTGATACATATTCAAAATAATTTTCAAAGCAAAATATGAAATCAAGTGTTTCAATTTTTGCAAATTTAGTCTATACTTGTATGTGTGCGCACCACATAGTAATGTTAGGTAATAGTCGAAACAAGAGCATATAATGTAGATAAGATTCATATCATGATTAGTAGAGGCCGATCTTTGATCTGGCGAGCAGGGGTGCTCAATTCATGACCTTCCCCTCTCATCCCTAAGTTTCCGAGCTAAGACAATCTTGATGATGACGGACACGTGGCCTTTGGCACGAGTCATGAGTTTCCTAAATTTTCCAAAAAAAAAAAAATATATTTAGGTGGCAACTCTTTATCTGGCAAAGTAGTCCATTTTTGGCAATTTGATTCAAAATTGATTTTTCAAAAGATTTGCCGGATTTGGACTCTTTGGTGTTTATCTATTTCACGTTGCACTTGTGAGATTAGATTCAGAACTGCGGGAGTCCGATACTGTGACGACCCCGCCACGTATAATATTTTATATTTGGTTAATTAAGGAGATTTGGGATTTTAATTAGTCGTTATCCTAATTTAATTTGAGATTTATAAGAATTGTGAAATCTGATTCCTATATGATTCTATTAAAGATTATTTTGAAAATTAGGAATTAAGGGTCCAAATGGCTTAAGGAAGTGAAATTAAGAAGTTGAATTAATTTAATTACGGAGCCATTTGGGGGTTTAATTAAATATTCGATTCAGTTTAGTAAAATTGAGATTCGATTAATTAAGTCCGAATTGGAGTTAATTAAGTTAATTAAATTATGAGGATTGAGAATTGTGATTATTACGAATTAAATTTATTTATGGCGTGTCCAATTTGAATATGTAAATTATTGACGGCAAATTGGAGTTTGATCAGAAATTGAAGGTCTAAATGATTTGGGAAATCAAAATTGATGATGACAATAAGTTTAATTTAATATTCGGAGCCTTTTGGGAGTTTGATTAAAAATTTGATTCAGATTGATAAATTTAAATATAATTAATTAGGCTCTAAAGGAAGTCAAATTAGACTAATTAAATTAAGTGAGATTTGTGATTAGTCATGATTGATTTAATTATGTGTTAATCAAGATTTATTAAGACTAAGTGTTGCTTAATTAAATTAATTTTGGTCATCATTAAATTGTAGAATAATCTAGAATTGAGGGTGTATTTGGAGATAGGTGTGCAGAGAAAGCTATGTGTGTATGTGTATAAGTGTGAACATAAGGAAAGAGAGTAGGCAACTTCTTCCTCTCTTTGTGCTGGGTAAAACCGTGAGTGAGAGAGAGAGAGAGAGAGAGAAAGCTTTGTGCTGGTGGGTTAGAAGAAAATTCAAGAAAGGAAAATGCAAGATCATCAAGAAGCCATCAATTGAAGATTAAAGGTAGGGATTTCAATTTTGATTTTTGAATAATTCATGTATTACACTTGAAATTAATGATGAGTTTGAATTCAATTTCATATAATTTGGAAGAAATTAGAAAACAAAGATGAAGAGATTAAGTTAGGTTCATGGTTATGGAAATTAATTATTTTGGGTTTGATGTTGTGATCTTGCATGAAATTAAGCCTCATTGTTACATGCCTGGGCAAACTCCACAAGATTAATACCTTAATTAAACATGCATTATAGAATTTCAAGGTTTTGAGATTTTAATTCATGTTTAAAAGGCTTATGGATTTGAATTTGGGTTCAATTTTGAGAATCATTCTTAAATTGAGTTCTATAAATTACATGCAACAAGAAATGTTTGAAGATTGGATCCATGCAATGGAGTATATAAATGACTTTGAAGAAAAAGTTATAAAAATCATGAGTTCATGAAATTTGAGAGTTGATTTTGGAATTAAAGGAAGTTTTGGTTTTATTATGAAAACTAGGAATTTGTTTAATCCATGCATGTAATTGAATTTAAAAGTTTTATTCAATTTAAACACATTTTGGAACATCTATGATCATAAATTAAGTTTTTGATTAAAAATTGAGTTAAGTTGAATTTCTAAGAAATTGATTTGTGTAATTCATACTTAAGTTTGATTTTTGCTATTAATAATGAAATTGAGTTCTATTTTTACATACATCATGAAGTTTTCAAGAATTTTGAAAGTTTAATTCATATTTTAAAAATTTGTGGGCTTGATATAAAGAAAATGAATTAAATTTAAATTTGGACAATTTGGGAATAAATTATAATTTATATTTGAGAATTAAAAATAAGTTTGATTTTGATTTAAATTTCTTACATGTAAATATTTTTGAAAGGGCTTTATAACTTTAATTTATGTTTTATAAAACAAAGAAAGATGAATGTTGGGATTATTATATTCATGAAATTATTGGTTTTAATCTTAATGATCAAAGAGATTTTTGTATTAGAAATTGGAGAATTAGTCATGGGTTCATCTTTATTAATAAAATTACATGTTTAAATTGGTTCATGCAAGAGTTTAAGTTTTGAAAATGCATTTGGAAATTATTTTGTTAGTTTTGAAAGCACAGAAAATTTGTTGGCCGCTTGAGCGTTAAAGTCACCGCTTGAGCGAACATTAAGGCCAACCAGTATTTTTACAGAATTTTGCAGACCGCTCGAGCGGCCAAAGGTGCGCTCGAGCGGAGACCCTATTTTTAGCAATTTTTGACTAACTCTTTTAAGTGCCTATTTGCATCCTCATGACATTCTAAGTATTTTTAGGCACCAATTAGGCTCATATAGTCATGGAATAAGGTAGAAACACATAAAGAGAGTTGAATTAAAATGAAATAAATATTGAATGGTGCTTCTATTGTATCTTTGTTGTGTGATTTGTTTAGGTGGACGTCCTAGGCCTTATATCGACTTAACCCACTGTCAGTAGTAACTTTATAAAGATATATTCAAATTATATTTATTTTCGAATGATTACTGTTTTCGAAATCGTTATGTGATTGATTGAATGGTTTATTGAAAAGTTATTTTGTAATGATGAATGAAGTTCACTTTTGAAATGTATTTGTGGCATCCTTTAATGAGACCCTTTCCTGGGGGAGATTAATACCAAGGCGATTGATTGAATGGTTTATTGAAAAGTTATTTTGTAATGATGAATGAAGTTCACTTTCGAAATGTATTCGTGGCATCCTTTAGTAAGACCCTTGCCTGGGGGAGATTAATACGAAGGCCATTGACCCTTGACTGGGGGAGATCAATACCAAGGCCATTGACCCTTGCTTGGGGCAGACTAATACCAAGGCCATTAACCCTTGCCTAGGGGAGATTAATACCAAGGCCATTGACTTGATTGAAGCACACAGAGATCTCTAGTGTTTGACCCCTCATGGTCCATTGTTATTGAAATATTGTTACTCTATTGGATGTACCACGTAAATTGTCATTCAATGAGTATTGCTATTGGGATAACTTGGATCATTGAGAATTGAATTGAAATCGAAATTGTATTGAAAATGCTATCGAACAATTTTTATTATTGCAAAGGATTGATATGATAGCTAATTGAATTGATTTGCCTATTGAAATGGATTGTTTCAGGAAATGAAACATATGTTTTGATAAGGGATTTGATATGGAAAATGTTTTGTTATAAATTTGATATAATATGGAAAATGCCTTATTTTGAAAATGATTTAAGATTCATTTCAAAATTGTAGGATATGTTTTTGTACTATGTTGTGAAACTTCATTTATTTAACCTCTTTATTTTGTTACTACTCACTAGGCTTTAGCTCACTATTTATATGTATATGTAGGTGAGTAAACTAAGCAACAAGGATAGAGAAAGTCTTGGAGTCTACCCGTGTCAGCTTTTTGAAGAGCTTCCAGAATAGAGCAAGTTAGGCTCGAGTAGGGCAAAGAAAATCAGCCCCTTAACTTTGTCAGAGCTTTGGATTTTGCTATGTCTTAATGTATATGTGTGTGAGATATATATAGGATTTGTATATGTATATAAATTATTATTGTGTTTAAATGTTTTAATTATTTAGGTCATGTATGCACAAGCTCAATGGATATTATTATTTTGTTTCGCTTCTGCTTTAGGCCCCAATATAATTTAAATAATTTGAAATTTTGTCTCTAAGGCTGAAGGTAATCTAGGATTGCTGGCTGGTTACAACGCTAAACCTATAGGGGCGGCTTTAGGTCCTGACAGATACAATAAGGCCTATTCATCTTCTAAAAGGGGGCACGAAAAAGACGAGCTACAGTTTCTGGTGACTTTGTTAGGGACTTAGAGAACTTGACTGAAAATTAATGATATGAAATTTTATCTACACTTATATGTTTGTTTGCATTGCATTTGCATTGGTGCGTTTAAGTCACTGTGTTTGCCATCTGCTATTCCTGGGCAGTTTGCCAATGGGTTGCATGAAAAGCTTGCCAAAAGGCTAACCGGTCACGGGCTCTACCATGATGGGAACACAACCCTTGGATCTGGACTACCACTGTACCATTTGATCCTCCTTTCACTTCTCGGTATTAGGTGTGAGAGGTTTATTAGGTAGTCTTGCTGAGGTACCCTTCTGACCATTCGACCTAGTTGCATATCAAAAAGCCATAAAGACTGTTCCAAACTAAGACAGAATGCTCACCCGAATATAGGATTGTGTGAAACCGCTTTATTTGAATAGTGAACCTTAGTTTCTGACAAAACTAAGATAGTGTAACCTTACCCCCTTATAGGGGTGTTTTGGGTCTCACTTAACTGGTATGTGCTTTACAATGAAGCTATATAGGAATGTGCATATCAGTTGCAAGTTTGGTATCCGTTTTAGGGGCATAATTCAGTGTTGAATGTAGTCTTATAGCTTTGATTACATCTGTGTTGGTAGCATCATTAGCTGAGGTGCTGTGCGGTTTCTGATTACTGCTTTCTTTTTGCTTTATTTCTTTTTGTTAGGTAGTTTAACACCATAGCTTCAGAAAGTTCAGATATCCCCCAAGTACTCTGGACCCGAGTAAGAAGGCTTTGCAAAGACAAGGATCTTGTTCGAGGACAGCTTGTGTTTACTTTACTCCCACCGGTTACAAGACAGAGGAGAGTTAGACAAAGTTCATCGTTCCAGTTTTTACAGCAGTTACCCCTCAATTCATCTGTATCCAGTCAGGTTTAGGGACAGTCTTCTACTTGTAGTCCAACACGAGATTACTCGTCTATTCCGATGACACAGTATCCCCCAGTCAGTATGGAGGAATTGATACATCATCTTTAGCAAATAGTTGAAACCTTACAACAAGACGCTGCCCGTCAGGCCGAGGTCACAGCCCATCAAGCTGAGGTAATAAACAGGCTTCAATAACAACAACCACAGCCAGCAGCGGCCTCTACATCCCATGCACCTCCCACGGGTATCCCAGCACCCGGAGCCACTGCCCATACTACTAATGTCCAAGAAAATTAGGGCAATTCGGCAAACCCGATCCCAGCACAAGCCTCTAAAGCACCTGTGTATCAAACTGAGGCTCTATTCGAGTTTGAGGCAGACCCGACTGTGCTCAAATTCAATAAATTGGAGAAACTATTCAAGAGAGCACAAGGTGTTAACTCCATCTTGGATATAGAGGACAGGTATGCCGACTCTGTAGTGACATTGCCAGATCAGTTCAAAATGCTGCACATTGATCGATTCGATGGCTCCGGAGATCCCATGGTTCATCTACGGCTATTTTCGGACATCTTGCGGCCGATGGGCCTGACCAAATTGTAGAAAGCTGTCTCTCTTTGGCCGTACCATGTCTGGTATAGCAGCCATTTGGTATGCGAAGTTTGAGGATTCTGTTAAGCAAAATTGAAAGGAAATGGCCGAGGCTTTTATTGCTCAGTACTCGTATAACATACAAATTGAGGTCATAACTCGTGATCTTGAGGAAACGCGCCAAGAGCCGAAAGAGGGCTTTTTAGAATTTGTGATGAGGTGGAGGGCAAAAGCTTCAATGATGACCACAAGGCCTTCCGAGAAAGATCAGATAAGGATAGTAGGCCGCAATCTGCATGGGAAGTTGTTGCAGAAAATGATCGTCCTACCTCTGTTCACATTCACCGAGCTCCATGAGATGGGGCTTCAGATCGAAGACGCCATGAAACAAGGGCTGATTACAGATGAGAAAGAGTAGGTAAAAAGGCCTTTTGTGCGTAGTTCCAATGCTACCACCAGTGGTAACACAGCTGCGAGACCCTTAGATGTGAGCGTTGTCACCACCACAACCAAGACTGCCAATCTCTTTGCCAACACAGCTCCACAAACTTCAGCCAACCCTACCCGATCCTAGAGGACCTTTACCCAACTCTACATGACCCTGTCTCAAGCCATAAAGGTGCTGGTCAAAAAAGGGCACCTCAAACCATTGGAACCCCGCCCCTTACCTAATCATCTTCCACCAAAACACAACCCAGCAAAATACTACGCATTTCACCAACAGCATGGTCATGATACTAACCAATGCTTCCAACTGCGTCATGAGATTCAAGACCTCATCGACAACAAGGTGATCGCACCACTCCAGAAACCAAATGTAACTACGAACCCTCTCCCGGTCCATAATCAAGTTCCCCCACCTCAAAATCTAAACCTAATCAATACACTGGCCATTCCCTACAACCCCAGCATATATATATTACCCCTTTCCACCTACCAAGACCGACGTTGTTCATTCCTAAAAGCATAAATTTGTGCATGATGGACATGTCTACACTTCAACCTAAGCCTGTGGTGGTGCTAGTTGTAGTAGAAGAGAGGCTGGCCTTAGAGAAAAGTACGAGTCCGTTGCGGGAGAGCTCTAAGGACTTGCCTAAGGGGGTGTACGATCCAAGCTGCTACGTTATGCCGACTAGTCTAGTCAAGTCAAGCCGGAATTGGTGTTGCCAACTGTAGTGGAGGTTAATGTGGTTAGGGAAGATGGCCCGGGCCAAGGGTTGGATGATTTAGCAAAACTCAAGAAGAATTTAGACAACCTGCAGTTCTTTGACGAGCAGGATCAAGAGGATGTGCAGATTTGCTGGTTCGACTTGAACGGATCAACGGACAAGTCCAGGTGGCTAAGTGATGAGCTGGATAAAGAGAAAGGAACTGAAATGAAACCGGAGGAAAAGGAAGCAGGAATTACTATAGTGGCCGGAAGGGCCGATAAAAAGGGAAAACTGATGGAGAACGTCGACATGGAAAATTCAGATTAGGATTGGGCGTTGTGAGCACTGCAGACATAGAATAGGAAGCTGCGTTGAAGCAGTTTAAACAAAAGAGGGTTGAAAACAACCAGAATGTAGTGCTGGTCCAACACCCTGTGGGGGATACCTGTGATGTGAAAGTGATCCAAACAGAGCCGGACAACTGTTTGTCGGCTGCTGAAGGTGCATAGTGGGACGATGACGATCTACATCTAGCCCACACCGACGAAGACTGGGGTGAGTGCCTTCTAAACAACACATGGTATGCTGAAGAAATTGATCACATGACAAGAAGTGCGCGGTATTTTAAGCCACCGCACTTAGATCAAGCTGAGGCATCTGGAAAAGACAGAGAGGTTGAGAAACAGAAAGTAAAGTAGCTAAAAGAAGAGGTAGTGTTGAAGCAGCTTAGGAAAATCCAAGCTGACATCTCAATTTGGGGTCTCGTCATTGCCTCCTGAGTACATTGACAAGCAATACTGTCAGCAATGGCAAGGCTAAATTGTCCATTGACACTAGCTTATGGGATTGGTCTTTCCAAGTGGCGTCGGGCCAACCCTAACCTTTTCTGACAAAGAACTTCCACCAGAAGGCTCAGCTTATAACAAACCCTTGTATATATCTATTGAGTGCAGGGAGAAATAGGTATCGGTGGTGTTGATAGACACTGGTTCGGCCATCAATGTTTGTCCTTCCCGCATAGTTTATGCAATCGGCCTTAGACCAGCAGACTTTGTGCCGACAGCCCAAGTAATTCGGGCATATGATAATACGAGCAAGGAGGTCATGGGCATGGTGCAGATCAGAGTCTAGGTGGGCCTAGTTCAGCAAGATGTCGAGTTCCATGTCCTGAATGTGCCGGCTGCCTTCAATTTATTGTTAGGGTGGCCCTAGTTGCATTATGTGAAAATTGTCTCCTCCACCCTTTACCAAATGTTGAAATACCCTCACGAGAAATGAGTGGCGATTGTTTTTGGCAATTTATCCATCCATCCCCCGCCAGATGTAACTACACCAGTGTTGGAGATCACTCATGGCGAGGAGGATGTATTCCCCTTAGGGTTCACTCTGGCTGAAGCTCAAGTAGTAGAGGCCATCCAAGCCGTTGATGAGGGCATGTATGTCAGTGCCCAGTCTATCTATTACTTGAACAAACTACAACATGTGCTAGGAATGGGACTCGGAAGAAGTGGCCAAAAAGGTGTCGCTGCACTAACGGATGTGCCACACAATTCACAAGTCTTTGGTCTGGGCTATGTAGCCACTAAAGAGGACTGAATCAAGAAATGAGAAGAAATTAGAGACAGAGCCAGGGCCAAGCAAGCCGGGAAGCACTATGAGCTCATCCACAGGCCAATCCAGGGAACGCTGAATGGCCACTTTGTTCAGGAGGGAGAAAATTTCCCCTTTTGCGGCTTTCCCGAGCCCTGGATGAATTCCTCGAATCAGCGTGTCCCGGGGTTCGAGATCTTTTTTAACCTGCAGCTGCAGAACAATGATGAGGGAGAAAAGGCTGAACCAAGTACTGAAGCTGAACAGAGCATGGAAAGTGACTCAGATAACAGTGAACTTAGAGTAGGGGCAGCACTGGCTTGTCTCCTGACAAATCTTGCGGCTGACTTAGAGAACTTTGGGGATAACCTTACCATCTCCATAATCGGGGAAGAACCGGGTGTGAACCCAATCAGCAGTATTTTGAATGCATCAGAGGCACCATCTCTTATCTGGCAGTTGGAGGAAGGCTATTTGTCTAGTTCTGAGTCGGGTGATGAGCTAGAATCTGATTCTGGTGAATCTGCAGAGTTGGGATTAGATTTCAGTTCTGAGTCTGAGTCTGGTATTTCTGGCAGTGATAATTCGGATACCAAAGTCCTGTCTAGGTCTTCATTCAACTTTTCTTTTAAGTCTGTAACCAAAGATTAGGACCTTTTGAATGAGAACTCTGCGAATTTTGTGTACTTCTTTATGCCGTTGGTTTATTATATTGATCAAGATTTTCAAAATTTTAATGAAAACGAAGATGAAGGAATTCCTCTAGTTTTGAAAAACTTGATTGATCGAGAGAATGAGAGATTTGCTAAACCCTGTGTTGATGAAATCATTGCTTTTAATGTGGATACTAAGAAGGATTCGTGTCTAGTCCAGATTGGGTCCAAGTTGTCTTCAGAGGGGCGCGAGTGCTTAGTCGCTTTGTTAAAAGATTTCAAAGATGTTTTCACGTGGTCCTACGAAGACATGCCTGGAATCGATCCTAAGATTGTACAGCATCGGATGCCTCTTGATCTCGAGGCACGACCGATCAAGTTGAAGTTGCGTAGAATTCGTCTAGATTGGGCGTTAAAAATCAAGGAAGAGGTCACCAAGCATATTGAGGCAAGTTTCTTGTTAGTATCTAAATATCCAACTTGGTTGGCCAACATCGTCCCAGTGTCAAAAAAGAATAGTAGAATCTGGGTACGTGTGGACTTCCAGGACTTAAATAGAGCCAGTCCGAAGGATAACTTTCCTCTGCCGCACATTGATGAGTTAGTGGATTTCACTGCGGGCCATGCATTACTATCCTTTATGGATGGGCTTTTCAGGTACAACCAGATTTTGATGGCGCCCGAGGACAAAGAGAAGACCGCATTCACTACACCATGGGGTACTTACTGTTATTGGGTTATGTCGCTTGGTCTGAAGAATGTCGGGGCTACCTATTAGAGTGCTGCAACCACTATTTTGCATGGCATGATCCACAAAGAGGTCGAGGTGTACGTGGATGACATGATTGTCAAGTCCAAAGAAAGAGAGGGCCACTACACTGCCATGAAGAAATTCTTTCAACGGATCAGATAATACAGATTGAGGTTGAACTAGCAGAAATTCACCTTCGGCGTAAAAATAGGGAAAATGTTGGGCTTTTTGATCACACAGAGGGGCATCGAAGTAGATCCTTCCAAAATCAAGGTCATCCTAGAAATGCCACCACCAAGGACTGAAAAGGAGGTGCAAGGCTTTCTAGGTAAAGTGCAATTCATAAGACGGTTTATTTCCAAATTAACCTTGACTTGTGAACCACTATTTGGTCTCCTGAAGAAAAGGAAGAAATTCCGATGGGATGATCGATGTCAATTTTCCTTTGAGCAGGTTAAGCAGTACCTCCAAAATCCGTCTGTGTTGTCACCGCCAGAGCCAAGGAAGCCTTTGATTATGTACTTGTCAATTACAGATACGACCATGGAATGCATGCTCGCTCAGGAATCCGAAGATAGGGTGGAGAAATCCATTTACTACTTGAGTAAGAAAATGCTGGATTATGAGACCCGCTATACTCCGTTGGAGAAAGCTTGCCTAGCCTTAGTATGGGCTACCAGGAAGTTAAGGCAATACTTGTTAGCTCACTCTGTAATCTTGGTTTCGAGATTAGATCCCATCAAATATCTCTTTGAGAAACCAGCGTTTACGGGTAGGCTAGCCCGTTAGTTACTTCTTCTCTTCGAATTTGATCTCAAATATGTCACCTGCAAGTCGGTCAAGAGAAAAGCTATAGCAGAGTTCCTGGCAAACCACCAAGTATAAGGGGATGAGGTAGTGGAATACTTGTTTCCAAATGAAGCCATTTTGCAAGTTGAGGAGGAAACCTGGACGATGTACTTTGACGGAGCGTCCAATCAGTATGGTTATGGGATAGGTGTGTTGCTAATAGCACCCAACGACTCCCATATACCTTTAGCCTTCAAACTCCAGTTCAAGGTGTCCAATAATGAAACAGAATATAAAGTGTGTATTGCTGGTTTAGAAGTCGCCCTGGAACTAAGAGCAAAAAGGTTGGATGTTATTGGGGACTCGAACTTAGTTGTTTCTTAAGCAAATGGAGACTGGAAAGTCAAAGAAGAAAAGATAAAGGTTTATCACCAGACCCCGGATGTTTTGATTCCGAAGTTTGAAAAGCTGACTTTTACGCATCTAATGAGAGAGAACAATAGGTTCGCTGATGCTTTAGCAACTCTATCTTCAATGGTAGACATCTCACTTGGAGTTCGGATGTGTTCGATTATCATCGAGTAGAAATACACGCCGGCTTATGAAACCATCGCAACAATAGATAAAGCGCAAGATAAATACCCCTGGTACTATGATATTTGGAACTTCTTGGAAAATGAGATTTATCTACCAGTGGCAAATGCCAAGGACAAAAAGGGAATACGGCGAATGGTCGTCCAATTTATCATCTGCGAAGGTAAACTATATAAAAAAGGTCATCTGGGAATGCACAAGTCATGTTGAAGAAGAGGAATCAAAGTGCCTAATGAAGGCTATCCACGATGGGGAGTGCGGGGTACACATGAACGGTGTGATGCTAGCCCGGAAGATTCTCAAGCAAGGTTATTACTGGTCCACCATGGAGGAGGATTGTATTGGTTTTTTCCAGCGATGCCACAAATGTCAAATTCATGCCAATCGCATGAATATCCCGCCGTCACAACTGTACAATATGACTTTGCCATGACATTTCTCAATTTGGGGAATCGACGTCATCGGCGCAGTCATACCAAAATGGTCGAATGGGCATGAATACATCTTGGTGGCAATTGATTACTTTACGAAGTGGGTGGAAGCTTAGTCCTATGCAATGTTGAAAACATCGCATGTAGCTAAGTTTATCAGAAACAATATCATTTATCGGTACGGAGTCCCAAATGAGATCATATCAGATAATGGCTCCCACTTCAAGAAAGAGGTGATAGACTTGTTGAAGAAATACAATGTGGCTTTCCATAAGTCATTTACATATAGGCCGCAAACTAATGGAGTTGTTGAAGCCGCCAACAAGAACATCAAGAATATCTTGCAGAAAATGGTTGAGACTGTAGACACCCCATTTTTGACCGACCTTAAAACTCAAACGTCACCGATTGAGCTCTCGGTGATGTTGCATATTGTGCTCGTTCAGAAGTCTCAGAGTCGCGGCCGTGCGCCCTGCCTCCGGACTTCCGAACTCTCTTCTGTGCCTTGCCTCGGTTTGCGAACCAGACTCGGTTTTCTCTGTTTTCTTTCCTGAGGGGAGGGAGAGGTCCCGTAGACTATCTCTCAGTGGCCGTGGGCTACATTTCGTGCCCGTAGGCCATTTTGCCCATTTCGGAGTCGGTTCCCGGTTTTCGGAGCCGTCAGGCCGTGTGCCTCGGTTCGGGACCGTCTAACCATCTCCGATTCCTCCGGTTCTTGGCATGCATCTCATTTACTCCCTTTCGAGGGACACTGGGGTCTTAGATACCCACTTCGTGGCCAAACACCACTTTCGGTGCTTAACGGCCGGTTTTCGGGACCCCGAACTGCGTGTTTTGGTCCCCGAACATTCGTTTTGCATCGGTTTTTGTTCATTTTTGGCAGGTACCTCTATTTTATCATAACGAGGGACACTGGGGTCTTAGATACCCACTTCGTGGCCGAATGCCACTTTCGGTGCTAACAGCCTATTTTCGGGACCTCGAACTGCGTGTTTTGGTCCCCGAGCATTCGTTTTGCATCGGTTTTCGTTCATTTTTGGCAGGTACCTCTGTTTTATCATAAGGAAGATCACTGGAGGGCGGGAGGCTAGTAATTGTCCAAGCAACCTATTATGCTCTTCCGGCGCCCCCCGGCGCCCGTTTTTCTCACTTCCGGGCTAATGTTGACCACCCTAGGGCCATTTTCTTCGAGCCAAAACCACATATTTGTGATGTACACACATGGGAGGACACTAAAAACCTATGGCCGGCCAGTAACTCTCATTGAACCTTTTGAACCCCTCTTTGAATTTGCCTATTCTCTCTCATGTTTCAGAGTTGTCAAAATTGAACCACAGGGTCTTGTTCAGCACACATGGGAGGCCACCAATGTGTGGTGGCCGGCCAGCAAATCTTTACTTCATTTTTACCCCTTGGCCGGCCGGCCATAGGGGGTGGCCGGCCGGCCACCTGTAGAAAAAGCACTTGGCCGGCCATTCTCCTTGGGGTGTGTTCCTTACAGCTGCATGGCTGTTTCCCCCAGAAAATATCTGTATCCGGGGGATATTTTTTGAGGGGAATACTTGGGTGCATTTCCCTCCACTTGCCTCCCCCTCTTTGGCCTTTATAACAGCAGCTCAAACACTCTTAGGAGGGTTAGAAAAATTGCCTTCAAGCATACATACACACCTCTCTCTCCATCTCTCTAAAATCTTCAAGTTTAGTGTCATTTCTTGATCATCATCAAGCATCACCATCACCAATCCATTTCCAGCAGCAAGGAGGGATTCTTGAGAGGCTTAGAAGCAACTTTCCTCAAGCCAAGAGGTAGCAAAAGTGAGGTCTTCAAGGGTAAGTCTCAAATTCCCTCTTTTACACCATTTTCTTGCTTCTTTTCTTAACCCTACTTGCTCACTGTTTTGGGCTCCGAAAAATACTGAAAGTGATCCTCTTTTGAGCTATTCTTGATGTTTGTTCAAGGGCTCAACTCTGTTTGAGCCCTCCATCTTGCACTTCTTTCAATATCCTCTTATATGCCATTATTTTGCATTGAATATTTGGCCTATGTGTGATCTGAATTGGAGCATCTCATGAACTGATATTGTGCTTATTTTGAGTCCCTCTTCAACATTGAAGAAGGGCTCAACCTTGTTTTCATGCTCCATATGCAAGTTGCTTTGAATCCATGTTTTGCCCTTGTTTTTGCATGCTTTTTCTAGCTTATGAGTGATCTGTTTTCGAGCATAATGTAAACTGTGAGTGGGCCTATTTTGAGCCCCTATTCAACATTTAAGAAGGGCTCAACCCTGTTTGGCCTCTCTATCATGCACTTGCTTCATAATTTCCCATATTTACCGTAAATTTGCATGACTTATTTGACCTACATGAAGTCTGTTTTGGAACATGTCATGAACTGTGAGTGAGCTTATTTTGTGTCCCTCTACAACATTGTAGAAGGGATCAATCTTGTTTGGGGTCTCCATGTTATACTTGCCTTTATATCTCTCTTTGACCCCCCTTTTGCATGCTTTTTTAAGCTTATCTAGCTTCTGTTTTCGGCCATCATCAGTACTGAAAATATCCATATTTTGGCCTTCTTGTCATATTTCATTAAGGATCTTTTCTGGTTTGATGAATGTTTGGGGTACTTCATGTTATAGCCTTATATATCCTCATTCTTGCATAGCATTTTTACCATGTTTGCATACTGATTTGGGGGGTGTGATCTACTGTAAATGTGCATATTTTTGGTCTCTCATCAGTGTTGTAGAAGGGTACTTTTCCATTTGGGCATCGCATGTATCACTTGCTTCAATACCCCTCTCTTGGCCCGTATTTTTGCATGCCATTGTTGCCCTATCTATGCTCATTATTTCACCTTGTTTTGTACTGTAAAAATGCTATTTTTGGGGCTGCCTTGCTACTGTTTTGCATGTCATGTACCAATTATGCATGTTTAGTATGGCTATAGGCCATTCCGGGTGCTTATTATCGCATTTCGGGACCATTCCGGGCATTTGGTATCATTTCCCCACCTTTCGGGACTGTTTTGCATCATTTGTAAGTGCTGAAATTCCATTAGCCTCATTACATATCATTTCCATCTCATTTTGCATTCCGTATGCATCGCCTCGGTTTGTGCGCCCGTGGGCACGCATTTCGAGGCACTTTTTTTATCCGACGGCCTCCCGTGTGAGAGTGGCTGAGGTCCTCTCATGTTGGTATAAGTCCATTCTGCATTTTGTATGCCATTTTCGCATCATTGCATTCCGTATGCCATTTTCTCAGTTTGCGTGCCCGCGGGCACGCACTTCGAGACATCTCATTTCAGCCTCATTACATATCATTTCCATGTCATTTTGCATTCCGTATGCATCGCCTCGGTTTGCGTGCCCGTGGGCACGCATTTCGAGGCACTTCTTTTTTATCCGACGGCCTCTTATGTGAGTGTGGCTGAGGCTTACTCATGTTAGTGTAAGTCCATTTTTGCATTTTGCATATCATTTTAGCTTCATTGCATTCCGTATGCCATTTTTCTCGGTTTGCGTGCCCGCGTGCACGCATTTCGAGGCATCTTATTTTCATAGCATTGTGCATGCTAGGATTGTATTTTAGTTGCATTCATGCATATCATGCATATTGCATCGTGTTCGGGATAGGAGTTAGCCCGGGCACGGGAAACGAGGCACGTTTCGTACTCTGAGTGACGGAACGGGTCTCAATTCCCAAGTCACCGACACTCCAGATTATCCATGATGGAGTTAGGTTTTGCTGTAGCATTCATCCGCATTCATCCTATATTGAGTTGTGCAATCTGACTCCTCAGCCATCATGCATCGTTATGCGTGATTGGTGGCACGAGGATCGAGGCATGCATATATCTGTGAAATACATTGCTATGCCCCTTTTCTGCTCTCTGTTGCAGCAAAATGAAGAGTCAGCAACTTTTCGAAGTCTGGCACGCATTTCGAGAAACATTGCAAACAGAGGCTAAATTGGGCATCCCAATGGATTTCCGCGCAAGGCAGTCCAGCATACATCATTCATCAGAAGTGAGGCAGCCCCCTGGCTTGCAAGCCAATTTTACAGCTTTCTTAGTTAATTTGTTAATTAAATAGGGATCTGTATATTATTCGGACTGTATTATTCTTTTATTCGGACTGTATTATTTATTCGGACCCTCTGCGCGAGGGCAAAATTATAATAAGTGTGGGTGAGTGTGATGTATGTCTTCCAACCCCACGTCTTTCTCCCTTTTATTTATCCGCTTATGTTGGTTAGATTAGGGCATATTTCAATTAGCATACAGTATGACAGCATGTTTGCATCATTCATCTGTTTTGCACGCACCGGGCTCGGCGCATCACACAAACTGCATTTGTATTTCAATTCCGAATTGAATATATGTTAGCTGTAGCATTCCACATGCCATGTTTAGAATAGCCGAGCCTGCTATAGTTGCATTATTGCATGTGTTGCATTAGGCATTCCTGTATATTTAGGATCATGCATGATTTCTAATCAATTTTTGTTTTTGGCTTGGAGTACTCGGTGAGTTTTATGCTTTAGCATCCTTGCATGCGTATGAGTGTTGCCATGAATAGCATGCTTGCCATGAGGCTATGTGCTTATGTGATATAACTGCCTTGAATGCCTGTGGGTGGAGGTTGTGTTACTTGGATTGGACAATTCATCAAATGTTTGTTTTAAGCCCACTAGACAGTGGCAAAATCATGTTTTCTAAGCCCACCTGAGGGTGGCAAATCCGCGTCTTAGCCTACCTGCGGGTAGCACCATCAAACCATTTTCAAACAAACAAACATGAAATGTTTTGTTCCAATTCAGGCGACTCAGTCTATACTTGTTTGCTGCGAGCATCACATAGTAACCTAGGCTAATAATCGGAATAAGAGCATACAATGTTTTCAAAAACAGATATCATGGTTAGTAGAGGCCGGTCTTTGACTGGGCGAGCGGGGGTGCTCACGAAGTGACCTTCCCAAATCGTACCCAAGTTCCCGAGCCGAGGCAACTTTGGTGATGACGGACACGTGGCCTTTGGCAACGAGTCAGGGTTTCCTAAATTTCCCATTTAAAAAACATTTAGGTGGCGACTCTGTATCTGGCAAAGCAGTCCATGTTTGGCACTTCTTTCAAAAATCTGTTTTCCAAAACGATTTGCCGGATTTGGACTCTTTGGTTCAAGATTAAGAACCGTGATCAGAAATCGAGTCCGAGCTGTAGCGAGGTCCCCCGCGGGCTTGTTACAGAGACCTACAGGGATTGGCCAGACAAATTTCCATTCGCACTCTAGGGTTACAGAACTTCAATCCGGACGTTTATAGGGGCAACTCTTTATTCTCTCGTTTACGGGATGGAAGCCGTTTTGCCAATTGAAATAAAAGTCTCGTCACTGCGAGTTATGGCTGAGTGTCAGATAGCAGAGGCGGACTGGCAACAGAGCAGATTTGAGGAGTTGATACTATTTGATGAGAGAAGGCTGAAGGCATTATATCATGTTTAGGGCTACCAACGCGAAATCGCTAGGTTTTTAATAAGAGAGTTAAGTCTCGGAATCTCATGGAGGGAGATATGGTGCTGAAAGACAACCAAGCTCCCATTCATAACCCTAGGGGCAAGTTCAGACCCAATTGGACTGGTCCTTACATCATCAAAGCTATCTAGTCGGGTAGAGCTATTATTCTCATAGACTTAGATGGCCTGGAATTTCCACAACCGATAAACATGGACAAGTTGAAGAAATATTATCCCAGAGAGGCTCGCTAGGCCGAAAAGCCGAAAGGGAAACCTAGGCAAAAGTTAGAGCATGAAAAATTAGAAATAAATAAAAACTAAGCTCGCAAGGTTAAAAACCCTAAAAGCAATTTTGGCAAAAGTTAGAGCGTAAAAGGAGAGAGTGAATACTTGAGTGAACCTAAACCGAACTACGTAAGGCCTGATTCCCATCTTCAGGATACGTAGGCAACTTTATCTTGAAGTTCAACCGTAATCATCTCCAACTCAACTGTCCTGTCCATGTGTCTGATCAAGCCATCTTTGTCTGTTCTCTACCTAGGTGTTCGATTGTGACCTTCATTCTGGGAAAAAGAGCTGGTTACAATGTAGAGCAATGGTATTCAAGTAGGGGTATTTATGATCTTTTGATTCGGGGTTATACACCTTGAGGATTGATTCCATGTGTGTCAGGTGGTGATTCTTTTTTAAAATGGTTTTGAAAAGTTTTAATAAAAGTTGATTTTGTTCAAAATTTTTCCTTTTACAACTTAGACCATTTTTTGGACCAAAAGGAAAATTTTTAGTACTCACAACTTTAATTTCATTAATTTCAACATAAAGTTCTCCAACTCTCCGATACAAATCAAAGGTGCTTTTATTACATTGAAAAAACTTGAAAAGAAAGGTCAAAGCAATAAACTAGAGGCATAGGTGAGTCAGGTGCTCCTGCGTCCTCTACTCATGCTCACGGAAGCTTCGACCAAAGTGGGCCTAATTTGTGTCTCATCCTCGAGCCAAGCCAAACATTCGCCAGAAAGGGCATAACTGAAACTGGGGGCAGGGGCTAGAAGTTCCCTCGTCCTCCTGGCAGTGAGGTACCTAGCCAAGTGTGAACCACGAATAGGGAATGAAATCGGGTACTCTACCCTCTCCTCTAGGCGAGTCTGATCATGCCCGAACTGACGTCTGAACCAGAAAGAGAAGTAGAACATGTAGTGCGTAAGGCCAATCAACTGTATGCCAGGTTGCCAAGCCATGTTGTAACTCATCTCGGTCAAATTAAGCCAGGGGCAACGCCAAGCTATGCTAGCAGCAGACCTGGTACACATCCAGTTGCACCACCATCCCTCGTTAGGGAAATCCACTAGTCGGTGGCGGAAGAAATAACCTTAAGTTAAGTACTTAGGGCAAGAGTCCACTACCTTCAGCTTATCCATAAGCCATACCTGGGAAGGGATGAGAAAAAAGAAAGATTAAAGAATAGAGAGATGTATGTTGAGAGAAAAGTAAGAAAAGGGCTTTGAGAGAAAAATAGAGCATGAGTGCCGCATGATATAAGAAACACATATGAGAAAGGGTGGGAAACAATACCTGAAGAAGTAGTGGACTCCCCGCGAATCTGGTATTCTCTCGCTGATAAAAGGCATCTAAGCCCATCGAGGTCTCAGCCAATGCTAAACCAATGCAACTCTTACCTTCTTTCAGACCTTGAGCCACTTTGATCAACCGAATGCTGGATCCACCAAAACTAGGGGTAAGAAGGAAATGTGCAAGCATACATAAGCAGAGGGCATGTTGTCGAAAACCTCGCCAGAGAATGTCGCCTCTGTCACCGATGTCGGAAAATCGATGAATCAAGTTGGGTATGTCTAGTTCTCTGTTGTGGGCCAAAGACGGAGCCTTATAAAAAGTGAGCCCACACATCTGTCCCAAAGCTTAGGCATGGCCAAAATGAGATTGAGACATGATTTTCTCATCGCGCCGGGATTCCATTAGTGTAAGAAATTCTTCAAGTGTTGGACATATTTCTTGTCCCCCAAAGCGAAAAACATGTGTAATTGGGTCCCAGCATCAGGCCGCGACATGGAGGAACCGAAAACAAAGTGGAGTACGGCTCAACGAAAAAAGTGCATTTATGCCAAAACCCTGAAAATTTACCTTTTCCGTGCCGTCTAAAGCAGTTATCCAATCCGTGAGCTTCTCAGTAAGGAATATCTCCATTTGTGAAAGAAATTGTAGCTGAAATGAGGTTCTGTAGAAGAAATCACGAAGTAGAACCTTTTGTAAAAGATAAGGATGTGAGTGGAAGCCAGCTGTCAACAATCTGGAGGTTACTCACATTGGTGGCCGCCAGGCTCGGCCACCTTTTGTGGCCGACAAGCCACCTCCTCTGGCTGGCAACCTTTATCTCTAGCTGGCAGCTCTCCTTTCTGGCCTGCCCTCCACCTGTGTGCTGGGCAGTGTTAGCAGCATGTGTTTTGTCTCGATCTTGGAGTGTTTTAAGGTCTTGTTTTGATTCTTTTTGGTTTTAGCAAGTTTGTTTATTTGTATCTGAGTTGTTTTTGCTTTGTTTATCGAGTTGTATTTTGTATTTTGATTGTTGGTCGGCTCATTATCTGATTAAGAACATTGTTTCAATCAAGTGCTCTCTTGGCAAAATTCCATGTCCATTTCATGCAAATATGGTGCTCATGATGCAAAAATGACAACACTTTTCGTAAAAAAACTGCGAGATTTTATTCCGATCATGGTTTTTACAAAAGAGGCGTACAAGTTTCAAAAGCAAAATAAAACTTATCTGAAGCTATACATGTGTTAATGCTATCAAAAAAAAAAAAAAAAAAAAACTAAGCAAAAGTAATAAAAACATCAGCGTCGGTCATCTTAGGCACGAGAGGCCCTCTTCGTCCTCTTTCTCGAAAGGGACTCGAGAGCACTATCTCCATCGGCACCACTGTCAGAATCAGACTCTCAACCAGAGCCGGTATCATCTTCGCTCCTTGCCTCAGAGCCTGCCTCGACATCACCTCCGCTTTTAGACCCCGAGCCAGCATCATCACCTCCACTCTCAGATGACTCAAAATGCCGACTCACTACCTCCTCGGAGTCACTAGTCTCGACATCATCATTGCTCAAAATGGGCTCTAAATGACTGCTCTGGCCTAGGGTGCCCCTATTCCTGCCTCGACCGTGACTCACATCTCGGCCGCCTACTGAGGCCTGTCTCTCTCTGCTCCATATTGCTGGAGGAGATGCTGCCAGTGCTGGTGCCATCGGTGCCATCGGTGTAGACGGAATCTAGAGAAAAAAAAAACAGTTGTCAACGTATTAGCTACAGCGTGTGTATCAGATACAAGCATAGTATGCAAAATAAGTATCATGTAGAAATTAGATATAGTGTGAGTATAGTGTATGAGTATAGTGTGCCAATACAATGTATCAGTGCAGTTTGGGAAAGACTACAGTTGAAATGACGATGTGTCAGTGAAAATGTGATAGCGTGACGCACAAACAGAGTTAGTAATGAAATGCATGCTGAACTGAAGGAAATTACCTAGATACCGTGGAGACCAAACAACATCTTCCTCCTCTGCACCATACCCATCAGAGAAGCCACCAACTCGAGGAGGCTCCCTGTATACTTTATAGATGCTTGCAAGTGCATTTGGATGATCAATGTCTGGAATAAACATATCTGAAATGGAAATGTGAGGGTGCAAATGGTAAAGTGTGGTCCATACCTGAGACGTGCCTCGAACTCCAACATACTCATGCCCAGCCTCTGCCAACTGGATCGAAATCTAGTAAGCAGTCCCAGTCGACTGCCATCATGTGAGCGCAGTAGGAAGCTCAAGCGAACGGATAGTCTGCTCAACAGGGGTAATCGCTCTAGTATTGGGCCTAGTCACCCGAGTCGCCCGAGTCGCCTCCCCCGCCACAGGAGCCCTTGCCCCTTCACCTGCTTGAGCACTCGGAATGAATGTCGTGTAATCGTCCTCTTCTTTGAAGAAGTCAGCGTCCAAGACTACCATGAACTGTATGACTGCATCAACAGATAGGCTATCCGCTGTCCTCATAGACTCCTCAGGTAGCATCGGAACGACTGGATCAGGCAAGCCCACAGTCTGGCGAACGAATCTCTCGCTCAAAAACCAAGCCCGACAGATTGGGCCCTTTAGCAGGATCCAGAAGCGTGATATGTCCCAAGCTCCTGCATACTGGTCTCTCACCTAGACCGGCATCATAGCCCAGGGCTACTACGCGATCTACAAATAGAGAATGTATAGATTGTTAGTTGTCGTCAGTTGTCAAAGTGTGAATCAAAGCAGTATTAAAGCAAAAATGACTGTGAGTTTCGGGTCACCTCGGTGGTGACCACTGTATCAAAGTAATAGTGGAAGAAAGCGAAGGTCTCATGACTTCGGTGCTGACACCGATCATCGAACCGTCGTAAGTAAGGGACAACAAAGGGGAGCTCCTCTATAGGCTTTGGAGCGAGAGTTGGAAAATATACGTAAACCCATAGCTGCAAGGAAAGGGCAGCGATGTTATTAACGGCATGAATAGATGCAGAAAGTGCAAAGCAGAAAGCACACAACATGAATAGATGCAGAAAGTGCAAAACAGAATGCACAGATCATGAACAGCTACAGAAAGTGCAAAACATAAAGAACAGATGTTGAACAGACATAAAGCAAAAAATGTGAAGTAGAAAGTATAAATGCAAAGAGGGAACTGAAATGCATAGCTCTTAGGCTCGCCAGTAGCCTCCAATCCGCTCTCTCATCATGCAGGAGGTAGAGCTCAAATAGCTGTAAAGGGTGGCGAGGCCAGCTCCACCCCAGTCATAGAATCGCACCCGGGGAAGGGTCACCAGGCCGCTTAACAGATATAAACCCATAGTATTCTCCATGTTCGAAACATAAGGTGGTACTGAGGACAAACATCAGGAAGCCCCGGGCATACTGCTCTATCTCCTCCAGTGTCTCAGGCTCACTCCCACAGAACTGGTCGGCAAACCAACTGTATCTCACCATAGCTGGCCGATACAGAGGTGGGAGCGCTCCCAACAGGTCGATCCAAGTAGCCTCCCACTCGCCCTTGTCTGTGTCAAAAGGAATCGGATCACCCCTTACTCCTAAGTCTGTGATCATGGCGAAGTCATAGGGAGTCATCGTCATCTCCCCAGCAGTAAAAATGTGGAAGGAGTTGGTGGTGTCCCACTATCTCTCCACTAGTGCTTCTAGAAGGGGGCGGCTCGCTATGACGCATGTCAATCCAGAGTAGTAAAGGCCGAAGCCAGCCTCATCGACGATGTCACGGACCTCGGTAAGGAGCTCATCGTACCAGTCCCTTGCCGTCATCACTCCGTACCCCATGTAGGCACGGGAGTCTCCCTGTGGCAGAGAAAAAGAGTGAATCAGGCAGTGATGAAAAAGAAATAAGATGAAAGGTAATGCAAGAAATGCAGTTAAAGGAAAAACAGGAATGTATGAAAACATAGTTCATACCTCAGTAGCGTTGGAAGAAAGGTGGGAGGTTGGCTCCCTCAACAGGTGGTCCTCTGGTACGCCACGAGTAAAATTGCTGAAACGCCTAATGCCACCAGGCGGTAATATGTGTGTGCGGGGATGATATGTCGCTAGATCGAAGGGCTGCACTCTTAATGGTAACGGCTCTAGCTCAAGCTCTGGCGCAAACTCCACCTCAAGGTTAGCCTCAATGTCCTCTGCTACCCTGCCGGCCTCAGGAATTACTGGCTCTTCTGCCTCAGCAACGGGTGGAAACACAGGTGGAACCTCAAGAGGAGCTCCGTCATGAGGAATCTCACCCGCCATCTGGAAAGTGGGTGAGAAGTAGGTGAAAAATGAAGAAAAATGGAGGAAAGAGGGTAAACTTGGAAAAAGTCAACCCTAAAAGGGAGAGCATGAGAGAAAAAGTCAAAACTCGGAAAAGTTAACGGAACCTGAGAGAAACTCGAGGGGAACAAGCCTAAAGTGGTGAAAATCTGAGAAAATGCGACGAAATTAAAATTTGATCTGTTCAAAGTGTTGAGAATCAAGAGGATTTTATGAAAAAAGTTTGTGTAGGACATTGGAAAATGCGTGTAAAGCACGAATCTAGAGAGAGAAAGTACCTAGAGGGAGAGAGAGAGAGAGAGAGAGAGGAAGAGGATTTTCGAGCTTGGAGAAGTGAGAAAATGAAGTGTCTTGACCTATACTTAAAGACCCTCGCGTTAAAAGACAGTTTTGCCTCGAATCTGCCACGGGTGGCTAGCAAGGTTCTTTGGTGGCCGGCATGTGGCCGGCGGCTTCTCCTGATGGCTGGCAGGTGGCCAATGGCTCTCAGTTGGGTCCTGGTGCTATTTAGTGCTTCTACTTCTTGAATAGTGTATGGAAGGTTCTGTTTTGGGAGCTTGCAGCTGCGTTCCAGTGTGTGAACATATCCCACTTGCCACTATGAGCGAGGTGTATCCTTTTGAACATGTTGTGATTCCTCCAAGAGGTAAATTGGAGGTTGCCACTGGATATCATTTTATTTGTTTTGTCAAACTACGTCTTTGTCTATTTCCGTTGCATAGAATGTGCATTTCATATATGTATGCTGCATGCATGTCTTACAACATTTTTTTTAGGTAAAACAGTAACCAGTGCCCACCAATTTTACACCGATAGGCTCAACATTTTGAATTTGCAAAAAAAGCCCTTGATGGGGCAAATAGGTAGGAATGGCAACCGGCCGGATTTTTTTTGCACTGTCCTCGTCTCCCTTTCCCACCTCAAGCAGGATAATTTTTCCTACCCTTCCTTGTGGGTATCCTCACCAAGTGGGGATTATTACGGGTGTGATTAATTGTTATTTACAAATTAAATTAAAATTAATCTTGGTAAAATAAATGTGTCTTACTAAGAATTGCTCCAAGATACAAGAAGAAGATAAAAAATGAAAGAGAACAAAACATTTTTACTAATTTCAAAACACTTTTCACGAATTTCATGTTTTTTTTAATATCTTTTTCCAAAACAATTTTTATCTCAGCTCCAATATTAAATGGTGTTTCACTGGCACTTATTAGCATTTGTCAAATAAATATTATAAATCAAATCCCTTCATAGCAAATTATCACCAAACATAACAATACAATAATTTAAGTCTTAAAGTATAAAAATAAATATGTTACTCATAGCATATAGAATTTATATTATATAAAATTTTATTAGACTCGAGTCGAGGAAACTAATACTAATCCCTAGTCATGAATCTTCATTAGGTCAGGAAAATTTCTTATGTTTCACATTATGGTATAGACGCATAGGCACAGATGGACCAAAATATGTTCGTCTTATGTCCAAATATTGCTAAACTTATCCAAATACCTATCATAATCACACAAACACGCACATTAAAAATAAAAAAAAAATACTAGACAAGCAACGGAGAAAACCCATGCATGATTAAGAGCTCGAAAAGACTAGCATTGGACAAAAGAAAGGGGCGTGGGTGTCACAATATTAGGCCTCCCTTTTTGTGTAATTGAATTTGCTTGGTACTCCTTTTTTGAATTTCAACAGTCTTATCTATCAAAGGACCACAGACACAAATGGTCCACCTCATTTTACTTTTTGTCAAATTCATTGAATCAAAGTTTTCAATTTTAGCATCTATCTCTACACTCCTATTGCCACTTCTATGTTGCCCATACCATATCAATCCCCACTCCCTGTTTCACAATTATACGTTTAAAACACATCATCATGGTGATGGTGGTAAAGATAAAAAAAAAAGAAGTAAAAATTTTCACCACTTTATATGAATATATATATATATTTTTTTTTCAAAGGTTAAAAATAGCAAATATTTTAAGATTCAATACTAAAATTAATATGTAATAACAAAATTAATATTATATCATTAATGACAGATGGTATCATTAATCAATAATAAAATTACAAATGAAATAGTGAATCGTCCACCAGTACCTAGCTAAATAATTAATTCAATAATTGTGACATATAAGACCATCTCCGACGGTTTACCAAAACTGATATCAAATTCAAATTTTGATGAAAAAGTTACTGTTCACTGCTTCAACGGTTGCACCAAATGAATATCAGATTGAGATTTCATCAAACAATTCATCAAACTGACGACGAAATACTAATTTCACCAAAACACTGTTGGTGACCGTTGGAGGGAGGACTCGGTCGACCAACTGGTTGCCCAGCCGGTTGACCAACTGGTCGACTGATTTCCTTTACAATTGGTGGGTTCAAACCGGTCAAAAAAGATTCAAACAGGTAAAAAAAAAAAAAATTTCCCCTTACCGGTTGACCGGCCGGTCAACCAACCGGTCGACCCACCAATCTGAAATTGTTTCAATGGTAACTGCTACTTTCTTCATGATCGTCTGATTGATCATCACAATTTTCCATAGTGCTCTGCAAGAAATTAAACAACTACCATTAAATTCAAATCACAAACACAAAAGAATCTCACAGTTGGACCGGTTCTCACAAAAGAATCTCACAAAAGAACAACTACCATTAAATTCCATAGTGCTCTGCACTTCTCTTCTGTTGGACCGGTTCCCATTTCGATACTTGGCTTCCCTAGTGCTAAAAAAGTATTTTTCTTGCTCCAATTCACCTGAGCACATCAGAACAAGCATTACCGGTCGACCCACCGGTTTCATCAATATTTACGCTTACCGGTCGACTTACCGGTCGACCCACCGGTCGACCAACCGGTTGACTCACGGGATTTAATACGGGATTTGATGCACCGTTGGAGCGAGTGGTATCAAATTTGGTGAAATTGGTCATTTTTTACTCAGATTTGGTGAAAAAAATAATTCACCGTTGGAGATGCTCTAATGAGATTTACTAATTGAGTTTTGGCGGGACAGGGCGGAGGTGGGGCAACTGTTGAAAATTATATTAATTAGGTCCTACAACTAATGCATAGTGATAGAATTTTTTTATATGACTTCGCACTGTTTAAGTTTAGTTTTGTCATTAATATAATGATAGCAATAGCAATGATAATAATGATAAAATGATGTAATAATGACAGTGGTTGAGTGTGAGTAACAATACTGGTGGTGATAAGGTGGCTATAATTATTTCCGATGTAGCAAAAAAAAATAAGGTAGCTATAATAAATATAGAGTAGTGGGGTAATGGTGACAACAATAGCTGTCGTGGTGGTCAGACGAGGGTGATGGTGGTGATAGTAAACTAGCATTTGTTAGGTTTGGAAAATATTTTATTTTTTAAAAAAGTGAAAAATAGTGTTTTTTTTTTCGAATAAATTCAATTTCTATTAAACTATATAAAATGTCTTTAATTTATAGCATATCTGGTATCTCATTCTAATAATAAAAAACATATGCAGCCAAACTATACATATATTTATTATTTTGTAAATTAGATAATCAAATTTTCATATTAATGAGTGAGTGAGCACATGATTATTTAGGTTTCGTTTAAGAGTATACTATTTTAATATTTTTTAATTTTTTATAAAAAAAATATGATAAAAAATAAAAATATATAATAATTTATCATAATTGTTTAACTAAAATATTTAATGCTCACAAAGACGAACATTAATGAATGAAGAGATAAGGTTGACGATTGGCAACCTTACATATAATAATAGATGGCACACGTGCGAAGAATTTAATGCTGATTGCGAGATTGCTGGGGGCCCCTTACCCACACGTGAATTGAGGTCCTACAGACTTGGACTTTTTGGGTTTTGCAAATAGGTCCCCAGAGGACCATAATATAATATCATAAAAGTGATGTAATTACAGTCCCCACCTTACTTTTCCTTCTTTGTTTCCTTGTCTACCTACGTTTGTATAGGTCTTGTAGGTCTTCTAGGACCATACTACGTGTCATGAAAAGTTTCATGAAAATTATCATGAAAATTCATCTGTACCGTTGGATCATGAGATCATATCTGATCTAACGGTACAGACAATTTTCCTTATCATTGTCCTTAAAACTTTTCCAGCCACTTAGCATTTCTCTTCTATCTATGTTCATGCATTATTTCACTTGATATGCACGACAATATACACAATATCTATACGTACACTAGAAGAGTCCGCACATTATATTTGTACGAATATGCAGTTGGAACTATTATTGAAACCGTGAGCGAGAAAAGAAAGAGAGGTGTATAATAATTTTTTATTAATTGTTAGGGTAAGGGAAAATATTTGAGAAAAATATAATCAGTGTGTTTGGTTGGAATTTTTGGATTAAATTTTTTAAAAATTGACTTTTTTGGTTTTTGTATTTTTTTGTTTTTAGTGAATATTTTTTAAATTTTAAACATTTTTTTTACTTTTTTAGATGTACCTTACTTAGATGTATCTAAAAAGTAAAAAATTTATGAAAAAATATTTTAAAAAATTAATAAATACATAAAAATACAAAAAATGTGTTGAATTCTTGTTTTTTTTTTTTTTTGTATTTTTGGTATTTAGTGAATTTTTAAACGATTTTTTTTACAATTTTTTTACTTTTTAGGTGTATTTATGTTAGGTGTGTCTAAAAAGTAAAAAAAATTGCTTAAAATATTAAAAAAATTCAAAAAAAATAAAAAAATACGAAAAATAAGAAAATAAAATTTTCTGAAAAGTATTTTTTAAAAAGTGAAAACAATCGAGAATCAAAGTTATCTGATAAAGTGTCCACATCGAATGAATTGTATGTATACATAATGGAATATATTGGCTAATGCTCATGAAAAGATCTATAACTTGTGAATATAATGATAAATAGAAACTGTTCATGTTTATGGAGTTTTGAACATATGAGTCAGTTTCATTTTTCACGTGGCAACTCTCAAATTGATTAATTATTATGGGCATATTTAATAGAAGATTGCTTCCCTTCAGTTCATTGTTTTGAGATTAGAAGGTCCAATTTGTTCATTATGGGCCTAATTTGTTGTTCTAAACTGTTTAAGTTTAGCCTTTTTTAGTACATCATTCATAAAATAAAAAAGAATAAATTAATCAAATATTACTAGCTACATATTTGGATCACATTTATCTTTAAAATTAAATGACAGTCTATTTTTCAAAAAAATTTGTTATCTAAACATATGTTTACAGATATCTAATCAACTTTTGGATCACATTTATCTTTAAAATTAAATGACAGTCTATTTTTCAAAAAAATTTGTTATCTAAACATATGTTTACAGATATCTAATCAACTTATTTTTTCTATAAATAATCCCAAAATACACTAAAACTTAAACGATTTAGATCAATAAATTGGAACCAAAATAGGTCCACAATAAATTAAATTGGATCTTTTAATACAAATTATAGATTAGATGGAAGTTGAATCCTACATAGTTTAGAATTTGTACAATTCTATATAATAGGACAAACCAATTTTGAGTCAATATATACGTTAGAAGAACAAGCTTATCCTTTGCAAAAGTAAACAATACTGTTATGGAACTATAAATGGGGACCCAACCAGCTCAACCATAGTTCTTATCCTTCGCTAGTGACCCTTTGATAATTGTTGAGACTTTGTTAATTTTTTTGCTTTGTTTACAAAAATAAATAAATAAATAAAAATAAAGAAATCAGCAATATTAGAGATTCATAATTCATTCACAATAACATGCTAAATGAGTTAGACTTTATAAGATTAAATTTATTACAAATTAAAAATTTATATATAACTTGTTATGTTATTGTGAATAAATTAAAAGAGCTTTTCTAAAAGTTTATATCTTTTTCCAAACAAGAAATATGTTTTTGTTAAAAAATAAATAACATACTTAGTGTTGGGTATACTTCATTAGTAGAGTATGAGACTCAATTAGTTTATTAAAAATATTTAATTTGATTTGATATTGGTTATAATATATTTTTAATATATTATATCTAATTTTTAGAGATTTAACGGGTGTTTTAATAATCTATTTGATAATAGCTAGGGCTTTGATAAAAATTCAAAAATCAATAATATTTTTGGATATTTGTTGAAGTTTTGGAGAGGGGTGTGGCGGCTATCAATTTTGATTCATCTTTGGTGACTGTGTTGAGTGATTTTAATTGGTGACTATTGGTCAATGCTTTGTGCTTGATTTGTTGATGTTGCTACCGTCTCTGATTTGGATGGTTATTTTGGGTCTTTTATAATCTATTTTGAAGACTTTTATTTATTTATTTGGTGAGATATTTTCACTTATTTATTTGTGATTATTTAGAATTCACCTAAGAGTAGTTTTGTGAGACCATTCGTGTCTCGTTTGAAAACTATCAGTTGATAGTGAAATCAGATTTCTACTCCGTGGATAGGTATCTCACATTGAGGGAACCACGTAAAAATTCTTATGTCGTTGTTGATTTAATTTTTCCGCATTAGTTTTTATTTCCATTGATTGATTTATTTATGAGAAATCATATATTTTCCCTAACAATTGGTATTAAAGCTTATAGTTTATTTAGATTTATTTACTTGTGTAAATCAATTGAGGGGAATGTAGGTTGTATGTCTAGCTTCAATGAAAGTAATTGGGTAACTTAGAAAACTAAAATGAAGGACCTATTATTTTGTAAAGATTTGTATGAGCTCATTGAGAGTGATAGTGGCAAACCTAGGGGCATGAAAGATGATGAATGGAAGAGGCTTAATTGAAAAACCATTGGTGTTATCCGTCAATGGATTGATGATAATGTGTTTCATCATGTTGCTATTGAAATTTCGGCACATGATTTATGGGGGAAAAAAAAAATTAGGTCTTTATGATATAAAATCAGCCACAAATAAAGCTTTTTTGTTTCGTAAGTTGGTTAATTTAAAATATAAAGATAGTAACCCTATTTCGGAACATTTAAATGAAATAAAGAGTATTGTTAACCAACTTGCTTCTATGAAAATTGTTTTTGATAATGAGTTGAGGGCTTTGATACTACTTAGTTCTTTGACCGAAAGTTAGGAGACTTTAGTTGTGACGATTAGTAATTCAGCGCTCGATGAAGTTGTTACAATGAGCCAAGTCACTAGTAGCTTGTTGAATGAAACTAAAAGAAAATCAACGGGTTCTTTTCATTTGGAGGCATTTGTTGTGAGAGGCTGAAGCAAAACAAGGGGGAAGAGTAAGACTCCTCATGGTCATGATCAAAGCCGTAACAAATCAAGAAATAGTTCTTTGTCAAAAAAAGACATTGAGTGCCATTATTGCCATCGAAAATGGCACATGAAGCGGGAATGCCGAAAGCTCAAGGACAAAGAGAAAAGGCATGACAAAAGTGTGGATAAAAAGTAAGAAGACACAACGGCAATTACTACCAATGGTAATCTCATGGTCGTTTGTGAAAATAATTGTGTCAATTTTGTAGGCCAAAAGAGCAATTGGGTGATTGATTCTGGTGCTTCTTTTCATGTGACTTATCGAGTTGATTTCTTCACTATCTACACCAAAGGAGATTATGGGTGTGTTCGAATGGGTAATGAAAGTTTGTCCAAGATTGTTAGCATGAGTGATGTTTGCTTAAAAACAAATTTAGGCTGCAAGTTATTGCTTAAAGATGTGAGGCATGATCCAAACATTCGCCTCAATTTGATCTCTACCAAGAAGCTAGATAATAAAGTCTACAACAACAAATTTGGTGATAGAAATGGAAGCTCACAAAGAGATCTTTGGTGGTGGCTAAGTGCAAGAAGACTCACACACTTTATTTGATGTAAGGGAAAATTTGTAAAGGTGTTGTCAATGCACTTGAAGATAATACTTCTACCAAATTATGACACAAGCGGCTTGGGCACATGAGTGAAAAGGGGCTGCAAGTTTTGTTCAAGAAAGAGCTTCTACCCGGTTTGAAAGATACGCATCTTAAAACTTGTATTCATTGTTTGGCAATGTGTCCGTTATCACGAAAGTTGCCTCGGCTCGGGATTTTGGGTACGAGAGGGGAAGGTCTTGAATTGTGCACCCCTGCTCGCCCGATCAAAGATCGGCCTCTACTAACCATGATATGATGTTTTATAAACATTATGTGTTCTTATTCCAATTATTAAACTAGCTTTACTATGTGATGTACACAAGCAAATATAGACTAGTTTGCTCAAGTTGGAACAATTCAACTCATGTTTGTTTGCAAAAATGGTTTGAATTTGCCACCTCAAGTGGGTTTGAAGATGCGATTTTGCCACCAAACATAGTGGACTTAAAACATGATTTGCTACTCAATAAAGTGGGCTTAAAACTTACATTCATTGAATCGTTCCAATTCAAACAACAAGCCTTCATCCACAGGCATTCATGCAATTTAGCATTTAACCACATAGCCTCATGGCAAGCATGCGAAACATGGCAACATGGCAATCACACTCATGCAAGTATGCTAAAGCATAAAACTCACCGAATACTCTAAGCCAAAACAGAAACTAGTTAGAAAAATGCATGATCATAACTATGTTAAGTGTCTAATACAACACATGCAATATGCGATTTAATAGGCTTGACTACTAATATGGCATATGAATCGATTTGAACAACATGCAATTAAACACATATTCAAAGAAGTATTGAAACAACAATGTGGTTTGAATGATGTGCCGAGCCTCGGTGCATGCAAAATAAAATGAATTGATACAAGCATAAGGTATGCTAATTGAAACATGTCCCTAATCTAACCATCGAAAGCGATTAAATAAAAGGAAGAAAGACATGGGGTTAGAAGACATACACACACGCACGCACGCTTATTACAACATTATGCTCTCACGACGGAGGGTCCGAATGAATAAGCTAACTAGCTACGCTAATTAAGCTAACTAATTATTACAAAACGAAGTAATTAACTATTCTAGTTAACTAATTATTACAAACCGAAAACGAATAACTAGTTAAACTAACTAAATATTGAAAAACACTTAATTAGCTACAACTAATTAATTACAACACACGTTTGATCTAGTGCTAATTAAACCAACTAACTAATCCCGGGAAGCGAGGAATGCATGCATGCTTGATCCTTCACCCGAAAAGCCACCGTTTTGTTGCTGCTGCAGCCTCTGTTTGCACACTTGAACACCTAAGAAGCTGTCCACTTCCAGAACACCTCTGCTCCACCGCAGGAACACACTGTGCAATTTTCATTGGTGGCCGGTCAGCTACTAGTGGTGGCCGGTCGGCCACGCATGAACTCCACTTTTTGCTGCAACAGAGAGCAAACAGGGCAAAGCAGTGTATTTTCAGAGATGTTTGCACATTTTGCCTCTCCTCTTCATGGGGAAATCAAAGGAAGGACAAAATTTGATTTCACAAACCATCAATCAAGCAATTTCATTGCATGATAGCTTGTGTAGCCAATTGTGCAAGTTCAATCAATGCAAAATGAGACTCAAAATGCCACCACCCTATCATGCATGATCAAGGATGATGGTGACCAAGGAAAGTTGCGCATTTCATCACTTTCGAGTATGAAATGTCCCATTTTCCTTGTGTTCGAATTAACGTCCGATTTGAACACATGCAATGCAACATGAAAGATGCTTATCTTGCCTTTTTGACTTGTTTATTTTGTTTACTCATTTTAAATTACCGATTCATTCTTTAATCGATTAAGTCCAAAGGTGAGTATCCTCTAAAAAGAAAGAAGTGTCAACCAAGGGGTAGTTCAAGGTATGAGGGAAGCTTCATGTTGTTGGTAATGAACCCTCAAAAGAGGATTAAACCATTAAGCATGAACCTCAACCTCAAGCGTAAACAACCCCAAGGTTGAAACAACCCTCAAACAAGTGAAAAAGAGTGAAGCAAAAAGGGAGGTTACAGAGATGTTAAGTGCTAGAATTAGGCATGAAAAAGCATTCAAACATGCAACCAAGACACACAAATGATGCTCAAAGCCTAGAAACACTAAGCTAGTGAAGGAAATTGTACCACAACCATACAAAACAAAGCTCAAATGAACCATACAGCCCAAAACAAAGCTAAAGCAAAGTCAAAACAGAGGCAAAAACATGCTGGACTAAAGCTAAGTTAGGCTAGAAAAACATGCTAACATGTGAGGCTAACTAGGCATGCAAGCAAGACACAAGAAGGGGAGGCTAACCCCTCTAATTTTGGACTTCAAAAGTTAGTTTTCACCACTGAAAAACCTCTGAGATTTAGTGGTTAAAAGGGCCAAAAAAGGTGTTTTGAAAGTGATGAAAAGATGTCACAAAAGCTTAAACAATTAAGCAACAAGAATAGTGGATTACCCCTTAACACAAGATAGCCTCAAACCATCATTTTAAGCCTCAAAAAATAGAGTTTTTTTATAGTTGAAAACCAGCCCAAAAACAATACAAAAGGATGGAAAAACAAGTATTCAAAGCAAGTATACTACTCAAGTAAACTACCTCTTGAAGCTCAAGCACAAATTTAGCAACAATCCAAGCTTAAACCTTCTTCTAGAGCACAAACAAAGCTCCAAGAGGCCTTAGCTCCAAGGTGGCCAAGTTTGATCAAGGGTTCATGTGCAAAAGTGTAGAGAAACTAGACTTTAAGGCACAAAATAACAAGAGAGAGAGAGAAAGAGAGAGAGAGAGAGAAGAGAGAGAATTCTAGAGACAGAGAGATTTTTGGTCTAAAAATGTCTAACCCCCCAAAATAAGAGAGGAACCCCCCTATATATAGAAAATTAAGGTTTGAGATTAGATACATCCTACTATACACATGTATGAAGATGCAGCTCATTGAGCAACAACTGGCACAGCTAGCAAACAAATATCAAGAAATATCTAGAAAAAGAGACTGGCGGCCGTCGGCCACCACTGGTAGTCAACCGGCTACCACTGGTGGCTAACCGACCACATCCATGGCCGACAGACACAACTCATGGCCAACATCCTTGAGAGGTGGTCGACAAGTCACTAATAGGTCCAAACACCAAGTTTTGGTCCAAAACAAGGTAGAGAAAGAACAAGGTTCAAAGGCTCAAAGACAGGGCATTCCACCGAGGACTTTGGGTGCTTAAAACGAATACAAACAAGCACAATCATCGAGTGCACAAACGATGACGTCTAAGTCTTAAGGACGGTCAAAAATGGAGTGTCGACACGCACTTGTTCATTTTGTGCATCTATCGCATTTGTCCATTTTGTGCATCTATAGCGCACCTTTCTCTTTTATCTTGGGACGCGTGAAGTGCGATCCCGAGCAATTTCTCTTGTTTCTTAAGATGCGTGATGTGTGGCCTTAGGCGTGTTTTATCTTGGGACGCGTGAAGCACGAGCCCGAGTTATTTCTCTTGTTTCTCAGGGCGTGTGAAACGCAGCCCTGGGCGTGTTTTATCTCGGGACGCGTGAAGCGCAAGCCTGAGCAATTTCTCTTGTATCTCAGGACGCATGAAGCGCGACACTGGGCGTGTTTTATCTCGGGACACGTGAAGCGCAAGCCCAAGCGGTTTCTCTTGTATCTCAGGACTCATGAAATGTGAGCCCGATCGATTTCTCTTTTAATTCGGGATGCGTGAAACACGACCCCAAGTAGTTTTTGTTCTTATGTTTCTCAGGACGCATGAAGCGCGACCCTGAGTGATTTTTATCTCATAACGTGTGAAAACGTGACCCCGAGCGGTTTCCTCTTCTCAGTTTCTCAGGACACATGAAACGCAACCTTGAACGGTGTTTTCTTTCCTCATCTCTCGTTTTGGTGTGGTTAGAGTGTGTTTTAGATCTTTTTGCAGGGAACTTGTGTTGGTTTTAAGCTGGAAGCTGCTCATTCTTATGTTGTTATCTCGTTATCTTGCTTATTGCATTTGTTATTGCTTATTGCATCATCTTGTATGATCATGAGTTTTCAAAAGAGCCAGCTTCGCGAAGCGTGTTAGTCCAATTTCACAGTATTTGCATCTTGCCCAAGAACTATGCTGGTTTGATTCCTTGTAAAGTGATACATAGGCAGCCAGTGGCCGCAACCATTTATTTTTGTTTTGATTGTTTGTCCAAGTCTTACAGCCTTGTCAAAATGGGTCGTCTCCGGGCTTTGATATTCACTCACATCATTTCATGACTCCGAGTTCTGTCAAAGAGGGGCAACTGTAGACACCCCATTTTTAACTGCTCTTACGACTTGGACGTCATCATTTGCACACCCAATGATGAGTGTATATGCTTGTCAACTGCTCGAAATCCTCAACGGAATGCCACAACTTTGAGCCTTTCAAACCCTACACACCTGTTACCTTATTTTTGGACCAAAACTAGAAATTTTCAAGCCTGCAACCTTTTGCGGCCTATCGGCACCTTCTATTGGTTGCCGGCCATTGCTTCGGGTTGTCAGCCACCAGTAGTGGCTTGCTGGCCACCAATGTGTTTTGCAGCTATTTTTCTGCCAACTGTTGGCATAGATGCATGCACCTTCCTACACGTGTATGTCTTGATATTTCAGAGGGAGTTGCTTGGTTTTCTATATATAGGAGGCTTCCCCTTCCATTTTTAGGGTTAGAATTTTTAGAGCAAAAATTCTCTCTCTTTACACAATTTTCTCTCTTTTGAATTTCTTAACTTTTTGCAAGCTTTTGCCTATACACTCCTGAGCAAACCTCTCCATCTTTGAGCTAAGGTACCTTTGAGCCTTGTTTGAGCTCTTGAGAGTGTGTTTGTCTTGATTTGTTGCCTAGAATTGGTTTTTTTTTCTTCAAGAGGTATAAAGCTTTGCCTCTCTTCTTGCTTTATTTACTCTTTTTCCTACTGTTTTCCAAAATTTTTTTGGGCTGTATAAAGTCTGTATTTTTGGGTTGAAACTTGGGTTTTAAGTCCAATAAAGGTTGAGGAGTGGTTCACCCTTCTTTACACCTTGCGCTCAAGGCCTTTACCCTTGTGTTTCCCACCTTTACACTATCTTTTTTGAGCTTTTAAACACTGATTTTCAAAGTTATTTCAGTGGCTAAAGTGTTGTTTTGAAGTCCAAAATTGGAGGGGTTAGCCTCCCCTCCTTGTGTCTTGCTTACTAGCCTAACATGATCTATGTTTTAGCTTATTATTCCAGCTATTTTTGTCTTAATTCCAGCATGTTTTAGGACTTTATTTAGCACTGTTTTATGAATTTTTTTAAGTGTTCATTGCATTTGAGCCTTATATTGCATGCTTGTATTGTAATTGTCCTCATAAGTTTAGTGTTTTAGGCCTTAGACACCACCTTATTTGAGTTGATTGCATTTATTTAGTGTGTTTCTTACTTGTTCTTACCTTTAATCACCTATGCAACCTCCCTTCTTTCTTGGCTTTTTTTTTCTTTGCTTTGAAAATGGTTTCAAACTATTTGTTTGTTTAAGCATGAGATTGAGGTGTCATGCTTAATGGTTTAATCCCTTTCGGGGTTCATTACCAACGGTATGATGTCTCTTTTATGTCCAAAGGAACACTTGGTTTGAGCCATCTTTCCATTAGAGGACTTAAACTCACTTTTGGACTTAATTGATTAAAGAGCTGAGAGCTAACTAAAATGGAGTAATAAAATTGGTGACTAAAAAGGTGCAAGATAATAATTTGGTTAGGGTTCAATTAGACGTTAATTGAACCCTTGAATCTTGAGTCGTTTCATACTTATTAGTGGCGAAAACGGTTCAAGATTTATTATCAACTACTTTCCTTGATCTTTCATGATATGGAGGTGGTTTTCAGAGTCTTGTTTTGTTGCATTCATTGAACTTGCACACTTGATTCTTATGCCATCATGCAATGAAATTGTATCCATTGGTGGTTTGTGAATCAAACTTACTGTTCCTTTGAGCTGTTGATGATAAGGAGAGGTGAGTTGTGCAAACAAGCCCTTGGGAATACCCTGTCCCTACTCTATTTGCTCTCTGTTGCAGTAGGACAATCCAGTCATCAATGGCCGGCAGGCCATCATCAGTGGACGACAGGCCATCTGCCGGCCACCTGTGCAAAATCTAGCAGTGTACTTTTGAAGCGGAACAGAATTGGTCTTGAGGTGGAAAACAGTGCAAGTGTTCTACTGTGCAACAGAGGCATTTGACAACAAAAATAGTGGCTTTTTTGGGTGGAAAGTCCGTGCATGCATGAGCATTCCTCGTTTCCCAAGGAGGAGTAATTAGAGTAGTTAATTTGGTTACTTCGTTTTGTAAATTAATAAGTTAGCTAATTTTGTCTTGTAATAATTAGTTAGCTAGAATAGTTAATTAATTCGGTTTGTAATAATTAGTTAAGTAGTTTAGCTAAATTATTTATTTGGATTTGTAATAGTTAATTAATTAGTTTAGCTTTAATTGGTTAGATAGTTAGTTTATTTGGACCCTTTTGCGTGAGGGCGCAAATGTTGTGATAATGTATATGTGTTCTAACCCCACATCTTTCTCCATTTTATTTACTAGCTCATGATGGTTAGATTAGAGTAGCATGTTTTTGATTGGCATACTTCATGTTTGTATCCACTTGTATTGCATGCATTGGGCTCGGTGCATCATTCTCATTGTCATTTAAATACTTCTTTGAATACATGCTTAAACCGCATTCTATCAAATTGATTAATATGCCATATTAGTAACCGAGCCTAATAATTGCATATCACATGTGTTGCATTAGTCATATTGCATAGTTAGGATCATGCATTATTCTAACTTTTTCATCTTTTTTTTTGCTTGGAGTACTAGGTGAGCTTTCATTTTTGCTTTAGCATAATTGCATGCTTGTGATTGTTGTTATGTCTAGTATGCTTGCCATGAGGCTAATTGCTTAACTGATATATTTTCTTGAATGCCTGTGGATGAAAGCTAATTGCTTGAATCGGAACAATTTGAGTAAATGTTCATATGCGATCACTTTTTCAAGTGGTACATATTCGAAACAATTTTCAAAACAACACATGAAATCAAGTGTTTCAATTCTTGCAAGTTTAGTCTATACTTGTATGTGTGCGCACCACATAGTAATGTTAGGTAATAATCAGAACAAGAGTATATAATGTAGATAAGATGCATATCATGATTAGTAGAGGCCAATCTTTGATTGGGCAAGCAGGCGTGCTCAATTCATGACCTTCCCCTCTCGTGCCTAAATTCTCGAGCCGAGACAATCTTGGTGATGATGGAGACGTGGCCTTTGGCACGAGTCATGGGTTTCCTAAATTTCCCAAAGAAAATATTTATGTGGCAACTCTGTATCTGGCAAAGCAGTCCATTTTTGGCAATTTGATTCAAAATCGATTTTTCATAAGATTTTCCAGATTTGGACTCTTCGATGTTTATCTATTTCACATTGCACTTATGAGATTAGATTCAGAACTGCAGGAATCCGATACTGTAGGGCTTATTTGTCTTCCGAGAGGGGGCACGAAAAAATCGAGCTACACTTTATTAAAAATATCACTCATAATAGCTCTTTGGATGTAGGGCTTAAGGCAAGGATCCAAAACCTAGAAATACATGGCAAAGTCCACTGATTGCATTTCAAGAGGACAAGAAGAGATGCTCAAAGATGGATATGCATTGCACTCTCAAAACAAGCTCCAAATGAGTGAAATTGATCCCGACATTTCTTTCCAAAACCAAGTCAAGGCAAAGTAAAATATGTGCTAGGAGTCAAATTAACGTTTTTCTTCTTGGAAAAGCATACTGAGTACAGACCAGGTCTCGGAATGGATGCACAGAGATGAGTTGGGCCGAAATGGCCTAGCTGGGTGAACTTAGGAAGTCTTGGCCGAGGTGTAGTCTCCTTAGCCTAGTGTGGGGCTGCCTACTGAGATGTCACAAGGTGCCGGCAAAGGTGTATTGTGGTCGACCTAGGTGTGCATGCAAAGATAGCCTAAAGTGCAAGTGATCATGCAAGGTAGGCCAAGGTGGGATGCAATGATTGGCGTAGGTGTGAAGTCTGGACAAGAGTGGGTCTCGGTGACCACACTTAGGGAAAAGTAAAGTTTGGAAATCTAGGCTTTCCCCTTAAAGAACATGAAGAACATGAACATAAAGAACATTAATGCTAAAATCATAATTCCTTATTCAAAATCTGAGATTTCATGATGTGAGTTCAAAATCATGGACTTTGGTACATATACTTAAAGGTTTCATGAAAACAAACACAAAAACATGGAACATGATACAACTTTTCGAATCAAAACATGGTTTTCTTTCAAGAACACATGAACATCACTTTCTCTTTCTAAAATAAAACTTTAAATCAATATATGGCTCATGAATCATGCTGGATCATGCAATGTGACCAGATTAACACGAAGAACAACAAAATTAGATCAAGAATTTAACCTCAAAACGCAAATCTAACGGTTCAAACTCTAATAATCAAGCTTAGAAATTTAGTTTTCACTCTAAGAACTTCTTCTTCTTCTTCTTCCTCTTCTTCTTCTTCCTAGAGCTGCTCTCTCTACGAGGCAAAGATATGGCAAATGATATGGGTTCTCAGCTACCAACTAACTAATACCCACTGCTAGGACACGTGGATTAAATCTTCTCAAAAGGTGCTAGAGTGAAAAGACAAGAGTAGGTCAAAGTGTGTAAAACAAGTAAGGTGGCATGGGCACTTTGACAAGACAATGATCCCGGATCAAAACAAAGCTTCGAACAAGTAAGGTTTCCCTAATCTTGGCTAGAAAGGATGATAACACTTGGCCTAGGTTGTACTAGTCTAGGAACAAGATTGTTAGGTTCAAGGATCAAAGATCTAGGATGCCTAGATGATAAACATCTCGGCCTAGATGATACACATCTCGGCTAAGATGTCAGGGTGAAGGTAGAGGTCAACCAAGGTGGTTCCAAGATGGTCCTAGGTGTTGACGCTCAACGGCCTAGGTGTAAGAGGTTCAAAGGTGTAACCTAGGCGTGAGGTAGCAAAGATAGATAGCCTAGGTTCAACACATAGAGCAAGGAACAAAACATGCATATAATACTTAGGTAAAACACAATAGCACCAAAACAAGACAGGAACCTTTACTTAGGCAAAACGAATCAAAGTTTGCTAATGCAAGTTTAACAAACCAAAATCATGTAGATTCGTATGAGCATGACTATGACAAGAATGAGGGTTGTTATATATAAGATTTCTAAAAGCATAACTTTGAGGGTTAGGGTTTGAGTTTTATGGTTTTAAATCTTATGTTGTTGATTTGGGAAAAATTATGTGCTAATCGAACATGTTTAGGATGTTCAAGTTGGAAAGCCCTAATTTTAACTTATGACTAAGAAAGATGAAGGTGGTTGATGATTATGTAAGAGTTAAGTGGTGTGTAGACATTAACAAAATTGGAAGTATGATAATTAAGAATAGTATTGATAAATGATTTGAATGAAAGAGTTAACGTTATGTAATTATTGAGTCATGTGTTTTTCTTAATGAATTGAAGTTATGATTTGTAAAAAATGAATTAATAGAGAGTTGTGATCATTCGGCAAGTGTTGTAAGGGTAAAATATTGAAAAAATGGGATTTGGTTTTGAAAAGTTCAAAGAGAGTGTTATGCATGTTTTAGCAAATTGAGAAATGGAATTGGATTTACACATTGGGATATACTTGATTGCTATCGAGTATGTTTTACGAGAATAGTGTTGTTTAGAGTTTTGCCCTTAGCCATGGATAAAGAATGATATTGATTGTTGTTGATTAGAGTACACGTGTTGTGTATTGTAGAGTAATTGTGTAATCTAGAATGATGTGGAAATTGGATGTGATGGATGTGATTATGCTGTATTGAGGTAATACGTTTCTCCCATTTAGCACCCGGTAAAGCAAGCAGCTATGCTATATAAAGGTCATGCGTTCCTTCCAGTTAGTACATAGTAAAACAGGTTAATATTTGTGATGTAAGGCTTAGCAAGACCACTAGAAGTTTATATGTTTATTGCCTTATCATTGGTAGATAGGTATACATGTTGTAATACTTGTAGTTAATGGAAATATATGAGATGTCTAAATGACTCTCCGTGTTCGGTAACCGACCGATGGATGTGGGATTATGTTTGGTAGTAGGTTGGTGTAGATGTTTGGTGTAGTAGTAGTGTGGATTTTTTTGTGAAAATAATTGAAGTTGATAAACTCTTCTGAATCTAATTGAGTAATTGGAATGATAAGAATTGTTTTTCTTGAAATAGTTAAAGAATGATTTTTTTTGAGAAAAGACATATGTATATATATGTAATTTGCTTATGAAAAGTCACATTACATATATATTATTATGTGGAGAATTCATGATCCTATCTATCTATGTGATGTTATTGGTTAGAATAATTGAGATTCCTACTTGGACTATATGTTCATCCCACGTTGTTGATTACTTTTCAGGTGCAAACATAAAAGATAGTAGACACATACTTAGGGATTGTCAAAGTCGTTGGGCATGACATTTCATTACATCTCAGTATCATGATATTGTTAAGACTCATACACTTCATTAAGATTATCTCTGTTGGATTTTATATTCATCCTTATGTAGAAAATTGTTTTTAGGTGCTGATGTTGTGTCTATGCTAAGATGAAAGACGTGGAGGATTTTGGAGTGTGAAACTCATTTCTGTTTCATTTTGTAAAGCCAAGGGCTAATTTGTAATTAGGTTTGAAACCCATTTGTGGACGCGCCCCGCGTGAGGGCCTCACCCCACAGTTCGGACTCAATTTGTCACGGTCCTTAATCTGAACCAAAGAGTCCAAATCTGGCAAATCGTTTTGGAAAACAGATTTTTGTAAAGAAGTGCCAAACATAGACTGCTTTGCCAGATACAGAGTCGCCACCTAAATATTTTTTAATGGGGGAATTTAGGAAACCATGACTCGTTTGCCTAAGGCCACGTGTCCGTCATCATCAAAGTTGCCTCGGCTCGGGAACTTGGGTACGATTGGGGAAGGTCAACTATGAGCACCCCCTCTCACCCGATCCGAAGATCGGCCTCTACTAACCATGATATCTCGTTTTGAAAAACATTATGCGTTCTTATTCCGGTTATTAGCCTAGATTTATTATGTGATGCGCACAACACAAAAGTATAGACTAGATCGCCTAATTTGGAACAAAGCATTGCATATCCGTTCGTTTGGAAAATGATTTGAGATTTGCTACTCGCAAGTAGGCTAAAACACGGATCTCAATGAGTCATCCCAACTCAAACAATCCAACCTTCACCCACAGACATTCAGGCAGTTATATCACATAAGCATTTAGCCACATAGTAATCATGCTGTTGTGTTTAACATTCACACTCATGCGAGATGCTAAAGCATAAATACTTACATCGTACTCCGTGCCAAAACAGTGAACATGTTAGCAATCATGCATGATCCAAGTCCATGTCAAGTGGCTAATGCAACGCATACAAAATGTCACTAGAATAGGCTCGGCTAATCCTAGGATGACATGTGGGATGCAATAAGTAGCACGTATTCAATTTAGATTTGGAATACTATGCTGTTAGCATGATGTGCCGAGCCCGGTGCATGCAATACTGATGAATGATGCACGCATGGATAGCATAAGGATGCTAAATTAAACATGTCCTAATACTAACCACCAAAGCAGGTAAGTAAAAGGGAGAAAGAAGTGGGGGTTGGAAGACATACACACACGCACCCACACTTATTACACATTAACCCTCACTCGGAGGGACCGAAAGAATAATACAAATTTAACTAACCTACAAGCTAATTAAATATTACAGACCAATTAAACTAGTTAAGCAAATTAACTAATCTAATAAAACAGTAAACAGCCTCGGGAAGAGGGCCCAATGCAAGGCATGCTCGGCTCCGCTCGGAAATCCACTGCCATGCGCAAGTTGCCTCTGTTTTCCCTGCTCTGCTCCTCTGATCATTGCAAAATTCCCAAGGTACACTCTATGAACCCTGTGGGACACCACCGGCCAAGGGAATTGGTCACCGGCCAAAGAGAATGGTCACCAGCCACTGGAAATAATCACCGGCCACCAATTGTTGGTCGGTCGGCACTACAGATGGTCGGCCGGCCCAGTCTTCCTGCAGAATCCTGTTTTGACAGCAGCAGAGGGCAAAACAAGGCATAACAATATATTTCAAGCAATGTTTGCACCAAATACACATCTTATCATGTTCATGACTCAAAGGGGTATGTTCCTTGATTCTCGGGCCACCATTCGCGCATTTCCATGCATGATGGCCCAAGAGAACCAAGTTTGCATTTTGATAACAAATGAAATACAATGCACAAAACAAACAAATGAGGCCCAACCTCAATCATGGATAGTCAAGAGGCAAGGCATGCATGCTCATGCAATGTAACCTAGGCATGGAGGTTAAGTATGCAACAACACATAAGGCTAGCATGCAAACATGCAAGCTTATGGGATGCAATGCCAACATGCAAGTGTGCAAGACATGTGGCATATTAAGCAACCAAAGCAAGGAGAAGAATGCATGCCAAATGCACTAAGATTTAAGCATGCAACACATGCGATAGGCCAAGTATGCAACAACACACAAGGTAAGCATGCCACGACATGCGAGAATGGACTTAGACTAATTTAGGCAGCCCTCAAACAAGCCTAAAACAGTGGCCAATATGCTCAAGAATGGAAGCCAAAACACATACAAATAGGCATGCATGCAAGGTCCAACACTTAGGCACATAGAGACAACTTTTAAGCACACTTAAAAGAGAATAAACATGGGCTAATAGCATGCATTATAATCTCTAAAATTGCATGGAAAAGAGGTGCCAAACCAATTAATCAACACAAGCAAAGCATGCAACCAAGGCTCACACATCCGAGGCCAATCAAGCCAAAATGCAAAGAGACTACACAAGGCATGTTGAGCATGACCAGAGCAACTGAAAACAGAGCTAAAGCATACTAAAGCAAGCATGAAAGCTTCACAAAGCTAGGCCTAAATCATGCTAGAACAAGGGTCAAGGCCTAAAGCATGTTAAGGCAAATTTAAGGCATTACAAGACAAGTATGCTAAGCAAGCATGGGGTGTCTAAACCAAGTAAAAACAGAGCTATATTATGACATAATAAGCACAAAAAAACAGCTAAGGCATGGCCATCATACACTTAAACATGGTGCTCACACATGAGGCAAAAATGGCCCTTTTCAAGGACAACAAGGAGAAGGGGCGGCCCTCTCCTTCTTGGGACCTCAAGGCACCATCCTCACCACTGAAATCCCTCAAGATTTCAGTGGTGAGGAGGCCCAAACAAGGTGGTCCCGGAGCTCACCAAAAATAGCACAAAATAGGGCCAAACAAGGCCTAAGAGGGGGTAAACAACCCCAAACAACAAAACACTCTTAAACAACTATTTAGAGCAGGCAAAAAAAAGACTTTTATATGTTATACAAAAAGTCTAAAAACAGTTGCAAGATAGATGAAAAGACTATGCAAAAATGGGATAAAAAGGAGTAAGTTCTCACCCTTGTTGACCCTCTTCACAAACAATGCTCCAGCTGGTTCTTTGGGCTCAAAACCAGTCAAGAACTTCAAGAACAGCTCCCTAACACCTCAGTAGCCAAGGCAAGGTGTAATGGTGGGTGTTTGTGTGCAATAATAAGACCAAACACACACTTATACACAAAAGAGAGAGAGATATTGAGATGGGGGATATACAAACCCTAACCCTAAAACTCAGAGCTCTGAAAAATGTCTAACCCCAATGGAAGGAGAAAAGGCTCCCTGTTATAGAGCTCCCTCTTGTAAAGCTTTCCAAACAAGCTAGTCAAGAGGGAGATCCCTCCATACACGTGTATGGAGGGGAGCAAAGTGTATGCCAGCTAGCACAGCTGGCATAAAAAATATCTGCAAAAGCATATGAACAGTGGTTGGCCAGCCAAAAATGCAATTTGACCAAAATAGATGGTCGGCCGGCCACAAAGAGTGCCAGTCGGCCAAACATTTGGCTGGTGGCAACAAACCAATAGTCGGTGGCCTCAAGCCATGGCCGGTGATGTGTGGGAATGGCCAACAAGCCATTCCCTGCCCCTCAAAGGCAAAGCACAAGTGTTTGGTGCAAAACCAGACACAAAACAGTCGAGTCGAGAGATCCTGAGGCAAGGCGCGTGGCCGAGACCTCCGGGAACTCAGAACGAACACAAACGTGGATGATCACCGAGTATTCAAGTGGTGACGTCCAAGTCTTGAGGACGGTCAAAAATGGGGTGTCTACATCATTTTTATGTAATAGGGCAAGGCCCTTGAAAATTGTAGCCATAAGGCATTTGTTTTGTATTTATCTAGCAGTAGATTCAAGCTTGTAGAGTTGTGCATTTATCAATGCATGTAATTTTATTTGGAACATTTGAATGGAATACAAGGGATGGAAGTTTTTTTCTATAATAGGCAATTGATCCATAGTTGAGATTATTTATCTCTTCCACATGTTTAATACTATTGATAATTGGAATTTGAGTAATAAATATGGGTTGTATCCAATGAGTTGGGTTTCATTAATTTGAGGGTATTACAAGTGATAGTAGAAATAATTAAACATTGCTTCAATTTAGTTCCATTTACTTTGGGGAAAATAAAAATCTTATTTCATTTGTGTAAGTGAATGCAAAATTACCAAAAATTAGACTATTAAAACCTTTTAATTTTTTATAATATTGACTAACAATTGAATTATTTTTTTGATTTTATATTTAAAAATTTTTAAATCACCTATTAGTTAATAATTAAATTTGTTTTGAGTGAGGTAAGAGATAGATTATTTTATGAATTCTACAAAACTAAAAATCATGTGACATTAAATACAACTTTTTATTTATTGTCATTTTTACTTTTTTATAACTTTATATAACTTCATAATTTATAAATAAAATTTGTATTTATGAGAAACAGTGAAAAAAAAATGAGTGTAAATTTCATTTCATTATTTATTTATCTTACAATTAATGAATTTTCATCCTATGTGTTAATGTATATATGTTAATGTGTACATTTAGCTACTGTAATTACCATATTAAGTTATTTCCTTTGTTAGCTTTCTTGTGGGCTAATCTTACTCAATCTATATATTCAATATACATAATTCATATTCTCTCTTCTCATGTTCTTTATTCTCAAAGATATATTAACATGGAATCATAGTTTATGATTTAAATTTTTTGCTCTTTTTTTTCTTTTCCTTGCCTTTAGTTTTCAGCAATGCTAGGTATCATGAAAAACTTTTCATGAAAATAATCATGAAAGTTTTGTGATCCTTGGATTACACTTAGAATAAAACACCACACACTAATCAAGATAATCCAAGAATCATAAATCTTTCATGATCATTTTCATGAAAAAAATTTCATAATTCCTAACTTTTCTCTTTAGTTTTATTACATAAGTTCTGTCACGCCTTCTCAGCCTGATAAATCTCAAAAACAACAATATATTCATCATCCTCTCTTTGCGCCGAACACAACACCACTAACCATAGCCTGATCAGCCTTCTCGTATGCTACTCAAAGCCTCTACCACGTGCCCTCATGTGCCGCAACCTTTGCCCATCCCCATCTAACGTCTTCCCTAGTTATCGTGCACACGCCGATGTCAACCGTTTCCGTTTGCGCTGATGTCAGCCCTATTCGCTCGTCTATGCTAACGTGCGTTGCGCACACTAATGTCACCTTCGACGTCATCCTCTACCACTTTTGTCACAGTCGACGTCAGCCCTAGCCCCTTTCCAACACCAATTCAGTCCTCGTCTGGGTCAACAGCTATATTTGACCAATTCAACCCTTTCTAAAGTCATTTTTTATTGATTCAAACCAATTCCTAGCATTTCGAACCCTTTTGAATTCATTGGTGATGTTTGCTTCTATAGATTCTATTGCTTTTTGCATTGTTTTCTCCCATTCGTGTTATTATGAGATGAATTGATCCTTCTCAACCTATTTATGTGCTCCTTGATGGTACCAATGATGTCCTCCGGGCTCAAGCTATACATGTCTGATATTTTTTAAGGTCGCAAGTTGTGGCGTGTTGTTACTGGAGATCTTTCCAAACCTACTAAGGGAGACATAGAACCTTAACCGAAATTTGCTAAACACCTTGAGCACTGGGATAGTAAAAATTATCAATTATCACTTGGTGTCGCAATATGTCTATCACATTTATTCATCTTCAGCTTGGCCATATTCAAACGGATGACAATCCTACTTTGACCAAAACAAATTGGGATTTCTTAAAGGAACGATATCAAATCACCGACTTATCTAATCAATAGCAGTTTCTCAATAGCCTTCATTAGCTCTGCCAATCACCAGGTTAATCCATTATTGACTTCTTGTCCTCCATATATTCCTTGTGGGATCAACTATCTCTATCTGAACCAACATGGACTAATACAGCTAATGCTCAGTTATTCACCTGTTATCACAATCAACAGTGGTTGTTTAATTTCTTATGGCTCTTACTAGTGATTTGGAGTTTGTTCGTGCCTCTTTTCTTCACCGCAGTTCCCTACCAACCTTGGAGCAAGCTATTTCAGAACTTTTATCTAATATTTTGGCACTTTCAAAATGCACCACCCTAACACAGTTCTTGCTACACCGCAAACTCGAAATACATCTAGTTCTTCATAGGGTTCTTATTCTTGTGGCCATTGTCATGAAAAGGACCTCAATTCTAATCATACTCTAATTCATTGTCACATCATAGTTTGAAGCTCTAAAGATAAGTTCAAGTAAAAAACATAGCCGGGTTCTGAAGCTTAGGAGAGGAGATAGTTTCGATGTCCTTTAAGTGAGATTTTAATGAAAGTATAAAGGTGCTAATGAGACAAGAAAAATATCACATACGATTCAGATGACAAGTTTTGTCAACCTTGTTAACATTAGATGAACGAAATGTGATATTACAAGTTGACTTAAAGTGGGCTTTTCTCCAGTTGGTCTTCATCGAGCTCGTACTCGATCTTGATTTGTTCTCTACCTCAGATCAGAGCATTATCATACTTTGATTCTCGCCTTCTATCTTCGATTTTTCTAGAAAATCCTTTTCTCTCTCTAAATACTCTGTTTGGATCTATATGTGTTCGATCATGGCGATGGACCGTGGTTGAGTCTAAAGCTTGAGCTTGAACAGAGTTGTGTAAGGAATGGAGAAAGGAGGATGGATTCCGGTATTGAATCAGAGGGGAAGCAAAGGAGGTTGGAGAAAGGAAGTGTAGACGTCCCCCGAACGCCCCGGGAGGGTTAAGTCCCGTTCCGTTCATATTGGGGTCACTACAGTTCAAGGACTCAAATGTCACGGTTCTTAATCTTGAACCAAAGAGTCCAAATCCGGCAAATCGTTTTGAAAACAGATTTTTTGAAAGAAGTGCCAAACATGGACTGCTTTGCCAGATAACAGAGTCGCCACCTAAATATTTTTTAATGGGAAATTTAGGAAACCCTGACTCGGTGCCAAAGGCCACGTGTCCGTCATCACCAAAGTTGGCTCGGGAACTTGGGTACGATTGGGGAAGGTCACATCGTGAGCACCCCCGCTCGCCCGGTCAAAGACCGGCCTCTACTAACCATGATATCTTATTTTGAAAACATTGTATGTTCTTATTCCGGTTATTAGCCTAGGTTACTATGTGATGCTCGCAGCAAACAAGTATAGACTGGGCCGCCTGAATTGGAACAAAACATTTCATGTTTGTTTGTTTGAAAATGGTTTGATGGTGCTACCCGCAGGTAGGCTAAGACGCGGATTTGCCACCCTCAGGTGGGCTTAGAAAAACATGATTTTGCCACTATCTAGTGGGCTTAAAACAAACATTTGATGAATTGTCCAATCCAAGTAACACAACCTCCACCCACAGGCATTCAAGGCAGTAATATCACATAAGCAGTTAGCCTCATGGCAAGCATGCTATTCATGGCAACACTCACACGCATGCAAGGATGCTAAAGCATAAAACTTACCGAGTACTCCGAGCCAAAACAGAAAATCGATTAGAAATCATGCATGATCCTAATTTATACTGAAATGCCTAATGCAGCGCATGCAATAATGCAACTATAGCAGGCTCGGCTATTCTAAACATGGCATATGGAATGCTACAGCTAACATGTATTCAATTTGGAATTGAAATACAAATGCAGTTTGTATGATGCGCCGAGCCCGGTGCGTGCAAAACAGATGAATGATGCAAACATGCTATCATACTGTATGCTAATTAAAATATGCCCTATATCTAACCATCGTAAGCGGGTAAATAAAATGGAGAAAGAAGTGGGGGTTGGAAGACATACATCACACTCACCCACACTTATTACAGTTATGCCCTCACACAGAGGGTCCGAATAAATAATAATACAGTCCGAAATGAAAGAATAATACAGATTTCTAATTAATGTACAGATTAACTACAAAAAAGTAAAACTGGCATGCAAGCCAGGGACTGCCTTGCTTCTGATGAATATTGCATTTAGGGCTGCTCTGGCGTGGAAATCCACTGGGATGCCCCAATTAGCCTCTGTTTGCACTTTTCTCGAAATGCGTGCCAAACTCTGAAAAGTTGTTGATTCCCGGTATGCTGCAACAGAGAGCAGGAAAAGGGCATAGCAATGTATTTCACAGATATATGCATGCCTCGATCCTCGTGCCACCAATCACGCATATCGATGCATGATGGCCGAGGATCGGATTGCACAACTCACTATAGAATGAATGCGCATGAATGCTACAACAAAAACCTAACTCCATCATGGGATATCCGGAGTGTCGGTGACTGGGAATTGAGACCCGTTCCGTCACTCGGAGTACGAAACGTGCCTCGTTTCCCGTGCCCGGGCTAACTCCTATCCCGAACACGATGCAATATGCATGATATGCATGAAATGCAACTAAGATACAGCCTAGTATGCACAATGCTGATGAAAATGAGATGTCTCGAAATGTGTGCACACGGGCACGCAAACTAAGAAAATACATGAATACAATCTAAGATGCAACCTGGTATGCACTATGCTGTGAAAATGAGATGAAAATGAGACGCCTCGAAAAGCGTGCACGCGGGCACGCAAACCGAGGCGATGATGTGAAATGCAAATCGGATAAAACCGAAGTGCCTCGAAATGCGTGCCCACAGGCACGTAAACCGAGGCGATGATGTGAAATGCAAAATCGGATAAAACCGAAGTGCCTCGAAATACGTGCCCACAGGCGCGCATACCGAGGCGATGACAAAATGGAATGAAATGGCATACGGAATGCCACAATGGGCTTACACCAACATGGGAGAGCCTCAGCTCACTCACATAGGAGGCCGTCGGATAAGAATGAAGTGCCTCGAAATGCGTGCCCACAGGCGCGCATACCGAGGCAATGATAAAATGAGACGGAAATGCAAATTGGGCTTAAACTAACATGAGTGGACCTCAGCCACACTCACATCAGACGCTGTCGCGTAAAACAGAGGTGCCTCGAAGTGCGTGCCCACGGGCACGCAAACCGAGACATGGCCCGAAGGCATGAACTGGCACGGGAAATGATATGCAAGCATGCAAACCAAATTTCAACACCTAAATAAAGGGGAAAGCAGCCCCGAAATGGTACGAAATTACAACCAATGCACGAAATCATCCCGAAATGTGATTTTAAGTATCCGAAATGGCCTATAGCCATACTAAACATGCACAACATGATCATGACATGCAAACCAGTAGCAAGGCAGCCCCAAATATGGCATTTTTTCATTACAAAGCAAAGCTAAATAACAACCACAAGCATGGCAAAAATAGCTTGCAAAAATGGGGGAAAAGAGGAGAATTACAAAGCAAGTATTATATACAATGCTCAAACTGAAAAACACAGTTCTACAAAATTAAATAGGGGCCAAAAATATGCATATTTTCAGTAGATGAGATCCCCTAATTCAGTGTGTAGATATGCTTAAAATGGCATGCAAAAATGAGCCAATAAAGGGCTACAACATGAGGTACCATAAGCAATGATCAAACAACTTTGGACCCTTAACAAAACATGAAGAATGAGTTATTCTAAGACACTTTCTAAGCCTGATGAAGGCTCAAATCAGTAGCTAAGAAAGCCTAACAAAGCATGCAATTTTACGGAAAATATGGGGGATACAACATGAGGTACCAAAACCAGTCATCAAATGGCCTAAGGCCCTTAACAAAACATGAAGAATAGGCAAAAATAAGGCTCTGTCTAGGCCTGATGAAGGCTGAAATCCGAAGCATGGTGAGCTTAAAAAAGCATGCAAAATGGGATTGTGACAAGAATTCAAAGCAAGTGATATGTAGAGCAAGAAAACCAGGTTGAGCCCTTCTTCAATGTTGAATAGGGGCTCAAAATAATCACAATATCAGTATGTTTGAATGCTCCAACTCGGATCACAAATAGGCCAAAACAATCATGCAATTTTACGGTAAAATGGAAGCATTTCAAAGGAAGTGCATGACAGAGAAGCCAAACATGGTTGAGCCCTTCTTCAATATTGAAGAGGGGCTCAAAATAAGCCCACTCACAGTATATAGTATGCTCGAAAACAGATCACACATAATCCAAACAAAGCATGCAATTTAATGGCATAAAGAGTGATATTGAAGCAAGTGTATGAAGGAGACACCAAACAGGGTTGAGCCCTTCTACAATGTTGTAGAGGGGCTCAAAATAAGCACAAAACCAGAGGGGGTCAGAACCCAAAACAGATCACAAGTAGGGTAAAAATTTGAAGCAAAATTATGCAAGAAAAAGGGAAATGGTGACTTACCCTTGAAGACTACACTTTTGCTTCCTCTTGCCTTGATGGAAGTTGCTTCTAAGCCTCTGAGTAACACTCCCTTGCTGCTGGAATGGAAGTGGTGAAGGTGGAGCTTAGGGTTGTTGAAGGATTGAGCTAGGAACTTGAAACTTTTTTAGGGTTTTGGAGTTGGAGATGAGCTCAAATGGAGAAGAAGTCTTGAGGAGAAAATGTCTAACCCTAGCAAAGGAGGAGGACCACCCTTCAAATAGGCAAGAAAGGGTGTAAAAGGGGAGGGAAATGGAGGCAAGATTTCCCTCCCAAAATATCCCCCGGATGCCCGGGATATTTTGAAAAAATATCCGGACAGCTGGAAAGGGCTGGAAAGCAGAAAGCTGGCCGGCCAGGTAAATTTCTGGGAGGTGGCCGGCCGGCCACCCCACCTGGTCGGCCAGCCACTCACCCTGGCCGGCCGGCCATGGCCCAAAAATGAAGTGCAAAATTGCTGGCCGACCACCATGTGTTGGTGTCCTCCCAGGTGTGTAGAATAAGGTTCCAAGGTCGGAAATTGGCAACACTGAAGCAGGAGCCACAACATAGAGCTTGAAGGAGAGGCTCAAAAATGAAATTCTGAATTGCTGGCCGACCACCAACTTTTAGGGTCCTCCAAGATGTGTAGAACAAGGTTCCAAGGTCGGAAATTGGCAACACTGAAGCAGGAGCCACAACATAGAGCTTGAAGGAGAGGTTCAAAAATGAAATCCACAATTGCTGGCCGACCACCAACTTTTAGGGTCCTCCCATGTCCCCTGATCACAGATATGTAGCTTTGGTTGGAAGAAAATGGGCCTAGGGTGTTCAACATTAGCCCGGAAGTGAGCAAAACGGGCGCCGGAGGAGCGAAACTGGTTATCTGGGATAATTGCTGGCCTCCCACCCCCCAGTGATCTTCCTGGTGTTGAAACAGAGGTACCTGCCAAAATTGAACAAAAACTAATGAGAAATGAACGCTCGGGGCCCAAACCGCGCAGTTCGGGGTCCCGAAAATGGGCTGTAGGCACCGGAAGTGGTGTTCAGCAGCGAAGTGGGTATCAGAGACCCTAGTGTTCCTCGGAATGACAAATCAGAGGCACCTGCCAAAAATCGGAGAAAACCGATGCAAAATGAAATGCTCGGGGGCTAAACCGCGAGGTTCGGGGCCCGAAAACCGGCTATAAGCACCGAAAGTGGCATACAGCCACGAAGTGGGCATCAGGGGCCCCAGTGTGCCTCGAAATGATAAAACAGAGGCACATGCCAAGAAACGGAGGAATCGGAGACGGTTGGGCGGTCCCGAACCGAGGCACACGGCCTGACGGCTCCAAAAACCGGGAACCGGGCTCCGAAATGGGCAAAATGGCCTACGGCCACGAAAAGTAGCCCACGGCCACCGAGAAATAGTCTACAGGACTACTCCCTTCCCTCAGGAAAGAAAACAGAGGAAATCGAGTCTGGTTCGCAAACCGAGACAAGGCACAGAAGAGAGTTCGGAAGTCCGGAGGCAGGGCGTACGGCCGCGACTCTGGGGCTTCTGAACGAGCACGATATGCAACACCACCGAGCGCTCAATCGGTGACGTCTGAGTCTTAAGGTCGGTCAAAAATGGGGTGTCTACAGTTGCCCCTCTTTGACAGAACTCAGAAGTCATAATAATGACGGGAGTGAATGTCAAAGCCTAGAGACGACCCATTTTTGACAAGGCCGAAGACTTAGACAATCAAACAGGATAAACAGAGATATGTGCCCGCAGGCGTGCCCGCAGGCAGGGGGCAAAATGCAAAGCGATATGCACAGAGCCAGATGATCATGCAAATGCAGCAAGCTGTAATGAGGCAAGTATTCGCGAATAAATGCAACAATTTTAAGCAAGAATGCAAAGCAACAACTACATTTCATGCAGTTAGGAATGCGGAGAATGATTCGATTCTCGTCGCGTCTCACACGGAGAAGATACGATACCTGCGCAATTCGTCTGGGCGCACCAGCTTCGAATGAACCGTACATACAATATCGTGCCTGCAAAATAGAGAAATTCAACAAGAACAATATGCTAACAACACATATTCAACGTGATTCCTGGAATTCCGAAAGTCTGACACACGCAGTGTCGGCGAGTGAATGCAACACAATGCGAGAAAAGACAAGGCGTGACAACGCATGTTCAAGCATAGAGGCATGGTACATCAAGAAATCATGCATGACAATGCAAAATGTTGATTAAAATGCAAGTTATAAGCACAACAATGCAAAACGAGCATAAATCAGGGGGTTTGTCGGTTGCGAAATAATAAACAAGAAAACGCACATTTCGGCGAAGGCAACTCAATCACGGCCTCGGTTCCACCTCCCGGAGAGGTTACAACATGATTAAAAAGGATACACCTTGATTTTGATGAATAATGATGAGACACATGTTAGAAATTGCAGCTAAAGTTCCAACGGAGCAATTTCGCGCCAAAAAGTGCACTTTTCTTGAACTTTTTCAGGTCCCGGGAACTCCAAAATTCCTCAAAATTTGCAGAGAGGTAGGGGAGGGGGTGGGGACCATGGTCGGCCAGGTCATGGCCCTAGGAGAGGCTGTCGGCCAGGGGGGAAAAAGTGAATGGCCGGCCAGCCAGAGAAAGGGGCCGGCCGGCCACCTGGCAAAAAGAGGGGCATTTTGGTCATTTTGAGGATTTCTATATATATGCTTGCCCATTGCCTCCGAAATCACACCCCCAAGTGTGAAATTCTCTCCTCTTGCTCTCTAAGCCATTTTCTTGCTCAGATCTGCATTTTATACGCGCCCCTCGGCCTTCCACGCAAGTTGTTTCTGCGAGATCCTTCAGATTTAAGCACTTTGAGCCTACTAAAATTTGATTTCGGAGCTTCTTTTCTCGTTTTCACCACCTGAGGTAAGTTTGTCTCAATATTTGGAATATTTTCCCGGGGGTTGACTTTTGTTGACTTTTTATTTCCCGAGAGTTGACTTTTGTTGACTTTTTCCAATTTTGGCTCATTTTTGCTCATTTTTGCTCCTTTTTGCAGATTTCTCGAAATGGCAGGCAATTTCCCTTACGGCGGAGGTCCTTCAGGTGCCGGTGATGATTTTGATTTCATGACTCTCCCCCCGAGAGTCCGGCCTTTCATTGCCGACCGATACGCTCCAGCGGTACATAGGCTTTCGCGAGCTGTTTTCCGTCATTTCACCGATTTCAACGATCGGGCACCCGGGGATCTTCTTCTGCGAGAGCCGGAGCAGCACCTATCCCACGAGGCACGAGAGGTATTTTACTTCACCCCCTGTAATTTTCTGTGCACTTTGTAGCTTTGCCATGCTTAAACACACAGTTGTAGCTTATGACATAGTACTTTGTTTGCACTCGGAACACGTGACTTAAACACTTGAATTGTTGAACACACGGCTCACTGACTGATTGATTATGAACACACGGCACAAACATTGATTCACCGAACACACAGCCCGAAGTTGAAAATAAGCACACAGCACATACTGACTAGGATTGAAAACACAGCCCAAAGCATAGATTCACTGAACGCGCAGCCCAGATTTGAAGTGAACACACAGCCCACTGATTAAGAGTAGAACACACAGTCCCAAATTCTGATTTTCTGAACACGCAGCCCAGGTAGAAATGAAGTGAACACGCAGCCCACTGTTTAATGATTTGAACACGCAACCCAAAACACCAATTTACTGAACACGCAGCCCAGATTTTAGGTGAACACGCAGCCCACTAAGTTTTCTGAAATTTGAACACGCAGCCCAAATAACAAATTTACTGAACACGCAGCCCAGATTTTAGGTGAACACGCAGCCCACTAACTTTTCTGAAATTTGAACACGCAGCCCAAATAACAAATTTACTGAACACGCAGCCCAGATTTTAGGTGAACACGCAGCCCACTAACTTTTCTGAAATTTGAACACGCAGCCCAAATAACAAATTTACTGAACACGCAGCCCAGATTTTAGGTGAACACGCAGCCCACTAACTTTTCTGAAATTTGAACACGCAGCCCAAATAACAAATTTATTGAACACGCAGCCCAGATTTTAGGTGAACACGCAGCCCACTAACTTTTCTGAAATTTGAACACGCAGCCCAAATAACAAATTTACTGAACACGCAGCCCAGATTTTAGGTGAACACGCAGCCCACTAACTTTCATTTGCACACAGCTCATTCACTTCATTTGCTGATATATGCATTCATTCTAAATGCAGGTTGGCTCTCGTACTGTGCGAGGATACGGCTCCACTGCCGCGAGGGAGTGGTATGCTGAGCTTCTGGAAGCCGTCCGGGACTTGGTTGACTTTGCAGGATTCGGACCATTCTGCAGAGGGTTATCTCATTGTCTTATCAGTAGGACATTGTTTGCCGCTCTGGCGGAGAGATAGTGGGACACCACCAATTCTTTCCATTTCTCTGCCACTGGGGATATGACTATGACCCCACTGGACTTCGCTGTACTCACCGGCCTAGACGTAGGCGGTGGACCCATTCCCTACGATGAGGATATGAGTGAGTGGGAGGCTGCTTGGATTTATCTATTGGGGGCTCGCCCACCCGTAGACAGAGGTACCGGGAGGGTTCGGTATACTTGGTTCTCTTCCCATTTCCGGCGGCCACAGATGGAGCCTGGGTCTCCCGAGGAGGCCGAGCAGTATGCCCGTGGTTTCCTCATGTTCCTCTTTGGCACCACTCTGTTTGCCGATAGAGGGAACATGGTCGGATTGTATCTACTGAGTGCTCTGGTAGACCTATCACAGGTCGTTCAGTATGATTGGGGCGGCGCTGGCCTGGCTACCCTTTATTGTTACATGAGCGCAGTCTCTCGTGGGCGGAGGGACTTACTCGGCGGCTACTGGAGAGCCTGGGAGGTACATTCTGTCCTCTTGATTTACATTTTGCTCCTCATTACTTGTTCATTGCACACACGGCGCACTTTGCATTCTGTATTCTGCCTTTAGCACTTTACATTCACATTCCGCACTGCTTTTCTCAGCTATGGGTATATGCATATTTCCCCACATTAGCCCCGGAGATGGAGGTGGCAGGACCTCCTATGACCCCGTTTTCATTGATGTTTGAGGGCGAACACCTGTCGAGGCCTCGAGAGACTCTCTTCTCTCTGCGACAGTACTTCGACACTGTGAGGGCGACAGAGGTATTTCAGAACTCTCAGTCCTTTTCATTTTCATCTTTGATCTGCTTTGCATATTCCTGATTTCTGATTGATTTGTACCCTGGTTATCCGCAGATTACCTGGCAGCCCTGGGCAGTCTTTGATGATGTGCAAAATCAGTACCCCGGAGGGTCGAGTGGTTCCCAGTATAGGTTCCTGCTCGAGGGACCAGTCGGTAGGGCCTGGTTTCTGGGGAGCGCTTTCAGCGTCAGGTGTGGGGGTATAATTCTCAGGACCCCCTGCTGTGCCTCCACCCACTATGCGGACTGCCGACAGGCTATCTGCCGAGGAGGTCATTAGGGATATGCAGGGCACTGATGCTTTGTTATATTTCATTGAGGGGGACTACGCCACCTATCGCCGCATATATCTGATGTCCCCTTTGACGGGAGTGCGGGCTCCGCCACTGAGGCCCACTGGCGCAGCATCTTCGAGTCGCGCCCGTGCTGCAGACATCCCTTCTTCTAGTAGGGCTGGTGCTTCTAGGGGGAGAGGCAGTTCTATCCCTCCGATCCCTCCGTCCCCTTATCATCCCGGATGGCCAGACATGCCGACCGAGTTGATGAGTTGGCAGTACGGGACTACTTCTCCGACTCTGATCCCTATAGAGCCTCCGGCGCCCGGTCACAGATATGTCAGTGATCCTGACTCACCACCGGTATGTTCCACCATTTTCCATTTATCACACAGACATTTTGGCAGTTGCTTATTTATTGATGACTTGAGCTTGTATCTGCAGCCACCTCGGGAGTACACGGATCAGGTGCTCGAGATGGTGGCCTCACTTGAGGGGATGGTCCTGCGTAGAGAGGCGCAGATGTCCATCATGGGCTTCCAGGTACCCTTCATCTCTCTTGCATTTATTATATTTCTGTTAACATGCTGGTTTTGAGCATTCTGCTGCACTGATAGACTGCGTAGAACACATCTGGCACACACCCTCTTTAAACATTCTGCTGTATTGATAGACTGTGTAGAACACATCTGGCACACACCCTACTCACATACTGTACTTGCGCCTGCTTTTCATTTTGAACTAATGTATTGCACTTTCCATTTTCAGATGCCTCCCGTATATGCGCAGCCACGGGGCGGGCCATCAGGGCAATCTCAGAGAGGTCGAGGTGCTAGACCTGCCCGAGGTGTAGGGACTCGAGGAGCTGGGCCATCCAGGCCTTACCGAGGAGCTCGAGGAGCGGGGCCATCTCGCAGACGCAGGGCTCATATTGTAGAGGATGAGGAGGAGGAGGTTGCAGACCGAGTGTCAGAGACATCTCCTGGGGAGGGAGGCTCCGGTCTTGGTTCTGGGAGTGGAGGCGAGGCCGAGGGGGATCCGGAGGACGACAGCTCTGATTCGGATGGTGATGATGGTGCAGAGGTCATCCCACAGAAGAGGATGAGAGGGCCTCCTCCTTCCCGTTCCCGAGGATACTGATGCTATTTCCTGCTTTATTTTACTTTTTAGCTAGTAGTTTTGTAGCACTTTGCACATTATTAGGCAGTTTTATATTCTGTAAAACTTGCACCTTTTGTTGTAAAACATGATGGAATGAAACAGCTTTTGAAAAGATGTTTGTATTTGAAATTCTTAGCATCGCATCGCATCGCATCATTTTGCACAAAAATGGAATTGAATGGAAATGTGCTTTGTATTTACCAGGTCAGGCAATGAACCGACGCAACAAATCAAACAACCGACTCACTAAGAAATAACAGAATCTTAGCAAGTTTACAACTCGATAAGCAAAAGTACAACAATGTTAACGACTCAATAAACAAGACTTAACAAAATTGTGTAAACAAAAGGTAACAACACATAAACGCGACAGCTCGACAAAACTTACAACTCGATAAACAAAACAACAACTCGATAAGCAAAAACACAACAAAGTGTACTTCGGACGGACGATCTGGACAATGGAACGCATCCGATACTGAGAGAAACGGAGGTGCTTGACATCCCCAATGCCTAGAAATGCCTCAAACCTCGTTCCGGAGGGCAAAACAGGACCAACACGCGGCCGAAAACATTTTGCATTTGGGAGTTAGAGGGTGGCCGGCCTACTAGAATAGGTGGCCGGCCGGCCACCTCTCCCGCAACCTTCAGAAAGTTGACACGTGTCCCTTGAATAGTGTTTTGCCCCTCTATAAAAGCCCCACCCTTGGAACTTGTTCATTTCATCCTCATTTCTCACAAAATGGAGGCATTCCTTGCAGAAAATCTCACATCTTGGATTTCCTCTCTAGATGGCTCGGAGAAGTTGAACTTCCGGGGTTTTGGCTTGAATGCACTATTCACGCTGCGTCGGACTCCGCTACATCTTCCTTTCCTCCATGCCGCGGCAAGGTTTTGGAACCCGGTGACGCATGTCTTCAGCTTTGGAGGGCAAGAGGTATGTCCTACTTTTGAAGATTTTCAAGTTTTGATGGAATCCGAGCGAGGCGAGGAAATCTTGCCCCAGCTCAATTTTGGCTATGCCCAGGCCTTAGGGCGGATGTGCGGACTCAACGCGCATGACGCTCGAGCTTTGATTGGTAACGGAATGTTGGATATCCCGAGCCTGGTTTACCGATTCTCTGATGCTGGTGACCGCGGCGACCATCATTGGCAAGGCTTCCGGCAGCACGCCCTCTGCTTGTGCCTACTATCTCACTTCCTGCTTGTCTCGGGCTCCGGAGGGGCTAACATCCGCTTGATTGAAGTAGCCCAGGGTTTGAAAGAGGGAAAGAGTTGCATTGCCATGACTTTGGCCGAGACATTGATGGGTCTGGATGCCTTCTACCGTAGGGAGACAACCAGGTTTGCAGGGAGTCCACTACTGCTGCAGGTAATGTTTCCCACCCGATCTCACATGTATTCGCTCACATCACTCGGCCCTCAGGCTCGATTTTCTCACAAAACCCTTTTCTTACTTTTCTCTCATCGCACATCTCTCTATTCTTTATTCTCTCATTTTTCATCCCTCCCCAGATATGGTTGATGGACAAATTGCAAGTTGTGGACTCTTGCCCTGCTTACTCAGCCCGCGGCTACTTCTTTCGGCAACGCCTAGTCAATGCCCCTGATGAGAGCTGGTGGTTTGAATGGATGTGCAATTTGTCAGCCGAACGCATTGCTTGGCGCTGCCCTTGGCTCAATCTCCCGGCGATGAGCTACAGCATGTCTCGGCAGGTGGGAATTCGATTGATTGGCTTGACTCACTGTGTATTCTATTTCCCATTCCGCATTCTGCGCCAGTTTGGCCATGATCAAACTTGCCCACCGGAGGGGATAGAGTATCCAGCTACATTTCCAGTTCGAGGCGCACAGTTGGCTCGACAGGCCGCAACATGGAGAGTTAGAGAGCTTATGGCCCCCGCTCCTGCTTTCAGTTGCACTTTGTCTGATGAGTGCTGGGATTGGCTTAACGAAGAAGCACAGATTGGGCCCAAGTTGGCATCAGAGGCTTCAACTAGCTCTGGCAGGGGGCGCAGGGACACCTGACTTGACTATGCCCCGGATTTATTGCTTTACTAGTACTCTCAAGTTTTTCTTCCTGAGTGTAATAAAAGCAACTTCAATTGTATGCAAGAGCAAGAGAACTCTGTTTTGAAATCAATGAAATTGAAGGTTGTGGTACTGAAAATTCTCCGTTTTGGTCCAAAAATGGTCTTAGTTGTAAAAAGATTAATTTGAACAAAGTCAACTTTTATTAAAACTTTTCAAAACTATTTTCGATATGGATCAGAACTGGACACGCCTGAGATCTGTCACTGAGATGCACAACCCCGGATCCTAGCAACTGGAAAGTTGCCCCTAGTTTGAAAGGTACCGCAGCACTTCATTGCAACGGAAAGTTGCCCCTAGTTTGAATAGCACTGTACCGGAGATCACGATAAATGCTGATGAATAGAGATGACTGAGATGATCAAATGGACAAAGTTGATCGGGGAAAAGATTGTGGCTGAACTTCAAGACGAAGTTGCCTACGTATCCCAAAGATGGGAATCAAGCCTTACGTAGTTCAGGCTCAGGTTCGCTCGGGTATTTTCACTCTCCTTTTGCGCTCTAACTTTTGCCAAGGCCGCCCTTTGCGGGTTTTCAACCTTGCGAGCTCAGTTTTTATAATTTCAAATTTTCTGTGCTCTGAATTTTGCCTAGGTCGCCCTTTCGGGTTTTCGGCCTAGCGAGCCTCTCAGGGTAGTATTTCTTCAACTTGTCCATGTTGATCGGTTGGGAAAACTCCAAGCCATCTAGATCCATCAGAACCACAGCTCCACCTGACCAGATTGACTTGATGATGTAGGGACCAGTCCAATTAGGTCTGAACTTGCCCCTTGGGTCGTGGATGGGAGCTCGGTTGTCTTTGAGCACCAAATCTCCTTCTTCAAATTCCTGGACTTAACCTTCTTGTTAAAAGCCCGGGCGATTCTGCGTTGATAACCTTGGATGTGGTACAGTGCTTTCAACCTTCTTTCATCGAAAAGCATGAGTTCCTCAAATCTGCTTTGTTGCCAGTCTGCCTCGGCTATTTGACACTCGGCCAATACTCGTAATGACGGAACCTCAATCTCAATAGGTAGAACGGCCTCCATCCCATAAACCAACGAGTACGGAGTCGCCCCAGTAGAAGTTCTGATTGAAGTCCTGTAGCCCCACAGAGCAAACGGCAGCTTATCTGGCCAGTCCCGATAGGTTTCCACCATCTTCTGTAGTATGCGCTTGATATTCTTGTTGGCGGCCTCAACTGCTCCATTGGTTTGCGGCCGATAGGTAGATGACTTATGAAAAGCCACATTGTATTTCTCCAACAAATCAATCACCTCCTTCTTGAAGTGGGAACCATTGTCTGAAACGATTTCATTTGGGACCCCGTAGCGACAGATGATGTTGTTTCTGATAAACTTTGCGACGTGCGAAGCCTTCAACACCGCATAAGATTGGGCCTCAACCCACTTTGTAAAGTAATCTATCGCTACCAAGATGAACTCATGCCCATTCGACCCCTTCGGCGTAACTGCTCCGATCACATCAATTCCCCAGACTGAAAACGGCCATGGCGAAGTCATGTTGTACAGCTTTGACGGCGGGATGTTCATGCGATTTGCATGAATCTGACATTTGTGGCATCGCCGGACGAAACTAATACAATCCTCCTCCATGGTGGACCAATAATAACCCTGTCTGAGAATCTTCCGTGCCAACATTACCCCGTTCATGTGTGCACCGCATTCACCCCCGTGGATGGCTTCCATCAGACGCTTCGACTCTTCGGCATCAACACACAGTTTATGCATTCCCAGATGACCTCGTTTATACAGTTTACCCCCGCAGATGATGAACTGAACTGCCATTCTTCTGATTGCCCTTTTGTCTTTGGCATTTACCCCTGGCGGGTATGCTTCTTTCTCCAAGAAATTCCAGATGTCGTAGTACCAGGGGTGTTCGTCCTGAACTTCATCTATGGCTGCAATCGACTCATAGGCGGGCGCAAATTTCTGGTCAATGATGACTGGACGCATTCGGACTCCACGCGGGATGTCTATCATAGAAGATAGAGTTGCTAAAGAATCTGCAAACCTGTTGTTCTCTCTTTGTAGATGAGTAAAACTTAGCTTCTCAAACCGAGGAATCAGCACATCCAAGGTTTGGTGATACATCATCATCTTTTCCTCTTTTACTTTCCAATCTCCTTTAGCTTGAGACACAACAAGGTTCGAATCCCCAATGACGTCCAACCGTCTTGCCCCTAGTTCCAGGGCTGCTTCTAAGCCAGCGATACACGCCTCGTATTCTGCTTCGTTGTTCGAGACTTTGAATCGGAGTTTGAAGGCTAGAGGGATACGGGAATCATCGGGTGCTATCAGCAACACTCCGATCCCATACCCATGTTGATTTGACGCTCCGTCAAAGTACATCGTCCATATGCAGAATTGATTCATCTGGGAATAGGTACTCAACTGCTTCATCCCCCTCAATCGGGTGGTCGGCAAGGAACTCTGCCACTGCTCTGCCCTTCACTGACTTGCGCGTCACGTATGTGAGATCAAATTCGGAGAGCAACAGCAACAAACGAGCTAGCCTACCCGTAAGTGCTGGTTTCTCGAAAAGATATTTGATGGGATCGAGACGTGAAACCAGCATTACAGAGTGAGCTAACAGGTAGTGCCGCAGCTTCCTGGTAGCCCATACCAAAGCTAGACAAGCCTTTTCCAGCGGTGTATACCGGGTTTCATACTCCAGCATCTTCTTGCTGAGATAGTAGATGGCTTTCTCCACCTTATCTTCTGATTCTTGTGCAAGCATGCAGCCCATTGTGGTCTCAGTCACTGATAGATACAAAATCAACGGTTTCCCTGGTTCTGGTGGTGACAACACGGGTGGGTTCTGTAGATATTCTTTAATCTGTTCAAATGCAGCTTGGCATCGGCCGTCCCATTGGAACTTCTTGCCTTTCTTCAGGAGACCAAAGAGTGGTTCACAAGTCAAGGTTAATTTTGAGATAAACCGTCTTATGAATTGCACTTTACCCAGAAAGCCTCGCACCTCCTTTTCAGTCCTTGGTGGTGGCATTTCTAAGATGGCCTTGATTTTGGAAGGATCGACCTCGATGCCTCTTTGTGTAATCAGAAACCCCAGCATTTTTCCCGCTGTAACACCAAATGTACATTTCTGAGGGTTTAGCCGCAACCGGAATTCCCTGATCCTTTGGAAAAACTTATGCAAGGCGGTGTAGTGGCCCTCTCTTTCCTTGGACTTGACAATCATGTCGTCCACATACACCTCAACCTCTTTGTGGATCATATCATGTAGTATTGTGGTCGCGGCCCGTTGATAAGTAGCTCCAGCGTTCTTCAACCCAAACGGCATTACCCGGTAGCAGTATGTCCCCCACGGGGTGGTGAATGCAGTCTTTTCCCGGTCTTCTGGTGCCATCACTATCTGATTGTAGCCTGAGAAGCCATCCATGAACGAGAGCAATGCATGCCCAGCTGTGAAATCTACTAACTCATCGATGTGCGGTAGGGGAAAGTCGTCCTTCGGACTAGCTTTGTTCAAATCCCTGAAGTCTACACACACCCGGATCCTGCCGTCTTTCTTCGGCACCGGAACAATGTTGGCCAACCAAGTCGGATATTCAGATACCAGCAGGAAGCCTGCGTCAATTTGCTTGGTGACCTCTTCTTTAATCTTGAGAGCCCAATCCGGGCGGATCCTTCTGAGTTTCTGCTTGACAGGTCGGGCCTCGGGGTCAAGGGGGATCCGATGCTGTACAATCTCAGGATCGATTCCAGGCATGTCTTCGTAGGACCACGCGAAAACATCTTTGAAATCTTTTAATAAAGCGACTAAGCGCTCGCGTTCCTCAGAAGACAACGTGGACCCGATCTGGACCAGCCGCGGGTCCTCCTCAGTACCAATGTTCACGGAAATGATTTCGTCCATTAAGGGCTTAACAAATCTCTCTTGCTCATGCTCAATTAAACGTTGTAAAACCGGAGGAACTTCGTCCTCGTCGTTTTGATCAAAATTTTGAAAGTCTGAATCAATGCAATAAATTAGGGGCACAGAAAAGTAATCGGAAACCACAGATAGTTCATTCTCATTAAGTACATCCAAATCGTCCAATTCTTCTGTTACAACAGACTCAAAAGAAAAGGAAAAAGACGACCTGGACAGGACTGTGGCATCCGGGTTAACACCCCAGGAGTACCAGACTCAGACTCAGTCGAGCTGGAACCTGATTCCGACTCACAAGACTCGGTGGAATCAGACTCCGGCTCACTACCTGACCCGGAACTGCTGGATAGAAATCCCTCCTCGTACTGCCAAGTGAGAGAGGGTGCGATTGATGCATCCAAGATAGCTGCTGGTTGGCTCGCAGCCGTTTCATTCCCAATCATGGAACCTCGAAGTTATCCCCCAAGCACTCTTGGTCGATCGGAGGATCAGAGAGGAGACATGCCAGTGCTACCCCCATTTCAAATCTGTGCCCTCCGGATCCCCTGCTTTATTCTGCTCAACCTCAGTTGTTGGGTCTGTCTGCTCTGTGGCAACGTCATCCCCGGATAGTTGCAAATCGAAGAAGATTTCAAACCTGGTACGCGCTTCTTCTCCGCGTTTATCCATGGCTCTGGGAAGCCGCAAAATGGAAAATCTTCCCCCTCCCGGACAAAGCGTCCGTTCAGGGTACCCCAAATGGGCCTGTGCATTAAGTCAAACGGCTTCCCAGCCTGCTTCGCCCTGGCTCTGCCGGCCATTTCCTTTCCTTTCCTCACCCAGTCTTCTTTGGTGGGCAGATAACCCAGTCCAAAGGTATGCGGATTGTGTGGCACTTCGGCCAACGCTGCGACCCTTTCCTGCCGCTCTTCCTAATCCCATCCCGGGAATATGTTGTAGCTTGTTCATGAGGTAGACTGATTGGGCACTGACATACACACCCTCATTCACAGCCATAATGTTCTGTACTACCCGGGCCTCGGCCAAAGTGAATCCTGATAAGAAGACATCTTCTGTGCCATGCTCAATATCTAGGACCGGCGTAGATACCTCCGGAGGTGGGTGGATCGATGAATTCCCGAATACAGTGGCTACTCCCTTTCCATAGGGGTATTTCACCATCTGATGTAGAGTTGAGGAGACTGCCTTTACTTGGTGCAGCCACGGCCGCCCCAAGAGCAAGTTGAAGGTTGCGGGAACGTCCAAGACATGAAATTCGATGTCGTGTTGTCCTGGACCAACCTTAGTTTGGATCTTGACAATCCCCATCACTTCTCTACTCGTGTTATCATAAGCCTTGATCACCTGAGTTGTTGGCGTGAAGTCCGCGGGCTTTAACCCGATTGCATATGCCGTTCTGACTGGGCAGACATTAATAGCAGATCCGGTATCAACAAGTACCACCGGTATCCACTTGTCTCTACACTCAACAGAGATGTAGAGAGGTTTGTTATGGTTCACGCCCTCAGGCGGCAATTCCTTGTCTGTAAAGGTTAATGCCGGGGAACCCCCTCCCGGAAAGACCAGGCCGACCAGCTGCTCTGGTGTAGTATCGATGGAAAGTTTGGCTTTGTCCATAGCAGAAAGGACAGCCTGTCTGTGTACCCTTGAAGCCATAAGCAGTCCCCAGATGGAGATGTCTGCTTGTATTTTCTTTAACTGTCTCAGTACAGCCTCTTCTTCAATTTGCTTCTCTCTCTGTTTCTCTGCCTCTTTATCTTTCCCGGATGCCTCAGGTTGATCAAGGTGTGGGGGCTTGAAATACCGCCCACTTCTGGTCATGTGGTCCACCTCATCGAGGTACCAAGTATCATCTGGTTGAGTACCTGCCCAATCTTCATCCGTGTGGGCAAGACATAAGTCGTCGTCTTCCCACCACATCCCATTAGCATCTACCAGACACCTGTCTGGTTCCGGCATGTTTGTACTCTCGGTCTTTTCCTCCCTCATGCTCACAGCATGTCCTGCTTTCGTGCTCACAGCACTTTCAACTTTGATGCCCGCAGCATCTCCCGTTCCTGTGCACGCAGCACTTTCGACCCCTACATGGGCCTTCGCTTTTCGAATTCTCTCGGAATCGTCAAACTTTTGTTGTTCCGACTGCATCAGTACAGCCGGTTGTTCAACGTTCCCTGTATTCACAATCCCCGGATTCTGAACGAAATTATTAACGCCGGCGCTCTCCGGCGGTTGATTCTGACCCTCGGCCCTTCCGGCCATCAATGATACTCTCGCCCCTTCCGGGCCCTGTTGAAATTCTACAATGTCCGGCTGATCATCTAACCACCCGGTGACTTCTGCCGTCTCCTCATAGTCATACCAGTTGATTGCAGCATCTGCTGGTTCTTGCTCGTTGAAAAACTGAAGGTTGGCGAAGTCCTCCTCCACCGTTGTCAGATCATCCCCTGCTGATTCAAGTTTGTCCCCCCGGATCATACACAGTTCAGTCTTCTCCGGTAGCCCCACACTCAGCTTAGGCTGGCCCATTGTCAAGATATATTCACTCGGATCATAAGCTCTTCCAGCTGGACTCTCAGATTGCTCCATTCCAAACTCAACAGTTTTGCTCTCTTCGGAGGCCTGCCCCATTTCATTTTCGGTGGTCACCACCTTTGGCTCGGATGGGGTTGTGAAGGTGTCCAACACGCACAAGTCAGTGCTGTCAGGAAGGATCACCTCCGGCTTAGGTAGGTGGGAGGGAGTTATATAGATACTAGGGTCGTAAGACACGCCCCCAGTTTGGATGAGGTTGACTCTTTTGGGTGGATCTTGGTTGTGTTTGGGGAGTGGGTTGTTTGTGACATTGGGTCCCTCGGGGGGTAGAATGATATTTTTGTCAATGAGGTCCTGAATCTCATGACGCAGCCGGTAACACTGGTCTGTGTCATGACCATGCTGCTGGTGGTATGTGCAATATTTGGCTGGGTTGTGGGAAGGGGGAAGTGGGTTTGGTAGGGGCCTCGGTTCCAGGGGTTTCAGATGCCCCTTTCTGACTAGAACCCCGAGGACTTTAGACAAAGGCATATATAGTGGGGAGAAGGTTCGTTGGCCTCTGGGTTGGTATCTTGAGGCTTGGTTACTGCTCCCAGATGCATCAGAAAAAGGTGTGGCCGCTGCGGGCCTTGGTTGAGAAGGGGGAGTAGTGGTGACCATACCGACCTCTGGAGTCCTTGTATTGGCAGAGCCACTCGGGCCCGCATTGTTATTTCGGTTGAACGTTCTTCGGGGCTGCTCCCGGTCCTGATCAATCAATCCTTGCTTCATTGCGTCTTCGATCTGTACCCCCATCTCGTGTAAATCTGAGAATGTGGGGAAAGGGAGTACGATCATTTTCTGCATTAGCTTGGGTTGGAGATTGCGCACAATCATCCGGATTTGATCTTTATCAGTTGGCCTCAAGGTCATCATCGATGCCTTGGCTCTCCACCGAGTGACAAAGTCAGAGAAGGTCTCTTTCTGTTCTTGCCTCGTTGTCTCGAGATCACGTGTTGTAATCTCGATCTGAGTATTATATGAATATTGTGCAACGAAGGCCTCGGCTAGCTCATCCCAATTCCTCTTCACATCATCTTCTAATTTTGCGTACCAGATGGCCGCAATCCCTGACAAGGTTCTGCCGAACAAAGAAAGCTTCTGTGATCGGGTCAAGCCCATCGGCCTTAAGATGTCGGAAAATAGCCGGAGGTGGACCATGGGGTCCCCGGATCCATCAAAGCGATCGATCTGGGGCATTTTAAATCTGTCCGGCAATGTCACGGCCACGTCAGTATAGCCGTCTTCAATATCTGGGATGGCCTTCACCCCTTGCGACTTTTTGAAGAGCTTCTCCAACTTGCTCAATTTCAGAGCTGTATGATCCACCTCGAACTCGAATGGAGATTCCGGGTGATTAGGTGTAAGATTCTTGGACAGTTGCGGCGGAAGCGGGGGCGGAGCCAGCCCCGTTGGAAGACTCGTGTCCTCTTGAGTGTTTTGGAAGTTTGGCAGAGCGTTCTGTGGATTTGGGAGGGTATTCTGGGTGTTCTGGGCATTCTGGGGATGTGGAGGAGCATTTTGGCCAGTGGGTATCTGTTCAGGTAGTGGAGCCCCTGGAGGAGGAGGAACCTGATGCGCCCCTAGTGGAGGAGGGACCTGGTGTGAAGCAGATGCAGCATTCTGCTGTTGTAATCTGGTGATCAGCTCAGACTGCTGGGCCATGACAGCGGCCTGCTGTTTAGAAAATTCCGCCTGGCGGATAGCATCGTCTTGCATTTGTTTCATGCTCTCATTCATCTGGCGGACCATCGCCTCCATAGCTGATGTATTCTGTTGTTCCATCTGATTGACTGGTATGTCTTCTGATGCAGTAACCCACGGTTCTGACAGCCTCTGTTCTGATACACTACGTTCCCTGGGCTTTCTCCTCTTTCTTCTAACAATTGGGGGTAGAGAGTGGAACACTGGATGTCCGTCAACGAGATCCTCGGATCGGCTGAGTCGGCGACCTCGTGTCCAAAGTGCTTGGGGGAGATCTACGGGTTCGGAAGCAATCGTGCTACAAACCTGCCCTAGCAAAAAGATAATAAAGCAAAAAGGAAATAAATAACCAGAAAAACGGGCAGCATAACAGCTTAAATTGAATACACCACACACAGTCGGGTATACAACAACACACAGTTGGTAAGCTGGCTATACACTGTCCTCAAACACTGGTCAATATTCCTGTATCACTGTCCTCAAAACTGAATCCTGATACCCGCAGATACCTGATTTCTCAAATAACTGACTGATGCCCGCAGGCGTGATGCCCGCAGGCCTACTGCTCAAAACTGATGAACTGATGCCCGCAGGCCTGATGTCCGAACTCACAAACTGATGCCCGCAGGCCTGATGCCCAAACTCATGACTGATACATGCATTCCTGTAGAGACGCACTCTAAAGCACATAGCAGATAAGTGAGAGCCAAAACACCCCTATGTTGGGGTAGGGTTTCCCTGTCCTATTTTGTCAGGAGCTAGGGTTTCACTACGCACGCAGCGGTTTCAAACAACCTATAAACGGGTAAGCAACCTGTCCTAGTTTGGAATGGTCACTATGGATCCGAATATGCACTAGGTCGAATGGTCAAAAAGGGTGCCCCGGTAAAACCGGGGTTTGTGTTCCCATGCTGTCAGAGCCCAGAGCCGATCAGCCTTACGGACATGACTTGACAAGACAAGCCTCCGGCAAATCGTTCGGGAATGGCATATGGCAAACACGGTGTCCTAGGCGCACCAATGCAAATGCAATGCAAAGAAACACACAAGTGTAGTCAAAAGCAGATATCATGAGTTCGAGTCAAGTTCTCTAAATCCCCAGCAGAGTCGCCAGAAACTGTAGACGTCCCCGAACGCCCCGGGAGGGTTAAGTCCCGTTCTGTTCATATTGGGGTCACTACAGTTCAAGGACTCAAATGTCACGGTTCTTAATCTTGAACCAAAGAGTCCAAATCCGGCAAATCGTTTTGAAAACAGATTTTTTGAAAGAAGTGCCAAACATGGACTGCTTTGCCAGATAACAGAGTCGCCACCTAAATATTTTTTAATGGGAAATTTAGGAAACCCTGACTCGGTGCCAAAGGCCACGTGTCCGTCATCACCAAAGTTGGCTCGGGAACTTGGGTACTATTGGGGAAGGTCACTTCGTGAGCACCCCCGCTCGCCCGGTCAAAAACCGGCCTCTACTAACCATGATATCTGTTTTTGAAAACATTGTATGTTCTTGTACCGGTTATTAGCCTAGGTTACTATGTGATGCTCGCAGTAAATAAGTATAGACCGGGCCGCCTGAATTGGAACAAAACATCTCATGTTTGTTTGTTTGAAAATGGTTTGATGGTGCTACCCGCAGGTAGGCTAAGACGCGGATTTGCCACCCTCAGGTGGGCTAAGAAAACATGATTTTACCACTGTCTAGTGGGCTTAAAACAAACATTTGATGAATTGTCCAATCCAAGTAACTCAACCTCCACCCACAGGCATTCAAGGCAGTTATATCACATAAGCATTAGCCTCATGGTAAGCATGCTATCATGGCAACACTCACACGCATGCAAGGATGCTAAAGCATAAAACTCACCGAGTACTCCAAGCCAAAACAGAAAACGATTAGAAATCATGCATGATCCTAATTATACAGAAATGCCTAATGCAACACATGCAATAATGCAACTATAGCAGGCTCGGCTATTCTAAACATGGCATATGGAATGCTACAACTAACATGTATTCAATTTGGAATTGAAATACAAATGCAGTTTGTATGATGCGCCGAGCCCGGTGCGTGCAAAACAGATGAATGATGCAAACATGCTGTCATACTGTATGCTAATTGAAATATGCCCTAATCTAACCATCGTAAGCGGGTAAATAAAAGGGAGAAAGAAATGGGGTTGGAAGACATACATCACACTCACCCACACTTATTACAGTTATGCCCTCGCGCAGAGGGTCCGAATAAATAATAATACAGTCCGAAATGAAAGAATAATACAGATTTCTAATTAATTACAATTAACTAAAAAAAGTAAAACTGGCTGCAAGCCAGGGGCTGCCTCGCTTCTGATGAATATGTATTGCGGGCTGCCTGCGCGGAAATCCACTGGGATGCCCAATTAGCCTCTGTTTGCACTTTTCTCGAAATGCGTGCCAACTCTGAAAAGTTGTTGATTCCTTTTTGCTGCAACAGAGAGCAGGAAAAGGGCATAGCAATGTATTTCACAAATATATGCATGCCTCGATCCTCGTGCCACCAATCACGCATATCGATGCATGATGGCCGAGGAATCGGATTGCACAACTCAATATAGAATGAATGCAGATGAATGCTACAACAAAACCTAACTCCATCATGGGTATCCGGAGTGTCGGTGACTGGGAATTGAGACCCGTTCCGTCACTCGGAGTACGAAACGTGCCTCGTTTCCCGTGCCCGGGCTAACTCCTATCCCGAACACGATGCAATATGCATGATATGCATGAAATGCAACTAAGATACAGCCTAGTATGCACAATGCTGATGAAAATGAGATGTCTCGAAATGCGTACACACGGGCACGCAAACCAAGAAAATACATGAATGCAATCTAAGATGCAACCTGGTATGCACTATGCTGTGAAAATGAGATGAAAATGAGACGCCTCGAAAAGCGTGCACGTGGGCACGCAAACCGAGGCGATGATGTGAAATGCAAATCGGATAAAATCGAAGTGCCTCGAAATGCGTGCCCACAGGCACGTAAACCGAGGCGATGATGTGAAATGCAAAATCGGATAAAACCGAAGTGCCTCGAAATGCGTGCCCACAGGCGCGCATACCGAGGCGATGACAAAATGGAATGAAATGGCATACGGAATGCCACGATGGGCTTACACCAACATGGGAGAGCCTCAGCTCACTCACATAGGAGGCCGTCGGATAAGAATGAAGTGCCTCGAAATGCGTGCCCACAGGCACGCAAACCGAGGCAATGATAAAATGAGACGGAAATGCAAATTGGGCTTACACTAACATGAGAGGGCCTCAGCCGCACTCACATCAGATGCCGTCGCGTAAAACAGAGGTGCCTCGAAGTGCGTGCCCACGGGCACGCACACCGAGGCATGGCCCGAAGGCACGAAATAGCACGGGAAATGATATGCAAGTATGGCAAACCAAATTTCAGCACCTAAATAAAGGGGAAAACAGCCCCGAAATGATACAAAATGACAACCAATGCATGAAATCAACCCGAAATGTGATTTTAAGTACCCGAAATGGCCTATAGCCATACTAAACATGCACAACATGATCATGACATGCAAACCAGTAGCAAGGCAGCCCCAAATATGGCATTTTTTCAGTACAAAGCAAAGCTAAATAACAACCACAAGCATGGCAAAAATAGCTTGCAAAAATGGGGAAAAGAGGAGAATTACAAAGCAAGTAGTATATACAATGCTCAAACTGAAAAACAGTTCTACAAAATTAAAGAGGGGCCAAAAACATGCATATTTACAGTAGATGAGATCCCCTAATTCAGTGTGTAGATATGCTTAAAATAGCATGCAAAAATGAGCCAATAAAGGGCTACAACATGAGGTACCATAAGCAATGATCAAACAACTTTGGACCCTTAACAAAACATGAAGAATGAGTTATTCTAAGACACTTTCTAAGCCTGATGAAGGCTCAAATCAGTAGCTAAGCAAGCCTAACAAAGCATGCAATTTTACGGAAAATATGGGGGATACAACATGAGGTACCAAAACCAGTCATCAAATGGCCTAAGGCCCTTAACAAAACATGAAGAATAGGAAAAAATAAGGCTCTGTCTAGGCCTGATGAAGGCTGAAATCCGAAGCATGGTGAGCTTAAAAAAGCATGCAAAATGGGATTGTGACAAGAATTCAAAGCAAGTGATATGTAGAGCAAGAAAACCAGGTTGAGCCCTTCTTCAATGTTGAATAGGGGCTCAAAATAAGCACAATATCAGTATGTTTGAATGCTCCAACTCGATCACAAATAGGCCAAAACAATCATGCAATTTTACGGTAAAATGGAAGCATTTCAAAGGAAGTGCATGACAGAGAAGCCAAACATGGTTGAGCCCTTCTTCAATGTTGAAGAGGGGCTCAAAATAAGCCCACTCACAGTATATAGTATGCTCGAAAACAGATCACACATAATCCAAACAAAGCATGCAATTTAATGGCATAAAGAGTGATATTGAAGCAAGTGTATGAAGGAGACACCAAACAGGGTTGAGCCCTTCTACAATGTTGTAGAGGGGCTCAAAATAAGCACAAAACCAGAGGGGTCAGAGCCCAAAACAGATCACAAGTAGGGTAAAAATTTGAAGCAAAATTATGCAAGAAAAAGGGAAATGGTGACTTACCCTTGAAGACTACACTTTTGCTTCCTCTTGCCTTGATGAAAGTTGCTTCTAAGCCTCTGAGGAACACTCCCTTGCTGCTGGAATGGAATTGGTGAAGGTGGAGCTTAGGGTTGTTGAAGGATTGAGCTAGGAACTTGAAACTTTTTTAGGGTTTTGGAGTTGGAGATGAGCTCAAACGGAGAAGAAGTCTTGAGGAGAAAATGTCTAACCCTAGCAAAGGAGGAGGACAACCCTTCAAATAGGCAAGAAAGGGTGTAAAAGCGGAGGGAAATGGAGGCAAGATTTCCCTCCCAAAATATCCCCCGGATGCCCGGGATATTTTGAAAAAATATCCGGACAGCTGGAAAGGGCTGGAAAGCAGAAAGCTGGCCGGCCAGGTAAATTTCTGGGAGGTGGCCGGCCGGCCACCCCACCTGGTCGGCCAGCCACTCACCCTGGCCGGCCGGCCATGGCCCAAAAATGAAGTGCAAAATTGCTGGCCGACCACCATGTGTTGGTGTCCTCCCAGGTGTGTAGAATAAGGTTCCAAGGTCGGAAATTGGCAACACTGAAGCAGGAGCCACAACATAGAGCTTGAAGGAGAGGCTCAAAAATGAAATTCTGAATTGCTGGCCGACCACCAACTTTTAGGGTCCTCCCAGATGTGTAGAACAAGGTTCCAAGGTCGGAAATTGGCAACACTGAAGCAGGAGCCACAACATAGAGCTTGAAGGAGAGGTCAAAAATGAAATCCACAATTGCTGGCCGACCACCAACTTTTAGGGTCCTCCCATGTCCCCTGATCACAGATATGTAGCTTTGGTTGGAAGAAAATGGGCCTAGGGTGTTCAACATTAGCCCGGAAGTGAGCAAAACGGGCGCCGGAGGAGCGAAACTGGTTATCTGGGATAATTGCTGGCCTCCCACCCCCCAGTGATCTTCCTGGTGTTGAAACAGAGGTACCTGCCAAAATTGAACAAAAACTAATGAGAAATGAACGCTCGGGGCCCAAACCGCGCAGTTCGGGGTCCCGAAAATGGGCTGTAGGCACCGGAAGTGGTGTTCAGCAGCGAAGTGGGTATCAGAGACCCCAGTGTTCCTCGGAATGACAAATCAGAGGCACCTGCCAAAAATCGGAGAAAATCGATGCAAAATGAAATGCTCGGGGGCCAAACCGCGAGGTTCGGGGCCCGAAAACCGGCTATAAGCACCGAAAGTGGCATACAGCCACGAAGTGGGCATCAGGGGCCCCAGTGTGCCTCGAAATGATAAAACAGAGGCACATGCCAAGAAACGGAGGAATCGGAGACGGTTGGGCGGTCCCGAACCGAGGCACACGGCCTGACGGCTCCAAAAACCGGGAACCGGGCTCCGAAATGGGCAAAATGGCCTACGGCCACGAAAAGTAGCCCACGGCCACCGAGAAATAGTCTACAGGACTACTCCCTTCCCTCAGGAAAGAAAATAGAGGAAATCGAGTCTGGTTCGCAAACCGAGACAAGGCACAGAAGAGAGTTCGGAAGTCCGGAGGCAGGGCGCACGGCCGCGACTCTGGGGCTTCTGAACGAGCACGATATGCAACACCACCGAGCGCTCAATCGGTGACGTCTGAGTCTTAAGGTCGGTCAAAAATGGGGTGTCTACAGGAAGCTAATGCAAGATTATTCACGATCTTTGTTGATGATCTACCTAGATTAATGAACTTGAAGAGGTTGAGGGAAATATTCAGGAAGTTTGGAGTGGTGAAGGATGTCTATATTCCTCTAAAGAGAAGGAGAGTGAGGAACACTAGGTTTGCTTTTGTCCGGTATGATTGTGAAGTGGCAGCAGAAGTAGCAGTGCAGAAGGCTAATGGGATATGGGTGGATGATAAGAAACTGGCCGTGAAGCACGCAGATTACGGCAAGAAAGTTATGGAAGTCAAAACCCGATATCCTCCTCAAACACTAGGTTTTCCACATGGTGGAAGGGGTGAGGGCGGTGTGTGGAAGCCAGTAGCAGGTGTTCGGACGTATGCAGAGGTCATTAAGAATAGTCATGGTATGGAAAGTGGAAGGGTGTCTGTCCAGGCAAAGGAAGTCAGAAACGGGTGGCTAAATGAAAGTGTGGTGGTTCGTCTTAAAGTTGAATACGCCAATGTTAATATTAAATATGAATTACAGCAGAGGGGCATGGAGAATGTGGTAGTGAGGGATGGAGGAGGTCGAGATGTATTGTTAACATTTAATTCTAAGGAGTGTATGGAAGATAGTGTGGAAACTGTGAAGGAATGGATAAGGGATTGGTGCGAGGAAATTGTGATGTGGAATCCTGATGTTCACAGTGGAGGTGAGCGTAAGGTGTGGGTCTGCTGTTTTGGGATCCCATGGAGTTTATGGAATAGAACAACTTTAAATAGAATTGGGAAGGTATGGGGGGAGGTTATTGGTATTGAAGGTGATATATGCAGTCCAGAATCGTATGAATATGCTAGGATTCAAATTTTAACAAAGTGTATGGAGCCTATTAATAAAGTAATCAATCTGGAGTGCAAAGGGTATTCCCATACTGTGACAGTGTGGGAACATTTAGCTGGGGTACCACAGATATTGGCTGGGAGGAGTGAGAGCTCTATGGAACATGGAGGGGTAGGAGTCTGCAGTTCAAATAATGGTGAGAAGGTGGATGTAGAAGATGATAATCGGGATGGTGAGTCAGCTAGGGAGCTGGACCAATCAAAGGAGGTGTGTATTGGGGTTGGGCCAGAAAGAGTGAGGTGTAGCAATGAGGTGGAGATGGGGTCACCAAGGCAGTCTGAAACTGTGGTACCAGAGTCTACTGGTAGTGAGATCGAGGGTATAGCAGATAGCATTATGAAAGTAGCTGGGAGCATAGGCAACGGCTGTGAGTTGGTAGGTCAGAAAAGTAAGGAGCAGTTTGTCATGAAAGGTGCTGGTAAAAGCTTGAGTGGATCTAGTTTGCTCAAACCGGGGGTACATTTAGAGGTGGTGCTGGGTCGGACTAATGGGGTGGGCCCAAGTAATGGGCTTGTGGATATGAGAGCAGGGAGGGAGTCGCAAACTCAAGGCTCCAAGGCTGGTTTTCTAAGAGGATTTCAGGTTGAAAAGAGCCCTTTAATAATATGTTCTGACTTATCTGAATCACAGTGCAACGAATTGAGCTCAAGGAAAAAACTCTAGAAGAGTAGAGGGAAGAAGAGAGTTGTAACGAAATCCAGTGGGAAGAAAATCAGGGAGATGAAGCAGGGATATCTTAAGCTTCCAAAAAGCCATAATCATAGAGGAGCATCTTCTACTAAATTGGGACCGAAAGAAGCAATATGGAGAGCAGCAGCTGCGGCAACAACAGGTGCAGATTCAACAGCTAGTGGAGTAGCTAGAAGCAGATCGTTGCTTAAAGAGGCTCAGGGAACTATTCAGATGGGGAAGCTATTGGGTATAAACTATAAAGGTAAAGAAGAGGAAGTGATGATGAAAATCTTGGACCTTGAGACAAAGGATAGAGTAAGAAGGAGAGGGGATGTAGTCCCTGCAGATTAATTAGATCTTGGAGGGTCAGAGTTCAGTGTAAATGGTTATGATGAAGCTACTAACATGGAATGTCAGAGGTTTGGGGAGAAAGGAAAAAAGAAGTAAAATTAAGAGGTTGTTGAAGGATAGAGGTATTGATATAGCTCTCTTTCAAGAAACAAAGAAGGCCTCCATGTCCGAAATGGAGATCAAAGAGATGTGGGCTAGGGATAGAATGGAATATATGACTGTGGATGCTGAGGGCTTTGCTGGTGGCCTATTATGCATTTGGGATCCAGGAGTTTTTCAGATGTCAAGTTGCTGCTGTAATAAAAGGTTTGTTCTCCTCTCTGGGTCATTATTCTTCTCTTTTGATTGTGTCTTGATCAATGTGTATGCACCAAATGAAGTGGGCCAGCGAGGTAAACTGTGGGAGTGTCTTCTAAAGTTAAAGGAGGAGTATTCTAAGCCCTGGTATATAGGGGGGGACTTTAATGAAATTAGAAAGATTGGTGAGAGGAAAGGCTGCTCTAGGAGGGATAAGGGGATGAAGGAGTTAAATGATTTTGTGGATAGAAGTGAGTTGAACGATTTGCCTTTATTAGGCCGCAGGTTTACATGGTGTAATGCTAGGGAAGGGGAGAAATGGAGCAGAATTGATAGGGCTTTGGTGGATCCAAGATGGGTGGAATCATTTAATTTGAAGTTGTGGGGACTTCCTAGAGTCTTGTCTGATCATAGTCCTTTACTACTTATGGAAGATGAAAGAGATTGGGGCCCTAGGCCCTTTAGGTTTGGTAATGCTTGGATGTTACACCCAAAATTCTTACCTTTTGTGGAAAAGTGGTGGAGGGAGCATCAGGTGGAGGGGTGGCTGGGTTTAGGTTATTTCAGAAACTGAAAGAGTTGAAATTAGCACTCAAAAAGTGGAATAGTGAAGTGTTCGGTAATGTAAATATCAAGTTGAAGAAGGTAGAGGAGGAGCTTCATATGATTGATTTGTTAGCAGAGGAAAGAGAGCTTGAAGAGGCAGAAATAAGTAGAAGAAGAGAGGCTAGAGTTGAAGCTGGATATTTAACAAGAATGGTGGAAAGGTTGTGGTTCCAAAAATCAAGGCTTAAATGGAATTTTTATGGTGATAAAAACACAAGATATTTTCATGTGTTAGTGAAATATAGGCAGGGGCGTAATGAAATCAATACTCTAACTGTTGGTGATGTGGTGGTTAATGACCCGTGTAGAGTCAAGCTTGAGGTCCTAGCTTATTTTCGGAAGCAGTACTCTGAGGATTGGCAGAATAGGCCTGTATTGGTAAGTCCATTCAAGTCAGTGAGGGATAGTCCTTGTTTTGATATGCTGGAGGCAGAGTTTACTGAGGCAGAGATATGGGATGCTGTCAAGGGTTGTGATGGGAACAGGGCTCCAGGTCCAGATGGTTTCAACTTGGCTTGCATTCAGAAACTGTGGAAGGTAATGAAGTCTGATGTGCTGAATTTTGTGTTTGATTTCCATAAGAATTGTAAGTTGGTCAAAGGAATTAATAGCTCTTTCATCACCTTGGTACCTAAAAAGGAGAATCCAATGGGGTTGGCGGATTATAGACCTATCAGTTTGGTTGGGTCGATGTATAAAATTCTGTCTAAGGTTCTTTCCTCAAGGCTGAAGGCAGTGATCCCTTAGATCGTAAGTGAAAACCAATCAGCTTTTATTGGAGGGAGGAATATTCTGGATGGTGTTTTGGTGGCCAACGAGGTTGTTGAAAGTTGGAAGAAATCTAGAAGGAAAGGAGTGATTATTAAGTTAGATTTTCAGAAAGCTTATGATTCATTGAATTGGAATTTCTTACTATCCATGTTGGTTAATTTTGGGTTTGGGGGAAAATGGGTGGAGTGGATTAAGGTATGTATTACCTCAACTAGGCTTTCGGTGCTTGTTAATGGATCTCCTACTGAGGAGTTCAGTCCACAGAGAGGACTGAGACAAGGGGATTCATTGTCCCCATTTTTATTTATCATAGCTGCAGAGTGCCTAAGCATTTTGTTCAATAGAGCTTTGGATCTGGGACTAATAAAGGGGGTTAGGATTGGCTCAGATGGGTTAGTCCTTACTCATCTCCAGTTTGCAGATGATTCTCTGTTATTGTGTGAAGCTGATGTTATGGAGATAAAGAATGTAAAGAAGATTCTGAGGTGCTTTGAGTTGTTATCAGGGTTGAAGATAAATTACCATAAAAGTGTAATTAGTGGTGTGGGTATTCTAGAAGAGGAAATGGCTGAGTACGCATCAGTGCTAAACTATGAAGTTAAATGTTTGCCGTTCAAATACCTTGGTTTACCGTTGGGGGCTAACCCAAGTAGGAAAGCAACTTGGCGGCCTATACTAGACAAATTCATAAGCAAACTAGCTGGTTAGAAAAGGAAACTGTTGTCATTTACTGGGAGGCTTGTTTTAATCAAATCTGTCATGTCCTCGCTGCCTATATACTATATGTCATTGTTTAAGTTGCCACAGGGGATTGCCAGAGAATTGGAAAAGCTTCAATCTTCCTTCCTGTGGGGGGGGGATCTGAATTGAGGAGGAGGGTTCATCTAGTAAAATGGAAGGAAGTGGCGAAGCCTGTAGACCAAGAGGGCGTGGGGGTTAGGAGAGTGAAGGAAGTAAATAGTTGCCTTATGTTGAAATGGTGGTGGAGGTTTAGAGTGGAAAATAAAGCTTTGTGGATGAAAGTTTTGAGCAGTAAATATAGGCTTGAGGAGGGGAGTTGAAGCCCTCAAGTAATCTCTAATGTGAGATGTTCTAAAATGTGGAAGGATATATTATTACAATCTGTACAGAGTAGTAGTTTAGTGGTAAGTTTTCTGGACAATTGTAAGGTGAAAGTGGGTAATGGCCATAGAATCAAGTTTTTGAAGGATAAGTGGTGTGAAAACTTGAGCCTTAAAGATGCATTTCCACTGTTGTACAGGGTAGTAGTTGATACGAGAGTGACTTTATCTGATATGATGATCAGGAAGGAGGAAGCTGGTGAATGGTCATTTCAGTTTAGAAGGGCGCTGTTTGATTGGGAAAGAGCGGAATTAAGCAGATTGGTGAGTCAGATTGAGGCAGGGCCTAATCTTAGGTGTTGCTTAAAAGATACTCTTGTATGGAAAGCCTCGAAATCTGGAATTTTTTCAATTAAATCTATATACAAGCTCTTGGTTGAGGGATCCAGTAATAGCAGCACAGCTAGCAAAAGGATTTGGGTTAAACATGTCCCACCTAGAGTTCAATTTTTTGGTTGGCTTGCTTGGAAAGGAAAACTAAAGACGGCTGAGTTTATGCACAGGATTGGTGCTCTGCCTGCTGGTGCATCTGCAGAGTGTTGTCTATGTAAATCTGGAGCTGAGTCTCTCATACATGTGCTTTTCTTATGTCCAGTGGCTTGGAGAGTGTGGTATGAAATGATTAGATGGTGGAAGATTCAAGGAGCACTGCCAGCCTCAGTGGAGGACATGCTTGAATGGTGGGCAGGGGTGGGTCTTAACAAAAAGGAAAGAATGATGTGTACTGCCCTTCCTCTTCTTGTGATGTGGTCTCTATGGAAACATCGGAATGAATGTTTATTTCAGGAGGTTATCCCAAGTGTGGATGGAATTACGGATCTGATTAAGTTAAAAATGGCTGTCTGGTTTAAGGAAGCATTTAAGGAACATATGTTGTCAGTTCATGATTTCATTTTTAATCTACAGGGTATCAGATTCAGTTTGGGAGGTGGTTTCAGAGAGTGAAGTGTATGAGGAGGCCTATTTTTTCTTATTAGTCCTATTGCAGATTACTCTTGGTTGGCATGCTAGTCAGCAGGGCTGTGTCTCAATCTGTGCAGTATAGTCTCTGCTGTGTGTAAGGAAGTTTCTGCCTCTGTTTATGCAGCTAGAAGGCACTTGTCATTAGTTTTTGCAATTTTGTCTTCATGTCCTGGTGTTGGTTGGTTAGATGGTAGTTGATGTGTGCTTTACTTCTCTATAGGATTTCAGTTCTTTTAACCATTGGTTCTGATTGATCTGCTTAAATTTCCCCTGCTATTTAGATGGCTCTCAATCTGTGTTTTTGCTAGTCTTGCTGTTTTCAGCTCACGGGAGTTTTTGTGGTGCAAAGGGTTGGAGATGAAGGTTTGTTTGCTGAAATTTTTTGATGGTTAGCTGCACTGTAGACAGGTTTGGGTGCTGAGTGGTGGGCTACCTGCTGGGGTGTGCAATCTGCTTATTCTGGTGTACGCTGTTAGATTGCTCTTGTGCTGTGTATATTGTTTTCTGTTTCTCTTTGGTTTTTCCTCTGTGTTGGATTCTCTCCAACTGGAGCTCCGAGCTTAATGTAGCTCCGAGCTCCTCTTTATTGATGTACTCGTTTTATGATTTCATCAATAAAGATTTTTTCTTACTGATCAAAGAAAAAGTTGACTTAAAGTGGAAAAGGTTAACTGTTACAATTAAAAATAAATATTATATTTCCAAAATATTCTCATTGAGATCTACCAAACAAGAACTGAGAAATTATTTGTTTATTAGTATTATCGTATCATCATTTAGAGGGAAAAATAAGCAAATTAAATTAATATAAATCACACATTGATTTTATTTTATCACTTGAATAATCGGAAAACACCTTTTCAACAAGAAAAACCCAACAAATAATGGTATAAAACACAAGCTAACTAAGCATGTCCACCAAACACAATGCCGGATTGGAGTTTATTCTCTAAAGAATTCAGATAACTTATAGTCTAGCAAGCAACAGTGTTTCTTGCAACATTATTCAACATTTCAGAAATCACACAATCACATAAACTTCTTACATTTAAGAGCAAACCCCACATGATCATATGACATCCAAAGGAGTTGGGGGCTCAATACCACCAAATAACTTCTTGCACATAAACACACACAAGGAAAGAGATTCAAAGGATTGGCATTCAATCCTTGAGCCAAAGCATGCATTTAGTCCAAGACCCATTACTTGAGAGGAATGGGTTGGACCAATAATGAAATGAGATGGTCCTTGGTCCAGTTGTGTGGAATGCCATGCCCATCTCCATACTGGTAAAAGCATTGAGCTGTTCGGCCAAGATTTGGATTAGCACTCAAAAATGGTTCAGAGAAGGGATAGCTTTCAAACATGCCTTTGTTCATAGTCTTCCATGTCTCATGAACCAAATTGTTTATGTAATCTCGAGCAACTTCTTCAGAAGCTCCAGTTTCATTCATGTAGCACTGGACTGCCTTGAGATTATCTCCTCTTGCCAATTCATCCTACACCATAAAAAGTATTCTAAATTAATCGTTATGCATGGCAATAATGCTAACACAATGTATATTGTATAGTTGAGATTCATCTTGAATGTGATGTGGGTCACACTTGAAAAAATATCTCAATCACACAATACACTTTCTATGCATTTTTTGTGTTCCATTTTTGTGCACTTAGCATTATTGATGCTTTGATCTCTTTTCCTGTTTGTGATGATTTTCTTGGTACAAATAAAATTAAATAGGAAAATGATATTCATGAAGTAATATATAGAAACTCTCATCTATTCTAGATATGTTTGACTCTATATACACATGACATTTATTGTATGGATTCAAGTAAGAAACAAAATTAACAGTGAAACCCATCTTATGTGATACGGGATTCTTTGTTATCTATCCCAAAATGCACTCTTAGCCATACAATTGTAGTTGTAAGGTGTTTGCAGATTCATGTAACAATGTATGGTTAAAGACCAATTGAAGCATCTGTTATAATAAAAATTTTAGAAATAAAAAACCCCTAACCTATCTGGTGATATATAATAGCCCTCAATTAAATAAAACATACCGAGGAGGTTCCCAAATCATTAGTGAGTCGAAGAAGCATGGAGGAGCAACGCATGATACTGGGCAGCTTGTCTATGTAATGTAAAGCCTCCTCATTAATATTTTCAGTGGTTAAGAAATAACTTGTGAAGAGCGCGAGAGGTGCTCCTATGGAAACCACTGCATTGTCAAGATACTCCCCCAATGTTGGCTTGTACCCACTATGATACCACTTTGCCTCTTTTAGACATGCTTTCAACAGATCAGCCCACTAGGACAACATAAATATTAAAGTCTAATTGGGTCACTGCAATATATAAGAGTTTTAGAAATCAAGTTATTTTATTTTAAAAATTATAAATTTTGTTACAAAAAATATTTAGGAATTAATTTTAGTTGTCGCAAAGACAGTTGCTAAAAGATTGTTTGGAAAAATTAAAAAATGAGTTTTTAGGAATAAATTTTTGAACATGTCGCTAATAAATATACTTTTAGGAACAAAATAACTTAGTCCAAAAAATGTTTGTTTTTTTAAGACAAATATATGATGCAAATTTAAATTGAATGTGTAGTATGAGTCAAAATGAATCTTATCTACATATGTTAAATTTTGAATAATTTTCTGAATAAAAAATTTGAGTACAAGTGAATATGAGCAAAGATATTCAAATTTGAAACCAAAACAAGTAAATTATGCTCTAAAAATAAGGGTAAATTACAAATATACCCGTGATGTTTGATTAAAATACGAATCGCTCCCTGTGATTTTGGAAATTACATTTCACTCCCGAAATTTTTAATTTCATAACAAATCGCCCATTTTAATAATAAATTATTAAGTCAATTAATAGTTTTTAATGATGTTAGAAATATGTTTCAATTAATAATTTAGGTAATTTTATTATTGTATATGAGAACAATTATGAATTTCATTTTTTCAGTTAATTTTGTTAAATAAAAAATTATGACATGAGGGTATTCGTAATTTTTTAAATTATAAGGGGCAATTTATATTTTAATGAAATCTCAAGTTGTGTATTTGTAATTTATCATAAAAATAAATAACATTGCATGTCATTCTTCATTAAAGTACATTGGGTTTTGGTCTTGTCTCCAAAGAATATATGATTAGTAATGCTAAAGAAACTGAAAAATATGTTTAAAAAATATTACCACTATTGTGTTTAAACGGTTCCTAATGTGTTTCAGTTTAAATTTTACAACATTAGCAGTATAGAGAAAAACTAAGTACTTAGAATTTTCATGTAAAATTATTTTTAAAATTTAAATGTATGATGTAGATTAAAATAAATAATTGAGTACAAATGAATATGAAGAAAGATATATTCAATTTTGAAACCAAAATAGGTTGGTTATGCATTAAAAATAAATAGGGAAAATTATATGAAAAAAAAAATTCTTATAGTTTGAGCCCTATAACAAATAAATCTAGAATTTTTAATTTTGTCAATTTAAACCTTAATATTTTGATTTATTTTCAATGTAAATCATTTGCTTTTTTCATTAGGTAAAACTGACAGAAAAAATTATTTTAGTCATTATATTCAATTTAGGTATACAAAAAATATCTAAAATAGCTTATTCATCAAATTTATCTTAAAAAATAGACAGATGATTTAAATTAAAAATAAATTAAAAATTTTAAATTTAAATTTAAATTGACAAAATTAAAACTCAAAGTTTATTTCAAATATTTTGAATTTTTTTTTAATAATGTTTCTAAATAAATAACATGTCATTCCACGTAAAACTACAGTGGGTATTAGTATTCTTTCTAAAGAATACATGATTAGTAATGCTATATAAATTGAAAAATATGTTAAAATTGGTTTTTAAATGGGTTCACAATGTCATGTCAGTTTTAATTTTATAACAAAAACAGAAGTAAATAAAGTTATTTTTGTTCAAATGTAGACAGCTTAGATGGAAAATTGGATGGAAACAACATTAGTGATCAAGCATCAAAATAATTCAATTAAAATATCAAGTGTCAAAATAAAACAGAACGCGCATTTTGGGAGACCAACAATTTATTTAACTCAAAATTGGGTAAAACATTATCTAGTTGCAAAAAAAAAAAAAAAACCATTAAGATTGATTTCAATTATAATAATAATAACTTCTAAAAAAAAAATCATCACCGTATAAATATGAATGAGCTAAAAAAAAATTTGCCATTTTGAAGTAATGTAAGTTCACGTGAATGTGTGGTCGAGGAGTTATAATTTTCGAGCATAAAATTTAGGACATAGCTTTTCTCCAATCTATTTTGAAATTGAATAGTATCGTTGGGTCTTGGTGGGCCCAATACCAATCTCATATCAATAATTCAAACCATTCAATATGTAGAGCTCGTAAAGTACATTATGTTTGCAAAAAATCACGTTGATCAGATATCGATAACTACTTGATTCAATTACATTTGTATCTGCAATTTATTTTTAAAATTATAGTTGACTTTGAAACAAATGTAAACTCACCAAATAGCTATCGATATCCGATCAATATGATTTTTTGTAAGAATAATATATTCGACGAACTCTATACATTGAACGGTTTAAATCATCGAGATTGACCCAAAGTTGGGTCCACCAAAATCCAATGGTACTGTCTAGTCTGATTTCAGATTTGGAAAGAAGCTATAGCCTAAAATTTAATTACCAAATAACAATATGTAGAGTATCAAATAAATATTGAGTAATGCCAGGAATCCCAAATAATTTATCAAATTTTCTACCAAATCACTCTCATGGGTGTGGAACCCGTACACATATGAGTTTGTGTGGGTCTCACATCCATGTAAAAGGGTTTGGCAAAAAATTTGGATAGATTATTCAGGGTTCATGGCATTTTCCATAAACATTCGATTACATCTTCAACAATTCTTAGTTGAGAAATTACCTTGTACCTGAGGTATGAGTCATAATACACCTAAACATATTTTTGTCTGATTTTCATACTACTAGAAATAAAACAAAGGGTAAATTACAAACATACTCCTTGAGATTTACTTAAATTATAAATTGCCTCATGTGATTTTAGAAATTACATTATGCCCCCTATAGTTTCTAATTTCATAACAAATAAGTACTTTATTAATAAATCATCAAGTTAATTAACAGTTTTTAATGCTAAAATTTTATTTCAATTAATAATTCAGATAATTTTATTATTGTAGAGGTGAACAGTTAGAAATTTCACTTTTTCAATTAATTCTGTTAAATAAAAAATTTTGATAGGGAGGTATTTGTAATTTTCCAAATCACAGAGGGCAATTCATATTTTAAGCAAACTTCAGGGGATGTATTTGTAATTTATCCTAAACTAATGAAAACTCCCCAAATAAAAAATAAAAAATAAAATAAAATAATTATTAGAAATAAAAGTAATAAAAACTCACCAAATAAAAAATAAAAAATAAATAAAACAATTATCTTGGTATTTGATGCTAACAAAATCTGTTAAAATCAATTAACATGTACATATAACAATTTTCTGTGAGATTGTTAGGTGAACTTCGAGTAATACTCTACGTCATTCACGGGTGATTATTCAATGGAAAATGTTTGGTGGTCTGAATTTTTGTAGCTCGAATGGTTCAAATGTGTCAAAACGACGTCGTTTTATACTCAAAACAACATCGTTTTTGGTGTTTCGAGCCATTTGAACCATGATTTTTCAGACCACCTATCATTATTGTTATTCAATACTCTTGAAATATGGGCACATGGTGTTTCATAAGGTTTTGATTGGTAAAGAGGCGTAAGGATCCACAATTTATGTAAGGAATGGGGAACAATACAGGGGTTAAGTAATTGATGATTGGCTTAGAGTATGAACACGTGGTGCTCCGGGAGTATTGAATAATTTCCCGTCATTCACTTATAAACATTTATCCTATTGTCACTTTATAAAGTGGTGGGTTTTTACCAATAAAAATCAAGTTGGAACACCACATTATCTTATCAATATAAATATTTTGTATGTGAATTACACTTTTAACCCTTGTATTTAAATCCAAATTTCATCTTGGTACTTGCTTTTTAAGTCTAATTTCAATTTAATTATTCCATTCATATTAGAGGTTAAAATTAACAATATTGGAATACTTGTCAATCTCGTAAGTGCACATGTAGAAAAAAATTAACGAAATGATCAAATTAAAACTAGACTTAGAATGCAAAATTGTTCAAATTGAAAAATAGACTAATGTAAAATTTGAGTATAAAAACAAAAAGCGTAATTTACCCATAATTTTTCCGTTTTCCCTATCATATAACAAAATCTTGCATGAACCAAAATGAAAAGATAACATGAAGTTGTTTACCGCTTTGCTTAAATAAGGAATCATGTTGAAGCCTCGGTTTTTCAGTGTCCAATACCCTATTTCATTGACGGTATTGAATAGAGCAAGCAGACATGTCCTTATATTGTGTGGAAGCTTATCAATTCCATTCACATCCCATCTGAAATAACAAATAAAATATAAAATATAAATCTTAAAAACTTATTTTAAAAAAATCTTGTATTATCACTTGATTGAAGTACTATAATTATTTATATTTATCTGTTGAAACAGGTAGGTGTTAGATTGGTTAACAACTAGCCCATCTAAAAAATTAAGTTGTTACTAATAAGTAGGAAAGTTATATTATTTCTATTATATTTTCAACACGAACACATCCATAATATGAAATGAGATTCGAATGCAAGATTTATTACCCATTCTATCACAATATTAAATAGTTAATTACCACCTCATTTAAAAGTACAAGTTAATAAAGAGAGAAAATTTTATTATTTATATTGTAATCTGAAAGTAGTCTTTGAACAAACCTGTCAACAAAGTCCGTGAAGAGCTCTATTTCATGCAGTGCACCATAGACATCATAAATGTCATCTATTGTTGTTATTAAACTAATAATCTTAGTTCCCATGTCTCTAAAAGCTCCAAATTGTGGCTCAAATACCATTCCAGAGCACCAAAGGTAGTGTTCCACCAATCTGTCTCTCGCAAAGCCCATTTTGTCTAAGCCCGTGTCCACCCACCACCTGGGAAAAATTTTTTTTGTAAAACTTCTCTTTAGTTGATGCATTAATAAATACAATATTGGTGATGTTCATAGTTCTAAAAACCGGCCAATACACTACGTATCGGCCGATACGTATTGGAAAAATAGATAACTGCGACGGATACAGGCCGATATATCGCTGAGATTGAAAATTACAGGAGAATCGGCCGAGTCCCGGTACGTATCAGTCTGTAACCATTACACAAGCCATTACACAAGTCGCGATGGGCTGATACTCACCGGTTTAGACCGGTACAGGAAAGAAAAATCTGAAAAATGATTTTTAAAATTTCACCGCCGCAACTCCTGATTCCCGATATGTACCGATCGATACTACCAATACCGATACTCCGCGATCGATGCCATTACGTTACCTGATACCGCAATTTAGAACCATGGTGATTGTTGAATTGTTAATTACTAACTCCTTTAAAAGCTCAACATGTGAAAGAAACAAATAATCAATTTTATTATTTGTATTCTTAACACGTTTTATTGTGTGTAGCTAGACTCCCCTCAATAAGTGAGTCAAGCATGTACAACTATTAAAATTATATGGAGGTGGGGAGAATCAAACACAAATGTATTGTCTACTTTGATACCTTATTGAATTGTTAATTACCCAGTCATATAAAAATTTATTTATTTATGTTTTCAACAACAAAAAAAAAAAGCACCTAAATTTTTCACATAAAAATTAAATTAAATGCAGTATTGACAACATCACACTCTCTTGCCAGATTAAATAAAGATTAGAAGTATTTTGTAGAAATTTATCACACTATAAATCTAATAAGTTAATTAGCAGGAATGGATAATGAACATGGTATAGTTTCCTAATAATAAGTTTTTGATTTTATTTAAATTATTTTTGGCTCATTAAGTTATCAACACAAATGGTACCAAATATTATTACACATACTGTTCCCCCCCACCCCCCCCAAAAAAAAAAAAATTAAAAGTTAAAAATCATAAGTACCCATAATGAAATTGTGTGTTCAGGACCATGTTTATACCTTGCCAAATTGCCAACCTCCTTTTGATGAACAGACTGCACCATGTTGTAGTCCAATTTAGCAAATTCAAGCAAAATAGGGTTCATATTTTGTTCTTGCTCATATGTCTCTATGAACCATCTAGCCTCAACCCTTGTTAGCCTCCAATGCAAGGGCATATCCAAAGCATGGCCAACTTTTCTAACCACACTCGGTGACATGTCTCCTTTGATATTCTTCAAATTTGCAGTTGTGAAGATCTTGCCGTCATCAATGATAGTTTCACCGTTCAAACCGAAGAAAGAAGCTTCGTACAAACTCAGCAGCCCTTTCACATCCTCACAGAGGGATGTCTTGAAATTACCGGTCTCATCCTTGAAGCTTTGGAACACATCTGTCTCCAACAAAAGTTTGTAAAAAATAAAATAAATTTCGCAAAATAATTTCTGTTTGGTAACGTTTACATTTTCAGTTTATATTTACAAAAATTTTATAAACTGATTTTTGTTTAATTTTAGAAAAACATAAACTACAAACGCGTTTGGTAATTGACAAAATGTTTAAAAAATTTTAAAAATATAAAAAAGAGTAAGAAATGGCAAGTGATGGCAAGTGGCGTTAGAAGACGATGGTGGAAAGTGGTAACGGTGGGTGGTGGGTAGCGGGTGGTGGTGGTGGTGGGTGGGTGACTGTGGCGGATGGTGGGTGGTAGCGAGTGGGTGGTGTGGTGGTGGCGAGTGGTGGTGGTGGGTGGGTGGGTGACTGTGGCGGGTGGTAGCGAGTGGGTAGTGGTGGTGGTGGTGGTGGCGGGTGGTGGGTGGTGGCGGCAGGCGGGTGGTGGGTGGCGGGTTGGTAGTGGGTGGTGATGTTGGGTGGGTAGGTAACGGTGGCGGGTGGTGGGTGATAGCGAGTGGGTGGTGGTGGTGGTGGTGGTGGCAGGTGGTGGCAGGTGGGTGGCAGATGGCGGGTGGTGGTGGTGGTGGCGGGTAGATAGCGGGTGGTGGTGGTGGTAGGTGGGTGGGTGACGGTGGCGGGTGGTGGGTGGTAGCGAGTGGGTGGTGGTGGTGGTGGTGGGTGGTAGGTGGTGGTGGCAGATGGGTGGCTGGTGGCTGGTGGTGGTGGGTGGCTAGTGGTGGCAAGTGGGTGGTGAATAGTGGTGGCTGGTAGGTGGCGGGTGGTGGTGGTGGCGAGCGGTGGATAGCAGTGGCGAGTGGTGGGTGGTGGCAAGTGGATGGCAGGTGGGTGGTGGTGGTGGTGGTGGCGAGGAGTGGGTGGTGGTGGCAAGGAGTGGGTGGCAGGTAGATGGTGGTGGCGGGTGGTGGGTGGTGGTGGCAGGTGGGTGGTGAGTGGTGGTGGCAGGTGGTGGTGGAAGGTGGGTAGTGGGTGGTGGTGGCAGAAGACGGTGGTGGAAAATGGTGGCGAGTGGTGGCTAGTGTTAGGTGGTTAAAAAAAAAAAACTCAAAACTCAAAGCGGAAACACATTTTTTGAGTTTACATTTTTTGGCCAAATTTATAAACTAAGACCACTGATTTATAAATCAAAAATTTACCAAACAAGTTTTTATTTGTGTTTTTTAAATTTTTGTAAATATAAATAGAAAACTGAAAACGTAAGTGTTACCAAACGGCACCTTAAGGTTTTTTTTTTTATTATTCAAATTCTCATGCACTGCACTAATCATCTTTCTTTTTAAAAAAAAAAAAAAATAACGTCATTATTGACCAGTAATATCATTATTTAATAATAAATTACCATGTAGGCATAATAAACTTATTATATATATACGATGGCTAAAAAATTATCAAATTACATCTGAATAATAAGGTTTAGTATCTCATGTCTACTTTTATTATTAATTGATAATGTTGCGTGTTAATGATAATGTGATATCACCATTATAATAAATTTTTATGAATTTAACTTTTTTCTATTGTCTAAATAATAGATTTACATAATTTTAGTTACTAATAGATTCACTTAATATTATTATTAATTGATGATAACATAGATCAATATACAAGAGACCATACCCAATGATATATAAGCACCATTCAATATCAAAGCCTGAGATTCCAACCAAAAAAGAAATGGAAAATTGCGCGCACAAAACAAAGAAGATCAACACCAAACTTATACCCAGCAAACAACTCAAACTCAAACTCAAACTCTAGCAGTCCAACAGCCAAATCTAAGGCCCCAACGTGCATTTGTTTTCAGAGATAGAATAGAAATGATCTATATTGAGAGAATTATTAGTGAGAAGATTAAATAAAATTATGTTTCTTTTGATAATAGTTGTTGGTGTAAGGATTGTTAAATTATTTTTATATAAAATAAATATAAACTAATAAAACAAATAAAAAAATACAAAAATATTAAACATTAATGTTCAAAAAAAAATGCCTAACATGTAAAAAATAAAATCAAAAATTAAAAAAAATTCAGAAAAAAATAAAATAAATAAAACAATGATTTTTACTTAACAAAAAATACAAAAAATTAAACATTAATGTTCAAAAAAAAGGCGAACATGTAAAAAATAAAAAATAAAAACTAAATAAAAAATTTCTAGTCCGGCGGACTATTTTTCTAATACCACCTCCATCTCAATCCTCTTTCCAAGGCCTATCCTAATACCAAGGGATTAAGAGTCCCCTCCCTATCTCTAAAAACAAACCTAACATATAGTAGGTCCCACCTCACTATCAATTCCAATCTCCTCTCTATAATCCCAAACAAACGGGCCCACGAGCTGTTGAAAACATGTTTATTTGTTTGGTTGAGTTGCTAACAACTGTTTTTTGTTTTATTAATATTAAAAGCTAAAAATTTGTTCGACCATAAAATTTTAAAAAAATAAAAAAGAAAAAGAAAAAGAAAACACTAATCAATTTTATATAGTTTTATTTTTTTAGAGAAAATAATTTTTTATATTTGTTTTCATCAAACTAATTCTAATTTTCCGAAAAAAGAAAAACAGAAAATATACTTTAAAAACTCATCCAAACAAAGAGATTTATATATCATTTGTTCTAAATAAATAAATAAAAAGCAATACATTTGAGGAAAAAACTGTTTATAAATGGTTGGTAACCATTTAGTTTTCAATTTATATTTACAAAAATTTTAAAATTGTCATAAAAACTTGTTTGATAATTTTTTTGGTACATAAATTGTTGTTTCAGTTTGTAAATTTGAGGAAAAAACGTAACCTCAAAAAATGAGTTTAAGTTTGTTTTTAAACAGAAATTCAAAATTTTTTTTCAATTAATTTTTTTTCAAAAATAATTTTTTTAATTATTTTTTTTCAATTACTTTTTTTAATTATTTTTTTTCAATTATAATTTGTATGATCCCATTGTCATAAATAATAAAAAATAAATATAAATATTTTAGGTCTGAACAAATATATTTTTTAATTTATATTTTAAAAATTTTTCAGACATTTTGTTCAAACTAAACGCGTTTGTAGTTTATGTTTTTCTAAAAATAAACAAAAACCAATTTATAAATTTTTTGTAAAAAAAAACTAAACACGTAAATGTTACCAAACGCTACCTTAAAAAATGAGTTTGTTGAATTGAAGATGAATTCGTTGAATAAATAATAAAAAAAACGAAAGCACTGAAATATTGGCTCATATTCCTCACACTGAAGGTTGGGTGTTTTGTGCAAATTGGCTAAGGTTAAAAGCTCAAAAATAAATATATTTATAAATATTTATGATTAACATTAAAAACTTTGAAGATGAACAATAAATTCAGATTTTTTTATTTTTTTTTTCAATACATACGGTTATTGGAACATAAGCTTGATAGCCACCACCCTAGACAGCTACTCCAGCCACCGAAAGCCACCCTAGCCGCCGAAAAAAATCTGTGATCAAAGATTTGCTGGAGCATGGAAAGTCAAGATTTGTAGGCTTAAAATCAAAATAAGATTGTATTGTTATGACTTTACATTATTAGTTTTATCTATATATAGCTATTGTATTATAAGTGTTCAGTATGTGGGAGAGAAGAAGAAAGGTGTGTACGAGTTAGAGAGACAGAGAGTGTGTTTCTCCTCGTTCTATAATTTTCTCAAGAAAAGTCTATTTGTTTGTCTCTAAATTTAACTCTCTGAATTTTATTTTAAATTACCATAAGTTGTTTGAAGTCTTTCTTCCACCAACAATGGTCATGGGCCCAGATGCCCGCTCAACCCGGGCAGCTTATTCGGACAATTTTAGGGTTTAAAGAAAAATATTAGTCCATAGAGTAGAACAAGGCAAACAGTTTACATTAATTCCACTCACCCATTATTAAAAATTAATCGATTTGGATTATCAAGATAGTCATAAAATGAATCTATCAAGTTCAATCGTTCTCTCAAATTAAAATGGTTAGTTTAAAAGAATTCAAACCCAAATAAATAATTGAGGTGTGAAACGAGCACAGGTACCTTTGGGTACATCATATCCGTGCTGTCTAAGAATCCTAAATCGGAGGGCTGTTGCATGCAGATCATCAGAACACCATGCGTCGTTGTGTATCAAATCATCAAGCGATTCCTTGATCTCACTTTCAAAATGATACTTTAATCCTAGCCTTTGAACGGCATCGATCAACTCCAGCTTTGCCAATGGGTCCATCACTCCATTTATGAGACCTTTCACTTCATCCTTCATAATATAAGCCTCCCTCGTATATTTCTCCTCCTGCATATCAAATGAAGAGCAAACGTAAACCATAAGCATGTATGAATTCATGAAAACATAAGTATAAATTACATTGATGTCTATGAATTTTGAAAAAAATATAGTTTTCACTAACGATTTAGCATAATTACATTAAACTAATATCTTTTACACTTAAATATATATTTTATCTTATTTATCATTTGTTTCTGTAAATATTTATATAAAAAATGTTTTAGATCCCTAATAAAATCCCACAATTTCACCCACAATGATGTGGAATGATAGATGTTAATTTTTAATTTATTACATACTCAATTATCACTACAACATATAAGAGTTTTAGAAACCAAATTTTTTGGTCTCTAAAAGTGAAAATTTTATTGCAAAAGACATATAGAGACCAATTTTTATCTTCGTGAGGACAGTTATTAAAAGTTCGTCTCAAAAAGTAAAAAATAAGTCTTTTAGTGACAATTTTGAAAATGTCACTAATAAATAGACTTTTAGAGATAATAATTTAGTCTCAAAATGGTTTATTTTTTTGACCAAAAACTTTGGTCCCATAATGATAAAATTCATCACTAATTTCCAATTTTCGTTGCTAAAAATATAATGACGACACTTTTCGTAACAAAAATATTTGGTCCCTCAAATTTAATTTTGTCCCTAAATTTTAATCTCTTAAACCTTAATTTTTATTGTAGTGTATGTGGAGCTGTACTTCCTTACCTTATCATTAGAAGTGTATTTAGAGATCTCAAATGTGCATTTCTAGCCTTACTCTATTTGTATACATGTAATTGCATTTGTTCTGGTCTCATTAATCTTGTTAAAAAATATATCAATAACAATAATTGAAATAAACTATATATATTATAAATTTAAAAAGAAAAAAACTAATTATCTTTAAACTAAGAGAAGAGATGAATGCATTTTACTTGTAGATTATCAAATTTTATATTAGAATAAATTGCAGAAACAAGCTAAAAAACCAGATAATAAACATTTTTTTCTTCATAACTTGTAAGCATAAAAGACAATAAATATTTTGACACATTTACAATAAACATAAATGAATAAAAAGAAATAAAATAAATAAAGTCTAATAAATTATACCAAACAGATCTAACATATGCAAAATAATAACACGGAAAAGTCATATTAATACGGTGTAATCGCTGCTAAGTGACTGCACAAAATTGTAGTCCCAAAAACTTGGTGGATAATTTGCTGATCGTCGAGTAACTGTATGATCATCAATCGTTATGGTATTGCTCACACATCGAATGGATTTAGAAGGACAAATGGTGGTAGGGTTTTGGGTGATTGAAGAGAGGCTAGGAGAGTTGGAGAGACAAGAAATGGTGAAAATAGACCTCGAAGGGCCATTATTATTCCTTAATTTTCTCACAATCTAAATGTTTTTTTTCTCTTATCACCTTAGAGACCACCCTCTCTGTGATTTGTGACTTAGAGTTCGCTTTCTATAAATAACCATGCCTTTCTTTCCGATGTATCGAAAAAAAATAATAATAATAACCATGCCATGTACGTAAATTATTGCAATATCCACGTGGCGTATATTAAATTTTCAAAAAAAATTGTTTTTAGTTCAATTTTTCCGAACACATGCTTTCTGATATCCGATCAACTTGATTTTTTACAGGTATAATATACTGAACAAATCTTAAAATATGAACGATTCAAATTATCAAAATTAAATCTAAAAATAAATCCAATAACCCTATAAATAAAAAATGATACAAGATGATGCAAGGAGGGGATCCTTGCTCATGTTTCATGAACCTTGCTTTTGGGCTCGGTAGTCATCATAATTTGTTAACACTGTTTATGATATGGTACATGAAAGTGGTTTCCAAGTTCCATACATAAATAAATTTTGGAAAAATTATGTAAATAGTTTATGTACTTTATACGATGTGTCAATTTGATTTTTGTAGTTTAAATTTATTCGATTTTACCTCTTAATTTAACGGATTGTGTCATTTTAGTTCAATAAATAACGGTTGTTAAGTTAATTTAATAGAAAATCAAATAATGTGTTAATTTGGTCCTTGTATTTTTCACAATGTGTCAATTTAGTCCCTGTCAAAATCGAGAAAATTAAAACTATAGGGACCAAATTGACACATCGTGTAAAGTACAAGGACCAAATTGACACGTTATTTGACCTTCCGTTAAATTAATTTAACAACCGTTATTTATTGGACTAAAATGACATAATCCGTTAAATTAAGAGCCAAAATCGAGCAAATTGAAACTACAATGACCAAATTGACACATCGTGTAAAATACAGGGATTATTTGCATAATTTGCCCAATAAATTTGAATCATTAGATCTAAAAGTAAATAAATCTAACCATTGATTGGTAATGATTAAAATCAGGTTCAGAAATCTAAATAGTTTTGTAAAAAACAAGATAGTATTCAATGATTTTGAAGACAAAAAATGATTTTTGGAACATTTACACACGAGTCTTTATTATTGAACTTATACTCCATTAAGTCCTAATTAAAATTTAAAAAATGATTTGGACCCCCACAGGAGGGCACCCCCACGACTTCCTCTGGCCTGTGATTGGCCAATTTTCTTTTTTTTCTTTTCTTTTTTTCTTCTTCTCCTCCAATCACCAACCCCCACATGTGTGTAGGGGTGGTGGTGGTGGTGGGGAGAGGAGGTCTCAATCACAACTATTAAAAATTTTAGGACTTTCAAGTCCCATTGAAACAAATGTCTCACATTGATAACACCCCCATCAACCCCAGGAAAATTCAAGATGGAAAAATCACCATACATTCAGACTCAAATTCAACTCTTCTCTTGCCAAGCTCACTTTCTAGTCCTTCATGTTCTTAGGCTTAATCTTGATCTTCTTCTTCAGATCACCCTCTTCATCATCTTCTTCCCTAGTCTCTTCAGATCTCTCTCGCCAATCTCTCCGAACCCATTCTTGGGCCGACCCAGTTTGGGAAAAAAGGGTTCGATCCTCTGCCCGAGTAATAATCGAAATTACCATTCAAACAATGATTGATCATCATTTATAATTATTTTATGAAGGATCATGATAATTTGACATTTATTTTAATTTTTAAAATTTTAAAGTATCAACTTTCAAATTGAAAAACTAAAAAAAATTATGCAAAAAAAAAAAAAAACTTTTTTTTTTTAAATTGAGAAAACTGAATTATTTTTTTGTGCAAAACTTGAAAATTTTGTGTCTATAAAGGAGCATGATGATAAAACATTGATGTGCAAAAAAAAAATAAAAAACTTTAAAAATAAAAAACTGATAATATTCTCAGTTTTAAAACTGGAAAAACTGTTAATATTCTCAGTTTTATTGGATAGTTGAATTAAACCAATAAGTAGAAGGGTAAAAACGTTTAATCTTATACTTTGTTTTTTTATCAGTTAGCGAAATAATTATTTGAATATTACTATACAAAATTGATAATATTCTAAATTTTAAAAATTAAAAAAAAAAACTGATAATATTCTCAGTTTTACTAAATAGAACTTATTAGTTTAAAAAATCTTAAATAAAACCTAAGCTATCGTAACATTTATAAATAGGACTTTTAAGTAATTTAAGCCACGTTTGGGAACAGGTTATTTTAGTAATTTTTTGGCTTTTTACGAAAAGATGTGCAGAAAAGTAGAGAGGTGATGTGACTAGTTTTAGTTGACTTTTTGGCTAAAATAGCCACTCCCCAAACGAGGCCTAAGTCATGATTTTTCAACTTATCACAATAACTACATACATTTACTATTCGATATAATTATACATAGTGCTTGTTTGTGATATTTTATAAAAGTCAAAAAAATTATTAAAAAAATCAAAATGTTATGACTATTATAAAAAGGAAAAATATTTTGTGTCCCTAAAAATAGTGCACCGAATATCCTTAAAAAAAAAAAATTGCACAGTTGGGTGCAAAAAAACAAAAGTAAAAGCTAAATTTGTCTTGAGGTGATGTTACAAGCTGAAAACAGGACACATGGGGACATAGGGGTACAAGTGATGGTACAAGCTAAATTTATATTTCTCAAGTTTTTCTTGTCCCCCGCACAACTTGCAAGCAATCCGTACATTTTGCCTTTAATCGTCATTGTCGGTAGGCATGGGACATAGGGCTAATATGATAATTTTATTATTTTATATAATATTTTAATATACATTTTTATGTAAAAAATTAAAAAAATATGTTAAATAATATTTTTTTTTTTTAATTTAAAAAGTCAAAAAGTATACTTAGAGATTGTTTGGGATGAACTATATAAGTGTACTTTTTTATTTTTTAGATAAAAAAATAGAGAAAAAAATATGATTATTTGAGATATTTTTTAACTTTTTATGAAAAAATATGTATTAAAATTTGTATAAAATAATAATGTCAAATTGTTATCACTATTTAAAAAAAAAAAAATTTGCATAGGCGGATGCATAAAAACAAAAGTAAAAGTTAAATTTGTATTGAAATGATGTTACAAGCTGAAAACAAGACACATGGGGACATAGGGGTACAAGTGATGGTACAAGCTAAATTTATGCCTGCGTTTGGTTGTATTTTGTAAATGTAATTTGAGAGTATGAGTTGTATTTTGAGTTTATGTGTTGTAGAATTATGATTTGAGTGTAGAAAATTTATTTGGTAAAGAGTTTTGAAAATAGTTTTGGAAAAGATTTGAGTGGGGAATTGTTGATGTGATATTTGATATGTGATACAAAAATTTATAACTCATAACTAAACGTACAACTCAAAATTATTTTAAAGCACATTAAAAATTAAAAAATTTTAGAAAATATTTTTCCCAATTATATAAATCAATTGCAAAAAAAAATAAATAAATAAAAAATAAAAAAATAAATAAAAAATTCCTGTACAGCGGAGGACATCCGAGTGGATGTCCCCAAGGACGTCCGGGCGGAAGTCCCCATGGACGTCCGGGTGGTCTTCCCCTGGGCAAAAAAAATCCAAGAAACGCGCAGAATGGACACAGAATGGACAGAGTTTTCGGCAGAGTTTTGGAAAATTAATTCCAAAACTCTTACCAAACATGAAGCTAAAACTAGCATGTAGAATCACATTTCAAAAGCACAACCAAACACAGTATTTCTCAAGTATGCTTGCCCCCACAAAACTTTCAAGAAATCCATACATTTTGCCTTCAATCGTCATTGTCCGTAGGCATGGGATATAGGGGTAATATGATAATTTTATTATTTTATATAATATTTTAATATACATTTTTATGTAAAAAATCAAAAAGTTATTTTAAACAATCATTTTTTTTTTTAAATTCAAAAAGTCAAAAACTATATTTGGAGGTTGTTTGAGATAAACTATATAAGTGTACTTTTTTATTTTTTAGATAAAAAAGTAGAGAAAAAAAATATGATTGTTTAGAATAATTTTTTAACTTTTTACAAAAAAATGTATATTAAAATATTGTATAAAATAATAAAATTACCGTATTATTCCTATGCCCTATGTGTACTAACAGTGATGATTAAAGGAACCAGTACAGATTGCTTTGAAATGAGATGGTGGGCAAGCATGTTTCAGAATATATATAGAGGATGAGGCTTTCCTCTAGTCCTTCATCGGACTGGAGGTATTGTTGGACCCGTGAGAGCCCACTACGGGTTCTGTTTCGATAATCCAAATTGTTCAATGTGTAGAACTCATCGAATACTATATGCTTATAAAAAATCACATTAATCGGATATCGATAGCTATGTGATTAAATCAGTTTTGTATTTTAAAAAAATAGATGGTGAAAAATAAACGGCTGACAAAAATTTGATTTGAGCACATAGCTATCGATATCCAATCAACGTGATTTTTACGGACATATAGCACTTGACGAGTTCTACACATTGAACGGTTCAGATTATTGAAACAGAACCCGTGATAAGCCCTCACAGGCCCAACAGTACCCTCCAGTCCGATGAAGGGCTGGAGGGAAGCCTCATCTAATTATTTTTTATTTTTTTTTTTATTTTATTTTTATTTTTTTGTTTTTTTAACATGTTTCTGTTCACATGTGAGTTTGTACCACCACTTCAATACAAATTTGGGTTGTCTACTTTTTCTTTTTCTTTTTTTTTTCTTTTTTTTTGGTACTTTTTGGTGAATAGTGATATAAAAAACCTCTAAAATAAATATGAAATTTATAAAATAGAATATAAGAAAAAAACATACAAAATAAATATGAATTTAATACAATTTATTATAATTTTTTACATTTTATGAAATATGATTTTTATTTATTTATTTATTTATTTACTTAATGGCAATAAATGAAACCTGGTTTCCTTTTCATCTACCACACTTCAAAATAATAAATGCAATTAATGAAGAAATATAATTAATAAAATATAGGAAAATTTCAAATTTATTTGAGGATTCCATGAACAAAATTTTATGTTTATTTCTAAAACTTTTGAACATTTGAAGAGAAGATTGTTGTTGATTTGGAACTCCTCAGGCAAGAATCTAGTCTCTATAGTCTCTATCTCTCTTTTTACTTTAACTTTCCATGATATTTTGAATTTATAAATTTTAATATTTTGTTGGATTAACATTTCACCTACTTGAAAGAAAAATTATGAGATTTAAGTTGTGAGGGAAAAAAAAATCAAATTTAATGAAATAGTAAGTGGAACTTAAACTTTGAATGAGTGATAAGTGAAGTCTGATAAAGTAATAAATAGAGTCTCATTGAGTAGTAAGTGTTGTTTAAATGAGTAGTATGTCAAATCTGATAAAGTCATAAGTAGAGTCTCATGAAGTGGTAAGTGTTGTTTAAATGAGTTGTTTCCAATGTACCACAACAACTAAATACACTTACTACTTGATATGGTTGCACTTACTATTCCACATAATTATATTTACCATTCAAACATTACCAAAATACACCTAACCTCCTAAATAAATATAAAATTTATAAAATAAAATGTAAAAAAAAAATGTAGAAAATAAATATAATATTTATGCATTTTATTATAATTTTTAACATTTTATGAAATATGATTTTTTTTATTATTATTTTATTTATCTACTTAATGGCAATTAATGAAACCGAGTTTCCTTTTCATCTACCACAATAAATTCAATTAATGAAGAAATATAATTAACAAAATATAAGAAAATTTCAAATTCATTTGAGGATTTCATGAACAAAATTTTATGTTCATTTCTAAAGCTTCATTTGGCATTGGCTAATATAGTCAATTTTTTGTATTAGGACTTTTTTAGCCTCGTTTGGTTTGGCTTTTTTGATTTTTGTAAAAGAAACAATGTAATAATTATGGGTTAGATATAATATTTTATCTTATTAACTTATTTAGCCGATTTTTTCGTTTTGTGCTTTTTTAACTCCAAAACGATAGCCAAACCAGGGCTAAAACTGTAACGACCCCAAAATGCGTATCATAAATTATCTTTATTTAATTATGGGTTAATGTGCTTTAATTTAATTATATCTGTTTGAATTGAGGAATTATCTATTGAGTTACGACCTTGAAATTGAAATTGCCGACTTTTAAGAGTTCAGAACCCAAAATTGAGTACATGGGTATGCTAATGGGAATTTTTAGAGTTATTTGGGAAAGTTAATTGAAAACTTATTTCGTCTAATTCGTTAAGTATGTTTGGGTGGTTACGAATTGAAGGCCTTAGAGGCTTCAGAAATCAGAACGGAGCATATAGTTATAATCATCATGATTTTTAGAGTCATTTGGGAAGTGTAATTGAAATTTGATTTCGTTCGATTCGTAAGGGTGCGTTTGGCTCTCCCCAATTGTGATAAGCTTATGTATATGTATATATGATATATGAGTTGAACTCATCACTAGAGAGGCCAAAAAAAATATCTGAGGGAGAGAACCGAGAGAGTGAGAGAGCACAAGAGAGAGAAAGCTTCTCTAAGAAAGAGAGAGAGCTCAACATTCATGGGATTTGAAGACAAATTGAAGAGTTTGAAGAGCAAGGAAGAAGATCAACCATGACAGCTTGGGAAAATTGAAGAGAGTTAAGGGAAAAGCAAAGATTGAACTAAGGTATGGAAATCTATCTTGAATCCTTATAAATAATTCATCAATTTCATGAAACCATAATGAGATTGGATGATTTGAAACCCATTTGGGTTAGGGTTTTGTGTTATGTATTTAATTGAGCTAAATTTAAGAAATTAGAACTTGGGTCCTTTGATTTTGTTTATGATTGGAGCTCAATCTTGTGAATAGCATATGAAATGAACTCTAGATTGTCCATAGAATAAAATTTATGCAAGGATCAAGTGTGTTTGTGGGTTGTGTTTTGGGAACTTTCATGATTATGAAAGATGAAACATTGATCTTGAACTTGAGGCAAAGATTGAATTGTTTAAGATGAAATTACACTTGAATGATGTTAGTTTATGATGTTGTGGGGTAATTTTACATGTTTTTGGTTGATTAGAGTTGAAACTAAGCTTAGAAAATGGAAAAACAAGTGTTAGAGCAAACAAGAATTTCGGATAGCAGATTTTGCCCAAAGCCGTACGTGCAGCGGGCTCCCCGCACGTGCGGCAGTCCACTTCCAGCACTAAGATTGATTCTGAAATAAAAGCACCTTGTCCCGCACATGTGGCTCAATTCCCGCATGTGCGGCCCTGTTTCCCGCAGATGCGGGGCACCCCTGTTTTAGCTCAATTTCGGATAAGCATATCTCTCTCATTTGGACTTCGTTTTAAGTGATTCTTGAGCCTAAATTCAAGCTCCGGAAGTCTAGTTTCCAATGGTGGTGGTCTCATACCCAAATTCTAAGTACACAAATAGATATGCTCAAATTAGTGAAGGTTGTTCACTTTTTGTCTACCGATTTTATGCCATTTCTTCTTCTAACCCATTTTCCTATCGTTTCCTCCTATTTTTCTTGACATGGATTATGACCTATTGAGGATTAATGCGTTTAGAACCAACATAACTAATTGATTAAAGAGAACAAAGAAAGGGATCGATTATATTCATATGTTGTGTTATGTAATTGTGGTTGTAGGTCAAGACAAGGACATCATCCAACTGCTACCAGGAGCCCATCACTGTGAGTAATAATATAGTAAAGATATGTTTTCATTAGCTACCTTGATTTATTTATGACATGATTCTCTAAATGTTATATTTTATCAAAATGCACAAGTTTCCAAGAAATGTGAAATAAGTTATGAACAAGAAATGTGAATTATTTATAATATGATATGGTGGGCCCAAGGCCGTTCTGCTTATCCGTTTCGTTTATGCTATGGCATGATTGTTCGGTCTTTAAGACCTATTAACTTTTGGTATGGAACAAAGTGTTGTACGGAACTAAGTGCTACAGCGTGAGTCATCTCTAAAGTCCGTACGAGTCACATCTTGGGTCCATACATACATGAATTGGGCCCAAGGAGAGGTGGAGACATGTCGATGTTCCATCTACTCCATGATCAGATACAATGATGCAATATGATACGTTTGGACCTAAGGTCGTTTTGATATATGATTGGGCCCGAGGGCATTTTGTTATACATGCCTGAGGTCGTTCAGAACATATGATATGAATACAATTGTTTTTATATCGCTGTATGACTCATGTTACGATGTGCTATTTTATATGCATGAATAGATGTCCTATTTTGAAATGTGCTTCTAACCTTTTGTATAAGTGGGCGTACCACGTACCACGTAAAAATGTTTTGTAATAATTTCAAATATGTATTTCATTTGAAAAGACATGGATTATGAAATGATAAATGTTTCTTTTGAAATGATTTAAGATACGTTTCAGAATTGTGAAATACGTTTTCCTAATGTTAAGGACATCATTCATTAACCTCTTTACTTTAATATTACTCACTGGGCGTTAGCTCACCCTTTTATTTTATATAATCAACACTAGAGTTATAATGAGGTTCGCCTCTCTGTCAAGCTATCCAAGAAGTGTCTCCGTGTTTAGACGTAGTATAATTTACCAAGCTTAGTTTTGTTCAGGCTATGATGGCTTTCGTGACGCATTAGGTTCATATGTAAATTTGGGGTTGTAAACTTTTGCCTATACCTATATGACTTGAATTGTATTTACATGAACTGTGTACGTGACATTTGTATATATGATGTAATGTTTAAGATCCTGGCATTTAAGCACTGCTCAATGGACGTTCTGATCTTATTTTTGTATATGCTTCCGCTTAAGGCCCTATATTTGAATAGATATTATTTTGAAATTTTGTTTTGAGGCCTAAGTACAAGCCGGTCATGGACCAAACTTCTAGGGACGGGTTTGGGTCGTGACAAAAACTTTTGAACATTTGAAGATAGAATTGTTGTTGATTTGGAATTCCTCAGGTAAGAATCTATATCTCTATAGTCTCTATCTCTCTTTTTACTTTAACTTTCTATGATATTTTGAATTTATAAATTTTAATGTTTTGTTGGAACAACATTTCACCTAATTAAAAGAAAAATTATGAGATTTAAGTAGTAAGAAAAAAATATTAAGTTTGATGAAATAGTAAGTGGAGTCTTAAGTTTAGTTTAAATAACTGATAAGCCAAGTATGATCAAATAATAAGTAGAGTCTCATTGAGCAGTAAGTGTTGTTTAAATGAGTGGTAAGTCAAGTTTGATAAAGTAGTATGTAGAGTCTAATTGAGTAGTAAAGGTGGTTTAAATAAGTGGTAAGTCAAGTCTGATAAAATAGAAAGTGATGTTTGATGGAGTAGTAAGTGGAGTCTCATTAAGTAATAAGTCATGTTTGATGAAATAATAAGTGAACATGTAAATTTAGTTACAACTAATTGTGACAATATTTACTAATTATTATAACAATACTTAGAACTAATTGAGGGGTCTCATTGAGTAGTAAGTGAGGTTTGATTTAATAGTAAGTGGCGTCTTATTGAGTAGTAAATGAAGTATGATGGAGAAGAAAGTACAGTCTCATTGAGGAATGTGGGGTTTGATTGTGTAGTAAGTGAAATTTGATAGAGTAATAAGTAGAGTCTCATTGAGTAGTAAGTCAAGTTTGATTAAATAGTAACTGAACATGTAAACTTAGCTAGAACTAATTGTGACAATACTTATTACTTATTATAACAATACTTACAACTAATTGCGGTGTCTTATTGAATAGTAAGAGTGGTTTGATTTAATAGTAAATGGGTTCTCATTAAGTAGTAAGTCAAGTATGATGTAGTAAGTAGAGTCTCATTGAGGAATATGGGGTTTGACTGTGTAGTAAGTGAAGTTTGATGGAATAGTAAGTGGAGTCTCATTGAGTAGTAAGTCAGGTTTGATGATATAGTAAGTGAACGTGTACACTTAGTTACAACGAATTGTGACAATAGTTACTACTTATTATAACAATACTTACAACTAATTGAGGGGTTTCGTTGAGTTGTAAGTGAGGTTTGATTTAATAGTAAGTGGGGTCTCATTGAGTAGTAAGTGAAGTATGATGGAGTATAAAGTAGAGTCTCATTGAGAAATGTGGGGTTTGATTAGGGATGGCAATTTGAAACCGGCCCGATGGGGGTCCGACCCCGAATTGAGCGGGTTTTCCCCGAAAAATACCCTCGACGGGACGGGGATGGTATTTAAAAATCAATCCCCGAACAGATTCGGGCCGGGGACGGGAATAAGTGTCCCAGCCCCGTACCCGGCCCCGCTCCGTCCCCGATCCCTGGCCCGGTTTATCCCCGATGTTAAATTTCGATTTTCCCCTTATATATATATATAAACCAGGTCTCAGATCTCATTTCTTTCTACCCCGTCTCCGTCTCTTAACTCTTTCTACCTCACTGACTTTTTTCTCTCTCTCAGATCCACCACTACCACCGTCTAGCTTGCACTACCACCACCACCACCACATCGCGTCTCTCATCCACTCCCTCTCTCTCGACGTCGACGACCACCACCGCCGTCTAGCTCGTACCACCACCACCACCACCACGTCTCTCATCCACTCCCTCTTCTCGACGTCGCCGACCACCACCGCCATCTAGCTCGCACTACCCACTCCCTCTCTTCTCAACGTCGTCGTCCAGCTCACAGATCAGATCTTTTTTTTTTTTTTTTTCAGATCTGTCTCAGATCTGTTTCACAATTTTTTTTTTTTTTTTAGATCTGTTTCAGATCTGTCTCGGATGATGAGTTGTATTTTCTGATGATGTTGTTGATGTTGTTGTATTTTCAGATGATGAGTTGTATTTTCGCCGTCCATTAATAATTTTGTTTCAGATCTGTTTTTAGATGATGTTGTTGTTGTTGTTGTTGTTGATGAGTTGTATTTTCTGAAACTTTTTTTTTTTTTTTTTAGCCAGGGAATGCTCGGGTCGGGGAAACCTGATCCCCGTTGGGGACGGGGGTGGAGGCAGTGGTAGGTTCCCCGTCGGGGATCGGACCAGGGCCGGGGGAAATTCGACCATCGGGGATCGGGGACGGGGAGTGTGATCCCCGGCCCCGCCCCGCCCCGTTGCCATTCCTAGGTTTGATTGTGTAGTAAGTGAAGTTTGATGGAGTAGTAAGTAGAGTCTCAATGAATAGTAAGTCAGATTTGATGAAATAGTAAGTGAACGTGTAAACATAGTTATAACTAATTTTGACAACACTTACTGCTTATTATAACAATACTTGCAACTAATTGAAGGGTGTTATTGAGTAGTAAGTGGGGTTTGATTTAATAGTAAGTGGGGCCTCGTTGAATAGTAAGTGAAGTATGATGGAGTAGTAAGTAAAGCCTCAATGAGGAGTGTGGGGTTTGACTGCATAATAAGAGAAAATTGATGGAATAGTAGTAAGCCAGATTTGATGATATAGTAAATGAACATGTAAACTTAATTACAATTAATTGTAACAATACTTACAACTAATTGAGAAGTCTTATTGAGTTGTAAGTAGGGTTTGATTTAATAGTAAGTGGGGTTTGATTGAGTAGTAAGTGAAGTATGATGAAGTAGAAAGTAGAGTCTCATTGAGAAATGTGGGGTTTGATTGTGTAGTAGGTGAAGTTTGATGGAATAGTAAGTCAAATTTGATAAAATAGTAAGTGAACATTCAAACTTAGAGGTATTTTGGAAAGATGGTTAAAAGCTACTTTTTGGCTTTTTTTTTGGTTTTTTTGAGAGAGGGAAATGAGTTAAACGCTGGGAAGTAGTTTTTAACCCACTTCACAAAATAAGCCTTAGTTATAACTAATTGTGACAATACTTACTACTTATTATAACAATATTTACAAGTAATTGAAGGGTCTCATTGAGTAGTAAGTGGGGTTTGATTTAATAGTAAGTGGGGTCTCATTAAGTAGTAAGTGTGGTTTAAATGAGTAATAAGTCAAGTCTAATAAAATGGTGCATCCGATTACTGTATGGTGCATCCAATTATTGTGAAATGGTGTGCATCCGATTACTGAAATGGTGTGCTCCTGTTTTTTGGGGATCGTTTTTTGTTTTTGTTTTTGAAAATCTGTAGTTAGATTTTGTATGTAAGTAGTGTTTGTGTGTGACATTAGCTGAAAAGCTAGTGTTTGTATGCAAGTAATTTTCATTTTTTCAAATAATTGAGGCTTGAAATTTTGAAAATTTTGCTTTCTTTTCCGTCATTTTCTCAGTATTATCTAGAGTTTTTAATTCTTTTATTGTTCTTATTTATATGTATTTTTTGATTTTGAGGGCATTTACTTTGGTGAAGCTAGGGCTTTATGCCATTTCTAATCATTTTCAAATTGAGGAATGTCATTCTTCTAAAAGTTGTACATGTTCTTCAAATTCTGGGTCATATTGCAAAGATAAGTGTTCTGGTTTGCATTTCAGTGTCCCAAACAGATTCTGGAAAAACTAGTTAGTAATTAATTGTAAATGATATATATATGTATATGCAGCAAAATTATATTCGTATGGCCCCAATAGTTGACCTACAACCTAAATTTTTTTCTAGTAAATGAATTACATTAAACACTCCACCTATGTACAAAGGGCAGCCCCCAACTTGCTCAACCTGAACCAACTCTCTACCCACAAAAATGTTTATTTTGCAGATGGATGTGAGAATTCACTACAAGAAAATACATTTTTGCCGACCACTTTTAGCTACCAAAACTATTTAGTCGCCAAAGTGTGGGAATTGGCTACCAAAAATAATTTTAGTCGGCAAAAGTCAACTTTTTAGCTACTAATTTTTTTTAGTAGGGAAATGTTGATTATTGGCTACTAAAAAATTTAGTAGCTAAAGATATTACAATTGGCGACTAAAAAATTATTTAGTAGCTAAAAATATCACAATTGGCGACTAAAAAAAACTTTAGTAGCTAAAGACACACTTTCGGCTACTAAATGTTGGTTGCCGAATGCAAATAAAAAAAATATTTTTAAATCTTTCCCGACCAAGTTTTTGGTCGCCAAATGTCAACTTTCGGCGACCAAAGTTCTTTTAGTCGCTAAAGACCCACTTTCGGCTACTAAATGTTTGGTAGCCGAATGTAAATAAAAAAATTAATTTTTAATCTTCCCGACCAAAGTTTTGGTCGCCAAATGTCAACTTTCGGCGACCAAAGTTCTTTTAGTCGCTAAAGACCCACTTTCGGCTACTAAATGTTTGGTAGCCGAATGTAAATAAAAAAATTAATTTTAATCTTCCCCGACCAAAGGTTGGTCGCCAAATGTCAACTTTCGGCGACCAAAGTTCTTTTAGTCGCTAAAGACCCACTTTCGGCTACTAAATGTTTGGTAGCCGAATGTAAATAAAAAAAATTAATTATTTACATTTATATTTATATTTTTATTTTATTAATTTATCAAAATAATATGAATTTCTTATTTTGTCCTTTTTTTAAATCCATTAATAATAAAAAATTACAATTATGACAATTGATATTTCTAAAACATATACTATCAAAAGGTAATTTTGATAAATTAATATTTTTAAAATGTAATAATTGTATTATAAAAAGAAATTAAATTATGAAAATAGACTATTATTTTGAGATGAATCTTTTGATTAAACTATTTATACTTTTTACATCATCATATTTCAATAACACTAATAAATTAAGAATAAATCAAAATTCACAAATAAAAGACAAAATATCCCAATTATTTATCATTTCAATAAATTTTTCAATATTATTACCAGTACTAATAAAAGACAAAACATCACAATTATTTGTAAGACTTATTGATATTATTTCAGATTTTAAATTTTTCCTTATTTTTTAATAATTAATTTTTTCAACTTTTTAAAATTATTTTTACATTATACACGGTTAACAATAATCAAACACTATTGTTAATTTAAATTTGGAGGGAGACATTTCTAATTTAAATTTGAGGGATTTATAAAGTAATTGGCGACTAAAAAAACACGGGTTGAGCTGGCTCAGAATATTTAAAATTTTTTCCTTCTTTTATTTTTAATTTTCTTTCTTTCTTTCTTTTCTTTCTTATTTTATATATATATATATATAATAAGAATATAAAATTTTTAAATATATTATTATATTTTTCAGTAAAAAAAATATTATGACAAATATTTAAGATAATTTAATATTTGTAATTTATAATTTTATTACTTATATTTTGATTTAAATATAATTTTAATATATTTGTTACTTTTATTCCTTATATTTGTTACATATATATATTTTTTTCTTTTTTATTTTAATGCCTATTTTTATATATATTTTTTATTATTTTTACTTTTCCCGACTAAATATTAGTCGCCGATTATAATTAAAATTTTTAAACATTTTTTCAGACTTCGGAGGGAAACAGGAAAACTTGGGAGGGAAACTTTGGTTTTCATTTTTATGTCTCTCACTCTCTGACTCTCTCCCTCTTTCTCATTCTCTCACGCCTCTGCCCTCCTCCATCTCTCTCTCGCCTCTGTCTCCGTCGGCGTCGGGTACGGAAGCATCACCCGCCATCACGCCTCTGCACGCCTCTGCACGCCGGTAGCCTTTCTCTCCACTCTCCTTCTGTGCTCCGAGCCAACGTTGCAAGCCGAAATTGAAGGCCAATCATTGAATTTGAAGGTAATGCATCACTCTCTCTCACACTCTCTCTGTCTCTCTCACCTTCACCATTGTTGACATTGATAACCTTTGTGTTATTTGTATTGTTTTTCTATGCCCATCAGTTGTTCGATGAAATGCCTACGCGAAAAATCAATAGTGGAAAATCATTGAACCCCTCACATATTATACTTGCACCACCAAATTTCTGTCTCCACTAAATATACATTCAATTTTTTCATTTCCCTTTTGTTATATTTCTGAATTTTCGGCAGTGGGAGCTCACCCAAAATTTTGGGAATTGAAAACTTTGTGAGAGTTGAATTTGGTTATGAATAATATTAGTATTTACATTTGCCATTTATCTTTGAGAATTGTGTTCTCTCCTATTGGGAGATATAAAATCACTTGCATTTTCATTATTTTATAAAGAGTAATACTATATAATTAATGAATTTTGTAGGTTTTTTTTTATTTATTAATTGACATCACACTTTTAAAAGTTTTATTAATAAAAAAAAAGTTTGTAATATAAATTAGTTTGTATAATATATTTTTTTTGTAAATATTTGTCACATTTTTGACTCAGTTGTAATTGTTCCTAATTTTTTTGCCTTTCTTAAATTTTCCTTTGGACATCTTAAAAAAAAAAACTTACATTTCCTTTTGCAATAATGCTAAAAAGACATAAAAATCTACACACTAAATTACTTTTTTAAATATCAATATCTTTATTTATTTATTTTAGTTAACATCTTTGACATTGAAAGAGGTGTTTTGAGCATGAAACAACAGCTTTCATAAAAATTAAGAAATTTTACTAATATGTGAATTAAATATGTTTATTAGTTATTTAAATGCACCAACGAACCCTATTATAAGATGTTAATAGATTAATAGAGTTAAAATTACGCGGATTACAACTCCAATCTTTGTAAATTGATTTTTGGGTGTTAGACAAAAAAGTCGATCATTTTAAATGTGTTAAAGGTTAAGCTAATCCTTCTTCATTGGTTAAACCCATCTTAATTTTTGATATATGTAAATACTGTGGACCAATACACTCCAATGAGCTGAATCCTGAAGTTAAACTTGTGTAGTCCAAAGTTGAGTTGGATGAACATTCTCAGGCTTCCAGTGAGGTGACAGAGTTGGACCCATGTGAAAATGAAGTTCAATCACCTATGACTGCCATTCATCTAAGAGGTAGATAAGCTCTAGCTATACTTATATGAGTGTACTTGTTTGTTACTTTGAAAATTCAAATTCTGTAATAATATTTTATTCTTTAGGCACCTCCAAATCAAAAGCCAAGAATCCAGCATGAAAGTTCGAAGAGGTGATATTTCTACCACATCTAGAAAAAAATATCAGATCAAAGCCAAAAGTGACTCTCTCCATCTCCTTCATCTCCATTATATGCATTTGTTTGGTTATTGGAACTAACATTTTGTGGCATATTGATATTTATTTTGTATAACACAAGATGAGCTATGATGATTTGACAACTTGGAAAGCAGTTTCTTTGAAAGTTAAAACTCGTGGACGAAATTATTTATTTATTTATTTATTTATTATTTATTTAATGGCAATAAATGAAACCTGGTTTCCTTTTCATCTACCACACTTCAAAATAATAAATGCAATTAATGAAGAGATATAATTAATAAAATATAGGAAAATTTCAAATTTATTTGAGGATTCCATGAACAAAATTTTATGTTTATTTCTAAAACTTTTGAACATTTGAAGAGAAGATTGTTGTTGATTTGGAACTCCTCAGGCAAGAATCTAGTCTCTATAGTCTCTATCTCTCTTTTTACTTTAACTTTCCATGATATTTTGAATTTATAAATTTTAATATTTTGTTGGATTAACATTTCACCTACTTGAAAGAAAAATTATGAGATTTAAGTTGTGAGGGAAAAAAAAATCAAATTTAATGAAATAGTAAGTGGAACTTAAACTTTGAATGAGTGATAAGTGAAGTCTGATAAAGTAATAAATAGAGTCTCATTGAGTAGTAAGTGTTGTTTAAATGTAGTAGTATGTCAAATTTGATAAAGTCATAAGTAGAGTCTCATGAAATGGTAAGTGTTGTTTAAATGAGTTGTTTCCAATGTACCACAACAACTAAATACACTTACTACTTGATATGGTTGCACTTACTATTCCACATAATTATATTTACCATTCAAACATTACCAAAATACACCTAACCTCTTAAATAAATATAAAATTTATGAAATGTAAAAATGTAAAAAAAAAAATGTAAAAAATAAATATATATATTTATTCATTATTATATAATTTTTAACATTTTATGAAATATGATTTTTTTATTATTATTTTATTTATCTACTTAATGGCAATTAATGAAACCGAGTTTCCTTTTCATCTACCACAATAAATTCAATTAATGAAGAAATATAATTAACAAAATATAAGAAAATTTCAAATTCATTTGAGGATTTCATGAACAAAATTTTATGTTCATTTCTAAAGCTTCATTTGGCATTGGCTAATATAGTCAATTTTTTGTATTAGGACTTTTTTAGCCTCGTTTGGTTTGGCTTTTTTGATTTTTGTAAAAGAAACAATGTAATAATTATGGGTTAGATATAATATTTTATCTTATTAACTTATTTAGCCGATTTTTTCGTTTTGTGCTTTTTTAACTCCAAAACGATAGCCAAACCAGGGCTAAAACTGTAACGACCCCAAAATGCGTATCATAAATTATCTTTATTTAATTATGGGTTAATGTGCTTTAATTTAATTATATTTGTTTGAATTGAGGAATTATCTATTGAGTTACGACCTTGAAATTGAAATTGCCGACTTTTAAGAGTTCAGAACCCAAAATTGAGTACATGGGTATGCTAATGGGAATTTTTAGAGTTATTTGGGAAAGTTAATTGAAAACTTATTTCGTCTAATTCGTTAAGTATGTTTGGGTGGTTACGAATTGAAGGCCTTAGAGGTTCAGAAATCAGAACGGAGCATATAGTTATAATCATCATGATTTTTAGAGTCATTTGGGAAGTGTAATTGAAATTTGATTTCGTTCGATTCGTAAGGGTCGTTTGGCTCTCCCCAATTGTGATAAGCTTATGTATATGTATATATGATATATGAGTTGAACTCATCACTAGAGAGGCTAAAAAAAATATCTGAGGGAGAGAACCGAGAGAGTGAGAGAGCACAAGAGAGAGAAAGCTTCTCTAAGAAAGAGAGAGAGCTCAACATTCATGGGATTTGAAGACAAATTGAAGAGTTTGAAGAGCAAGGAAGAAGATCAACCATGACAGCTTGGGAAAATTGAAGAGAGTTAAGGGAAAAGCAAAGATTGAACTAAGGTATGGAAATCTATCTTGAATCCTTATAAATAATTCATCAATTTCATGAAACCATAATGAGATTGGATGATTTGAAACCCATTTGGGTTAGGGTTTTGTGTTATGTATTTAATTGAGCTAAATTTAAGAAATTAGAACTTGGGTCCTTTGATTTTGTTTATGATTGGAGCTCAATCTTGTGAATAGCATATGAAATGAACTCTAGATTGTCCATAGAATAAAATTTATGCAAGGATCAAGTGTGTTTGTGGGTTGTGTTTTGGGAACTTTCATGATATGAAAGATGAAACATTGATCTTGAACTTGAGGCAAAGATTGAATTGTTTAAGATGAAATTACACTTGAATGATGTTAGTTTATGATGTTGTGGGGTAATTTTACATGTTTTTGGTTGATTAGAGTTGAAACTAAGCTTAGAAAATGGAAAAACAAGTGTTAGAGCAAACAAGAATTTCGGATAGCAGATTTTGCCCAAAGCCGTACGTGCAGCGGGCTCCCCGCACGTGCGGCAGTCCACTTCCAGCACTAAGATTGATTCTGAAATAAAAGCACCTTGTCCCGCACATGTGGCTCAATTCCCGCATGTGCGGCCCTGTTTCCCGCAGATGCGGGGCACCCCTGTTTTAGCTCAATTTCGGATAAGCATATCTCTCTCATTTGGACTTCGTTTTAAGTGATTCTTGAGCCTAAATTCAAGCTCCGGAAGTCTAGTTTCCAATGGTGGTGGTCTCATACCCAAATTCTAAGTACACAAATAGATATGCTCAAATTAGTGAAGGTTGTTCACTTTTTGTCTACCGATTTTATGCCATTTCTTCTTCTAACCCATTTTCCTATCGTTTCCTCCTATTTTTCTTGACATGGATTATGACCTATTGAGGATTAATGCGTTTAGAACCAACATAACTAATTGATTAAAGAGAACAAAGAAAGGGATCGATTATATTCATATGTTGTGTTATGTAATTGTGGTTGTAGGTCAAGACAAGGACATCATCCAACTGCTACCAGGAGCCCATCACTGTGAGTAATAATATAGTAAAGATATGTTTTCATTAGCTACCTTGATTTATTTATGACATGATTCTCTAAATGTTATATTTTATCAAAATGCACAAGTTTCCAAGAAATGTGAAATAAGTTATGAACAAGAAATGTGAATTATTTATAATATGATATGGTGGGCCCAAGGCCGTTCTGCTTATCCGTTTCGTTTATGCTATGGCATGATTGTTCGGTCTTTAAGACCTATTAACTTTTGGTATGGAACAAAGTGTTGTACGGAACTAAGTGCTACAGCGTGAGTACACTCTAAAGTCCGTACGAGTCACATCTTGGGTCCATACATACATGAATTGGGCCCAAGGAGAGGTGGAGACATGTCGATGTTCCATCTACTCCATGATCAGATACAATGATGCAATATGATACGTTTGGACCTAAGGTCGTTTTGATATATGATTGGGCCCGAGGGCATTTTGTTATACATGCCTGAGGTCGTTCAGAACATATGATATGAATACAATTGTTTTTATATCGCTGTATGACTCATGTTACGATGTGCTATTTTATATGCATGAATAGATGTCCTATTTTGAAATGTGCTTCTAACCTTTTGTATAAGTGGGCGTACCACGTACCACGTAAAAATGTTTTGTAATAATTTCAAATATGTATTTCATTTGAAAAGACATGGATTATGAAATGATAAATGTTTCTTTTGAAATGATTTAAGATACGTTTCAGAATTGTGAAATACGTTTTCCTAATGTTAAGGACATCATTCATTAACCTCTTTACTTTAATATTACTCACTGGGCGTTAGCTCACCCTTTTATTTTATATAATCAACACTAGAGTTATAATGAGGTCCGCCTCTCTGTCAAGCTATCCAGGAAGTGTCTCCGTGTTAGAGTAGTATAATTTACCAAGCTTAGTTTTGTTCAGGCTATGATGGCTTTCGTGACGCATTAGGTTCATATGTAAATTTGGGGTTGTAAACTTTTGCCTAACCTATATGACTTGAATTGTATTTACATGAACTGTGTACGTGACATTTGTATATATGATGTAATGTTTAAGATCCTGGTCATTTAAGCACTGCTCAATGGACGTTCTGATCTTATTTTGTATATGCTTCCGCTTAAGGCCCTATATTTGAATAGATATTATTTTGAAATTTTGTTTTGAGGCCTAAGTACAAGCCGGTCATGGACCAAACTTCTAGGGCGGGTTTGGGTCGTGACAAAAACTTTTGAACATTTGAAGACAGAATTGTTGTTGATTTGGAATTCCTCAGGTAAGAATCTATATCTCTATAGTCTCTATCTCTCTTTTTACTTTAACTTTCTATGATATTTTGAATTTATAAATTTTAATGTTTTGTTGGAACAACATTTCACCTAATTAAAAGAAAAATTATGAGATTTAAGTAGTAAGAAAAAAATATTAAGTTTGATGAAATAGTAAGTGGAGTCTTAAGTTTAGTTTAAATAACTGATAAGCCAAGTATGATCAAATAATAAGTAGAGTCTCATTGAGCAGTAAGTGTTGTTTAAATGAGTGGTAAGTCAAGTTTGATAAAGTAGTATGTAGAGTCTAATTGAGTAGTAAAGGTGGTTTAAATAAGTGGTAAGTCAAGTCTGATAAAATAGAAAGTGAAGTTTGATGGAGTAGTAAGTGGAGTCTCATTAAGTAATAAGTCATGTTTGATGAAATAATAAGTGAACATGTTAGTTACAACTAATTGTGACAATATTTACTAATTATTATAACAATACTTAGAACTAATTGAGGGGTCTCATTGAGTAGTAAGTGAGGTTTGATTTAATAGTAAGTGGCGTCTTATTGAGTAGTAAATGAAGTATGATGGAGAAGAAAGTACAGTCTCATTGAGGAATGTGGGGTTTGATTGTGTAGTAAGTGAAATTTGATAGAGTAGTAAGTAGAGTCTCATTGAGTAGTAAGTCAAGTTTGATTAAATAGTAACTGAACATGTAAACTTAGCTAGAACTAATTGTGACAATACTTATTACTTATTATAACAATACTTACAACTAATTGCGGTGTCTTATTGAATAGTAAGAGTGGTTTGATTTAATAGTAAATGGGTTCTCATTAAGTAGTAAGTCAAGTATGATGTAGTAAGTAGAGTCTCATTGAGGAATATGGGGTTTGACTGTGTAGTAAGTGAAGTTTGATGGAATAGTAAGTGGAGTCTCATTGAGTAGTAAGTCAGGTTTGATGATATAGTAAGTGAACGTATACACTTAGTTACAACGAATTGTGACAATAGTTACTACTTATTATAACAATACTTACAACTAATTGAGGGGTTTCGTTGAGTTGTAAGTGAGGTTTGATTTAATAGTAAGTGGGGTCTCATTGAGTAGTAAGTGAAGTATGATGGAGTATAAAGTAGAGTCTCATTGAGAAATGTGGGGTTTGATTAGGGATGGCAATTTGAAACCGGCCCGATGGGGGCCCGACCCCGAATTGAGCGGGTTTTCCCCGAAAAATACCCCCGACGGGACGGGGATGGTATTTAAAAATCAATCCCCGAACAGATTCGGGCCGGGGACGGGAATAAGTGTCCCAGCCCCGTACCCGGCCCCGCTCCGTCCCCGATCCCCGGCCCGGTTTATCCCCGATGTTAAATTTCGATTTTCCCCTTATATATATATATATAAACCAGGTCTCAGATCTCATTTCTTTCTACCCCGTCTCCGTCTCTTAACTCTTTCTACCTCACTGACTTTTTCTCTCTCTCTCAGATCCACCACTACCCCGTCAGCTTGCACTACCACCACCACCACCACATCGCGTCTCTCATCCACTCCCTCTCTCTCGACTCGAGACCACCACCGCCGTCTAGCTCGTACCACCACCACCACCACCACGTCTCTCATCCACTCCCTCTTCTCGACGTCGCCGACCACCACCGCCATCTAGCTCGCACTACCCACTCCCTCTCTTCTCACGTCGTCGTCCAGCTCACAAATCAGATCTTTTTTTTTTTTTTTTTTCAGATCTGTCTCAGATCTGTTTCACAATTTTTTTTTTTTTTTAGATCTGTTTCAGATCTGTCTCGGATGATGAGTTGTATTTTCTGATGATGTTGTTGATGTTGTTGTATTTTCAGATGATGAGTTGTATTTCGCCGTCCATTAATAATTTTGTTTCAGATCTGTTTTTAGATGATGTTGTTGTTGTTGTTGTTGTTGATGAGTTGTATTTTCTGAAACTTTTTTTTTTTTTTTTAGCCAGGGAATGCTTGGGGTCGGGGAAACCTGATCCCCGTTGGGGACGGGGGTGGGGGCAGTGGTAGGTTCCCCGTCGGGGATCGGACCAGGGCCGGGGGAAATTCGACCATCGGGGATCGGGGACGGGGAGTGTGATCCCCGGCCCCGCCCCGCCCCGTTGCCATTCCTAGGTTTGATTGTGTAGTAAGTGAAGTTTGATGGAGTAGTAAGTAGAGTCTCAATGAATAGTAAGTCAGATTTGATGAAATAGTAAGTGAACGTGTAAACATAGTTATAACTAATTTTGACAACACTTACTGCTTATTATAACAATACTTGCAACTAATTGAAGGGTGTTATTGAGTAGTAAGTGGGGTTTGATTTAATAGTAAGTGGGGCCTCGTTGAATAGTAAGTGAAGTATGATGGAGTAGTAAGTAAAGCCTCAATGAGGAGTGTGGGGTTTGACTGCATAATAAGAGAAAATTGATGGAATAGTAATAAGCCAGATTTGATGATATAGTAAATGAACATGTAAACTTAATTACAATTAATTGTAACAATACTTACAACTAATTGAGAAGTCTTATTGAGTTGTAAGTAGGGTTTGATTTAATAGTAAGTGGGGTTTGATTGAGTAGTAAGTGAAGTATGATGAAGTAGAAAGTAGAGTCTCATTGAGAAATGTGGGGTTTGATTGTGTAGTAGGTGAAGTTTGATGGAATAGTAAGTCAAATTTGATAAAATAGTAAGTGAACATTCAAACTTAGAGGTATTTTGGAAAGATGGTTAAAAGCTACTTTTTGGCGCTTTTTTTTTTTTTTTTTGGTTTTTTTGTGAGAGGAAGTGAGTTAAAGCTGGGAAGTAGTTTTTAACCCACTTCACAAAATAAGCCTTAGTTATAACTAATTGTGACAATACTTACTACTTATTATAACAATATTTACAAGTAATTGAAGGGTCTCATTGAGTAGTAAGTGGGGTTTGATTTAATAGAAGTGGGGTCTCATTAAGTAGTAAGTGTGGTTTAAATGAGTAATAAGTCAAGTCTAATAAAATGGTGCATCCGATTACTGTATGGTGCATCCAATTATTGTGAAATGGTGTGCATCCATTACTGAAATGGTATGCTCCTGTTTTTTGGGGATCGTTTTTTGTTTTTGTTTTTGAAAATCTGTAGTTAGATTTTGTATGTAAGTAGTGTTTGTGTGTGACATTAGCTGAAAAGCTAGTGTTTGTATGCAAGTAATTTTCATTTTTTCAAATAATTGAGGCTTGAAATTTTGAAAATTTTGCTTTCTTTTCCGTCATTTTCTCAGTATTATCTAGAGTTTTTAATTCTTTTATTGTTCTTATTTATATGTATTTTTTGATTTTGAGGGCATTTACTTTGGTGAAGCTAGGGCTTTATGCCATTTCTAATCATTTTCAAATTGAGGAATGTCATTCTTCTAAAAGTTGTACATGTTCTTCAAATTCTGGGTCATATTGCAAAGATAAGTGTTCTGGTTTGCATTTTCAGTGTCCCAAACAGATTCTGGAAAAACTAGTTAGTAATTAATTGTAAATGATATATATATGTATATGCAGCAAAATTATATTCGTATGGCCCCAATAGTTGACCTACAACCTAAATTTTTTTCTAGTAAATGAATTACATTAAACACTCCACCTATGTACAAAGGGCAGCCCCCAACTTGCTCAACCTGAACCAACTCTCTACCCACAAAAATGTTTATTTTGCAGATGGATGTGAGAATTCACTACAAGAAAATACATTTTTGCCGACCACTTTTAGCTACCAAAACTAATTTAGTCGCCAAAAGTGTGGGAATTGGCTACCAAAAATAATTTTAGTCGGCAAAAGTCAACTTTTTAGCTACTAATTTTTTTAGTAGGGAAATGTTGATTATTGGTACTAAAAAAAATTTAGTAGCTAAAGATATTACAATTGGCGACTAAAAAATTATTTAGTAGCTAAAAATATCACAATTGGCGACTAAAAAAAACTTTAGTGCTAAAGAACACTTTCGGCTACTAAATGTTTTGGTTGCCGAATGCAAATAAAAAAAATTAATTTTATACTTTCCCGACCAAAAGTTTTGTAGCCAAATTCAACTTTCGGCGACAAACAAACTTTAGTAGCTAAAGACCCACTTTCGGCTACTAAATGTTTGGTAGCCGAATGAAATAAAAAAAATTAATTTTTAATCTTTCCCGACCAAAGTTTGGTCGCCAAATGTCAACTTTCGGCGACCAAAGTTCTTTTAGTCGCTAAAGACCCACTTTCGGCTACTAAATGTTTGGTAGCCGAATGTAAATAAAAAAATTAATTTTTAATCTTCCCCGACCAAAGGTTTGGTCGCCAAATGTCAACTTTCGGCGACCAAAGTTCTTTTAGTCGCTAAAGACCCACTTTCGGCTACTAAATGTTTGGTAGCCGAATGTAAATAAAAAAATTAATTATTTACATTTATATTTATATTTTTATTTTATTAATTTATCAAAATAATATGAATTTCTTATTTTGTCCTTTTTTTAAATCCATTAATAATAAAAAATTTACAATTATGACAATTGATATTTCTAAAAACATATACTATCAAAAGGTAATTTTGATAAATTAATATTTTTAAAATGTAATAATTGTATTATAAAAAGAAATTAAATTATGAAAATAGACTATTATTTTGAGATGAATCTTTTGATTAAACTATTTATACTTTTTACATCATCATATTTCAATAACACTAATAAATTAAGAATAAATCATACATTTACTATTCGATATAATTATACATAGTGCTTGTTTGTGATATTTTATAAAAGTCAAAAAAATTATTAAAAAACACAAATGTTTATGACTATTAAAAAAGGAAAAATATTTTGTTCTAAAAATAGGCACCGAATATCCTTAAAAAAAAAAAAATTGCACAGTTGGGTGCAAAAAACAAAGTAAAAGCTAAATTTGTCTTGAGGTGATGTTACAAGCTGAAAACAGGACACATGGGGACATAGGGGTACAAGTGATGGTACAAGCTAAATTTATATTTCTCAAGTTTTTGCTTGTCCCCCGCACAACTTGCAAGCAATCCGTACATTTTGCCTTAATCGTCATTGTCGGTAGGCATGGGACATAGGGCTAATATGATAATTTTATTATTTTATATAATAATTTTAATATACATTTTTATGTAAAAAATTAAAAAAATATGTTAAATAATATTTTTTTTTTTTAATTTAAAAAGTCAAAAAGTATACTTAGGAGGTTGTTTGGGATGAACTATATTAAGTGTACTTTTTTTTTTTTAGATAAAAAATAGAGAAAAAAAATATGATTATTTGAGATATTTTTTAACTTTTTATGAAAAAATATGTATTAAAATTTGTATAAAATAATAATGTCAAATTGTTATCACTATTTAAAAAAAAAATTTGCATAGGCGATGCATAAAAACAAAAGTAAAAGTTAAATTTGTATTGAATGATGTTACAAGCTGAAAACAAGACACATGGGGACATAGGGGTACAGTGATGGTACAAGCTAAATTTATGCCTGCGTTTGGTTGTAGTTTTGTAAATGTAATTTGAGAGTATGAGTTGTATTTTGAGTTATGTGTTGTAGAATTATGATTTGAGTGTAGAAAATTTTATTTGGTAAAGAGTTTTGAAAATAGTTTTGGAAAAGATTTGAGTGGGGAATTGTTGATGTGATATTTGATATGTGATACTAAAATTTATAACTCATAACTAAACGTACAACTCAAAATTATTTTAAAGCGCATTAAAATTAAAAAATTTTAGAAAATATTTTTCCCATTATATAAATCAATTGCAAAAAAAAAAAAAAAAAAAAAAAATCCTGTACAGCGGAGGACATCCGAGTGGATGTCCCAAGGACGTCCGGGCGGAAGTCCCCATGGACGTCCGGGTGGTCTTCCCCTGGGCAAAAAAAAATCCAAGAAACGCGCAGAATGGACACAGAATGGACAGAGTTTTCGGCAGAGTTTTGGAAAATTAATTCCAAAACTCTTACCAAACATGAAGCTAAAACTAGCATGTAGAATCACATTTCAAAAGCACAACCAACACACAGTATTTCTCAAGTATGCTTGCCCCCACAAAACTTTCAAGAAATCCATACATTTTGCCTTCAATCGTCATTGTCCCGTAGGCATGGGATATAGGGGTAATATGATAATTTTATTATTTTATATAATATTTTAATATACATTTTTATGTAAAAAATCAAAAAGTTATTTTAAACAATCATTTTTTTTTTTAAATTCAAAAAGTCAAAAACTAATTTGGAGGTTGTTTGAGATAAACTATATAAGTGTACTTTTTTATTTTTTAGATAAAAAAGTAGAGAAAAAAATATGATTGTTTAGAATAATTTTTTAACTTTTACAAAAAATGTATATTAAAATATTGTATAAAATAATAAAATTACCGTATTATTCTATGCCCTATGTGTACTAACAGTGATGATTAAAGGAACCAGTACAATTTGCTTTGAAATGAGATGGTGGGCAAGCATGTTTCAGAATATATATAGAGGATGAGGCTTTCCTCTAGTCCTTCATCGGACTGGAAGGTATTGTTTGACCGTGAGAGCCCACACGGGTTCTGTTTCGATAATCCAAATTGTTCAATGTGTAGAACTCATCGATACTATATGCTTATAAAAATCACATTAATCGGATATCGATAGCTATGTGATTAAATCAGTTTTGTATTTTAAAAAAAAATGGTGGTGAAAAATAAACGGCTGACAAAAATTTGATTTGAGCACATAGCTATCGATATCCAATCAACGTGATTTTTACGGACATATAGCACTTGACGAGTTTCTACAATTAACGGTTCAGATTATTGAAACAGAACCCGTGATAAGCCCTCACAGGCCCAACAGTACCCTCCAGTCCGATGAAGGGCTGGAGGGAAGCCTCATCTAATTATTTTATTTTATTTTTATTTTTATTTTTATTTTTTTGTTTTTTAACATGTTTCTGTTCACATGTGAGTTTGTACCACCACTTCAATACAAATTTGGGTTGTCTACTTTCTTTTTCTTTTCTTTTTTCTTTTTCTTTTTTTTTTCTTTTTTTTGGTACTTTTTTGGTGAATAGTGATATAAAAAACCTCTAAAATAAATATGAAATTTATAAAATAGAATATAAGAAAAAAACATACAAAATAAAATATGAATTTAATACAATTTATTATAATTTTTTACATTTTATGAAATATGATTATTTATTTATTTATTTATTTATTTATTTATTTATTTAATGGCAATAAATGAAACCTGGTTTCCTTTTCATCTACCACACTTCAAAATAATAAATGCAATTAATGAAGAGATATAATTAATAAAATATAGGAAAATTTCAAATTTATTTGAGGATTCCATGAACAAAATTTTATGTTTATTTCTAAAACTTTTGAACATTTGAAGAGAAGATTGTTGTTGATTTGGAACTCCTCAGGCAAGAATCTAGTCTCTATAGTCTCTATCTCTCTTTTTACTTTAACTTTCCATGATATTTTGAATTTATAAATTTTAATATTTTGTTGGATTAACATTTCACCTACTTGAAAGAAAAATTATGAGATTTAAGTTGTGAGGGAAAAAAAAATCAAATTTAATGAAATAGTAAGTGGAACTTAAACTTTGAATGAGTGATAAGTGAAGTCTGATAAAGTAATAAATAGAGTCTCATTGAGTAGTAAGTGTTGTTTAAATTAGTAGTATGTCAAATTTGATAAAGTCATAAGTAGAGTCTCATGAAATGGTAAGTGTTGTTTAAATGAGTTGTTTCCAATGTACCACAACAACTAAATACACTTACTACTTGATATGGTTGCACTTACTATTCCACATAATTATATTTACCATTCAAACATTACCAAAATACACCTAACCTCTTAAATAAATATAAAATTTATGAAATAAAATGTAAAAAAAAAAATGTAAAAAATAAATATAATATTTATACATTTTATTATAATTTTTAACATTTTATGAAATATGATTTTTTTTATTATTATTTTATTTATCTACTTAATGGCAATTAATGAAACCGAGTTTCCTTTTCATCTACCACAATAAATTCAATTAATGAAGAAATATAATTAACAAAATATAAGAAAATTTCAAATTCATTTGAGGATTTCATGAACAAAATTTTATGTTCATTTCTAAAGCTTCATTTGGCATTGGCTAATATAGTCAATTTTTTGTATTAGGACTTTTTTAGCCTCGTTTGGTTTGGCTTTTTTGATTTTTGTAAAAGAAACAATGTAATAATTATGGGTTAGATATAATATTTTATCTTATTAACTTATTTAGCCGATTTTTTCGTTTTGTGCTTTTTTAACTCCAAAACGATAGCCAAACCAGGGCTAAAACTGTAACGACCCCAAAATGCGTATCATAAATTATCTTTATTTAATTATGGGTTAATGTGCTTTAATTTAATTATATTGTTTGAATTGAGGAATTATCTATTGAGTTACGACCTTGAAATTGAAATTGCCGACTTTTAAGAGTTCAGAACCCAAAATTGAGTACATGGGTATGCTAATGGGAATTTTTAGAGTTATTTGGGAAAGTTAATTGAAAACTTATTTCGTCTAATTCGTTAAGTATGTTTGGGTGGTTACGAATTGAAGGCCTTAGAGGCTTCAGAAATCAGAACGGAGCATATAGTTATAATCATCATGATTTTTAGAGTCATTTGGGAAGTGTAATTGAAATTTGATTTCGTTCGATTCGTAAGGGTGCGTTTGGCTCTCCCCAATTGTGATAAGCTTATGTATATGTATATATGATATATGAGTTGAACTCATCACTAGAGAGGCCAAAAAAAATATCTGAGGGAGAGAACCGAGAGAGTGAGAGAGCACAAGAGAGAGAAAGCTTCTCTAAGAAAGAGAGAGAGCTCAACATTCATGGGATTTGAAGACAAATTGAAGAGTTTGAAGAGCAAGGAAGAAGATCAACCATGACAGCTTGGGAAAATTGAAGAGAGTTAAGGGAAAAGCAAAGATTGAACTAAGGTATGGAAATCTATCTTGAATCCTTATAAATAATTCATCAATTTCATGAAACCATAATGAGATTGGATGATTTGAAACCCATTTGGGTTAGGGTTTTGTGTTATGTATTTAATTGAGCTAAATTTAAGAAATTAGAACTTGGGTCCTTTGATTTTGTTTATGATTGGAGCTCAATCTTGTGAATAGCATATGAAATGAACTCTAGATTGTCCATAGAATAAAATTTATGCAAGGATCAAGTGTGTTTGTGGGTTGTGTTTTGGGAACTTTCATGATTATGAAAGATGAAACATTGATCTTGAACTTGAGGCAAAGATTGAATTGTTTAAGATGAAATTACACTTGAATGATGTTAGTTTATGATGTTGTGGGGTAATTTTACATGTTTTTGGTTGATTAGAGTTGAAACTAAGCTTAGAAAATGGAAAAACAAGTGTTAGAGCAAACAAGAATTTCGGATAGCAGATTTTGCCCAAAGCCGTACGTGCAGCGGGCTCCCCGCACGTGCGGCAGTCCACTTCCAGCACTAAGATTGATTCTGAAATAAAAGCACCTTGTCCCGCACATGTGGCTCAATTCCCGCATGTGCGGCCCTGTTTCCCGCAGATGCGGGGCACCCCTGTTTTAGCTCAATTTCGGATAAGCATATCTCTCTCATTTGGACTTCGTTTTAAGTGATTCTTGAGCCTAAATTCAAGCTCCGGAAGTCTAGTTTCCAATGGTGGTGGTCTCATACCCAAATTCTAAGTACACAAATAGATATGCTCAAATTAGTGAAGGTTGTTCACTTTTTGTCTACCGATTTTATGCCATTTCTTCTTCTAACCCATTTTCCTATCGTTTCCTCCTATTTTTCTTGACATGGATTATGACCTATTGAGGATTAATGCGTTTAGAACCAACATAACTAATTGATTAAAGAGAACAAAGAAAGGGATCGATTATATTCATATGTTGTGTTATGTAATTGTGGTTGTAGGTCAAGACAAGGACATCATCCAACTGCTACCAGGAGCCCATCACTGTGAGTAATAATATAGTAAAGATATGTTTTCATTAGCTACCTTGATTTATTTATGACATGATTCTCTAAATGTTATATTTTATCAAAATGCACAAGTTTCCAAGAAATGTGAAATAAGTTATGAACAAGAAATGTGAATTATTTATAATATGATATGGTGGGCCCAAGGCCGTTCTGCTTATCCGTTTCGTTTATGCTATGGCATGATTGTTCGGTCTTTAAGACCTATTAACTTTTGGTATGGAACAAAGTGTTGTACGGAACTAAGTGCTACAGCGTGAGTCATCTCTAAAGTCCGTACGAGTCACATCTTGGGTCCATACATACATGAATTGGGCCCAAGGAGAGGTGGAGACATGTCGATGTTCCATCTACTCCATGATCAGATACAATGATGCAATATGATACGTTTGGACCTAAGGTCGTTTTGATATATGATTGGGCCCGAGGGCATTTTGTTATACATGCCTGAGGTCGTTCAGAACATATGATATGAATACAATTGTTTTTATATCGCTGTATGACTCATGTTACGATGTGCTATTTTATATGCATGAATAGATGTCCTATTTTGAAATGTGCTTCTAACCTTTTGTATAAGTGGGCGTACCACGTACCACGTAAAAATGTTTTGTAATAATTTCAAATATGTATTTCATTTGAAAAGACATGGATTATGAAATGATAAATGTTTCTTTTGAAATGATTTAAGATACGTTTCAGAATTGTGAAATACGTTTTCCTAATGTTAAGGACATCATTCATTAACCTCTTTACTTTAATATTACTCACTGGGCGTTAGCTCACCCTTTTATTTTATATAATCAACACTAGAGTTATAATGAGGTCGCCTCTCTGTCAAGCTATCCAGGAAGTGTCTCCGTGTTGAGATGTAGTATAATTTACCAAGCTTAGTTTTGTTCAGGCTATGATGGCTTTCGTGACGCATTAGGTTCATATGTAAATTTGGGGTTGTAAACTTTTGCCTATACCTATATGACTTGAATTGTATTTACATGAACTGTGTACGTGACATTTGTATATATGATGTAATGTTTAAGATCCTGTCATTTAAGCACTGCTCAATGGACGTTCTGATCTTATTTTTGTATATGCTTCCGCTTAAGGCCCTATATTTGAATAGATATTATTTTGAAATTTTGTTTTGAGGCCTAAGTACAAGCCGGTCATGGACCAAACTTCTAGGGGCGGGTTTGGGTCGTGACAAAAACTTTTGAACATTTGAAGACAGAATTGTTGTTGATTTGGAATTCCTCAGGTAAGAATCTATATCTCTATAGTCTCTATCTCTCTTTTTACTTTAACTTTCTATGATATTTTGAATTTATAAATTTTAATGTTTTGTTGGAACAACATTTCACCTAATTAAAAGAAAAATTATGAGATTTAAGTAGTAAGAAAAAAATATTAAGTTTGATGAAATAGTAAGTGGAGTCTTAAGTTTAGTTTAAATAACTGATAAGCCAAGTATGATCAAATAATAAGTAGAGTCTCATTGAGCAGTAAGTGTTGTTTAAATGAGTGGTAAGTCAAGTTTGATAAAGTAGTATGTAGAGTCTAATTGAGTAGTAAAGGTGGTTTAAATAAGTGGTAAGTCAAGTCTGATAAAATAGAAAGTGAAGTTTGATGGAGTAGTAAGTGGAGTCTCATTAAGTAATAAGTCATGTTTGATGAAATAATAAGTGAACATGTTAGTTACAACTAATTGTGACAATATTTACTAATTATTATAACAATACTTAGAACTAATTGAGGGGTCTCATTGAGTAGTAAGTGAGGTTTGATTTAATAGTAAGTGGCGTCTTATTGAGTAGTAAATGAAGTATGATGGAGAAGAAAGTACAGTCTCATTGAGGAATGTGGGGTTTGATTGTGTAGTAAGTGAAATTTGATAGAGTAGTAAGTAGAGTCTCATTGAGTAGTAAGTCAAGTTTGATTAAATAGTAACTGAACATGTAAACTTAGCTAGAACTAATTGTGACAATACTTATTACTTATTATAACAATACTTACAACTAATTGCGGTGTCTTATTGAATAGTAAGAGTGGTTTGATTTAATAGTAAATGGGTTCTCATTAAGTAGTAAGTCAAGTATGATGTAGTAAGTAGAGTCTCATTGAGGAATATGGGGTTTGACTGTGTAGTAAGTGAAGTTTGATGGAATAGTAAGTGGAGTCTCATTGAGTAGTAAGTCAGGTTTGATGATATAGTAAGTGAACGTGTACACTTAGTTACAACGAATTGTGACAATAGTTACTACTTATTATAACAATACTTACAACTAATTGAGGGGTTTCGTTGAGTTGTAAGTGAGGTTTGATTTAATAGTAAGTGGGGTCTCATTGAGTAGTAAGTGAAGTATGATGGAGTATAAAGTAGAGTCTCATTGAGAAATGTGGGGTTTGATTAGGGATGGCAATTTGAAACCGGCCCGATGGGGGTCCGACCCCGAATTGAGCGGGTTTTCCCCGAAAAATACCCCGACGGGACGGGGATGGTATTTAAAAATCAATCCCCGAACAGATTCGGGCCGGGGACGGGAATAAGTGTCCCAGCCCCGTACCCGGCCCCGCTCCGTCCCCGATCCCTGGCCCGGTTTATCCCCGATGTTAAATTTCGATTTTCCCCTTATATATATATATATATATATACCAGGTCTCAGATCTCATTTCTTTCTACCCCGTCTCCGTCTCTTAACTCTTTCTACCTCACTGACTTTTTCTCTCTCTCAGATCCACCACTACCACCGTCTAGCTTGCACTACCACCACCACCACCACATCGCGTCTCTCATCCACTCCCTCTCTCTCGACGTCGACGACCACCACCGCCGTCTAGCTCGTACCACCACCACCACCACCACGTCTCTCATCCACTCCCTCTTCTCGACGTCGCCGACCACCACCGCCATCTAGCTCGCACTACCCACTCCCTCTCTTCTCGACGTCGTCGTCCAGCTCACAGATCAGATCTTTTTTTTTTTTTTTTCAGATCTGTCTCAGATCTGTTTCACAATTTTTTTTTTTTTTTAGATCTGTTTCAGATCTGTCTCGGATGATGAGTTGTATTTTCTGATGATGTTGTTGATGTTGTTGTATTTTCAGATGATGAGTTGTATTTTCGCCGTCCATTAATAATTTTGTTTCAGATCTGTTTTTAGATGATGTTGTTGTTGTTGTTGTTGTTGATGAGTTGTATTTTCTGAAACTTTTTTTTTTTTTTTTAGCCAGGGAATGCTCGGGGTCGGGGAAACCTGATCCCCGTTGGGGACGGGGGTGGGGCAGTGGTAGGTTCCCCGTCGGGGATCGGACCAGGGCCGGGGGAAATTCGACCATCGGGGATCGGGGACGGGGAGTGTGATCCCCGGCCCCGCCCCGCCCCGTTGCCATTCCTAGGTTTGATTGTGTAGTAAGTGAAGTTTGATGGAGTAGTAAGTAGAGTCTCAATGAATAGTAAGTCAGATTTGATGAAATAGTAAGTGAACGTGTAAACATAGTTATAACTAATTTTGACAACACTTACTGCTTATTATAACAATACTTGCAACTAATTGAAGGGTGTTATTGAGTAGTAAGTGGGGTTTGATTTAATAGTAAGTGGGGCCTCGTTGAATAGTAAGTGAAGTATGATGGAGTAGTAAGTAAAGCCTCAATGAGGAGTGTGGGGTTTGACTGCATAATAAGAGAAAATTGATGGAATAGTAATAAGCCAGATTTGATGATATAGTAAATGAACATGTAAACTTAATTACAATTAATTGTAACAATACTTACAACTAATTGAGAAGTCTTATTGAGTTGTAAGTAGGGTTTGATTTAATAGTAAGTGGGGTTTGATTGAGTAGTAAGTGAAGTATGATGAAGTAGAAAGTAGAGTCTCATTGAGAAATGTGGGGTTTGATTGTGTAGTAGGTGAAGTTTGATGGAATAGTAAGTCAAATTTGATAAAATAGTAAGTGAACATTCAAACTTAGAGGTATTTTGGAAAGATGGTTAAAAGCTACTTTTTGGCGTTTTTTTTTTTTTTTTGGTTTTTTTGTGAGAGGGAAGTGAGTTAAACGCTGGGAAGTAGTTTTAACCCACTTCACAAAATAAGCCTTAGTTATAACTAATTGTGACAATACTTACTACTTATTATAACAATATTTACAAGTAATTGAAGGGTCTCATTGAGTAGTAAGTGGGGTTTGATTTAATAGAAGTGGGGTCTCATTAAGTAGTAAGTGTGGTTTAAATGAGTAATAAGTCAAGTCTAATAAAATTGTGCATCCGATTACTGTATGGTGCATCCAATTATTGTGAAATGGTGTGCATCCGATTACTGAAATGGTGTGCTCCTGTTTTTTGGGGATCGTTTTTTGTTTTTGTTTTTGAAAATCTGTAGTTAGATTTTGTATGTAAGTAGTGTTTGTGTGTGACATTAGCTGAAAAGCTAGTGTTTGTATGCAAGTAATTTTCATTTTTTCAAATAATTGAGGCTTGAAATTTTGAAAATTTTGCTTTCTTTTCCGTCATTTTCTCAGTATTATCTAGAGTTTTTAATTCTTTTATTGTTCTTATTTATATGTATTTTTTGATTTTGAGGGCATTTACTTTGGTGAAGCTAGGGCTTTATGCCATTTCTAATCATTTTCAAATTGAGGAATGTCATTCTTCTAAAAGTTGTACATGTTCTTCAAATTCTGGGTCATATTGCAAAGATAAGTGTTCTGGTTTGCATTTTGAGTGTCCCAAACAGATTCTGGAAAAACTAGTTAGTAATTAATTGTAAATGATATATATATGTATATGCAGCAAAATTATATTCGTATGGCCCCAATAGTTGACCTACAACCTAAATTTTTTTCTAGTAAATGAATTACATTAAACACTCCACCTATGTACAAAGGGCAGCCCCCAACTTGCTCAACCTGAACCAACTCTCTACCCACAAAAATGTTTATTTTGCAGATGGATGTGAGAATTATTTGTGATCCCGAAATTGAAAATAATACATTTATTTATGATGTATTCAATTCAAAACTCAAAATCAGATTATAAAATTGAGTTTTTTTGGGTGAGGACTTGGTTTGGCTAGTGGTGGATGTTTTAATAAAAATAACTAAATAAATAAATAAAAAGTTCAGTTTGAACAAAGTTTATGTGGGACTAATGGAAAACAAACATAAACTATTCTTGCTCTGCTAACTGATGTGGATGTTGAATTTTTTCTATCATGTTATTTTAGTCGATTTTAGTTAAAATACTAAGACTTTATTACTGAATATCACATTTGCGAGTAAGAATAGTAGTATTTTGTGAGATTTGTATATTTGTGTAATTTTATTTTTCTTTATGTGGGGCTATTTCATGCTTGATCCAAATAACAAACCCAAAGGTGAAAACATTATTGTTTATTGCAGTAGCTGTAAATGAGGTTAACAATCAAATTGTATAATCGTGTTAGAAAACTCAAATACTTTTATTGTGTGAGAAGTATTATCTCAATCATCTTTCATAAACCTTGAATGTTGGCATGACCAAATGAAATGTATTATACAATTAACTTTCCAATCAATTTTAGAGGATTTGGATTCAATTCTTTCCAATTAACAGAGGCATGTCAATATCTAGTAACTATTTTGAAAGTGCTGAGACCTTGGACTTGAGGTATAAGGCTTTGAAATGTGATTGTGGTCTAAGAGCTACCATAAGGGTTACCGAGTCTGACAAGCCATCTAAAGGGAGACTGTATTTCAACCAAGCACATTTATCACTTAAAAGTGTAATAGAAAGAACGTTTGGGGTTTGGAAAGCATGATGGCCGATGATAAAGGATATCCCACCAAAATTATAAGTGGCCGACCCAAGTCAAACTTGTTTGCGCAACAATGGCAATTCATAATTTCATCCGACGAAGTGAGTTTCGCGATATTGCATTTGACTCTTATGATAAATTCACGGATTATGTGCCTAATGAAGAGGAAGGATCAAGGTTTCAATAAGTACGCCATGGAAATCATGTTGAAGGTGATGACAATGAGATGGAAATGAAGAGATATAATATTTGTATGTCAATTTGTAGATGAAATTAGGAGTTATCTAATATCTAAGAAGTTTTTTTTATTGCCTTAATAGTAATTTATTGTATTTTTATTGTAATGACATTTTCTTGTTTCCTTGTGAACTCAATATTAAAAATGAAAAAAATAAAAATAAAATTGAGGTAATGTAAAAATGTACCAATATATGTACTAATTATATTAACTTTCATTAATGAAATAACTTTTTTAAAATTTAAAGTGAAGAAAATGACAAAATTACAATTTTTATTCATAAGGACAAAAATGACAATTACATAGCAAAAAGTTATTTTACAGCTTATTTACCAAACATTACTTTGCTACTTAAATCCATAATCCCACAGCTACACCAAACAGGTTACCAGCTTACGTTCACAGCTGTAAGTACTAATCTATAATCACTTTCCCACAGCTCTACCAAACGGGACTTAAGTCAATTATGATTGAGTAGTAAATCAAGTTTGATGGAGTAGTAAGTCGAGTACCATTGAGTATTAAGTGATGTTTGATTCAATAGTAAGTCAAGTTTGATAGAATTGTAAATAGAGTAACCAGTGAGTAATAAGTTGAGTCTGATGGAATAATAATTAGAGTCTCATTGAGTAGTAAATGGTATTTGATTGAATAATAAGTCAAGTTTGATGGAGTAATAAGTTAAGTCTCATTGAGTAGTAAGTCAAATCTAATGCAATGGTAAGTGAGAATCATTGACTGGTAAAAATGTCACAATTAATTTGAAATTTATCCACATTTGTTATAAATTGAGAATCATTAACCGATAAAAATGCCGAATTGAATTATTTAATAATAAGAAGATTTACTATTTGTTAATCTGTCTCTACTTATCACTCATTGTGAGTTTATTTGACCATACTCATAATTCATTGTTTATCTAATCAACTTACTGTTGAATGCCATCATAGTTCCCATTTATTTATTACGACTCCCCTCACCATTCATTGAGAAAATACTCGACAGTGTAATTACACTTAACCTTACTTAACATTAAATTTGATCCCACTTAGCCATTATAGAGACAAATGTTTATTGCTCCGAAATTATATTTTCATATTACAAGAGTCAATAAATACATGTTCATCCATCCATTTACAATTTTTAAGCACCAAAAAAAAAAAAAAAAGAGTACATGTTCATATATTCTTGAGGGTGCAATATATGTATCTATTTAGGTAGTAGCCTCCTAATACTTTAATTTAAAAAAATAAAAATCCCATGGTTATGAATTCTTTAAAGAGAAGTTTTAATTCCAATTTCAGAAACCAGCAATCAACAGAATAGTGTTGTAATCTTCTTTTTCATGTTCTTTTTCTTGGATTTCTAGAGTGGCTAATAGTGTTGCCAATTGGATGGCCTCTTCTTTTTCGAAGGGCTCTTCACCCTTAGATTGGGTCTGGAATCCCCCTCTACTCTCAGAGGTTTGTTGAGTTTGGACTGCTCTTTGTAGTCTGTGGATTTTATGGTTCAAAAAAAAAAAAAAAAAACAAGAAGATTAAAAAAATAGTTTGCCAGAATCCATGGTGTCATCGGAGGGGAAGAAGGAGATTTAAAAAAAAATATATCGGAGTCCATTGTGTCTAAGGAGAAGAAGAAGAAAAAGAAAGAAAAGGGATTAAAAAAAAAAAAAAAGTCACCGGAATCCTTGGTTTGGCTGGAAAAAGAGAAAAAAAAAAAATATTCAGAAACTATGGTGTTGTTTTCATTTATATTGATGGGTGGGTGATGGTGTGGCCATGGGTCTTGGGATGTAGGGTATTGGAAGTGTTTTCCAGGAGGGAGAGAGAGAGAGAGAGAGAGAGAGAGAGAGGAGGTGGAGAGAATGAATGAGAAAAGATAAACAGTAGTTTACAACAACAACAACCAAAAAAAGAAAAAAAAAAAGCGAGAGAGAATATGTACAGTACAAAGAAAAAGTTTACTGTTAAATGAGGGACTTGACTGGTGGTAACCAGTTAGCTATTTTGATTTTGGTTGGCTAAGATTTAAGATTCCAATCTAATGGTTCAAAATTACTTTCATGTATGATATCCAAATACCACTTTTTTTAGGTACTATAGTTGGACCCTATGATTTAAATATAATTAGAAAGTTTTCATGTGATTTTGGATTAACGTATAATTATTAATATCATTAATTATAAATGTAAAATAATTATAATAACCTTTTTAATTTTTTCATTCTCTCTCTCTTCTCTCACACACATAATTTATAGTGTTCAATAATTTAATTAGATCACAATTAATTATAAATTTTTTGATTATTATTGAATTCTTAACTTTCTTTTCTAATTTTAATTTAATTATATTTTATATCACAATTAATTCTAAATATTTAATTATTTATTATAATTACTAACTTTTTAATCTAACTTTAATTTAATATTTTGGATCACAATTAACTTTAAATTCTTAATTATCTATCGTAATTTATAACATGTTAATCCAATTTTAATTTAATTATATTTTAGTTCAATTTTTAATTATTATTTTTTAATTATATTTTATTCTTAATTATATTTTAATTTCATTTATTTTATTTTAATTAATACATTAATCTAATTTTAGGTTTAGAGAAAATGGGAGTAAAATTGTCTTTTTGTTGTATTAATATCCCCTTAATTTTTAGAAAACCAAACCCACTCTAAAAATGGGTGTTTTATACTTTCCGTTAATTTGGATGGAAAAACTAACCGCAACACTTTAGTCCAAAATCACATGGGACTTTCTAGTTATATTTGAATCATAGGGGAGTAAAGTGTTTCAGTCTCTAACCACAAGGAGGTAAAATGAAACGCCACTAACCAATCCATTATGAAAGAAAGAAAGAAAACAAATTTACCAAACAAATTATCCAAACTCTGTCAATTTGTCTTCAACAATCTGTATCTCTTTCACCACTGCCTTGCGTCTAGGAATTGATTAGCTTGATATCGAATCCATAACATCCATGTCGAATCAACGACCACGCGCAGCTTCGAACTCCTTTGAATACTGTACGCATGAATCTTCAGAATCCACCGAAGAACAACACTCTTGTATATTGAACAATCAATCAATCCTTTGATGTATACTTATCAAACCATGAGTTTAAAACTCAAACAAACATAAAAAAAACTAGCCAAGATGCTCTAGATGAAAACCCCAATTCCCTCAAAGACAATTTGGAAGCTGTATCTTAAATTCTGATTGAAACATAGCTTTATAGCAAACAGGGCCGCGACGGTCTCTCGAGCGTAGGATCTCTTGCTCGAGTGCTGAGACTGATATGCGAGTATTCCTTAAGTGCCTTCACTCAAGCGACCAAAAGGTTCGCTCGAGCACACAATAGTCCTTCCCAGTATTTTTACAGACAGTGAAACTACTGGGACAAAAGTTTTTTCGCTCGAGTCAGGCTTTCTTTGCTCGAGGCAAGCCAAATTTCCAAGAAACTTTACAACTCGATAAACTATGTTTGTTCGTAGAATTGGCAAGACTAAGGGACCTAATAATCTCCCATTTTGTCAATTCTCAAACAAAACATTCTAACAAGGTTTCCTAGCAAACGCACGCACTAGACCCAATAGCTAACCAAACACAAACACTAACAGAACTAGTCTAAACCACTCTTGTTTATGCAAAATACCCTAGAAGAAACAGCCTGTAAAAAAAACATAATCCAAAGCACTGGCAATAGATTCATCAATCATGAAAAAAAATAACAGATATCAGATAATCAGTAGATAATTAGATAAAAGAATGAAAGTCCAAACTTGATTAGTCTAATCCAATATCCCACAAATATCCAAAATCCAATATCCCACAGATATATATCTCAAAAAGCAATAGTTATAAGTTATATACTCTCCATTTTTAACCGAGAGCGACAAAGGGAAGAGAATATGCAGGCCAAAAGAAGACGAAAAACAGCAAGAAAAAAACTGACCAACAAAAAACACACACAAAAAACTGTCCAAAAAAGAAGATCAAACATCACTGCGAGGACGTTGGTGGCTGCTGTTACATCTGTAAAAGAGAAAGGATCTGAGAAAGCATGGTGGTCTGCTAATCTAGGCGTCATCAAACGCATCGAGCCGAGCATCCATCTGATCAAGGCGGTGTGTGATAGACTGCCCGAACTGATGAAGCTAGTTGCAAAACGATCAGGAAAGCAAGTTAGATGCACTGGCATCGGCCACATCAAACTCAACCTCATCAGCGAGTGGATTATCACCTACATTAGACACCGCAGACATGGACAACCCCCTCTTGACATGGGCTTGACTTTGGGGAACATTCTGTTTAGTGACAGATTTGATGGGAACACAAACTCGTCATCTTCAAAAGTAGGGACACCGAGAGGAGAGGAAACGGTTTAACAAACAACCATAAGGGAGACCTAAGGATTTGCAACCCTCAAACACGCTGATCATTTTGGCCATAATTATCTCAGAACGGTTGATGGTGATGCGATGGTCAATGCAATACAGAACATAACCCTGATCTTGGATAATGTTGGAGGAATGAGTGCTGACATGAATGTTGGCACAAACAATGATATTTAGAAGGAAAAATCAGAGAAGAAGCTCATTTTTCCAAATAAGCGCCCCGGCTATCCAAGTTTGGGGTATGCCACATAATTTAGTGGGGACCTGGTCAAAATCCGCAATGTTAAGGGTAACAAGGAATGGATAGTGGCAGTTCCAGACTTTAGGAAGGTAAAGAAACTTTCTAAAGACATCCGCATCAATGAACAACTCTTTATTGCGAACCCAGGTGTGAAAGGAAGGGGTTATGTTTCTGATGGAATGCATGTTACAATAAAATTCCCGGACTCAACTAAGGTTTTGTGAACCGGAAAAATGAAAGACCCGGTCACCCCCCAAAGCATCGAACAGAGACCGGATAGGGATAGACTCCAAAGCACTGGGTTGGACATTCCATTCTAAATGAATTGTCCGAGAATCATAAAAATCCTAATAATGGTTGGACTTTTCCCTAGATTGGAATTTATCTTTATTGTAATTGGGACGGGACACGTTGGTTTTGCGGCGTTTGGAAGACTCGGCCATGACTGACGGACACACAGGAAGACCACCACAATTAAACCGTAAAACCAACCCCCAAGACAAAATCACACCCCAATTGTAACCCCTCAAAATAAACAAATCAACATAACAAAGGTTGTCAGTATCTGTAGACGTCCCCGAACGCCCTGGAGGAGGACTCCCGTTCTGTTCATATTGGGCTTACTACAGTTCGGACTCAAATTGTCACGGTTCTTAATCTTGAACCAAAGAGTCCAAATCCGGCAAATCGTTTTGAGAAACAGATTTTTGAAAAGAAGTGCCAAACATGGACTGCTTTGCCAGATACAGAGTCGCCACCTAAATATTTTTTAATGGGGAAATTTAGGAAACCCTGACTCGGTGCCAAAGGCCACGTGTCCGTCATCACCAAAGTTGCCTCGGGCTCGGGAACTTGGGTACGATTGGGGAAGGTCAACTATGAGCTATGAGCACCCCCTCTCGCCCGGTCCGAAGACCGGCCTCTACTAACCATGATATCCAATTTTGAAAACGTTATGTGTTCTTATTCCGGTTATTAGCCTAGAATTACTATGTGATGCGCACAACACAAAAGTATAGACTAGATCGCCTAATTTGGAAATAAACATTGCATATCCGTTCGTTTTGAAAAATGTGTTGGATTTTGCTACTCGCAAGTAGGCTAAAACACGGATTTCAATGAGTTGTTCAACTCAAACAATCCAACCTTCACCCACAGGCAATCAAACAGTTTATCTCACATAAGCATCTAGCCACATGGAAAACATGCTGTCATGATAGCATTCACACACATGCGATATGCTAAAGCATGAAAATACTTACATCGTACTCCGTGCCAAAACAATAAACTAGTTAGCAAACATGCATGACCCTAGTCCATGTTAAGTGGTTAATGTAACACATACAGGATGCAATTTAGGATAGGCTCGGCTAACCTAAACATGACATGTGAAATGCAATCCATTGATGCACGTATTCAATTTTGGAATTGAAATACAAATGTAGTTAGCATGATGCGCCGAGCCCGGTGCATGCAAGACAAATGTATGGATGCACGCATGCATAGCATAAGGTATGCTAATTTAAACATGCCCTAATCTACCATTATAAGCGGTAAATAAAAGGGAAGAAAGAAGTGGGGATTGGAAGACATGCACACACACGCACCCACACTTATTACAGATTCGCCCTCGCCCGGAGGGACCCAAAGAATAATACAAATTAATTAACTACGAGCTAATTAATTATTACAAATTGCCTAAGTAGTTAACAAACTAACTAAGCTAGGAAAAACAGTAAACCGCCTCGGGAGGAGTGCCCAATGCAATGCATGCTCGGGTCCTGCTCGGAAGTGCACTGCCATACATAGACTGCATCTGTTTTCCCTGCTCTGCCCCTCTGAAGACTGCCAAAGTCTCTGAATTGCTTCCCTGGACATTGGGAGACACCACCGGCTGAGTAGAATTGCCACCGGCAGTGGGATGTAGTCATCGGCTGTTGATGAGTCCATCGGCCACCAATTGATTGCCGGTCGGCACTTTGTGCAGTCGATCGGCAAAAAGTTCCTGCAGAACCTGTTTGACAGCAGCAGAGGACAGAGCCTTGCATGGCAATGCATTTCAAAGAATATATGCACCTATCACACCCCTTATCATGCTTATGACTCAAAGGAGGATGTGCCTCGACTCTCGGACCACCAATCACGCATTTCCATGCATGATGGTCCAAAGAATCAAGTGTGCAACTTCAATTTCAAATGAATGCAAACCAAATAAGCACACAAGGAGGCCCAACCTCTATCATACTCATCTCAAGAGGTCCAGCATGCATGCTTATGTGATACAATCCTAGGCATGTTGACTAGTATGCAATCATGGCAATGCAAATAAGCATACAAGCTAACAAGCATACAAGACATGAAACATCAATGTTAATCATCAAGCATGCAAGATGCGATGTGAATGTCCAAGCATGCAAACAAACATGTGACTTCATTCAATCATGTAAGTTCTAACATACAACAACTTACCAATATGCTACAACACACGAGAAGCATGTGCAACCAACAAAGGGATGGGCTTAAACATGATTTAGGTAGCTCTAAATAGGCCTAAAACAGTGGCCAAAAGTTCAAGAGGTGAGACCAAACACATATACACACATGCGCATGTCAAGGCCTAACACTTAAGCATAAACAAGCAACTCTCAAGCACACTTGAAAGAGGCTAAGTATGGACATATGGCATGCATTGTAAAGCTCTGAAATCATGTTATAGAAGGTACCAAACCAACTAAATAAACCAAACAAAGCATGCAACAATGCTCACATATCCAAGGCCAATCAAGCCAAAATGTAAGGTAGCTATACAAACCATGCCACGGTCGACCAAAGCAACCTAGGACAGACCTTAAACATGGCAAAATAAACACAAAACCTTCACAAGGCTAAGCCTAAAACATGCTAAAACAAGGGCTTACAACCTAAGGCATGTCAAGGCCTAAACATGGCATTACAAGGCATATATGCAAGGCATGCATGGTGTACCAAAACCAACTTACAAAAATGTTATATCATGGCATAATAAGCATAAAACAGCTATGGCATGATCAACAAGCACTCAAACATGATGCTCCCTCAAGAGGCCAAAAAGTGCCCTTTTCAAGGACAACAAGGAGAGGGGGTGGCCCTCTCCTTCTTGAGACTTCAAAGCACCATCCTCACCACTGAAATCCCTCAAGATTTCAGTGGTGAGGAGGCCCAAACACCAAAGTCCCGGAGTTCACACAAAATGGCACCAAACAAGGGCCAAACAAGCCTTTAGAGGGGTCAAACTTCCTCAAAGCTTAAAGCACTCTTAACAAACTATTTAGAGACCTTAAAAACAGAACTTTATGTATTAAACACTAAGCTTGAAAACAGTTCTAAGATGGTCAAAAATACAATGCAAAAGTGGGGTAAAAAGGGACTAGTGTCTTACCCTTGTAGACCACCTTCAAAAATGGTGGACCAGCAGCCCCTTTGAGCTCCAAACCAGCTTCAAAGCTCCAAAAACAAGCCTCAAGAACCTCAGTTCCAAGAGGATGGTGTGATGGTAGGTGTTTGTGCACAAAACTAAGCCTAAAACACACACAATGGCAAGAGAGGAAGAGATATAGATATAGGTTAGATACACTAACTTAAACCCTAAAACCAGAGTCTTCTCACTCTCTTCTCCAACTTTTTCTAACCCTAATGCCAAGAGAGGAGCCCTCTTCTTATAGGCAATCAATCTTGTAAAGCTTACTCAAGAAGCTAACAAGGAAGCCATCCCTCCATACACGTGTATGGAGGGGAACAAAATGCAAGACAGCTGTCTTAAAATATCTGCAAAAGCAGATGAACAGTAGTCGGCTGCTCAAAATTGCCATTTTGACAAAATGGACTGCCGACCGGCAACAAAGAGTGCCGACCGGCATATATATTGCCGATGCAGGCAACAAAACACCAGCCGGTGGCCTCTAGCCATGGCCGGTGATGTGTGGGGATGCCTCACAAGGCATTCCCTGCCCTTCCAAGGCAAAACAAGTGTTTGGTGCAAAACCAGACACTAAACTGTCGAGTTCGGAGATCCTGAGGCAAGGCGCGTAGCCAAGACCTCCGGGAACTCCAAACGAACACAAACATGGATGATCACCGGGTGTTCAAACGGTGACGTCCAAGTCTTGAGGACGGTCAAAAATGGGGTGTCTACAGTTGCCCCTCTTTGACAGAACTCGGAAGTCATAACAATGACGGGAGTGAATGTCAAAGCCCAGAGACGACCCATTTTTGACAAGGCCGAAGACTTGGACAAACATGCAAGACAAACAAGGTATGCGCCCGAAGGCAGGGGCAAAATGCAAGACAATGCACGGAGCCGAGCATAACTTATGATCATGCAAAGAAAAGCTGTAACGAAGCACACATGCAACAGTTTTAAGCTAGCATACACACAAACTACACTACAATGCAGAAAGGATGTAAGAGAATTATGTAATTCTCGATACGTCTCACGCGGAGGATACAATACCTGTCCGGTTCGTCTGGTTCCACCAGCCACATGAACCGTACATACAATATCGTGCCTGTAAAGAAAACAAACTTAACAGGTATGATATTGTTAGCAACATGCATGACAATGCACGAATGAATGCAAAATGATATGCAATATATACAAAACAATGTATAAATAATGCAAATGAAAATGCAATGCAATTGAAACAATGCGAACTACATGCAAAGCAATTGAATCATGATCCAATCATGAGCGGTTCAAAACCACACGTATGTCAAATAGATTGATGGAGGTAACAAGTCCGTTTACCATAGAACGGTCTACTGAACTATGAGTAACGTAGACGGACACAAGAACGAGTATTGGGGGGATGACATAAGTGGGGTAACGACCCGCTGGGGAAAGGACAATGATCCTAATGCCGGATGCAAAAATTACACTACAATGTAATATCTACAATGGATATGGCATGCAGCCAAACCAAATCTTGCCTAGGAAAGGCATGTACACAAACAAGCCATGTCTAACACAGAAAAGGTGCCGCAACCCTCAAACCAACATACCAGCGTGGAATAGGCGCGTACACATGCAGAACTGTGCTTTAACGTGAAAAGTAAGGGCACATACCAGACCAAGCTCAACAAGGAAAGGTGCAAGCCATAGATGGAGGGTGATGCAATGAACGCATGCAATTATAATGCAATATCTACAAATATGCAATGGAAATGGATACAATGGATATGGCACGCCCAAACCAAATCTTGCCTAGGAAAGGCATGTACACAACAAGCCGCGGCTAACATAGAACGGTCCACTGAACTATGCTTTGACACGAGAAGTATGGGCACATACCAGACCAAGCTCAACATGGAAAGGCGCAAGCCATAGATGGAAGGTGATGCAATGGACGCATGCAAGCTACGATGCAAATGCATGACAATGCGGTATGATGCAGTCTACTGGGGAAAATGCAATGGATGCATGCAACTACAATGCAAATGCATGACAATGCATGTTTATTTTCTATAATGCATGACAATGCAATATTTACCATGTATGCATGACAATGCACTACTTACAATGGATGCATGACAATGCACTATGATGCAACGGCTATGATTGCAGTTTTCCCTATCTTACCAACAGGGCGACATACTAGGTTGGTTCAGTATCCAGAACTGAGGCGCAGACATGCTACCTCAACCTATGGGGCTTCCATACAGATTTCAAGCCGAGGATACACCCCTGGGTATTTAAACCAGACTTTAGTCTCGGAACTCCCGAACCTTTGCGTTCTAGGCATAAGCCATTCGAACTCTAGTTTCCACCGTCCCAGTTGGTCTTCTAGGAACTCACCGCAAAACACAGGCAGGTGGCTTTACCAGACCACCGAAAGTCGTTCGGGCACGACAAAAACCAAAGGAATTGCACCTTTAGAGGATTTAAGGTCTCCTAGACCGGGATGCAAAATGTATGCATGACAATGCATGTTTTTTTGTTGTTTTTTTTTGGAATGCAAATGATGCATGATGTTGAAGCGCGCGACAACATAGGTTTACTCGAAATGCACGACCATGCATGAAAATGTGGGATGCGGTGCACGAGACAGTGCGATGAAATGCATGCCAAATGCAATGAGGTGCGCAAAACAGCGCGGTGCAATGCATGCCAAATGCGATGAGATGCGCAAACGGCGCGAAGGAATGCATGCCAAATGCAATAAGATGCGCGAAACAGCGCGATGCGTTTAGACAACGCGAGTGAAGGTCTTGCACCTCCCAAGGATTTTAGGTCTCCTAGACCGTGCGTGTTTAAGGTCTCGCCAGACCGGAACGAACAAAACAATGCAATTGAGATGCGATGCACAAAATAGTGCGATTTGAAATGTGATGCACATGGGGCAACTTTCGAACTTTATAAAAGCCAAAAGGATACGAGAAGGATACACCTTGCACGAATTCGAGTGCCACGCACAGGAGACACGATCCGAGGTCAAAACGGAGGCCGGTTGAGCGTCGGAGAGGCACTGTTTTGCACTGTTTTAAGAAATGAAGGCTATGGACCACTCATATAACCCAAGGAAAGGTGTAGGAGGCTCAAAAACCACTGTGGGAGACCACCGGATGTCCACCGGCCATCAGAATGCATCACCGGCCGTACATCGGCCATAAAACAGTTCCATCGGCACAATATATTGCCGACCGGCAAAGAGTGTGGCCGACCGGCAAAGTGTTCCTGTTCGGGGCAGTTTTGACATTTCGGCCGTGGGTCTTTTAAAATAGGGTTTCTAACCCTATTTTCTTCACTTGTTCTTGGTCGAAAATCCTCCCTCTCTCTCTCTAGGCTATTTTCGCCCTTCGATCTCCTCATTTTCTTGCGTTCTAGCCTTGATTTCGTCGTTCGATTCGTGTTCACCCTTGCGTTTCGAACGTTTTGAACCGATTGAAATTTCATTTCGTGTTCTTCTTTCTTGGTTTTCGCCACTCGGGGCTTGTTTCCCCCGAGTTTTTCTCGATATCTGTGACTTTTCCGCACTCCGGCTTTCCCGGCCATTTCCGGCCCTCTCGGGGTTGACTTTTTGTTGACTTTTCACATTCTCTCCCATTTTTCCCTCTTCCGGCCATTTTTTACATTCTCTTCGAGATGGCGGACGACCTTCCACAGGGCGGGCCCCCTCCAGAGCTCGAGATGGACCCCGAGGCCGAGCCCTTGCCGCTTCGCATCCGGCCATTCGATCCGGAGACTTACAGACCGGCGGTTCACGTGATGCTCCCGGATGGACTACGCCAGTTCCGGAGCTTCGAGAGGGGCGTGGCACGCGAGCTACTACTGCTCCGTGAGCCAGAGTCACACTTGTCCTTCGGCGCTTCCGAGGTAACTTTCTTTCTCTGCTTTACTTTCTGCAATGTAGGATATAAAACTGCCGTAGCTAGTTATGCTCTTTAACTGCTTTAGCTCAGATACCCTGACGTGTTGTAGTTGATCGCAAACAAACTTGCAACTGATATCTGTTTAAGACTGGCACATACACACACAAGTGCACTGACCTTGAGTCATTCAAACCATCGGCACACACCGTATTTTACTGCAAACTCAACGGCACCCGGGACCTGCTTGAAAAAAAAACTTGCACACATGCTACGTTTGCACTGAACCTACTCGAATACATTGACACATCACACGTCGTAGCTCACTGCTAGCACACTGACACCCCCCTGCCGGCTTTACATTTGAAACGCGCACACACACACTATATCTGTATGCTTCTCAAAACTACATCTTGAATATTGCTTCGCAATTGTTGTTTTTGATTACAGGGGGACTCCCATACCATCCGCGGGTATGGGAATGTCGTTGCCCAGACTGGTATGCGGAGTTGCCAGACGCGGTTCTCCAGATCGTCGACGAGGCGGGTTTTGGCATCTTCTGCAGGGGGCTCTCCAGCTTACTACCTGCAGACCCTTGCTCGCTGCTTTAGTGGAGAGGTGGTGGGATACCACCAACTCCTTCCACTTCTCCGTCGCAGGGGACATGACGATGACCCCTTATGATTTCTCGATGCTTACCGGCATCGGGGTAGGGGGGATCCGATTCCCTTCGATACTGACATGGGTGAGTGGGACGCCGCCCAGCTGTACCTGCGGCGCTCAGCCTCCCCTTGCTCGAGCAGGGTTTGTCAGATACTCGTGGTTCGAGAGTCAGTTCCGGACTCAGCGAGCCTTGGAGGAGGAGGCGCAGATGACCCCAGAGGAGGTAGATCAGTATGCGCGGGGCTTCATCATGTTTCTGCTTGGGACGACCCTATTCGCCGACCGGGCGAACACCGTGCCTCTATGCCTGTTGAGCGCACTGGTGGATGTCAGGCGGATCCGCGACTACGACTGGGGTGGCGCAGGCTTGGCCACTTTGTATGGTTACATGAGTTCTTCTTCCCGCCTCAGCGGACAGCTCCTTGGCGGATACTGGCGAGCTTGGGAGGTACATCTTCTTCCCCTTTTACATTTCTGTTTTTTGCTTTACATTTTCTGTATTCTGTATATTGCACGGTCTATCTCTCACTGACTATATACTGCACACGCGGCACACACATATACTCTGCTTTACACTGATTATACACTGCACACACTGTACACTCTGCACAATACACTGCACAACACACGGCTCTGCCATTTCTGCTTATTCTGTATTCTGCTTTATCTGATAGTCATACTGATATCTGTTCTGCAGTTGTGGGTCTACGCCTACTTTCCCAGGCTTGCCCCGTACCCGATGTGGAGATCCCGCTCGACGTCCCCTTTTCTCATCGCTTTGATGTGCGGTGTGTGCGGAGACCCCGGGAGTCTTTTATTTTCTTCCGCCGCTACTTACGACACCATCACCGCCGCAGAGGTATGTTCAACTTTAGAGTTTGCTTAAGCTTCGCATAACACTGTATTTTGATAACAGATAGATAACAAACTGCATTTGTACCCGCAGATCACCTGGCAGCCTTGGGCTCCATTGCCGGCCGTGGTGAGAGACCATTACGAGGGCGCAGAGGAGACTGCTCGCCTTCGGATTCTGTTGGAGGGCCCGGTCTGTCGGGCTTGGTACCTGGGGGAGCGCTTCTTGCGTCAGACCCTGGGTTTACCGGAGCAGATAGTTCCGGGTCCGCCTCCTGCACATATGAGGCATACAGAGAGGTTTTCCCTCGCGCACCTGAGAGAGTACACCGCTGGCTGGGGCGCGGAGCGTCACAGAGGCGAGGGCGACTATGCCGAGTACGTCCGGACCTACATTATGCGACCCTTGAGCAGTGGTCGGCGAGCTGAGGGGGCGAGGCCAGCGGTGCCGGCAGCTGGAGCGGGAGCGTCGAGGAGGGCTCGAGTCCGCGCAGGGGTGGAGTTCAGAGAGGGCGGGGGACCGGCTGGCCTGCTCTGCCCACTTCATTGACTTACAGAGGGCAGGGTGGGGCGACCTACCGATCCCCTTTACCCCTCCCCCGGCTGATCACGAGTTGGTCGGTGTCCCCGACTTGCCTCCGGTATGTATTATTGCATTTCGCGTCTTGCATTGGCATTTCGTTTCATTTTATTTAATATTCCGCAGAATACTGATGCATCTGATACTTTTGCAGGCGTCCTCCGAGTACACCCGGCAGTCATTGGAGATGAATGCCTCCATGATGGAGATGCTACAGCGGACTTTCGACCTCTTGGCCCTTTACAGTATCCCGGTATGTTCTTTCTGACCACAGTCTCAAACCATACATAAACTGATTCGCATAATCTGATGCACGACACAACACTGGATACCCAGCCCTCTCGGCACCTGATACACTGTACTCACACACTGCATTCTGCACTGATCCACTCCTCGCAGCATACATATACTGTACTCATACACTGTATTCTGCACTGATACACTGCTCACACTGTACTCATACACTGTATTCCGCACTGATACACTGCTCACACTGTTCTCATACTGTACTCATACACTGTATTCTGTATTGATTTACTGCTCACGGCGTACTGATGCATTTGCCTTTTATGCTTTTTCAGCCTCCTTTCCAGATCCCTCCGGTGGGTGGTGCTCCAGCTGGGCCCTCTATTCCTGCTCGAGGAGGGCGTGGAGAGACTGCACGTCCCCGTACCAGGGGAGGGCGTACTCCTGTTGGGAGTAGCTCTCGGGCACCCATTCCTGATGACGAGGATGATGAGTCCGAGTCCGGGTCCGAGGCAGAGGTAGAGGCAGAGGCGGGTCGTCTGAGGAGGAGACCGGAGGTGATACTGACTCGGGCTCTGATGACAGTGCTGCTCCTGATGATGCTCCTGGACCTTCGTCCAGGAAGAGGGCGAGGACGGACTCCCAGGCTTGAGACCTCTTGATGTTGATATAGACTTTTGCTGTTTTTTCTTCTTCTTTTCCGTACTTTTCTTTTGTTGGTAGTCAGGAGTACTTTGTACTGCCGCAGGCAGATTTTTGTTTCCAAAACTATGTACTTGAAAAGGTGATGAAATGAAACAAACTTTTTGTCTAAAAAAAAAGGTGTTACATTTGTATATTCTCATGCATTGCATCGCATTACATTATGTTATGTTACATCTTAATGTAAATGAAATTGATCTGTTGTCTGAAAATTGAACACTTGTACTGTAATGACCAAATAACCAAATGGCCCATAGCAAACAACCCAAGCAATACACTGCTTAATCTGAACGCACAGCCCATACTCTGTTGGGGATTAATCTGCATATAGCCCATAACACCATACTTGGTTTATTTGCACACGGCAAACCCTGGATAAACAGCCCAATCTAATCAAGACGGACTACAAAGGTTGAAACGGTTGAAGTTGAAACACACTCAGATATCCCAATTTTCTCTTTTCTTCTTTTGCTTCGCATAAAATGTAGAGAATGGCACAGCACTCTGAGCATAAACGATTTTAACTTTTGAAGAAGGGTTCTGCAACCGGGGTATCGAGCCTAAAACTGAACACAGCGGAAAGACTCAAACAGGTGAGCGACCTGGACACAACGAGACTCGCTCGGAAAAGACTCAAACAAAAGTTGCGATAGACAAATCAAAAGACACGACACACGGACGTGTTTGAAAACAAGACCTCAGATCTCAAGGAGCCAGTTTCTTCCGGGTTTACTCCCACCCTTTCTGATTTGTGATTCTCACGTCACTCGGCCCTCAGGCTCGGTTTTTCTCTCAAAACCTTCTTGCTCACTTTTCTCTCAACTTACACCTCTCTATTCTTTATTCTCTCATTTTTCATCCCTCCCCAGGGTGATTGATGGGTGAATAGAAATTTGGGTTCACCCACAGCATTGTAGCTTACGGCTGTTCTTGCCGGTGACGTCGTTCGGGATTCCGGATGGGAAGCCTCTTCCAGCGGATAGGGTGCCTTCTTGGCAAGTATGTGGACGGCGGGGGAAAGACAGAATACCTGTCTCAGCTGTGCCCCTAGTTCATCACTTTGACCATTTTTGTTCTTCTTCTTTCTAAAACAGTTTTGACCAAAATGAGAGTCGGATTAACATACTTGTTCAATTTTGATTTGAAAATCATGCAAGTCAGGCTGCGAGCACTGAAAATTTTTCCTTTTTGGGTCCAAGAAGATGGTCCGGTTTTGGAAAATGAAATAGTTTTCGAGAAAATAGTCAACTTTAGTAAAAATTTTCAAAAACTATTTTTGCAAAGGTCAATGCTAAACGAGCACGGAACTACCCTCGAGATGCGCAACCTCGGATCGGAGGCAATGGAAAATTGCCCCTGGCTTGAAGGGGGGCATGGCAACGGAAAGTTGCCCCTGGTTTGGATGGTAACTTGCGGCAACGGAAAGTTGCCCCTTGTCTGGATGGTGCCGCGGCATGCATGCTGTAAACTGCTTTTATCAATGACGACTGAACTCCGAAGACGATGGTCTGAACCAATATATGGACACAGTCACTGTAAGAGCAATGGTGGCTGGACTTCAGGATGAAGTTGCCTACGTATCCCAAACATGGGAATCAAGCCTACGTAGTTCACGGTTGTTACAACCGGGTTGTCGGATGCAGAGGAAGCAAGGATGATCAAAACCATTACATGGACTGAGGCGCTATGAAAGCGTCGGGGGCTGGACTTCAAGATGAAGTTGCCTACGTATCCCAAACATGGGAATCAAGCCTTACGTAGTTCCGGTTAAGGTACACTCGGGTATTTTAACCTTCACTTTTTCAGGCTCTAACTTTTGCCAAGGTGCCCAGTGCGGGTTTTCGACCTTGCGAGCTTCTTTTCTTCTTTCTCTTTTTCATATTCTTTTTCATTTCTTTTCTTCCTTTTTTTTCTTTTTTCTCAAAATTTTTTATTTTCATTTTTTTGCTCTTCTTTTTTTTTTATTTTGCCTTGCTCTAACTTTTGCCTGGGTCGCCTTTTCGGGTTTTCGGCCCAGCGAGCCTCTCAAAGGGTAAAATTGTAACAAGTCCATGCCAAATGGTTTTGAAATTGAAGCCCTCTGTATTCGGGAGAGTGACTACTTGTGTCGATTTGCAGAAGAATCCATCACGGTTGCTTCACGAACTTTTTCCAGTGAGACCTGACCTTCTTGATCTGATTTTGGTGCCTCTTGCTCGAGGGCAGCTTTAAATCTGGCCACACAGGCCCTCCTCTGGCAGTTGACCGTTGAATGTTCCGAATGAGTTCGAGGTTCAAACAAACAGGTCGAATCTTGAGGCTGAGAGCGATCCTCGGCTGCACAATCTCAAGAGCGATTCCACACAAGTCTTCACAAGACTGCGCAAAACATTTTGTTTTTGAAAGTTTTCAAGAAGGCGACGAATCGCTCGCGCTGAAGAAATGTGGAACCAATCTGGACCAAGCCAGGATCCTTCTCAGTACTCACGCTGACAGGCATGATTTCATTCATTAAAAGTTTAGTATGCCTATCTTTCTCTCAAATATGATCAAAGTTTCGCAAAACCCGAGGAATTGCTTCCTCTTCGTTTTTTTATCACCGCAGTGTTCGAAAAGGGTTTTTGAAAAGCTTAGGTCATTACAATGATTTTCCGGGCACAAGAGAGCAAGTAGAGTGTACTGCCGTTTCGTTCAAATCCTCTGGCGCAACTAGCTCAAATAGCAAATAAGTACAAGAACATGATAGCCGCAGCTGTTTCATTCAAAACTTCGACTGCAACTGGCCCCTCAACAGAGACAGACTCAAAAGGAAAACAAAAGGGGTAATTACAAAACGGTGTTCGAGGCGACAACCCTCCGGAATCACCTGACATTCTATACAAGGGGGGACTCGCTACAACAAGACAGACCTGTAAACCAAAAGGACTGACTCACGACAATGAGACAGACTCAAAACAAAACAAAGACTGACTCGACACCCAAGCCAGATTTATAAAATTAGCATTCGCAGATGCTCAAAAAATGCGTGCCAGACGCCACATCAAAAACACTGGGCGCCGCTCACAAGTGGTCCAACCCTGATCACATACTCACAGTATCCGCATCCTCAAAATCCAATAGCTGGGTAATAACGGACTTGGCTGAGGTGGGCGGGAGGATAACCTCGTTGTCAATCAAATCCTGCACCTCATGACGGAGGCGGAAGCAATTGTCGGTAGCATGGCCTGTCTGCTGGTGGTACGCACAGTACTGAGCAGGATCATGCGTAGCAGGGAGATTCTTCGGCAAAGGTCGAGGCTCCAAGGGTTTAAGATGTCCCCTCTCGGCAAGGATCTGAAGTGCCTTGGACAATGGCATGTAAGAGCATGGAAGACCCTGCGCCCTCGGGGCAGGTACTTCGAAGGTTGAGTATTCTTGCTAGACGCACTAGAACGGGTCGGCAGTGCCGTCTTGTTTCTGTCCTTCCCGGGTGCAGGGTTGGGAGCAGAAGGAACTGTTCTGGCATGACGGGGCCTGTCCCGGTTCTCTGACTGACTTGAACTACCCTCAGGTGGGGTGGGGAAAGCATCCTCCACAGCTTTTGTCACAACTGCAGATACCTGTTGCTTGTTCATCCCCACGGCTTTCAAAGCCTCGACTGCCCACAGCAGTTGTTCGATGGGATCGGCATCTGCCTTCATTTTATCTTTACCTCTGGCCTCAGCCTGATCGAGGGTTTGGGTTGACGTTGACATGTCATTGCCATAGTTGGAGGCCATCTCCGGTTGGCTAAGTTCAATCACAATCCGTCCCAACAGCGGGGGCTCCTGGGGTAAAAACTCCGGCATATGGTGCGGCTGGCGAAGCGGACATTCCATAGGCGAGATCGCCACGGACCTCTGGAGATCACCTATCATCCCCATCAGTTCAAATGTAGTAGGCTCGCGAGCCTGATATAGCTGAGGGGTCCAAACCGGGTGTGCAGCAGGCGATCTGGATGCGGCATATCAACATTGGTCTCACTTTGCAGAGTGATTCCTTGATCAACGCGGCTGTCATAACCACGATCTCTTCTGAATTCTGCGTCATCATAGGTCTTGCCTCAGCAAAGGGGGAATACTGACTGTTCTGGAACTCTCTGAACTGAAAGGAAAAACAAGCAGCATTTCAGCCCAAAACGGATCAAACACAGGTGCAGCCGAACAACTGTACTCTACTACTGATCACTGTTCCCCAGAAATCACTGTCTCACAAAACACTGAATCGGATATCCACAGACATAACTGATTCTCACAAACTGATACTGATGCCCTCAGGCTTGACACTCAAACTTGCAAACTGATATGTGCGTTCCTGTAGAGATACACTCTAAAAGCACATAGCAAGTAAATGAGAGACAATACACCCCTATGTTGGGGTAGGGTTTCCCTGTCCTATTTTGTCAGGAGCTAGGGTTTCACTACGCACGCAGCGGTTTCAAACAACCTAACATCGGGTAAGCAACCTGTCCTAATTTGGAATAGTCACTATGGATTCCGAATATGCACTAGGTCGAATGGTCGAAAAGGGTGCCCCGGTAAAACCGGGGTTTGTGTTCCCATACTGGCAGAGCCCGCAACCGGTCAGCCTTATGGCATGCTTTGACAAAGTCAAGCCTCCGGCAAACCTCAGGAATAGCAGATGGCCAACACGGTGTCCTAGGCGCACCAATGCACATGCAATGCAAAGAAACACATAATGAAATCAAAACAGGATATCACGAGTTCGAGTCAAGCTCTCTAAACTCCCCAGCAGAGTCGCCAGAAACTGTAGACGTCCCCGAACGCCCCGGGTATAGTTCGGACTCAAATTGTCACGGTTCTTAATCTTGAACCAAAGAGTCCAAATCCGGCAAATCGTTTTGAGAAACAGATTTTTGAAAAGAAGTGCCAAACATGGACTGCTTTGCCAGATACAGAGTCACCACCTAAATATTTTTTAATGGGGAAATTTAGGAAACCCTGACTCGGTGCCAAAGGCCACGTGTCCGTCATCACCAAAGTTGCCTCGGCTCGGGACTTGGGTACGATTGGGGAAGGTCAGCTATGAGCACCCCCTCTCGCCCGGTCCGAAGACCGGCCTCTACTAACCGTGATATCTTTTGAAAACGTTATGTGTTCTTATTCCAGTTATTAGCCTAGAATTACTATGTATGCGCACACAAAAAGTATAGACTAGATGCCTAATTTGGAAATAACATTGCATATCCGTTCGTTTTGAAAAATGTTGGATTTTGCTACTCGCAAGTAGGCTAAAACACGGATTTCAATGAGTTTTCCAACTCAACAATCCAACCTTCACCCACAGGCAAACAGTTTATCACATAAGCATCTAGCCACATGGTAAACATGCTGTCATGATAGCATTCACACACATGCGTATGCTAAAGCATGAAAATACTTACATCGTACTCCGTGCCAAAACAATAAACTAGTTAGCAAACATGCATGTCCTAGTTCATGTTAATTGACTAATGCAACACATACAGGATGCAATTAGGATAGGCTCGGCTAACCTAAACATGACATGTGAAATGCAATCAATTGATGCACGTATTCAATTTGGAATTGAAGTACAAATAGTTAGCATGATGTCGAGCCCGGTGCATGCAAGACAAATGTATGGATGCACGCATGCATAGCATAAGGTATGCTAATTTAAACATGCCCTAATCTACCATCATAAGCGGGTAAATAAAAGGGAAGAAAGAAGTGGGGATTGGAAGACATGCACACACACGCACCCGCACTTATTACAGATTCGCCCTCGCCCGGAGGGACCAAAAGAATAATACAAATTAATTAACTACGAGCTAATTAATTATTACAAATTGCCTAAGTAGTTAACAAACTAACTAAGCTAGGAAAAACAGTAAACCGCCTCGGGAAGAGTGCCCAATGCAATGCATGCTCGGTCCTGCTCGGAAGCGCACTGCCACATAGACTGCCTCTGTTTTCCCTGCTCTGCCCCTCTGAAGACTGCCAAAGTCTCAGAATTGCTTCCCTGGACATTGGAGACACCACCGGCTGAGTAGAATTGCCACCGGCAGTGGGATGTAGTCATCGGCTGTTGATGAGTCCATCGGCCACCAATTGATTGCCGGTCGGCACTTGTGCAGTCGATCGGCAAAATTCCTGCAGAACCTGTTTGACAGCAGCAGAGGACAGAGCCTTGCATGGCAATGCATTTCAAGAATATATGCACCAATCACACCCCTTATCATGCTTATGACTCAAAGGAGGATGTGCCTCGACTCTCGGACCACCAATCAAGCATTTCCATGCATGATGGCCAAAGAATCAAGTGTGCAACTTCAATTTCAAATGAATGCAAACCAAATAAGCACACAAAGGCCCAACCTCTATCATACTCATCTCAAGAGGTCCAGCATGCATGCTTATGTGATGCAATCCTAGGCATGTTGACTAGTATGCAATCATGGCAATGCAAATAAGCATACAAGCTAACAAGCATACAAGACATGAAACATCAATGTTAATCATCAAGCATGCAAGATGCGATGTGAATGTCCAAGCATGCAAACAAACATGTGACTTCATTCAATCATGTAAGTTCTAACATGCAACAACTTACCAATATGCTACAACACACGAAGCATGTGCAACCAACAAAGGGATGGGCTTAAACATGATTTAGGTAGCTCTAAATAGGCCTAAAACAGTGGCCAAAAGTTCAAGAGGTGAGACCAAACACACATACACACATGCATGTCAAGGCCTAACACTTAAGCATAAACAAGCAACTCTCAAGCACACTTGAAAGAGGCTAAGTATGGACATATGGCATGCATTGTAAAGCTCTGAAATCATGTTATAGAAGGTACCAAACCAACTAAATAAACCAAACAAAGCATGCAACAATGCTCACATATCCAAGGCCAATCAAGCCAAAATGTAAGGTAGCTATACAAACCATGCCACGGTCGACCAAAGCAACCTAGGACAGACCTTAAACATGGCAAAATAAACACAAAACCTTCACAAGGCTAAGCCTAAAACATGCTAAAACAAGGGCTTACAACCTAAGGCATGTCAAGGCCTAAACATGGCATTACAAGGCATATATGCAAGGCATGCATGGTGTACCAAAACCAACTTACAACAATGTTATATCATGGCATAATAAGCATAAAAACAGCTATGGCATGATCAACAAGCACTCAAACATGATGCTCCCTCAAGAGGCCAAAAAGTGCCCTTTTCAAGGACAACAAGGAGAGGGGGTGGCCCTCTCCTTCTTGAGACTTCAAGCACCATCCTCACCACTGAAATCCCTCAAGATTTCAGTGGTGAGGAGCCCAAACACCAAAGTCCCGAGTTCACACAAAATGGCACCAAACAAGGGCCAAACAAGCCTTAGAGGGGTCAAACTTCCTCAAACAAAAGCACTCTAACAAACTATTTAGAGACCTTAAAAACAGAACTTTTATGTATTAAACACTAAGCTTGAAAACAGTTCTAAGATGGTCAAAAATACAATGCAAAAGTGGGGTAAAAAGGGACTAGTGTCTTACCCTTGTAGACCACCTTCAAAATGGTGGACCAGCAGCCCCTTGAGCTCCAAACCAGCTTCAAAGCTCCAAAAACAAGCCTCAAGAACCTCAGTTCCAAGAGGATGGTGTGATGGTAGGTGTTTGTGCACAAAACTAAGCCTAAAACACACACAATGGCAAGAGAGGAAGAGATATAGATATAGGTTAGATACACTAACTTAAACCCTAAAACCAGAGTCTTCTCACTCTCTTCTCCAACTTTTTCTAACCCTAATGCCAAGAGAGGAGCCCTCTTCTTATAGGCAATCAATCTTGTAAAGCTTACTCAAGAAGCTAACAAGGAAGCCATCCCTCCATACACGTGTATGGAGGGGAACAAAATGCAAGACAGCTGTCTTAAAATATCTGCAAAAGCAGATGAACAGTAGTCGGCTGCTCAAAATTGCCATTTTGACAAAATGGACTGCCGACCGGCAACAAAGAGTGCCGACCGGCAATATATATTGCCGATGGCAACAAAACACCAGCCGGTGGCCTCTAGCCATGGCCGGTGATGTGTGGGGATGCCTCACAAGGCATTCCCTGCCCTTCCAAGGCAAAACAAGTGTTTGGTGCAAAACCAGACACTAAACTGTCGAGTTCGGAGATCCTGAGGCAAGGCGCGTAGCCAAGACCTCCGGGAACTCCAAACGAACACAAACATGGATGATCACCGGGTGTTCAAACGGTGACGTCCAAGTCTTGAGGACGGTCAAAAATGGGGTGTCTACAGTATCCAGGGTTCAAAAACAAGTAAATACAGAAGAATAGCAGCATGGTGAGAATGCAAATCCAAAAATCTATCACCAGAAATTGAAAAATATAATGCACTCACAGCGTTAAACTAGTAAATTCAATCACAACATTAGCTCAGAACAATAACCCCACTGTGGAAGCAAGGGCAGTAGAAGATATCAGTGCAACTTTCAAAATAGCAAAACGCAGCAATACAAGTGACTCAAAACCAATCAAAACCCACTCAAAACAAGCATGAGAGCAACAATTTACAAAAGGATTCATGGCAAGACAATAGTAAGCCAAAAAAAAAAAAAACCCTAACAAGCACATAGTTGTGAAATGGAGCACAACACCAAGTAGGAAACAAATAAATAAAAAAATAAATAAAGAGAAAAAAAAACAAAAGAAGCCCTATAGAGCACAAACAAAACCCGAGGCAACACCAAGAAGGAGATGACGAATAGGCGACAAAAACAAGATGAGAAGAGAGAGAAACTTACCAAAATCGAAGAGGGAAGGCCTGATTGAAGAGAGAAACACCCCAATCCACTGAAACCCAGGGGACGAGCAGCAATGGAGAGGAAATTGCCCTAAAGAGAGAGAGGGCAATTGAAAAAAATGGAAAAAAATGGGACTGAAAGGATGGAGAGCAACTTTTATACCAGGACAGGTCGCTCGAGCGAGAAGATTGTCGCTTGAGCTAAGACACTTATACGCATGGAGTTTCTTGAGCCAATACACTGTCACTCGAGCCATAAAAAACAAGCTCTCAGAATCTTCACCACCTGCAAAAGTACTGGATTGAAGGATTGTCCACTTAAGAGAAAGAACCCTCGCTCGAGTGGAGATGAAAAAATGAGGCACCTTGAAAAGCACCCTTCTATGCATATTAAGAACACTCAAACTAACAAGTATGTCCTGAAACAGGTAGGGATTAGTAGACTAGCCATTATGTGGCACTAAGATGAAATAATTCACATACCATGAAGTCTGCAATCTTGCAATGTAGACAGTAGGAAGCACAAAATCATGAGCAAAACAAGTAAACATGGATCAATGAGCATAAGCAACATATGAATACAACTCAAAGGCAAACATGAGAGCTCACATAATGAATATGTGTGTGTGCAATCCTTGGGAGGCCACAGAGCTAGAGTTAATCCTAGTAGTGATCAGATGGCTAGACCTCCGGCAAAAGAATCGAAACATCACTGAGGAAAGTCAAACCACTAGGAATCAAGAGGTATTTGTTAAGTAAAAGCGGAGGCTCCCCCTCACTCAATTGAGTCCCTTTTTTTTTTCATTTTTGACTTTTCTTTCTTGTGGGCACTCACTGGTGGCTTGCACGCTCAAGAGTATAGAGACCAAACCAGAGAAGCAAGGAAACAATGACGATGGCCTGGTTGGTGCCTTTGAGGTAGTCTTTTCCTAATGCCCGGACTTCAAAGAAGTGAGGGAAAAACCGTGGAAGTGAAACTAGATGGTGAACAGTTATGAGACTCAACATCACTCATGATATGCCAGTATAGGTCAATTCCTCTAAAAAATTATAAGAGACAATGTTAGAAGTCCATAGAGAGAATTGATCACTTATGGGAAAACCCATTCAACAGTTTATCTCAAGAACGTGTACAAAATGAGATCATGAATTCAATGAGCATGAGCATTTAGAATGAGCTATGAACAAAGATAAATTGTAACGCCCCGAAATAATTCAACATGAACTACCCATGAATAATCAACATTTATCCAACAATAACAACAATCGGCCCATCCTTACATAATTACTATTGAGTCTTTACACAGGTTTTACATGCGGGTATACATTCATCAATACAAACATATGAATCTATAGCATGTAAAGCATCCATTCTAAAAACAATACAATGCCCTTAAGGGCTTACAATTTCCAAGGCATAAGCCTGGTTACACAAAAGATGGTTTCTGCAACCCATACACATTAGGCCTTGGCTCAAAAAGAATTACACAAAATAAAAGAGCTATGTACTCTTCTCAAAAACATCCACGCCCTCAGTTCAGCAGGATCACCATATCTTTACCTACACCAAATCCCATAGGGGTGAGCACAAAGTCCAGTAGAATATTCTGACAAAGTATATATAGTTATGCTTTTTCCTCGACTTAAAAACAAATGTAATTGCAATGCCATGCCAAGATTAAGGTACAAAGGAAAAATATTCATTTCAATACACCATCTCAAAATCAACCCACTCTCATTACCCTCATGTGCTCTCATCAATTTCAAACTTCCATTATTAATTCAATAGGGGTGATAAATATGACACTGGTAATCCCTAGGCCGATGTCTGCAAGTAGACTCTACGAGTACTACCAAACTGTCATTTTTACCGGTATTAACCGGTAGGCTCGACACCTATCCGCGCAACTTTCGGGTCTTTCACCCAGGATACTCAGGCCAACTTATCAAATTCATCTACACCTCCTATCCGGACTTACCAACGTATTTACTCCTTACACATTTTCACAATTTCCATCATAATATAATCTTTCGCAAAATAATGATTTTTCCATCACATGTCAAGATGCTCAAAAGATGATAATAACTCAATTGAAACATGATGCGATAATTACTACGTCATAACATTTGTCTATTCTCAAAATATCTTTACAATAACGTCAATCAATTTCGTTTCTCATTTCTTCTTTTCAAAGCCATTTCTCAAAATAACCACCCTCACCATGTGCAAACCACAACAAGTTAGCCTCTCAAGGCAATATAATGTTTTCATCAACATTCCAAGATCTCAAGGTTTTCCATGTTCATAATACATAATCATTCATCAATTTCCAATAACACATGTCCAAATATTTTTGACAATTTCATTATAATAACATTTCATTCATCTTCATGACACAAAGTAATAAGGATTTCACAAGAAAATCCATGTTTCCTCAAAATCCCCAAAATTCTAGGGTTTTCATTTCTTGGTGAGAAATCTCATCTCAGTATATTTCTTAGGTCAACAAGATGGAAACCCCAAAGATGGACCAAAAATTTGAAAGTTAAAGAAAAACCCACTTTTGAGGAAAATCTCTACACATTTTGAAATCATAAGATTTATATCATGACAAACTAGAAGGAACTCTTAAATCATCATAAAAATGGAAAAACTAGTATATATAACTCAAGAATATCCCTACCTCAAAGTAGAAGCCCAAGGAGAAAGGTTAGACAAATGTGAAGCTTCCAAAAATGGCAAAACCCACTTCTTCTTGGATGGAAATGAAGATCTTGAAGAGTTCAATCGTTTTGTCTAAGGGAGGAAGGTGAGAAGATCACTAGATCTAGGTCAAATGTAGAGAGAGAGAGGGTATTTCTAGAGAGAGAAGCTCTCAACTTAGGGTTTGGATGAAAAAGAGATGAAAAAGTTATGTAAAAAGTCACTTTTACGATCTGATATACGCGAATCCCGCTCAAGCGTAGGTCTTCACGCTCGAGCGTAAGACACAGCAACAACAACCCGCTCAAGCGCAAAGAGAACCGCTCGAGCGTAGATTTCACCCGCCCAGTATTTCACAGATTGCAGACAGCCGCTCGAGCGCTAGAAGGGCCGCTCGAGCTCAAACACGCTCGAGCGTAAGAAACGCCGCTCAAGCGTGAAAAACACTCTTGCAGCACTTTTGCAGAGACACTCGATACTGAAAGGTTGCAAACCCCGCTCGAGCGCAAAAAGTCCCGCTCGAGCGGAAGGACAAAAATTTGGGCAACAAGAGTCTAGGCTGAAAGGCAACCAACCTGTTCTAAACACGCTCAAGTCACTCTAAAACTCAAATTCAAGAGGTATAAGAAAGAAAGACATAACCAGCAACATCAAACAACAAGATTTGGATCCAAAATACCATAATAGCCGGGTAGAGACCCAGGGTCGCTATATAAATGAAATCTTGCAAGCAACATTAGAGGTGTTCATTTAAGTCTGAGTACAAAGATGACAAGAATCAATGGTGATGAGATTATAACATCCAAGTCATATAGTTTCACCTACTCATGCAACAGGACACACTATAGTTACTAAGCATTACACCCAAGGTCTTTCTAAGGAACTTAAACCTAAGAAAATCAAGGGGTTTTGAAAAAATATCAATTTTTTGATGCTCAGTAGGTACATGTTCAAAAACGACAAGGCCCTCCTCAACTAACTCTCGAATGAAATGATGACGAATGTCAATATGTTTAGTGCGAGAGTGTTGGACTGGATTTTTAGAGATGTTAATGGCACTTGTATTATCACAGAAAAGAGTGAGAGTGTCCTAGTCTATACCATAATCATGAAGCATTTGCTTCATCCACAACATTTGTGCACAACAACTCCCTACAATAATGTACTTAGCCTCGGTGGTTGAAAGAGAGATGGCATTTTGCTTTTTGCTATGCCAGGCAACCAGATTAATCCCAAGGTAAAAACACCCTCCAGATGTGCTCTTCCAATCATCAGCACACCCTACCCAGTCGGTATAAAAAAAAAAACCAGTGATTTCGACTGTAGTGTCAGTTGATAACCGAATCCCATAGCCCAATCTCCCACTAACATACTTAATGATGCGTTTGACTGCAAGAAGATAAGACTCTATAGGACAGGCTTGGTAATGGGCACAACCACCTACACTAAATGCAATGTCAGGCCAACTGGCTGTGAGGTACAAAAGACTCCGTGTCATGTTTCTATAAAGAGTAAGATCAATATCAGTGCCAAAGGAATCTTTGGAGACGTGAAGACTAGTGCTCATGGGAGTGCGTGCATTTTGGCCCACTCTAGACCAGACTTCGACACAAGGCTTTTTGTATACTTGGTTTGAGAGACAAACATATCCGAACGTGACTGTTTAACTTGAAGACCCAAGAAAAAAGACAACTCCTCCATCATGCTCATCTCAAACTTATGTATCATGCAATCTGAGAAATATTTCACAATAGAATCAAAAGTGGATCCAAACACAATATCATCAACATAAATCGGAGTAACAAGTATATGAGACTTAGTATGTTTCACAAATAAGGTCTTGTCCACACTACCCCTTTGAAAATCATTATCAACAAGAAAGGCAGTAAATCTGTCATACTAAGCTTAAGGGGCTTGTTTCAACCCATACAACGCCTTGTCTAACTTGTAGACATGGTTTGGATATTTTGGGTCCTCAAATCCTTTTGGTTGCTCAAAGCCTCTTCTTTCAAGTACCTATTCAGAAAGGCACTCTTCACATCCATTTGAAACAGTTTGAACCCTAGAAAGCATGCAACACCAAGTAAAATACGAATAGATTCGAGACGTGTAATAGGGGCAAATATCTCATCATAGTCAACATCCTCTACCCATGTATAGCCTTGAGCAACCAACTTCGCTTTATTTCTAACCACTGTACCATTCTCATCAGATTTATTTTTAAATATCCACTTGGTACCTATCACATTCATGTCTCTAGGTCTGTAAACAAGAATCCAAACTTTTTTACATTCAAATTGACCTAATTCTACATGCATTGCATTAACCTAACTATCATCTAGTAAGGCTTCTTTTACATTTATAGGTTCAATTAATGAAACATAGCACATATGAGATACCTCTTCCCAAAACTTTTTTCGGGTTTTCATTCGATCTGAGACACTTCCAATCACCTGTTGAACTGGATGATTCAGTTTTACGCTTGCTGATGGTTTTAAGACTGGATTGGTAGTGACTTGAGCATCGGAGGTGGTGTCTCTTTGTGCACTCTTTGGACTCGGACTTGCCATAGAAGTTAGTGTTGGCTCACATTTTTTGGCTTGGCCCTGTGTTTCTCCTTGACTTTGTGGTTCGATATCCAATATTGGAGACTCACTATCTTCTTCCCTATGTATAGATGAAGTAGGAAAACCTGCGTCATCTACAACCACATTGTTCGATTCCTTTAAGGTTAAAGTACGCAGGTTATAAACACGAAAAGCTCATCCCACATTGATCGATTCCTTTAAGGTTGAAGTACACAGATTAAAGTATGCACATTGGACTATATGTTCATCCCACGTTGTTGATTACTTTTCAGGTGCAAACATGAAAGATAGTAGACACATACTTAGGGATTGTCAGAGTCGTATTTACGATTCTATTGTTTTGTTGAAATGAAAGCTCTTGATTTGGTTTATGGTTTTTGAAAAGTGCATGGCATGATTCTTGGAAAGAAAACTTATATTTTGGGCATGACACTTCATTACATCTCAATATCATGATATTGTTAAGACTCATACACTTCATTAAGATTATCTCTACTGGATTCTATGCTCATCCTTATGTAGAAAATCATTTTTAGGTGTTGACGATGTGTCTATGCCAAGATGAAAGACGTGGAGGATTTGGAGTGTGAAACTCATTTCTGTTTCATTTTGTAAAGCCAAGGGCTAATTGTAATTAGGTTTGAAACCCATTTTTATGTAATAGGGCAAGGCCCTTGAAAATTGTAGCCATTAAGGCATTTGTTTTGTATTTATTTAGCAGTAGATTCAAGCTTATAGGGTTGTGCACTTATCAATGCATGTAATTTTATTTGGAACATTTGAATGGAATACACGGGATGGAGGTTTTTTTTCTATATAGGCAATTGATCCATACTTTGGATTATTTATCTCTTCCGCATGTTTAATACTATTAATAATTGGAATTTGAGTAATAAATATGGGTTGTATCCAATGAGTTGGGTTTCATTAATTTGAGGGCGTTACAAGTGATAGTAGAAATAATTAAACATTGCTTCAGTCTAGTTCCATTTACTTTGGGGAAAATAAAAATCTTATTTCATTTGTGTAAGTAAATGCAAAATTACCAAAAATTAGACTACTAAAACCTTTAATTTTTTATAATATTGACTAACAATTGAATTATTTTTTTGATTTTATATTTAAAAATTTTAAAATCACCTATTAGTTAATAATTAAATTTGTTTTGAGTGAGGTGAGAGATAGATTATTTTATGAATTCTACAAAACTGAAAATCATGTGACATTAAATACAACTTTTCATTTTTATTGTCATTTTTATTTTTTTTATAACTTTAAATAACTTCATAATTTATAAATAAAATTTGTATTTATGAGAGATAGTGAAAAAAAAAATGAGTGTAAATTTCATTTCATTATTTATTTATTTATTTATCTTACAATTAATGAATTTTCATTCTATGTGTTAATCTATATATGTTAATGTGCACATTTAGCTACTGTAATTACCATATTAAGTTATTTCCTTTGTTAGCTTTCTTGTGGGCTAATCTTACTCAATCTATATATTCAATATACATAATTCATATTCTCTCTTCTCATGTTCTTTATTCTCAAAGATATATTAACATGGAATCATAGTTTATGATTTAAATTTTTTGCTCTTTTTTTTCTTTTCCTTACTTTTAGTTTTATTACATAAGTTCTGTCACGCCTTCTCAGCCTGATAAATCTCAAAAGGAAAATGTTTGAGGGCCTGAAATACTGTTGGCTCGAATGCCCCGAATGCCCCGAATGCCCAAAACGACGTCGTTTTGGGCATTCCATTTTATTTTATTTTATTTTATTTTTTTCCCGCCATTGTTGACCTCTGCAACTTTGAGTTGCAGAGGAAGAGGGAGAGAAAGAGAGGGAGAGGGAGAGGGAGAGAAAGAGAGAGAGGTCGCGTCGGCCTCCGCCGATCGCGTCGCCGTCCTCCTCCTCTGATCGTGCCGATCGTCAGCCTCCGCCGATCGCGTCGCCGTCCTCCTCCTCCGATCATGCCGATCGCCGCCGATCGCGTCCTCCTCCTCCATTTTTTAGGCCCCCTCCAGTCCTCCTCCCCCTCCCCCTCCCCCTCCCCCTCCCCCTCCCCTTCCCCCCTTCGTCTTCTTCCCTCATTTCTTCTGCTGAAAAGAAAAAAAAAAAAAAAATTTTGGGGCATTCGGGGCGCCCGTTTTCGGGCCCTGTAGCACCACTGATCTCAAAAACAACGATATATCTCCATCATCCTCTCTTTGCACCGAACACAACACCACTAACCATAGCCTGATCAGCCTTCTCGTATGCTACTCAAAGCCTCTACCACGCGCCCTCATGTGCCGCAACCTTTGCCCATTCCTATCTAACGTCTTCCCTAGTTATCGTGCGCACGCCGATGTCAACCGTTTCCGTTTTGCGCCGATGTCAGCCCTATTAGCTCGTCTATGCTAACATGCGTTGTGCACACTGATGTCACCTTCGACGTCATCCTCTGCCACTTTTGTTACAATCGACATCAGCCCTAGCCCCTTTCAAACACCAATTCAGTCCTAGTCTGGTTCAACAGCTATATTTGACCAATTCAACCCTTTCTAAAGTCATTTTTGATTGATTCAGACCAATTCCAAGCATTTCGAACCCTTTTGAATTCATTGGTGATGCTTGCTTCTACAGATTCTTTTGTTTTTTGCATTGTTTTCTTCCATTGGTGTTATTATGAAATGAATTGATCCTTTTCAACCTATTTATGTACTTCTTGATGGTACCAACGATGTCCTTTGGGCTCAAGCTATACATGTCTGATATTTTTTAAGGTCGGAAGTTATGGCGTGCTGTTACTGGAGATCTTTCCAAACCTACTAAGGGAGACATAGAAACTTAACCGAAATTTGCTAAACACCTTGAGGACTGGGACAACAAAAATGATCAATTTATCACTTGGTGTCGCAATATGTCTATCACATTTATTCATCTTCAGTTTGGCCATATTCAAACAGATGACAATCCTATTTCGACCAAAACAAATTGGGATTTCTTAAAGGAATGATATCAAATCACCGACTTATCTAATCAATATCAGTTTCTCAATAGCCTTCATTAGCTCTGCTAGTCACTAAGTTAATCCATTATTGACGTCTTGTCCTCCATGTATGCCTTGTGGGATCAACTATCTCTATCTGAACCAACATGGACTAATACAGCTAATGCTCAGTTATTCACCTGTTATCACAATCAACAGTGGTTGATTCAATTTCTTATGGCTCTTATTAGTGATTTGGAGCTTGTTCGTGCCTCTCTTGTTCACTGCAGTTCCCTACCAACCTTGGAGCAAGCTATTTCAGAACTTTTATCTAATATTTTGGGACTTTCAAAACGCACCACCCTGACACAGTTCTTGCTACACCTTAAACTCAAAATATATCTGGTTCTTCATAGGGTTCTTATTCTTGTGGCCATTATCATGAGAAGGACCTCAATTCTAATCATACTCTAATTCATCGTCCCATCATAGTTTGAAGCTTTAAAGATAAGTTCAAGTCAGAAATATAGCCGGGTTTTGAAGCTGAGGAGAGGAGGCAATTTCGATGTCCTTAAAGTGAGATTTTAATGAAAGTATAAAGGTGTTAATGAGACAAGAAAAATATCACATACGATTCAGATGACAAGTTTTGTCAACCTTGTTAACATCAGATGAACGAAAGGTAATATTACAACTTGACTTAAAGTGGATTTAAGAACCACAGCTTGACGATGGAGCAGGGGGGTGGATCCCCATCATGAAGCAACAGAAAAAAAGTGATACATGGAACTAGGTGGGCAGTAATGGCTTGCTCTCTGTCTTTGTGGATAATCTACCTGTCAATATGGATTCTAGAGCTTTGTTTAAACTATTCACAAAGTTTGGAATAGTGAGGGATGCCTTCATACCATAGAAGAGGAGGAAAGCAACAAATTCTAGATTTGGTTTTGTTAGATTCGATTGCTCAGTGGCCGCTAATGTTGCAGTCCAGAAAGCCGATCGTTTATGGGTGGAGGATAGGGAACTTAAAGTCAAAATGGCAGAGTATGGCAGATTCAAAATCAGAGCAAATCGACAAAATCAACTTAGAAGGATTATCAATGGAATTACAGTTAGGGGAAGGAATGCTCCAAATCAATACGGTTTTCAGAGGTCTTTTGCTGATGTTTTGAAAACAGGTGTCCACAATCCAGTAGGAAAAGCAACCCATACCATTCAGGTAGATGAAGAGGGGCACGTCTGGCTGTATGATAGTGTGCTGTTGAAGTTCAAAACAGAGCATTCTTTGTAATGTATTAAGTCGGTGCTAAAAGAGAAAGGATTGGGGCATGTGTTGGTCAGAAATTGAGGGGGTCGGGTCGTAGTGATGTCCTTTTTATCAAATGATGATATGATGTCAAATCTACCGTCGATCAAAGCATGGTTCCAGGAGTGGTGTGAATTTGTCAAAGTTTGGGAACCAGGACTATGTGCTGAGCAAGAGAGGTGTCTGTGGCTTAGATGTTATGGTGTCCCTCTGAGTATGTGGAATAGAGGCATATTCAACAAGATTGGCAGCATTTGGGGTAGTGTTATTAGTTTAGAGGTAACATTGGCCAACCAAAGTCCTTTAGTTATGGTAGAGTTAAAATTGCCACTAGTTGTATGGAGTTTATCAACAACACCATGAATATAGAATGCAAAGGTAGACTCCATCCAGTTCTAGTTTGTGAAGAACAATCGCATGTTTTAGTGGATAGTGGAGGCATATTGCTCAGTGAGGTTGAGGAAGACCGCAGTTCCAATGAGGTAGAGCAACCTAATCATGAAGGGGTGAGATATGGTGATACGATTGTCGATAATAAGGCTGTGGAGTTTGAAGATGATGAAGTTTAGTTGGCAAATGCTAGTGATATGGCGCTTGGAAATAGGCTGGAAATGGCAGGTATAAGTCATCAGTTCGATACAGTAGTTGAAGAGACCCAAGGTGGCGTGGGGAACAATTTGGTAGTTGAGGAGCATCTGGAGACAGCAGTGGTAGAGAGTAGCTTAGAAGCTAATGATGATAATCTAAGGGTTGAGGAGCAGCTTATTACACCTAGTTTTATTAGGGGCTTAAGTGGGTCTGCAGGTCATGGGCTTGGTATTAATCTAGAAGTGAATCTGGGCCCTATTCAGGATTCATTGGAGCATAGCAGATTGGGTCAAGACCACAAACCAGTGGTGAATAGTAGTTTGGGTATTATTATGAGGGGCCCAAATACACAATCACCTTCTACTTCTGAGTGGGTATCTACAAGACCAAGCATGGACAAGGGGCAATCAGATCCAAACAGGTTAATAGCTAGCATACCAGGTGAGAAGAAGTTAAGTAAGAAAGGAAAAAGCAAGGTCAGATTTTCTGGTGCAACAAAATCCATCACTGGGGTCAAAGGGTATCCATACCTAGCTCGTTTGTATGGTCATAAAGGGGCATCATCCAGCAAGTCCATCCCTAAATGTGCTATATTTAGGGCTGCAGCGGTAGTTTTGTCACTTTCTGCTTCAAATGATTGTAGCTCTTGCAATAGAAGACACCTTCTAAGTGAGGCTCAAGCAAACTTAAAGTTGGGAGAAATCCTAAGCATCAACTACCAAGGTAAAGAATCTGAAACTTTGGACAAGATGGTGGATTTGGAATTAGTTGACAGAGAAAGGAGGATGGAGAAGAGGAAAGAATAGGGGCTATGGGTCTCTTTATGGAGAATTGGGTAGTATCATTGTTTACTTGTGAAGTTGGTGTCTTGGAATGTTAGAGGATTGGGGAAGTTAGAGAAGAGGGGAAGGATTAGAAAGCTCATTTATGAAAGAAAGGCTGATGTTGTGCTTCTTCAGGAGACAAAGAAAGTTTCTATTTCTAAGTGTGAAGTAAGAGCATTGTGGGGCAGGAGAAATATGGATTTTATGGTTGTTGGTTCTAATAGGACTGCCGGGGGTTTACTTTACATTTGAAACCCAGACTTTTTTCAGTTGGTAGATTGTTGCAATAATAGAAGATTTATCCTCCTATCAGGTACTTCGCTGCATACCTTTAACTGTACTATTTTGAATGTGTATGCACCTAATGAGGTGAGTAGTAGATGTAAATTTTGGGACTCCTTGATGAAGCTAAATCTGCATTCCCAAATCCATGGTGTTTGGGAGGTGACCTAAATGAGATTAGAAATATTGGTGAAAGGGTGGGCTATTCCAGAAGAGATAAGGGGATAATGGATCTAAATTCCTTCATTGAGAGTTGTGAGTTAAATGATTTACCATTGCTAAATAGGAAGCTCACCTAGTGCAATGCTCAAGATGGGGGGAGATGGAGTAGAATTGATAGAATTCTACTTAACCCGAGTGGCTGCTGAAGTTCAATTTTAAATTATGGGGTCTTTCTAGGCTTTTTTTTTTTTTTATCATTGTCCTCTTTTGCTTATGGAAGAAAAGAGGGATTGGGGGCCTAAACCATTTAGGTTCATTAATGCTTGGACTATCTATCCAAGTTTTCCCTCATGATTGGAAAAGGTTTGGCAGGGAGCTAGGATTAATGGGAGAGCAGGTTATGCCTTGTTCCAAAAGTTGAAACTTCTGAAGGTGGAGCTGAAGAAATGGAATGCTGAAGTTTTTGGAAATCTATCAGCGAAACTCAAAAAGGCAAAGGAAGAATTGGTTGCTTTGGACATTCTGGCTGAAAGTAGACCTCTGGTTGAGGCTGAGAAAATTGAAAGAAGAGCAGTGAGAGGTGAAGTTTGGAAACTTAGTAGATTGGTGGAATGGCTATGGCAACAAAAGTCTAGAGTAAAATGGACAATTAATGGGGACAAAAATACTACGTTTTTTCATGTTATGGCCAGCAGTAGGAGGAGTAGAAATGCTATTAATTCCATCACAGTTAAGTGTGAGGTTTTTGCGGAGCCAACTAAGGTAAAGTATGAGGTCTTACAACATTTCAAAAGGCAGTTCTCTGAAAGCTAGGTAAGAAGACCAGTGTTGGGAGGGTTATTTAATTCAGTTCAATCAAGCTCTGTATTTCATGATCTTGAAGCTGTGTTCTCTGAAGATGAAGTAAGGGCAGCTGTTAAAGAGTGCAATGGTGATAAGGCTCCTGGCCCTGATGGGTTTAATCTCCTCTTTTTTCAAAAATTTTGGGGGTCAGTTCATCATGAAGTCATGAGTTTTTTTAGGGATTTTCATGCGACTAACAGACTCCCCTATGGGATCAACAGCTCCTTTATCACTCTTGTCCCTAAGACTGATAATCCCTTTGGTTTGTCTAATTACAGACCCATTAGTTTGGTGGGTAGTTTGTATAAGATTCTTTCTAAAGTGTTGGCCCATAGACTCAAGAGAGTTCTTCCTGTAGTTATTGGAGAAATACAATCTGCTTTCTTGGGGGGGGGGGGGGGAGAAGTCTATTGGATGGGGTGTTTATCGCTAATGAAATAGTGGATGGTTGGAAAAAAAACTAAAAGGAAAGGTGTGATTATCAAACTTGACTTCGAGAAAGCTTATGATTCAATTAATTGGGAATTCCTATTTTTTATGTTATATAATTTTGGCTTTGGATTAAAATGGATATCCTGGATGAGGGAATGTATCTCTACAGTAAGATTGTCTGTTCTAGTGAATGGCTCACCCACAGAGGAGTTTTCACCACAGAAAGGCCTCGGACAAGGTAATTCCCTATCTCCTTTCCTCTTCAACATAGTGGCAGAAGGTCTGAATATCTTAATGAACAAAGCCCATGAGCAAGGCATCATCAAGGGAGTAAAAGTGGGGGTAAATGAGGTAGTAATATCCCATCTCGAATTTGTCGATGACTCCATTATATTTTGTGAGGCTAATATGGATCAAATAGTGCACACAGAGAGGATCATGCGTTGCTTTGAAATTCTGTCTGGAATGAGAATTAATTTCTATAAGAGTGTTGTGTGTGGAGTTGGTGTAGATGAGGAAACTTTGGTCTCTTTTGCAGACACTCTGAATTGCAAGGTTCATGGCCTACCACTCAAATTTTTGGGTCTTCCCTTAGGTGCTAATCCAGGAAGGAAATCAACTTGGAAGCCAGTTTTGGATAAAGTAAGATCTAGGTTAGCTGGGTGGAAGAGAAGGCTCATTTCCTTTGTAGGTAGATTAACTTTAATCAAGTCTGTGTTATCTAGCCTTCCAAATTACTATCTCTCTATGTTCAAAATGCCTACTGGAGTGGCTAGAGAGATTGAAAGGCTTGAAGCTTCTTTCCTGTGTGATGGAAATGGTTTAAAAATGAAGGTTTATCTAGTGAAATGGGCTAAAGTAACCAAAAATATGAATCAGGGTGGTTTGGGGATTAAGAGAATTAAGGATGTCAATGCAAGCTTATTGTTTAAATGGTGGTGGAAATTTGGATGTGAAGTAAATGCTCTATGGAGAAGATTGTTGTGCAGCAAGTACATGATTGAAGAGAATAATTGGATCCCACCTGTGAGCTCATCATCTAGATACTCTAGAATTTGGAGAGATGTTCTTGCCATTGCAGGTCATAATCAACCTCTTGAGGAGTTCTATTTGGTGCAGTTTCAGATAAGGGTTGGGGATGGGCGTAGAATAAAGTTTTGGCATGATAAGTGGGTTGGTGGTAGGTGCCTTAAAGATAAATACCCTAGACTCTTTAGTTTGTCTAATGACAAGGAAGGTACACTGTCTTTTTTTTCTGCGAGGAAATCCAGTTTAGAGTAGTGGAATTTCTCTTTCAGAAGGGACTTATATGATTGGGATAAGGCAAAGGTCAATAGATTGGCTGCAGGGTTGAGGGAGGCCCCTTCACTTATTATTGATGTAGATGACTGTAATGTGTGGAAGGGTTTTATTGATGGCAGCTTTAAGGTATCTGATATTTATAGGTTCACTGATTCTTTTTTAGGCCCTCATCTCAAAATTTGCAAATTTGTTTGGAATAAGAGCATTCCCCCCAAAGTTCAATTCTTTGGTTGGTTGGCATGGAAGAATAGAGTTAAAACAGGGGATTTCCTACAACATATTGGTGTCCTTCAGTCCAGTGCTTCTATCTTATGTGTTTTCTGCAAAACTGAAAATGAATCTGCCTCTCATGTCCTCTTACATTATCCATTTTCATGGAAAGTATGGTCAGATTTGCTGCTCTGGTGGGGGGTGTATTTGGGTGATGCCAAGGTCTATTGATTGTTTATTCTATTGGTGGTTAGGTTGGAATCATAAGAAATTGGTTAGGAGATTGTAAAAGGCCTTACCTCCTATTGTTCTCTGGTCCATTTGGAAGTTAAGAAATGATTGTCTATTTAATGGAATGCAGCCTAGTGGTGCAGACGCGCCCGTGGGCTTCACTCTACAGTTCGGACTCCCTGTTTGTGTCGCGGTTCTAAATCTGAACCAAAGAGTCCAACTCTGGCAAATCGTTTTGAAGAAAAACAGATTTTTGAAAAAGTAGTGCCAAACATGGACTGCTTTGCCAGATTACAGAGTCGCCACCTAAATATTTTAAAATGGGGAATTTAGGAAACCCTGACTCGGTGCCGAAGGCCACGTGTCCGTCATCACCAAAGTGATCTTGGCTCGGGAGCTTGGGTACGATCGGGGAAGGTCAGCTATGAGCACCCCCTTTCGCCCGGTCCGAAGACCGGCCTCTACTAACCGTGATATCCAATTTTGAAAACTTTATGCGTTCTTATTCCGATTATTTAACCTAGAATTACTATGTGATGCGTACAACACAAAAGTATAGACTAGATCGCCTAATTTGGAAATAAGCATTGCACATCCGTTTTGTCTCGAAAAACGTGTTAGTTTTTGCTACTCGCAAGTAGGCTAAAATACGGATTTCAATGAGTTGTTCCAACTCACGCAATCCAACCTCCACCCACAGGCATTCAAACAGTTTATAACACATAAGCGTTTAGCCACATGGTAAGCATACTGTCATGTTAGCATTCACACGCATGCGAAGTGCTAAAGCATAAAAACTTACATCGTATTCCGTGCCAAAAACAAATAACCCGGTTAGCAAACATGCATGACCTAGTTCATGTTAAGTGGCTAATGCATCGCATGCGGAATGTAATCTAGACAGGCTCGGCTATCCTAAGCATGGCACATGAAATGCAACAACTATCACGTATTCAATTTGGAATTGAAAGTACGATGCAGTTTGTATGATATACCGAGCCCGGTGCATGTAAACAAATGCATGGATGCACACATGCATTGCATAAGGTATGTTGAAAATAGACGTGCCCTAATCTACCATCGTAAGCAGGTAAATAAAAGGGATAGAAAGAAATGGGGATTGGAAGACATACACCCACTCACACACACTTATTACAATTTTGCCCTCGCTCGGAGGGACCAAAATAATAATACAAATAATTAACTACGCAAGCTAATTAATTATTACAAATTCACTAAATTAATTAGACAAGTAATTAATCTAATTAAAACAGTAAATGCCTCGGGAGGAGGGCCCAAATGCAGCGCGCGCTCGGAATTGGCTCGGAATCGCACTGTCATGCAAGTGTGCCTCTGTTTTCCCTGCTACCCTCCTCTGAAAATTGCCAAAGTCCCAAGAGTGCCTCTCAGGGCACTGGGGAGTACCACCGGCTGAGGTACAACACCACCGGCTGAAGGATGTGGCCACCGGCACTGAGTGAAGCTATCGGCTGCCAATTCACTGCCGGTCGGCACTAAAAAGTGCCGGTCGGCACAAAATGCCTGCAAAACCTGCAACTTACAGCAGCAGAGGGCAACAAAATGCATGGCAATGTGATTCAAAGCATGTATGCACCAAACACAATCCTTATCATATTTTGGACTCAAAGGGGGATGTGCCTCGGTCCTTGGACCACCAATCGCGCATTTCCATGCGTGATGGCCCAAAGGATCAAGTGTGCAACTTTGATTTCAAATGCATGCAAATCACATAGGCACAAAAGGGTGCCAAACCTCTATCAAACTCACTTCAAGAGACTTGGCATGCATGTCGATGTAATGAAGCCCTAAGCATGTTAACTAGTATGCAATATGGACAATGTGATGCACTTATGCAAACATGCAAACAAGCATATAAGGCAAGCATGCAAACCAATGAAATGATGGACTTGGACATGAATTAGGCAACTCAAAAAGGCCTAAAATCAGTAGCCAATAAGCCTACACTTGGGGACTAAACACACACACACACATGCATATGTTAAGGTGCCAAACCCAAGGCATAAACAAGCAACATTCAAGCATACTTAAAGAAGCCAAACATGGACTAATAGCATGCATTGAAAAGCTCTGAAATCCATTTCAAACATGATGCCAAATCATGCAACAAATCAAATCAAACAAAGCATGCAAATAGCCTAGGCTTAAGGCAAGCTAATTGGGCATTGAACCACACTTTGCACAAACATTCATGGCATGCACTAATCAACCTAAAACAGGTTTCTAGCATGTCAAAACAAAGCCAAATGGCTACTTAGATGGCATCTAAGAGTCATTAAATCAAAGGCACGCAAAATGGCCAAAACATGAGGTATCCAACACATGCTCCTAAAGCATTAACAAGGCCACTAAGGCAAGCATACAAGCACACCAAGGGGACTGAAATTGCATGTCAAGTGGCCCCAAACCACCAAAATAATGCAAACAACACATGCTACACATGCGCACACTTGAGACCAACAAGCCACCATACAAAGGAGCTATGTTAAGCATGCTAAAATCAAACCAAATAACTATGGTCAGACCTAAAACATGTTAAAATAAGCACAAAAGCTTCATGGATCAAGACCTAAAACATGCTAAAAATGAAGGCATACAACCTAGTGCATGTTAAGGCATAACAAGGCATTACAAGGTAACCATGCTAAGCATGCATGAGGGACGTAAACCAACTTGAAATCATGTTATAACATGGAAATATAAGCATGGAAAACAAGTCAAACATGCTCAACACACACTCAAACATGGTGCTCCTTTGGAAGCCAAGATTTGTCCTTTTCAAGGACATCAAGGAGAGGGGGTGGCCCTCCCCTTTCTAGGACTTCAAGGCACCATCTCCACCACTGAAATCCCTCAAGATTTCAGTGGTGGAAAGGTCCAAGCACACAAGTCCCGGATCCCTCCAAAATAGCACAAAAATGAGCCCTTTTCAAGGCCTAAAGGGGGTCAAACTCCCCCAAACCACAAAACACTCTTAAGATACGACAAAGAGGGTTAAAAAATAGAACTTTTTTATGCCAAACACTAAGCTCAAAAACTGTTTTAAACCAGGTAAAAATGGAGTGCAAAAATGGGGTAAATAAAGTAAGTTTCTTACCCTTGAAGCTTTTCTTCACAAAGGTTGGAGTAGTTGGTCCCTTGAGCTCCAAACCAGTCAAGAACACTAAAAAACAGCCCTTAGAACCTCAGTTGCAAGGAGAAGGTGAGACACTAGGTGTTTGTGTGCAATAGTAAGGCACAAAACACCTAGACACACAAGAGAAGAATAGAGATAGAAGGTGTATGCAACTCAAACCCTAGAAAAACCAGAGCTTCTCTCTCTCTTTTCCCCTCTAGCTCTCTAAATTTTGCTAACCCTTGAGCCAAGAGAAGAGGCTTTTCCTTATAGGCAACAAAGACTTACAAACTAAGTCATCCAAGGGCTCATCCCTCCATACACGTGTATGGAGGGGAAACAAGAGCTAAACAGCTGTCTGAAAATATCTCAGAAAGCAGCTATAAAGTAGCCGGCTGGGCAAAATGGTCATTTTGCCAAAAAGAGTGCCGACCGGCACAAAAGAATGCCGACCGGCACAATATAGTGCCGATGGCAACTCTAGCCAGCCGGTGGCCTCTAGCCCCAACCGGTGGTGTGTAGGGATGCCTCACAAAGCATTCCCTGCCCTCCAAGGCAAAACACAAGTGTTTGGTGCAAAACCAAACACCAAACGGTCGAGTTCTGAGGTCCTGAGGCAAGGCGTGCGAGCCGAGAACTCCGGGAACTCCAAACGAACACAAACATGGATAATCACCGAGTGTTCCAACGGTGACGTCCAAGTCTTGAGGACGGTCAAAAATGGGGTGTCTACAAGTGGGTCTGAGTTATGTGAGCTTATTAAGTTGAGATTTGCTCTATGGGTTAAAGCTTCTGCAAAGGGTTTCATGTACTCTGTCTTGGATTTAATAAATAATCTGAATCCAATAAAGGACTGCTGTTAAGGGATTCTTGCTCTTAAGGGATCTGTTTTTGGCCTGTTCAGCTGCCATCTGCTACTTTGGTGTCTGTTGTGGAGGTTGTTTCTGTTGTAGTAAGTGGTATATTGGGCTGCTTGAGCAACACCTGATGTATGTGTTTGAGTTTAGTTTTGCAAGAAGATTTTTTTGGTTAGTCCTGTGAGATCTGCTGACTCATTCTTGTTCTGCTGGTGAGTTTGATCTGCTGTTATTTTGGTCTGCTGCTATTTAGTGAGTTTGGGCTGCTGCTATTTGGTCTGTCACTTCTTGGTTTGGTAGATGGACTATCGCAGTGGTGGTATGGCTGCAAAATGTCAAAATTGGAGAAGAAGATATGGATGGTCATAATTGGCATAATTGGCAACTCTTTAGTCTACATGGAGGCATGACAGCTTGAATGTGTTCTGTTTCAGGCCTGGCAGCTTCTGTGAATGTGTTCTAGTCCTGCAGCAGCTATGGTGTCTGAGCCTGTTTAAGAACTGGTTTCTGGGGTGTCATGGTCTGAGGATGCTGTGATCTGTTTTGCACTGGTCTGAATGGTGGCTTCTCCATCCTCTTCTGGTTGTTGCTGTGAGGAATGGAGTGATCAAGGAATAGGATTAAGTCTTGATTGGCTGCTACTATATGTGCTCTGCTGCTGCTATATGTGTTCTGCTCCTGGTGCTGGTCTGCAGCTAATGCAAAGTCTGCTGCTACATCTTGGCCTTTTTGCAGTTGTTGGAATGCTGTTTTGGTGTGCATGCTGCTGCTGTATTGAAGTCCAAATGAATTGGAGCTATTTTTGCTGTCTTGTTTTTGCTGCTGGTGCAGGTTGTTAAAGTTTCTACTGGTTTCCTTTCTGCTGCCTTGTGGATCAGAGCTTTGTGAGAATATCAAGGTAAAGGAATACGTCTAAGGTCTGTTGCTGGTTTGGGGAAAGGTTTGCTACTGGCTGCTATTATGGGGTTTGTTTGGGTTTGTCCTATTTTTGCTGTTTTCTTTTTCTTTCTGTTGGTTCCTCACCAACTTTCTTGGCTTGAGCTTGTATATGTTTGTGCTCTTGCCTCCTCTTTATTGATGTAATTTATATGTTATGTATGGCTTTCTTATCAATAAAGTTTCTTGATTTGCTGATCAAAAAAACTTGACTTAAAGCGGAAATGGTTGACTATTACAATTAAAAATAAATATTATATTTCCAAAATATTCTCATCGAGATCTACTAAACAAGAATTGAGAAATTATTTGTTTATAAATATTATCGTATCATCATTTAGAGGGAAAAATAAGCAAAATAAATTAATATAAATCACACAGTAATTTTATTTTGTCACTTGAATAATCGGAAAACACCTTTTCAACAAGAAAAACCCAACAAATAATGGTATAAAACACAAGCTAACTAAGCATGTCCACCAACACAATGCCGGATCGGAGATTATTCTCTAAAGAATTGAGATAACTTATAGTCTAGCAAGCAACAGTGTATTTGCAACATTATTCAACATTTCAGAAATCACACAATCACATAAACTTCTTACATTTAAGAGCAAACGCCACATGATCATGTGACATCCAAAGGAGTTGGGGGCTCAATACCACCAAATAACTTCTTGCACATAAACACACACAAGGAAAGAGATTCAAAGCATTGGCATTCAATCCTTGAGCCAAAGCATGCATTTAGTCCAAGACCCATTACTTGAGAGGAATGGGTTGGACCAATAATGAAATGAGATGGTCCTTGGTCCAGTTGTGTGGAATGCCATGCCCATCTCCATACTGGTAAAAGCATTGAGCTGTTCGGCCAAGATTTGGATTAGCACTCAAAAATGGTTCAGAGAAGGGATAGCTTTCAAACATGCCTTTGTTCATAGTCTTCCATGTCTCATGAACCAAATTGTTTATGTAATCTCGAGCAACTTCTTCAGAAGCTCCAGTTTCATTCATGTAGCACTGGACTGCCTTGAGATTATCTCCTCTTGCCAATTCATCCTACACCATAAAAAGTATTCTAAATTAATCGTTATGCATGGCAATAATGCTAACACAATGTATATTGTATAGTTGAGATTCATCTTGAATGTGATGTGGGTCACACTTGAAAAAATATCTCAATCACACAATACACTTTCTATGCATTTTTTGTGTTCCATTTTTGTGCACTTAGCATTATTGATGCTTTGATCTCTTTTCCTGTTTGTGATGATTTTCTTGGTACAAATAAAATTAAATAGGAAAATGATATTCATGAAGTAATATATAGAAACTCTCATCTATTCTAGATATGTTTGACTCTATATACACATGACATTTATTGTATGGATTCAAGTAAGAAACAAAATTAACAGTGAAACCCATCTTATGTGATACGGGATTCTTTGTTATCTATCCCAAAATGCACTCTTAGCCATACAATTGTAGTTGTAAGGTGTTTGCAGATTCATGTAACAATGTATGGTTAAAGACCAATTGAAGCATCTGTTATAATAAAAATTTTAGAAATAAAAAACCCCTAACCTATCTGGTGATATATAATAGCCCTCAATTAAATAAAACATACCGAGGAGGTTCCCAAATCATTAGTGAGTCGAAGAAGCATGAGGAGCAACGCATGATACTGGGCAGCTTGTCTATGTAATGTAAAGCCTCCTCATTAATATTTTCAGTGGTTAAGAAATAACTTGTGAAGAGCGCGAGAGGTGCTCCTATGGAAACCACTGCATTGTCAAGATACTCCCCCAATGTTGGCTTGTACCCACTATGATACCACTTTGCCTCTTTTAGACATGCTTTCAACAGATCAGCCCACTAGGACAACATAAATATTAAAGTCTAATTGGGTCACTACAATATATAAGAGTTTTAGAAATCAAGTTATTTTATTTTAAAAATTATAAATTTTGTTACAAAAAATATTTAGGAACTAATTTTAGTTGTCGCAAGGACAGTTGCTAAAAGATTGTTTGGAAAAATTAAAAAATGAGTTTTTAGGAATAAATTTTTGAACATGTCGCTAATAAATATACTTTTAGGAACAAAATAACTTAGTCCCAAAAATGTTTGTTTTTTTAAGACAAATATATGATGCAAATTTAAATTGAATGTGTAGTATGAGTCAAAATGAATCTTATCTACATATGTTAAATTTTGAATAATTTTCTGAATAAAAAATTTGAGTACAAGTGAATATGAGCAAAGATATTCAAATTTGAAACCAAAACAAGTAAATTATGCTCTAAAAATAAGGGTAAATTACAAGTATACCCGTGACGTTTGATTAAAATACGAATCGCTCCCTGTGGTTTTGGAAATTACATTTCACTCCCGAAATTTTTAATTTCATAACAAATCGCCCATTTTAATAATAAATTATCAAGTCAATTAACAGTTTTTAATGATGTTAGAAATATGTTTCAATTAATAATTTAGGTAATTTTATTATTGTATATGAGAACAATTATGAATTTTATTTTTTCAGTTAATTTTGTTAAATAAAAAATTATGACATGAGGGTATTCGTAATTTTTCAAATTATAAGGGGCAATTTATATTTTAATGAAATCTCAAGATGTGTATTTGTAATTTATCTTAAAAATAAATAACATGGCATGTCATTCTTCATTAAAGTACATTGGGTTTTGATCTTGTCCCCAAAGAATATATGATTAGTAATGCTAAAGAAACTGAAAATATGTTTAAAAAATATTAGCACTATTGTGTTTAAACGGTTCCTAATGTGTTTCAGTTTAAATTTTATAACATTAGCAGTATAGAGAAAAACTAAGTACTTAGAATTTTCATGTAAAATTATTTTTAAAATTTAAATGTATGATGTAGATTAAAATAAATAATTGAGTACAAATGAATATGAAGAAAGATATATTCAATTTTGAAACCAAAATAGGTTGGTTATGCATTAAAAATAAATAGGAAAATTATATGAAAAAAAAATTTCTTATAGTTTGAGCCCTATAACAAATAAATCTAGAATTTTTAATTTTGTCAATTTAAACCTTAATACTTTGATTTATTTTCAATGTAAATCATTTGCTTTTTTCATTAGGTAAAACTGACAGAAAAAATTATTTTAGTCATTATATTCAATTTAGGTATACAAAAAATATCGAAAATAGCTTATTCATCAAATTTATCTTAAAAAATAGACAGATGATTTAAATTAAAAATAAATTAAAAATTTTAAATTTAAATTGACAAAATTAAAACTCAAAGTTTATTTCAAATTTTTTGAATTTTTTTTTAATAATGTTTCTAAATAAATAACATGTCATTCCACGTAAAACTACAGTGGGTATTAGTATTCTTTCTAAAGAATACATGATTAGTAATGCTATATTGAAAAATATGTTAAAATTGGTTTTTAAATGGGTTCACAATGTCATGTCAGTTTTAATTTTATAACAAAAACAGGAGTAAATAAAGTTATTTTTGTTCAAATTTAGACAGCTTAGATGGAAAATTGGATGGAAACAACATTAGTGATCAAGCATCAAAATAATTCAATTAAAATATCAAGTGTCAAAATAAAACAGAATGCGCATTAAGATTGGGTAAAACATTATCTAGTTGCAAAAAAAAAAACCATTAAGATTGATTTCATCACCGTATAAATATGAATGAGCTAAAAAAAAATTTTGCCATTTTGAAGTAATGTAAGTTCACGTGAATGTGTGGTCGAGGAGTTATAATTTTCGAGCATAAAATTTAGGACATAGCTTTTCTCCAATCTATTTTGGAATTGAATAGTATTGTTGGGTCTTGGTGGGCCCAATACCAAACTTATATCAATAATTCAAACCGTTCAATATGTAGAGCTCGTAAAGTACATTATGTTTGCAAAAAATCACGTTGATCAGATATCGATAACTACTTGATTCAATTACATTTGTATCTGCAATTTATTTTTAAAATTATAGTTAACTTTGAAACAAATGTAAACTCACCAAATAATTATCGATATCCGATCAATATGATTTTTTATAAGAATAATATACTCAACGAACTCTATACATTGAACGGTTTAAATCATCGAGATTGACCCAGAGTTGGATCCACCAAAATCCAATGGTACTGTCCAATCTGATTCCAAATTTGGAACGAAGCTATAGCCTATAATTTAATTACCAAATAACAATATGTAGAGTATCAAATAAATATTGAGTTATGCTAGGAATCCTAAATAATTTATCAAATTTTTTACCAAACCATTCACATGGGTGTAGAACCTGCACACATGTGAGTTTGTTTAATGAAATTTTTCTTTGCTGATCAAAAAAAAAAAAAAAAAAAAATGTGAGTTTGTGTGGGTCTCACATCCATGTGAAAGGTTTGGGTAGATTATTTGTTCATGGCATTTTCCATAAACATTTGATTACATCTTCAACAATTCTTGGTTGAGAAATTACCTTGTGCCTGAGGTATGAGTCATAATACACCTAAACATATTTTCATCTGATTTTCATACTACTAGAAATAAAACTAAGGGTAAATTACAAACACACTTCTTGAGATTTATTTAAATTATAAATTATCCCATGTAATTTTAAAAATTACATTATTCCTCCTAAGGTTTTTAATTTCATAACAAATAAGTACTTTATTAATAAATCATCAAATTATTTAACAGTTTTTAATAATGTTAAAATTTTATTTCAATTAATAATTCAGATAATTTTATTATTGTATAGGTGAACAGTTAGAAATTTCACTTTTTCAATTAATTCTGTTAAATAAAAAATTTTGACAGGGAGATATTTATAATTTTCTAAATCACAAAGGGCAATTCATATTTTAAGCAAACTTCAGGGGGTGTATTTGTAATTTATCCTAAACTAATGAAAACTCCCCAAATAAAAAATAAAAAATAAAATAAAATAATTATTAGAAATAAAAGTAATAAAAACTCACTAAATAAAAAATAAAAAATAAATAAAACAATTATCTTGGTATTTGATGCTAAGAAAATCTGTTAAAAATCAATTAACATGTACATATAACAATTTTCTGAGAGATTTTTAGGTAAACTTGGAGTAATACTCTACGTCATTCACGAGTGATTATTCGATACTCTCGAAATATGGACACTTGGTGTTCCATAAGGTTTTGATTGGTAGAGAAACGTAAGGGTCCATAATTTATGTTGGGAATGGAAGAATAATATGGGGCTAAGTAATTGATAATTAGCTTGGAATATGGACACGTAATACTCCGGAAGTATTGAATAATTTCCCGTCATTCACTTATAAACATTTATCCTACTGTCACTTTAAAAACAATATAAAGTGGTGGGTTTTTACCAATAAAAATCAAGTTAAAACACCACATTATCTTATCAATATAAAAATTTTGTATGTGAATTACACTTTTAACCCTCGTATTTAAATCCAAAATTCATCTTGGTACTTGCTTTTTAAGTCTAATTTCAATTTAATTATTCCATTCATATTAGAGGTTAAAATTAACACTATTAGAATACTTGTCAATCTCTGAAGTGCGCACATAGAAAAATATTAGAATGCAAAATTAGACTAAAATTAAAATTAAAATTAGAAATCTTGTAAAACTAAAATTAGACTAAAATTAGACTAAAATCTCTGAGGTTAAAATTAAAATTAGACTTAGAATGCAAAATTGTTCAAATTGAAAAATAGACTAATGTAAAATTTGAGTATAAAAACAAAAAGCGTAATTTACCCATAATTTTTCCGTTTTCCCTATCATATAACAAAATCTTGCATGAACCAAAATGAAAAGATAACATGAAGTTGTTTACCGCTTTGCTCAAATAAGGAATCATGTTGAAGCCTCGGTTTTTCAGTGTCCAATACCCTATTTCATTGACGGTATTGAATAGAGCAAGCAGACATGTCCTTATATTGTGTGGAAGCTTATCAATTCCATTCACATCCCATCTGAAATAACAAATAAAATACAAAATATAAATATTAAAAAATTATTTTTAAAAAAATCTTGTATTATCACTTGATTGTAGTACTATAATCATTTATATTTATCTGTTGAAACATGTAGGTGTTAGATGGTTAACCATCGGCTCATCTATAAAATTAAGTTGTTAGTAAGTAGGATAGTTATATTATTTCTATTATATTTTCAACCCGAACACATCCATAATAGAAAGTGAGATTCGAACGCAAGATTTATTACCTACTCTACCACAATATTAAATGGTTAATCACCACCTCATTTAAAAGTATAAGTTACTAAAGAGAGATAATTTTATTATTTATTTATATTATAATCTGAAAGTAGTCTTTGAACAAACCTGTCAACAAAGTCCGTGAAGAGCTCTATTTCATGCAGTGCACCATAGACATCATAAATGTCATCGATTGTTGTTATTAAACTAATAATCTTAGTCCCCATGTCTCTAAAAGCTCCAAATTTTGGCTCAAATACCATTCCAGAGCACCAAAGGTAGTGTTCCACCAACCTGTCTCTCGCAAAGCTCATTTTGTCTAAGCCCATGTCCACCCACCACCTGGGGGGAAAAAATTGTAAAACTTCTCTTTAGTTGATGCATTAATAAATACAATATTGGTGATGTTGAATTGTTTATTACTAACTCCTTTAAAAGCTCAACATGTGAAAGAAACAAATAATTAATTTTATTATTTGTATTCTTAACATGTTTTATTGTGTGTAGCTAGACTCTCCTCAATAAGTAAGTCAAGAATGTACAACTATTGCAATTATATGGAGGTGGGGAGAATCAAACACAAATGTATTGTCTACTTTGATACCTTATTGAATTGTTAATTACCAATCATTTAAAAATTTATTTATTTATATTTTCAACAAGAAAAAAAAAAAAGCACCGAAATTTTTCATATAAAAATTAAATTAAATGCAGTACTGACAACATCACACTCATCTTGCCAGATTACATAAAGATTAGACGTATTTCGTAGAAATTTATCACACTATAAATCTAATAAGTTAATTAGCAGGAATGGATAATGAACATGGTATAGTTTCCTAATAGTAAGTTTTTGATTTTATTTAAATTATTTTTGTCTTATTAAGTTATCAACACAAATGGTACCAAACATTATAACACAAACTGTCCCAAAAATAATAATAATAATAATATAATAATAATAATATAATTAATTAAAAATTAAATATCATAAGTACCCATAATGAAATTTGTGTGTTCAAGACCATGTTTATACCTTGCCAAATTGCCAACCTCCTTTTGATGAACAGACTGCACCATGTTGTAGTCCAATTTAGCAAATTCAAGCAAAATAGGGCTCATATTTTGTTCTTGCTCATATGTCTCTATGAACCATCTAGCCTCAACCCTTGTTAGCCTCCAATGCAAGGGCATATCCAAAGCATGGCCAACTTTTCTAACCACACTCGGTGGCATGTCTCCGTTGATATTCTTCAAATTTGCAGTTGTGAAGATCTTGGCTTCATCAATGATAGTTTCACCGTCCAAACCGAAGAAAGAAGCTTCATACAAACTCAGCAGCCCTTTCACATCCTCACAGAGGGATGTCTTGAAATTACCGGTCTCATCCTTGAAGCTTTCGAACACATCTGTCTCCAACAAAAGTTTGTAAAAAATAAAATAAAATTCGCAAAATAATTAAGGTTTTTTTTTTTATTCAAATTCGCATGCACTGCACTGAATCATTTTATTTTATTTTTTTTTAAAGTTACGTCATTATTGACCAGTAATATCATTATTTAATAATAAATTACCATGTAGGCATAATATTATATATATGTGACGGCTAAAAAATTATCAAATTACATCTGAATAATAAGGTTTAGTATCTCATGTCTACTTTTATTATTAATTGATAATGTTGCGTGTTAATAATAATATAATATCACCATTATAATAAATTTTTATGAATTTGACTTTTTTCTATTGTCTAAATAATTGATTTACGTAATTTTAGTTATTAATAGATTCACTTAATATTATTATTAATTGATGATATCATAGATCAACATACAAGAGAGTATTCCCAATCATATCCAACCACCGTTCAATATCAAAGTCTGAGATTCCAACCCAAAACAAATGAAAAATTGCTCGCACAAAACAAAGAAGATCAACACCTTACCCAGCAAACAACTCAAACTCAAACTCTAGCAGTCTAGCAGCCAAATCTAAGACACCAAGACTTATTGTTTTCAGATGTAGAATAGAAATGATTCATAGTGAGGGGATTATTAATGAAGGGATTGATAGTGAAGAGATTAAGTAAAATTATGTTTGTTTTTATAATAGTTGTTGGTGTAAGGATTGTTAAATTATTTTATTTAAAATAAATATAAACTAATAAAAAAAATAAAAAAAATACAAAAACATTAAACATTAATGTTTAAAAAAAATACCCAACATGTAAAAAATAAAATTAAAAATTAAAAAATTTTCAGAAAAAAATAAAATAAATAAAACAATGATTTTTACTTAACAAAAAATACAAAAAATTAAACATTAATGTTCAAAAAAAATGCCGAATATAGCGACCCCGGTCTTTTCCCATTTGGTTGTTGTATCCGAACTTAGGTTCCGTGGATCCTATTGTTATAAAATTGTTGTTGTCGTCCTTTAATTTCTTATTTCTGAGTTATGGGATGCAATGGGCAGGTTTGTTGCAGGTTGGTATTGTTTGGGAGCCAAGGGTTGCTGCCCAGAATTTGGACTCTTCGCTCGAGCGAGCAGTTCTTCGCTCGAGCGAGATCTTTGTTTTTGGTCCGTCGCTCGAGCCAAGGTGTCTTCGCTCGAGCAAGCGATTGCGTCTAGGTATAGACCTGAGGGTTGTGTTTCTTGGCTCGAGCGAGCTGGTTTGTTCTTCGTTCGAGCGAGCATTCCTTCGCTCGAGCGTGCGTCTGGTTGCAGACCTGAGGGGTTGAGTTGTTAGCTCGAGCGAGCTTTTCTTCGCTCGAGCGAGCTTCTGGGTTGTTGGCTCGAGCGAGGCTTTATTGGCTCGAGCGAGGGTTTTCTGTGTCTGGTCGCTCGAGCGACCAAGTCTTCGCTCGAGCGAACCTGTTTTATTTAAATAGGCAGCAGCGGTTTTTAAAACATTTTTTCAGCCTCTTTTTGATTTTAAAACCCTAGGTCCGTCTTCTCTCTCCCTCTACACATCTTCTCTCGTAGGTTTGATCTACTTAGAGTGTATTTCTACCCTAGATCCTTTGTTAAAAAGATAGAGTGGGTCGAGGGCTACATTTTAATCTGAACAATCTTGGATTTGGAGCACATTGGGTTTTCACCATCTTCACCATTTGAGTTCTTCACTTCGAGGTAGGGATTTCCTACTCCATACTATAGGTTTTGTCCTAAGTTTTGGTATTTTGATATGTTGGTGTCATGTGGTAATTTTGGGAAATTAGGGTTTGTCCTATAATTTGAAAGAAGGGTTTTTTTATCTATTAAACAACATATGTTTGTGTGTTAAACTGAGATAATTGAACCTTAGGGTTGATGTTGAGAAAAGGGAGAAACACCCTAATTGTTGTAATAAAATTAATTTTGGGAAAATTGTGGAATTAAGTCTAATTCATGAAAGTTGGAAATTATGAGCTTAATTGGTGTAGTTGGGTAGTTTGATCACTTACCTATGAGAATGTGATTTATATTTGTTGATACATTTATTTCCTGTTTAGAAGTAACTGTTTTGGGCTATCGGTGGAGGATAGTCGTGATTGTTGTAGACATTGCATGTTGATTAGGAAAAACTAGAACTAATCACATTGAATAAGTCATTAAATATGACGGTTGAATTAATACAACGAATTTGTGTATTGATTGAATATTGTGTATGACATGTGTTTAATACATTGTATATGCATATTGTTTGGGAGGAGATAGGGGATGTACTCCATGGTTTGAGGGAAAATAGGGGATGGACTCTCAAACCTGTTTAGGAGGAAAAAGGGGATGGACTCCATTAGTACAACTAATATGTGTACTTATTGATTTATGGAAGTGTTTCAATATGAGCTTTAGTCTCATTTGAATTGTTGATATTGGAAGTAATGTTAATGTGAGTTATAGTCTTATATTGTGGTTTGGCCAGGTTCTGAGCCATGTATGTATAATTGAAAAGTTGAATAATAACGGAAAGTGAAATCTGTCATGGACATTAGTGTCATGAAACTGTATAATGATGTATTGATTGTGTTGTGTTAACCATCTATCGAATGCTATTGCTTTAGTCAATTATTATATTTGGTTTAGTATTTTTCTACTGGGCTGTGGCTCACCCTATACGGGAACATCATTTTCAGGTTCAGGTGATATGTTACCTCCAAGGACTTAGCTTGGATGAATTTGGAGTTAAAGACTCTATTTAGATTAGTTGTTTATTTTGTTTTATTTTGATGTTACATGTAAACTCAAGCCTAGGGCTTAATGTGTAAATGAGTTAGTACTCATACTTTTGTGTCCAAGTGTTGGCTTGGAAAGATGTAAGCCCGTAGGGCATTTACTTTCGTTTTTACATGTAATGTCTTTTAATAAGATTACTCTGATGAATGAAATAATATTTTGTTTTCTTATATCGATGCATGTTAATATTATATATTATGGGTTTAATTTTGAGGACGTGACAACTTAGTATCAGAGCGTACCGGGTTTGAATACTTTGGGTACGTGGGAAGTGATTAGTATCACAATGGGTTCGTCTCACTTGATAGAGACTTAGATGTACTGTTATATGCTTATATGATAACATGTTTATGTGACTATGTGGGTATGGAATGTAGTTTCTAGGATGTTGATTGGACCCTTGAGTTTCTGAAAGTCTTGTTGGAAAGGCACTTGATCAATGTTGTTTCCAACCGGAACTTTAGTGACGCCTCGGGACTATCATTATCCAGGAATGAAATTCGTAGGTGCTTATGTGATTATGTGCTTACGTGGAGTGAATTATTGTTGTCCAATGCATTAGGACGCAAGTGTTATAGTTTTGGCACACTTATTAATGTGCTAACGTCTTTGTTACCTTTATTAGGATGTCAGGACGAGGACGAGGACGTGGTAGGCGTGGTGGGCAGGAGATGCCTATACCGGATGAGATTCCGGCAGTACAGGAGGGAGTTGGCCAGGCCAATGTGGCCGAGCCGGTAGGCCAGCAGGCTATGGGCGCTTTGGCCCGAGAGATAGCAGGGGCATTCAGGGAGTCAGTAGGCATTCTCAGAGCTGAGAATCAGGCTCAAGTTCATGTTACGGATGCAGGGCCTTCTTTTCTGAAGAGGGAGTTCTTCCGGTCTAACCCGGACGAATTTTTAGGTGATCCTAAAGAGCCACTTAAGGCAGATGAATGGCTCGAACAGACAACGAAGACGTTTGAGATGTTAGGCATCGAAGACGAGGTACTGAAGGTGACCTTGGCATCTTTCCAGCTTAAGGGGGATGCGGGTCAGTGGTGGAAGTTCACTAAGAGTCGTATAAGAGGAACTTGGAAGGCTTTTGTTGACACTTTCCAGGAGAAGTTCCTGTCTCCAGCTATTAAGGAGAGGTTGAGAGATCAGTTCTGCCAGCTTAAACAGAACAGTTCTTCAGTGACCGAGTTTGAGGCCGCATTTACTAGCTTGTCCAGGTTTGCACCTGAACTGGTGGCGTCTGAGGAACGCCGTTGTATAGAGTTTGAGAAGAAGTTGAGGCACAGCCTCAAGCTGAGAGTTGGAGGGACTATGATTCGGGATTATGGGCGTCTGGTTGATGCTGCAGCCCATATGGAGATCATGATGCAGGAGGAGGAGGAAGGGCAGAAAGGCTCCAAGAGGAGTCAGGATGGCCAGAGTGATGGTAGGAGACAGAAGAGTTTTAACCCTCAGCAGTCTGAGAGTAGCTTTTCTAGATCGACTTTTCCTGTGCCGAGTGCTAGTTCTAGGAAAGGCAGCCAGGGAGACATTACCTGTTTCAAGTGTGGTCAGCTAGGCCACAAGTCTCCAGCTTGCCCGCAGAAGGGAGGAGGACAGAGAGCAGCGTCATCTTCGGCTCGATCTCAGAGCCAGAGTCAGGGTAGAGGCCAGCCGCTCTCTTGTTTTCAGTGTGGTCAGGCAAGGCACATGAAGAGGTTTTGCCCGCAGTTGAGTGGCACATCTGGTGCATCTGGTTTGAGGCAGACTCAGAGTCATCAGCCAGCCCAGTCAGTTCAGGCCTCGAGGGCCAATCAGGGGGCTTCATCGTCCCAGTCTGTGCAGCAGTCTTATGCTCCTAGGGGTGAGCAGGTTGATCAGAGATCGTCTGGGCGCGTGTATGCTGTTACCGCGCAGGATCTTGTACCGGCTCTATCAGTTGTGAGAGGTACCTTCTTGTTTTGCAATTCGGTTGCTAGTGTATTGATTGATACAGGTGCATCTCATTCCTTTGTGTCTGCTGCATTTGCATCTGTTTTGGAGTTGGAGTTAGCACAGTTAGCATCTCCTATTTGTGTAGTGTCACCCCTTGGGGGTGAATTGATCTTGAAACAAGGTGTTAGGGGTTGCGATATAGAGGTTGCCGATCATAGGCTTCCGTTTCCTTTTGTAGTTATGCCCATTAAGGGCTTTGATGTTATTTTGGGTATGGACTGGTTACCGTCATACCGGGCAGTTATTGATTGCTACCGCCAGAGGGTCACTTGTTGTACTGTGAGCGGGGAATCTTTCCATTTCTTGGGGGACCGGGTTGGTGGTGTCTTGCCACCGGGGTATGATCCGCGGGGGCGGAGTGAGCTTAGTGGTCTACTTGCTAGCTTTGAGAGTGGTGAGTGTGATAAGACCCAAACTGTGTTGCCAAGAGTGGTTTGTGAGTACTCGGACGTCTTTCCCGAGGACCTTGTTAGTTTGCCACCTCACAGAGAGACTGAGTTCTCTATTGACTTAGTGCTCGGCACGGCGCCGATTTCTATGGCACCTTATCGTTTTGCCCCAGCCGAGTTAGTTGAGTTGAAGATCCAACTCCAGGAGTTGCTAGATAAGGGCTATATACGTCCAAGTGTTTCGCCGTGGGGAGCACCGGCCCTCTTTGCTAAGAAGAAAGGTGGTGCTTTGAGATTGTGTATCGATTACCGGAAATTGAATCGGGCTACAGTCAAGAATAAGTACCCTATGCCTCGTATAGATGATCTGTTCGATCAGTTGAAGGGTTCCCGTTGTTTCTCTAAGATAGATTTGAGATCGGGTTACCACCAGTTGAGAGTCAAGGAGGAGGATATTCCGAAGACGGCATTCCGTACGCGGTATGGCCACTATGAGTTTCTGGTGATGCCATTTGGGCTCACCAATGCACCGGCAGTCTTTATGGACTTGATGAACCGGATATTCCGGGAATTCTTGGATCGTTTTGTAGTCGTCTTTGTAGACGACATTCTTATGTATTCACCTTCAGAAGAGGAGCACGAGGAGCACTTGAGAGTGGTGCTTGAGTTACTTAGAGCCCATAAGCTTTATGCTAAGTTTGGAAAATGTGAGTTCTGGCTAGAGGAGGTGAAGTTCTTAGGCCATGTGGTTTCCGGGGAAGGGGTGTCTGTTGACACATCCAAAATTGAGGCAGTGCAAGATTGGGCACTGCCTAAGAGTGTGTTTGAGATCTGCAGTTTTCTGGGATTAGCTTGGTACTACCGACGGTTTGTGAAGGATTTCTCCAGGTTAGCTTCGCTGTTGACTAGATTGACTCAGATGGGAGTCAAATTTGTATGGAGTGAGACTTGTGAAAAGTCGTTCCAAGAGCTGAAAGTTAGACTGACCACCGCTCCGGTCTTGATTATTTCGGAGAGAGGGTTGGGTTATGCAGTCTATTGTGATGCCTCACGAGAGGGTTTGGGTTGTGTGTTGATGCAAGAGGGGAAAGTGGTAGCCTATGGCTCACGTCAGTTGAAAATACACGAGAAGAATTACCCTACCCATGACCTAGAGTTAGCAGCTGTGATCTTTGCCTTGAAGATTTGGAGGCATTACCTTTATGGTGAGAGATTCGAGATATTCTCGGATCATAAGAGTCTGAAATATCTGTTTACACAGAAAATATTTGTTTACACAGAAAGACTTGAACTTGAGGCAGAGGAGGTGGATGGAGTTTATAGAGGATTATGACTTCGAGTTGCATTATCATCCGGGGAAGGCCAATGTGGTGGCCGATGCCCTTAGCAGGAAATCTGTTGGTGACATAGCTAGTATAGCCATCCAGGAATGGGAGATGTTGGGTGCACTTGGGGAGTTTGACTTGCTTCTGGGCGAATCCGTTGAGGCTGCGGCCTTGTTTTCTGTTGTTGCACAGCCTACGCTTGTTACTAGAGTGTTAGAGGCACAGAGAGGTGACCTTGAGGTGGAATCTCTCCGAGAGAAGATCTCCAATGGGAAGATTGAGAAGGGTTTGACGGTTTATCCCGACCAGAGTGTGAGATACCGAGACCGTCTGTTTGTACCGAAGTCTCGCCGAGAGG